>CM067842.1:375544979-376224979 GCA_034509565.1 Triticum monococcum | reverse complement strand
GAGTCAAGAGTGGGCTCCTGACCAACCGCCGCAATGATCCCGCCAGTTTGGACTTGCAAAAGCCTAAGCTTGGGGGAGGTCATCACCACTTCTACATCAAGATGTGGCAATATTTGAATAAATTTTAATGAGGTTGTACTTAAGCTCATAGAGCTTCAAAACACTCATGTTGGTTTTTTCCAACACTTAGCTTTTGCTTTTTATTTTGCCTTTGCAGTTTTTCGGTTGCAAGTTAGTTTTCAGAAACCCAAAAACCAAGAATAACTATTACAAGAGAAAGTCTTTCAAGACTTGGGAGTTGAGAAAAATTGTAGTAGAGGTGATGTTTGAAATGCTCAACCCCATGTTGTTAATTTTAATAGACTTGGTAGCACTTGTGGATTAAATTGTCTAGAGGAACTTAGTTGAAGGATGGATGATATTATGCCAAAAATATGTGTTGTACCTCTTACATGGTGCTTCAGCTTCTTGCTGGTGCCATGGCCCTGCTACTCTATGCACGTGTACGTGTATAAATGCGGCTTGGTCACCTTTCCTAATGTTATGCCGAGGACTCCGCTAGCGAATGAACGATTCATCAAGAGCGATATCTCGGATATCAGCTATGAGTTTGTTACAATATGTAGTGGCAACACTACAAACGCATATTATTCGGATTTCTCTTGAATGGGTGTGTATGTGGTATATAAAGGGGACTGTTCAAAAGAGCTCGAAAGAGACATATTGCTAACGTCCATAGTTCCCAAACATTAAGCCACAGCGAAAACCTATACATAATCACTTAGTTGGCATAATCCCTTCATCTGACAATCAAAGTTCCAGCAAACAATGGTTGAAATGAAGTGCTTGAGAGCCTTGAGGAGGAAATAATTGTGGGTGTGCTTATGATTCGGATTTCTCTTTATGTTTCTCAAGGACGGTCAAGTTTAAGCTGGGGGAGTTGATGAGTGATATTTTTACAGTCATTTCACCTTCGTTTAAACTGAGATATTTCATTTAAAAAGACATATTCACTCCGATAGTGCTACTAATGACTAATGAATGCAAAGGATTCCACAAATCCTCTCTTTGATATGTTTCCATAGGAAATGGGCTAAAAGGGGAAGAAATTACATGTAGGAATGGAATGGAAGGAAAATGGAGGAAGAAAGAATCAATAGGAAGCGTCTACGAGAAGACGGAGCAAAAGAGTGTTCCATAC
Source organism: Triticum monococcum (assembly GCA_034509565.1). Taxonomy (NCBI): domain Eukaryota; kingdom Viridiplantae; phylum Streptophyta; class Magnoliopsida; order Poales; family Poaceae; genus Triticum; species Triticum monococcum. The sequence continues at coordinate 376,223,778 of CM067842.1, read as the reverse complement.
GAGTGCACGCGCCCGTTTGAGCGCTCATTTGGCATGGATTTCGAGGCAGATCGTCCACTTGTACAACTTTTACTAAAGGGAAACCATCGAAATGTCAACAGAATGATGAGCACGAAAGCCAGAGCCTCTTCACCATCATCTTCATCCACAAATCCTAGCCGCCGCCATTTCCATCTCCATAGCCATCTCCACCTCTGATACGTCTCCAACGTATCTATAATTTTTTTATTGTTCCATGCTATATTATATTCTGTTTTGGACATTATTGGGCTTTATTATACACTTTTATATTATTTTTGGGACTAACCTATTAACCGGAGGCCCAGCCCAGAATTGCTGTTTTTTGCCTATTTTAGGGTTTCGTAGAAAAAGAATATCAAACGGAGTCCAAACGGAATGAAACCTTTGGGAACGTGATTTTTGGAACGAACATCATCCAGAGGACTTGGACCCTACGTCAAGCAATCAACGAGGAAGGCACGACGTAGGGGGGCACGCCTACCCCCCCCCCCCCCAGGCGCGCCCTCCACCCTCATGGGGCCCCTGTTTCTCCACCGATGTACTCCTTTCTCCTATATATACCTACGTAGCCCCAAACTACCAGATACGAAGCCAAAACCCTAATTCCACCGCCGTAACTTTCTGTATCCACGAGATCCCATCTTGGGGCCTTTTCCGGAGCTCCGCCGGAGGGGCATCGATCATGGAGGGCTTCTACATCAACACCATAGCCCCTCCGATGAAGTGTGAGTAGTTTACTTTAGACCTACGGGTCCATAGTTATTAGCTAGATGGCTTCTTCTCTCTTTTTGGATCTCAATACAAAGTTCTCCCCCTCTCTTGTGGAGATCTATTCGATGTAATCTTCTTTTGCGGTGTGTTTGTTGAGACCGATGAATTGTGGGTTTATGATCAAGTTTATCTATGAACAATATTTGAATCTTCTCTGAATTCTTTCATGTATGATTGGTTATCTTTGCAAGTCTCTTCGAATTATCAGTTTGGTTTGGCCTACTAGATTGATCTTTCTTGCAATGGGAGAAGTGCTTAGCTTCGGGTTCAATCTTGCGGTGTCCTTTCCTAGTGACAGTAGGGGCAGCAAGGCACGTATTGTATTATTGCCATCGAGGATAACAAGATGGGGTTTATATCATATTGCATGAGTTTATCCCTCTACATCATGTCATCTTGCTTAAAGCGTTACTCTGTTCTCTTGAACTTAATACTCTAGATGCATGCTGGATAGCGGTCGATGCGTGGAGTAATAGTAGTAGATGCAGGCAGGAGTCGGTCTACTTGTCTCGGACGTGATGCCTATATACATGATCATACCTAGATATTCTCATAACTGTGCTCAATTCTGTCAATTGCTCAACAGTAATTTGTTCACCCACCATAAATACTTATGCTCTTGAGAGAAGCCACTAGTGAAACCTATGGCCCCCGGGTCTATCTTCCATCATATTAATCTTCCAATACTTAGTTATTTCCTTTGCCATTTATTTTACTTGCATCTTTTATTTCTCTTTATCATAAAAATACCAAAAATATTATCCTATCATATCTATCAGATCTCAATCTCGTAAGTGACCGTGTAGGGATTGACAACCCCTTATCGTGTTGGTTGCGAGGATTTATTTGTTTGTGTAGGTGCGAGAGACTCGTGCGCGGCCTCCTGCTGGATTGATACCTTGGTTCTCAAAAACTGAGGGAAATACTTACGCTACTTTGCTGCATCACCCTTTCCTCTTCAAGGGAAAACCAACGCAGTGCTCAAGAGATAGCAACCTCCATAGTGCTCTCTCATCTAGTTCATACTTGTAATCGTGCATCCCACAAGGCATCCCATGTAAGACATATAGCAATCAATCAATCTCAAGATGTGTTCTTCAATGTTTTCTTCTCATGATCTGATCTCCATGTGTGAGTAGTTTGGTAAGGTATGGGTTGAGGCATGAGCCTTGCAACCGAAGGTATTTATTGAGCGGATCAATGGAAGACTCTGACATAACGTTCCGTATGTGTGAAATAAAGTTGTTCCTTGAAGATGTCTCTTATCTTGTCCGCGATACTCATCCCTGCATGTACCCAGGATCATAGAGACCGAGCACCGGTGAGGCTAGGAGCAAGGAGACCGTGAAGTGTTATACCAAACATCGGTAATAGTAAGGTTTAGTGGGGTAACATGGATCATAACCTTGGGGACAAATGAAGTGTAGTCATTAAACGCCCAAAGCTCTTGTCTGATTTCATTATCTTAATTATTAAGGCAACCCCGCACAATGGACAGGGTCTGTGGTAGGACAACTAATTCTTTATGCAGGACTCATGATGGTCAAGATGTTATTTGGACACATCCTCCACTTCGATCCGTAACAAGCACATCTCGACGGGTGACTTCCAGCGCACAAATTAATATCCTATTTGATCCCAGCGCAAATACAAGGTTGTAAGCATTAACACCTCATACTCATACCTCTTTTTTATTATAAGTGTTTGAATCACTATTTGCTTATTGATCCGGTCAAAAGCTGGATTTGACACTTTGACAAAAGCTTCCTAGAGACCATCGTTTCAAGGGAATCTTCCTGTGGTGGGTTCGATAACCCAGGGTCACTCTCAGAAATAGGTGAGGGATACTCTTTTCTATTTCAGTTCCGGATCAATAAAAGGAGGTATCACACGGCCACGTGAGTCGATGGATGAGACCAGTATCTGTTGTCAAAGCTAGACTAGGCTATCATCACGGGCCAGGCGTAGGAATACTTCACACTTAAGGAAAAACTATGCGGGAAGATTTCTGGCATCTAGATCGGCGCAGGGACTATGAGGATCATGTCGGTAAAGAAAAGATGGATGTGACAACTCTTCGGATATGCTTGGACGAACAAGAAGTCAAACACAGGAATTCGTTGAACCAATTTTCAACACCGACAACTGAAGACGAAGAACCGCTCAGAAGACCCATGGAGCATCTTCGACTTGAAGACCGGTTCAGGGGCTACTGATGGTGTCCTGGATTAGGGGTCACTCACATGTTGTCTGCAATCCATGTGGGTTGGACCGTACACCCCCATGCTGGTTCACTAGCTGGCTATGTCAACGGGCCAATGGCATGTAGAAGAAATGTTCTCGAAGACTTGGCGCATACTCCAAGGTTTAGATGTCATCTACATGTTTAACTTCTACATAGGCGACCTAATTGGAACCCTAGACCCCCGGTATCTATATAAATGAGGGGTTAGGGCTCGTAAAGAATACAATGATCTCGTGGTAGATCAACATGTACTTTGTACTCCCCATCAAATCAATACAACACAAGAAGGGTGTAGGGTGTTATCTCTTAGGAGAGCCCGAACCTGGGTAAAATCACCGGTCTCTACTACCATCACATCTAGGGTACTAGCTAGGGACCCCTACCCGAGATCTACTAAAATCGACTTCAATTGGTTTCATCGATCTCCACCTTTGCACCTGGCACCAGCCCATAAAGACCTAAAGTATGTCTCCGGGTACATTGCGCGAGCGTGGGTAGGTTAGAAAGATAAATCATACATCATCATGCCCTACAAATCCACTTAAGTCTTTTAAGCAAGCTAAAACTTAGTTTTTTACACACATGCGTGCATATATAGTAACGCCCTTTTGTTCCCCTATGCAGAATCGACCATTAGATCACCAATTGTCCATCCGTAAGAGAACGCCCTGCATAAAACATCACTGACCGTTCTCTTACGGATCATTCTCTTACGGATGGACAACCAATGATGTATTGCTTATAAGATGCCTCAATGAAGAACACCGGCCGGTTGACCGTTTCATATCACTGACCGGTCAGTTGGCCCGTCTATGATAAAGCAATCATCACTGACCCCAAGGCACTGGCGGCCCAAAAATCGTCTCTGATGATACACGTTGGTTGGTCAGTGTTGTTCGGATCTGTAGTAGCGGCCCCAGATGCTTATTATTTGTCAGATCAACAGCTAATTGTTTTTCATGCTCATATGTGGTGGTATCTTAGCTGAGCGAAGGTAGGGGTGCCATCATGGTGGCAAAGGAAGTCCCGTTATGTTGGTTACGTTGGGCATGGCACTCCTGCTCATTGTGTGGCGCCACGCAGCGCCTACCGTGCAGTATGTCGGCCCACACGTGAGCCAGTCCCCTTACAATACTGCATGGCAAGGCTGGGCATGCAACACAACCCAGCTTTAATCTTGAAGCATGGGAGTGTGGGAAAACATTTGTCTTCTTTGTCTGCTTACTGCTTTGATCAGGGCAGCGTGTGAAGGGGGTGGGTTGTTGTGTACTCCTATGTACGACCCGGCAAAGTTCTCCATAGGTGCCAAATGGCCAAGGCCCGCGACGGCAGGGTCCGGGCGGAGAAAGCTCAGGTAAAATCATCACACAACGTCCGGGCATGTAGCACACCGACATGGGCGTGCACAAACAAATCCGGCCAGCCAAGCCCTCTACAATCCCGCACGTTGAGTTAATGCATGGAACATGCCAAGTTGGCACACGTGCACGTCAGGTGGCGTGGGTTGAGGCATTGTGCCGGCTTCATCGGCACACCGCAACAAGGTGTTGACCATGTCAGTGGCGGAGACGAACATCATGAGGAAAATGGATCACCATATGTCGAATGTCAAAGCAAAACGAGGAGCCTGGCCCGATTACACGCGCGATAAAGGTCGAAATCTCATAAGGGCGGTCCACTTGTTAAAGAGCTTATGGGGGAATTAATAAGTGTGACCTCCTATGTGCCGCTTACTGCGGCGAACAGACGAGGATTCACACAGGAGGTCGCTGACCTGGGCCGGCCCATTTGCGTGACGAGCATTTAAAAATCAACAAAAATAGTTGCACTTGGTGGGAATGGAACCCCCGATTTGGAGCATACACACATGCGTTGCAAACCAGTCCGTCCGGATGATTTCTGTTGACGTTTTATAGCGTGACATTTAAAGAAACGAACAACTGTGGCAAAACATAAAAGAATAGCTCGCAAAATTTTCCCAAAAAACGTGTTTTAGTGGGACCGGACACATGACCTCCCATGAGAGAATGACGTCACTAGTTCACCGATTTTTTTTGAAATTTCGAAAATGAGACTTTCTTCTCACAAAAGTAGATCTTTTTTTAAAAAAACTAATATTTTAAAAAAATGACAAAATTTTAAAGACACAATCATTTTTGGGGAAATTTGAAAAATAAAAAAGGAGCAATATTGAAAACAAGATTTTTTTTTAAACATCGAACAACTTTTTGAAAATAATGAGAACACTTTTTGAAACAACAGCAAATTTGAAAAATGCAAACATTGTTTTGAAAACAGGAACATGTTATGAAATTCCCGAACATTTTTTGAATCAAGAACAAATTATGGAAATATGATTTATTTTTTTTATTTGCGAACCAATTTAGCAAAGGAGAACATTTTTAAAATTTTCGGAATGTTTTTTGAAATTGTGAACACATTTTGAAAACGAGAACATTTTCTGAAAATCCATGAGCATTTTGTGAAACATGAACATTTTTTAAATTGTGAGCAAACTAACATATTTTGAAATATCTTCACATTTTTTGAAACTTAAAGAAATAGAAAATAAGAAAATTATTTGAAATTCCTGAACATTCTTTAAAACGTAAAGACTGTCCAAATTTGCAAACACATTTGTAAAAGCAGAAATATTTTTTGAAAATCATGACCAATTTTTCTGAACCGGGAACATTTTTTAAAATTCTTGAACAAAAGGTGAAAATATGAAAATTTTCGAATTTATGAATAATTTTTAAACTAGAAGATTTTTTGAAACATCTAAAAGAATGAAAACGTGAACTTTTTTGGGAATTTATGAATTATTTTTGAAAACTGAAACATATTTTGAAATCTCAACATTTTTTAAAAGAGGTGAACATTTTGAATAGAAAATTGCAAGCTGAAAAACATGAACATTTTTAAATTCCCAAATATTTTTTTAAAATGCGAATATTTTTTGAATTTGTCAACATTTTTTGAATTTGAATGCTTTTTCAAATCACAAACATTTTTTGAAAAGTTCTGAACAATTTTCGAAACATGAACATTTCAAAAAAACAAATAACCGGAAAACCAGAAAACGAAAAAAAAAGAAACAAGAAACACAAAAACGAAAAAAAAAATGTGAAAACCAAAATGAAAACAGGAAAACCGGTATAGGAAAAAGAACCAGTTAGGGAGCATTCGACTTGGTTGTTATTTGTAGTTTTGGTCGCGATCATTAAGGGACCCACATGTGTTAACCAGCCTAGGCATTACAGTACCTCCCGCCCACGGTGTGCGGTTTTACTCGACGGGTTCGGTTCGCTGGGTACGTGCAACATGGGCGGCCAGTTGGTGTGCAATGCCTTTGTCGGTAAACTGGAGTATGAAGAAAATGTTAACAATCCAATGCTCAATCCGCTCAAACTAGCATGAATTACAAACCATGGAGGTCGGTCAAGAACTACATGAACTAGAATGTAGAGCAGGAACTAGGAGAAGGAAGCTCCGTTTTTAGACGTGTCTTCAAGATTTGTTAGGGTTTGTGTTCAACTCAGGAAGACGGGACGGTGGCGCCTTTTTGAAAATGGAATAAGCTTCTTCCTGTCTAGCCCCCGTTTCGGTGGTGCGTTTAGCATCGTCGGTGGCCGTGTGAATGTGTGTCTCCGGCGGATCTGTCCTTGGTGGATTTGCTCGGATATGTACATCGTTTGTCTACGTTCGTGTGTTCTCAGGTTGGATCCTTTCAATCTGCACTACTCTTTATTGCGGTGGTTGTTGTTCTGGTGTGCTGGTCCTATGGGGCCTTAGCTCGACTTCCCGACTGTGTACTATAACAAGTTTTGCTCAGCTCCGGTGAGGGAGGAGCAATGACGGCGACGTGCCTTCGACTCGCTTCAGTGTTTGTACTTGTTGCTAGGTAGTCTACGAATTTAGATGTAATTTTTATTATTTTTAGTACTCTTTGCACTGTCATGATTGAAGATGAATAGATTGGATGTTTTTTAAAAAAGAGAAGGAAAAACAGAAGCCAGTCAAGTCGTACAAGCAAGGCCGAAGCCATCCGTTCTCAGGCAAGTTGCTGGTAGAGGACGAATCTTATTTGGCGCTTTCCCTTCGTTTCGAAATACTTTCTTCGTTTCTAAATATAAATCTTTAAAAATATTTCATTAGATGGACTACATACGGAATAAAATGATTGAATCTATACTTAAAATGCATCTATATATATCTGTACGTGGCTTATAGTAAAAGCTTTACAAAGACTTATATTTAGAAACAGAAGGAAAGAGTAGATGATTTAACTTTGGCAGCGTCCCGCGCTGGGCCGGCCCGCTTAGCTTCTTTCTTTCCCGCTAAAAAAGCAAAAATGAGTTGCGAGGCGCGTTCACGGTGATTCGATCCCGCGATAATCACGTACTAGGACACCTGCGGTAACAACCCGCCTATACGTCATACCGTGTTAACTTCTTACATTTGCTTCTTTTTCTTTCTTCTCCCCTGTCTTGTTTTTTTCTTCTTCCTTTGTCCTTTCTTTTCATTTATTTTTTTTAAATCCATGAACTTTATCAAAATCCATGAACTTTTTTCAAGTCGTTGAGTTTTGTTTTTCAAATTTATGAACTTCTTAAAAATTGATAAATTTTTTTTCAAAATTGATGAACTTTTATCCAAATTTGTGAACTTTTTTTGAAAATATATGAACTTTTATCCAGTTTTGTGAACTTTTTTTGAAAATAGATGGAATTTTTCAAAATCGATGAACATCTTTTCGAATTTGTGAACTTTTTTTGGAATCTATGGACCTTTTAAAAAAAATGAACTTTTTCAAAATCAATGAACTTTTTTAGTGCATGAACTATTTCGAATTCATTTTTTTTAATCTGTGAACTTTTAATTTTTGTTCACATTTTTTTAAAAGTTCACATTTTTCTAATATGTATCTTCAGTAAATAGCGCGCTACAATTTCCATTAAATAACTCGCGCTCTAATGTAGCACCAGTTTCTTGGAGTTGCAGTGGTTATGCGGTCTTCATATGAGCTAAACAGTGGTTGCTCGAATCCTGGCGAAAGCCACTTTTTTGATGGTTTTTGGCGCAATAAAGTTTTCCACTGCACTGCGTGGTTGTGGGCCGGCCCATCAGGCGCGGCTGCGAGCGCCAGGTCCCATAACCGGCGCTTAAAGTGTCATAACAGGAGCTCCTAACGGGCGCCTTTAGCGCCAGTTGGCAGTTCAGGTGCCCACGCGGCTGTATACTGGGCCGGCCCAGCAAAAGTCAGTGGATAGAGCTCGTTTGCGAGCAAGAACGGCCAAAAAATAATGGTTTCCCGACAGGATCAAACTCGCACCATCCAGTAGCGAACGACAAGGGCTAACCAACTAAACTACACCGCACTACTGACCAGAAGGCGGGGCGAATATTTAAAGTACATCTGTCGTCGGGCAATTTATTAGTACACATATAAACATTTATTGTAGCGCTTTGATTTTTAAATTATTTGAAAACAGTTGGGAAAAAATGTCATGAATTACAGAAAAGTTCATTGGTTTTTAAAAAAGGTCGCGTTACGTAAAATTTCATCGATTTTGAAAAAAAGACATGATTTTGAAAAAAGTTCATCGATTTTTGAAAAAAGTTCATCAATTTAAAAAAAATTCATCGACTTTGAAAAAAGTTCACGATTTTTAAAAAAGTTCATCGACTTTGAAAAAAAGTTCACGGTTTTGAAAAAAGTTCATTGATTTTGAAAAAACAGTTCATCAGTTTTGAGAAACAGTTCATCGATTTTTCAAAAAAGTTCATCGATTTCAAAAAAGTTCAATGACTTTGAAAAAAGTTCACGATTTTGAAAAAAGTTCATCGACTTTGAAAAAAAGTTCATGACTTTGAAAAAAAGTTCACGGTTTTGAAAAAAGTTCACTGGTTTTGAAAAAAGGTTCGTCGATTTTGAAAAAAATTCATCAATTTTTTTGAAAAAATAGTTCATCGGTTTTGAGAAACAGTTCATCGATTTGAAAAGAGTCCATCGATCTTGAAATAGTTCATCGACTTGGAAAAAAGAGTTCATCAATTTTGAAAAAGAGTTCATCAATTTTGAAAAGTGTTCGTTGATTTTGAGAAAAAATCATCGAATTTGAAAAAAGAGTTCATCGATTTTGATAAAAAGTTCATTGAATTCGAAAAGGTTCATCGAAATTGCAAAAAAAAATCGCACATTTACAAAAAAAAGTAAAAGGAACAAGAAAAAAAAGTGAAAAAAAGAACAGGAAAAATAAGGAGAAGAAAATGTCGCGAGCTGGAGAAACAGTAAAAGAAGGGGAAGAGGCTTACAGACACCAAAGTGGTTCTTTGCCAAGTGGTAAGTTCGTTGCTCTCTCAGGCGAGATGTCCCATGTTCGAACCATCACACTTCACTGTTTTTTGATTTGATGCAGTTTTAACAGGAAAAAAAGAAGGAATGGGCTGGCCCAGCGCGGCGCGGGGGTATGCGCCCGTTTGCGCGCAGCGATGAAACGGGCGCGTTTAGGATTTGCCCTATAGGACCCTCTATATATATGTAGTGCCTCTCCTTCGTGGGCTCAATGAGGCCCGGGTCGCTGACAGAAAACTCTTGGACTCAATTCACCTGCAGGCAAACAGCTTATGTATCGCCAAAAAAAGACATAGGCAACCTTTAAAAAAATACATAGGCAACAATCATCTTTGTGTGTGTAGTTGGTAAATACAACCACAATTGCAAAGATAATCACTTGTGGATAATTCATCAAAAATATCCTTCAATTAGTTCGCCTAAGTTATTGATTAAATTTGTTTTTATGCCCTTTGCCGGTAGGTGGTAATAGTCCCGTTTGGGATTTGCCCTATAGGACCCTCTATATATATGTAGTGCCTCTCCTTCGTGGGCTCAATGAGGCCCGGGTCGCTGACAGAAAACTCTTGGACTCAATTCACCTGCAGGCAAACAGCTTATGTATCGCCAAAAAAAGACATAGGCAACCTTTAAAAAAATACATAGGCAACAATCATCTTTGTGTGTGTAGTTGGTAAATACAACCACAATTGCAAAGATAATCACTTGTGGATAATTCATCAAAAATATCCTTCAATTAGTTCGCCTAAGTTATTGATTAAATTTGTTTTTATGCCCTTTGCCGGTAGGTGGTAATAGTCCCGTTTGGGCTCGCTATATTTTTCACAATTATCTGTCACTAATAAATAGAGGGCAAACAAAGGCACAATATCAAAGCATGATATACATAAGTTGCTTGGCTTCTTGGTCGCCCACTTGACTTCTTTGTTCTACTTTTAGTCCGAGGCTCTTGCCGTCACGGCCCCTGGTCGGCTAGAGTGCTTTCAGTCGAGGGACGAGTGCTTGCGTGTTTCATTCTTTAGGCAGTGGGACCTGATGGGGGTCGCAAAGGGCTCTTGCCTGTCCGGCCTCTTGTCGTCCATGTAGCACCAATGCCTAGGAGTTGCAGTAGTTATGCGGTCTTCATATGAGCTAAACAGTGCTTGCTCGAATCCTGGCGGAAGCCACTTTTTTGGTGGTTTTTGGCGCAATAAAGTTTTCCATTGCACTGCATGGTTGTGGGCCGGCCCATCAGGCGCGGCTGTGAGCGCCAGGTCCCATAACCGGGGCTTAAAGCGCCGTATAGGACCCTCCTCTGTATATATGTAGTGCCTCTCCTTCGTGGGCTGGGTATGCCTGAGAGCCCAACGAGGCCCAAGTCGCTGACAGAAAACTCTTGGACTCAATTCACCTGCAGGCAAACAGAGGAACAACTAGTTAGCGAGCGCTCCTTCAGGAGTCTCACAACGGTCAGCGTCATTTGACGCGCTCTCAGCCATTCGCCATGTGTCGTGCTCTGGACGTTTTCTTCGAATTTTGTTTTTTTATTTTTCCGCACGTGTTTTCGGCTTTTTCCCGGGTTTTTTCGACGTTTAGGTTTTCTCACGGTCTTTCTTAGCTTTTCGATCAAAAAAAATTCGAAAAAAAAATTTGCGCGAAAAAATGCATTTTCTTTTTTTCCCTTTTGCAAAAGTCATGGTTATTCTTTCGCGAGAGGCACGGTTGTGCTTTATCGAGAGTCACGGTTGTGCCTTTCGGAAACAAAAAAATGTGTTTTCTGTTTTTTTTTTCTTTCGCGAGAGTCACGGTTTTGGTTCCGCGAGAGGCACGGTTGTGATTTCGCGAGTCATGGCCGTGCCTCTCGGAAAGGGAAAAATAAAACGCGTTTTTTGTTTTTTTTTCTTTCGTGAGAGTCACGGTTTTGCTTCCGCGAGAGGCACGGTTGTGCTTACGCAAAAGTCACGCCCGTGCCTCTCGAAAAGGGAAAAAATACGCGTTTTCTGTTTTTTTTCTTTCGCGAAAGTCGTGGTTTTGCTTTCACGAGAGGCACGGTTGTGCTTTCGCGAGAGTCACGGCCGTGCCTCTCGAAAACGGAAAGAAAACGTGTTTTCTGTTTTTTTTCCTTTCACGAGAGTCACGGTTTTGCTTCCACGAGAGGCACGGTTGTGATTTAACGAGAGGCACGGGCGTGTCTCTTTCGGAAAGGGAAAAAAACGTGCTCCCGGTTCGATTTTTTCGTCCAGTTTTTTTCGTGAAAAAAAAGTTCGTCAAAACCTATCAACATGGGATCTAGTTTTGAAGATCTCGACGCGAGGAATCCAATGGTGAAAAAATTCGAGATTTGGACGCACGGTTTAAGAGATAAAACGTTTCGAATAAACGGATCTACGAAAAGGGAAAACTCCAAGGTTGCGACAAATGGCGCGCTGCATGTGCGCCACTTGGGAAGGTGGAATGTTCTTTGCAACGAGTATTCCTTAATTAGTGATTTCGGGCAAACAGCTTATGTATCACCAAAAAAAGACATAGGCAAACGTTTTTAAAAAAAGGACATAGGCAACGATCATCTTTGTGTGTGTCGTTGGTAAATATAACCACAATTGCAAACATAATCACTTGTGGATAATTCATAAAAAATATCCTTCAATTAGTTCCCTAAATTATTGATTAAATTTGTTTTTACGCCCTTTGGCTGTAGGTGGTAATAGTCCCGTTTGGGCTCGCTATAATTTTCACAATTATCTGTCACTAATAAATAGAGGGCAAACAAAGGCACAATATCAAAGCATGATATGTACATAAGTTGCTTGGCTTCTTGGTCGCCCACTTGACTTCTTTGTTCTACTTTTAGTCCGAGGCTCTTGCCGTCACGGCCCCTGGTCGGCTAGAGTGCTTTCAGTCAAGGGACGAGTGCTTGCGTGTTTCATTCTTTAGGCAGTGGGACCTGATGGGGGTCGCAAAGGACTTTGCCTGTCCGGCCTCTTGCCGTCCATGAAGTCAAGGCTAAGTTGTTTTCCAAAGTCCACTAATGGGAAACATACCTTTCCGCAGGATATTGGAACCACAGCTTCATTATTTGTGATTTCATGTGTGGAGAAACTAGAATCATGCTTCAAAGATGACCTCAGGGCACACCAGGGGCAAACGTCTGCGCTTACAAAGAGTACATCGACGCGTTTGGTTTGTGACTTTTTCCCCGTCTTCTCATTACATCGGCTTCTGATTACGTTACGTGCGTTTGTTTGAGTCAGGCCGGTTTCAGATCCCATGTAATCGGAAACGGCTCTTCGCAAAATCGAAAACAGCCCGGATGCAGAGGTATGGTATAACACCTCTCGCCCGGTATCGATCGCGTCTCTCTGTTCACCGCTAGTCGATATTTTCTTCACCACGAGCACGAGCAGCATTCAGCAGCGCCGGAGATCTTCCTTCGCCTCCGTCAGCAACAACGCCGGTGGCCGGCCCTCTCCCTTCTCCGCTGTGGACAACGAAGCCGGCCGGCCCTCTCCCTTCTCCGCCATGGACAACGAAGCAGGCGATCTCCCTCCACCGTGAGCAGCGGCACGGGGATCTCCCTCCGCCGTCAGCAGTAACGCCGTCGATCTCCTGTTGCTGCCGTCACGTAGCAGCACCGCCGATTTCCCTTCGCCACTTTGAGCAGCAGCGCCGTCGTGAGAGGATTTCCCTTCACATCCGTCATCCAGCATCTTCTACAGGGCCGGCATCAGTAGGCTACCCATTTCCTTTCCCTTCCTGAACCAAACACATCGTGTAATCGCTGAAACCACGATCTAATACATCGTATTCTCATTACAACACTGAATATGTTACCTGTGTCCCAACCAAACGCGTCGCATGTTCCTGTCGCAAACTCCACAGAAACTACAACTATAATGCAAATTTGTGTTATTTTTCTTTACTACTCCATATGTGCTTGCAGTTCCTATTTGTTCCTCACCTTAATGGGATGCATCCAGATGGAAATATAATGTTAAAAGAAGACCTGGTATTGTATCACAATCCACCGTATGGAGATGTGTTTGTTTCTTCATAAATTTTTTTTTTTTTGAAATAATTTGTTTCTTCATAATCTATACTCTCCATAGTACAGCTCCCACAGGGTAAAATATCCAAAATCGGTAAGGGAGTTAGGTTACTATTCAACCTTTTCATGGGGTTACATTAGTTACATAGAGATCACATTGTCTTGTTACATGTTGGCTACATAAAAGAAAGAGAAGTACCTGTGCTCCATAGCATCGGGTTCCATTTTCTGATAACCAAATCAAGATGATTGATCTTGGTGTTTTCATGACAGCAGTGAAAACTGTAGTATATCATATTTCCCTACTGATTTGCTGAACTAGTACTGGGGAACAGCCATGTCTATTACCTCAGTTGAAATGGGGCTAAGCCATACTATACTTGAGAATTTGAACACATTATAAAAGACAACCTCAGTCAGCTGTGTTTTGTTTCTTCATTATCTGAATCTCCTGTTTCGTCTGGAAGGAGACCTAGAAGAGGCAAGGGCAGCAAGGAACTGAGATTGCATACAATAATCAACAGAGGTAGATTTCCGAAGCTTTCCCTAGTGACTCCAAAAATCTTTGTTAGACCAGCACCGACAAGACCACCCGTAACACTTCCAGCATTAGAAATGGACATCAAAGTGGCAAACAAAGTCGCCTCCATTCCTGGAGGGCACAATTTTGCAGCTAACACCAAAACTGGCATAAATGCAGCCTGCAACATAATCCAGGTTATATACAGTTACATGCAAGGAGAACTCCAGGCACAAGGAAGCCTTGTAAGAACAGTTCAAAGCCAGATAAGTTGACGCCAAAACTTAAGTAATGATATGATGTAACTACATTGGGACAGGAAAATGCTTTCCTCGGAGTGGTTGTAATGCTGAGAATTACAACTTGTGAAAGTTCAAATTGGCCAGGCTTATTTTCAGGCATATGAAGAGCAACTAGACTTCATGTCACTATTATTATGCAATGAACTAAAATTTTCACGTCCCGCAGTAAATGTAGTAATACCAAATAAATAAGAGTTTGCCATTCAGCAAAAGTAGTCGTGTTACATACCTGGCCAAGGACCGTGATGATTAACGAATCTCCAATGGAGAACCACTCATCACTGATCCCAAACTGCCTATTAAGCCCAGTGACAAGAAGAACCTGGAGGACATACAACACACTAAGGTTTTAACTTGGAAGGATGCAAAATAACTGCCGCTGCACTGAAATAAAAGCAAAATGAACACCTGTGTCATTCCAAGGGCTGAACCTATGATGGTTGTCACAAGAAATATTTTCCTCAGATGAACTGCCTTCAGAAAATAGTTATAAATTCCGACACCGAGCAAGGATGCAATGGCAGTAACGAGTTTTACACGCCCTAGAAACTCTGGAGTGAATCCAAGCTTATTTGTGCTGAGATCAACAATAAGGGAGCATGAAAGTTCAATCAACTAAGAAACATTACGAAGATAAACAGTAATCATACATTTTGAAATACATAATGGAAAGTTATGCATACGCTAACCAGCCTGCTAAAACGCAACCTAGATATAACAATGTAGAGCTTAACTACGATCATCAATTTCTTGTGGCAATTTCTCTAGTTGATGTTTTGTTGTACCTCAAACGTCAAACCTATGTAATCAAATTGATCCAATTAAGGATGAGCTAGAGGATCTAGTAACCTGCTGTAATTTATATTTCATAGAACTACTGTACGGCATTTAAAACTAGCTCCCACACAACAGTAAACAATAATCATGTACGCCATCAGAGATACTGTAATCGTAGACTTGTGTTAAATTGTGGCAACCTGATACATACATGAAGAAAAACATGGCTGACTCTGAGTGTGGTGTTGCTTGCCAGAGGAATATAAACAAGGTCGGCAAGAAAATGTTAGGTTGCTTTACAGAAGTCCATAGCTGCTTGATGTGCTGTATTGAGCTCTCAATGAATCCTGAACCAGAGACTGACATAGCATGTTCTCCAGGAGTCAGGCGATGTTCATTTACAAGAACTGCAACAGCAGATGTCATCAATGGTAAAAATGCCGTAATACCAAAGACAAATCTGTGTTTACAGAAATATTTTCATCAGTGTACTGCACCAGAGAACATGTGGAGCTTCAGTAGGTTACAGGCAGCTATGTGACGAACCTTACTCCATATGCATCCACAAGCGAACCACTGAAATATGCGCTCACAATTCCACCAAATGCCGAGGACCCCCAACATAGAGACTGGAGAGATCCAGATGTACTTTGTGATTCGCCACGAGCTCTCTCAACTACCATAGAATCTACGACCTGCATTATTTTCACAGGTGTTTGTAGAAACAAATCTAGGAAGCAACATTGTATTTAAATAATAGTAATCTTGTCCTAATTTATGTCAGGAATAACTCTACGATGTGGTAAGATGAGGTTTTGATTTTTTATTTAAAAGATAATCTTCATTTAGATATATTTGATTATTTTCAATGCACAACGGCAGCATTGGCTTGATGTTCTCAATTTAGAGACTGGCGTGGCCTAAAATAGTTTGGCAACTTTAAATAACACAGGAAATATGTATACAATCTATCAATCGCATTGCCAAATTCAACTGGAGATAGATAAATGTTCAGTAATCGCAATATCCTCTCCTCAAGAAAAAATGGCATTACAGTCTCACATCATCGATCAGCAAATTAGCTACAACAAAAGCGCACGGATACCGTGATCCAATACATGTCGGACAACCATCAATTAGAACAGTTTAAGTTAACTTATTAAAACTAGCCAATATCCCTCGGTATCCGCTCCGTTCCGCTCCCGTGCTCCCTCTAGCCTAGCGCAGCACCTCCCGCCAACCCCGCCGCGGGCGAGCACCCAGGTAGCCCCCCCCCCCCCCCCTCCTCCCCTCCCCTCCCCTCCCCTGCCATGGCGCCCCCAAGCGGCAGCTCCAGCGACCTCGATCTCGACTCCAGCCCGCAACGTTGGATGGACTCCGACGGCGAATCCTCGACGAGGTTTTATAGCGACGTGGCCCGGACCCTCCCTCCCTCCCCCCCCCCCCCCCCGCTCCCGCCGTGCCCGCCCCTGCTGCGGCCACGGCGCCGGCGACGCGCGGACCGGCCACACCCTCCCGGCGCGCCCCCACCGCATCCCACCTGGGACCCCGTTCCAAAGTCCACCACGTCAATGGCGCTCCGGTGGTGGATGTGGATGGCTTCCAACTCCCGCGCCGCAGGAATCGACACCGTGGCGCGCAGCGTGCCGCCGCCCCGTGCGCCCAGCCGCAGCCCGTCCCCGGTGGCATCTGCCGGCCTCTGCTTTCGCTGCCTCGACCCGAGCCACCCCGTGCGCGACTGCACCAACGACATCCGCTGCCATCGCTGCCTCTACCCCAGCCATGGCTCACGCGACTGCAAGAAGTACCACAAGGGCGTTCTGCGCGCTGCCCTCGCTGTCATGGCCGCCCCCTCCGTGCCGGTGCCGGTGGCGCGGCGCCGCGACTTGCCGACCTCGCCTGTCGACCCGGTACGCGTCATCCTGTCGCGTTCTGTGGAGATGGAGGAGGCCGAGGTGGTTCTGCGCCACGGGATGGTCGTTTCCATCACCGGCGCCGGGCCGGTGGTCCCCCCTGGTGATGTCGAGGAGGTTTTGTACTCCTCCCTCCGCCTCAAGCCCGGCGACTTCACCATCCACACGCACCACCCCGAGGATTTCCTCGTCATCCTCTCCACCCGCGAGCTCATGGACCGCATCGCCGGCGACCACTTCATCAACGGGCGCGGCTTCACCCTGTCGATCCGCCCTTGGAACAAGCTCGCACATGCCGTCGTCGACTCCCTCGACCTCAGTGTCCAGCTGGAGCTCCGCGGCATCCCTGCGTAGGCTTGGCACCTGTCCATGGCGGAGCACCTCCTCGGCAGTAGCTGCTGGATTGAGCGGCTCCACCCGAGCACGTGCTCCCGCGCCGACCTCGCCACCTTCCGGTTGACGGCGCGCACCCGCGACCCGGCTTCCATCCGCCGGGCGGCCATCCTCGAGATCGTGGAGTCTGTCCCCGCCCGCGACCACGGCCCGCCGACCATCCGCACCCTCGTCTACCCGGTGTCTATCACAACCATCAACGCTCCGGCCAGCCAAGTTGCCGCGCCCCCTGCCCGCCGCGACCGCAGCCCGAGCGACGACGCACCTGGTGAACGCGATGGGGATGCTGGACGCGGGCATGATGCGAGCCGCAGCCGCGGCCGCCGCGGCGGCCGCAAGCGACGACGGACCCGGCAACCACGATGGCCGTGCCGATGGCATGGCCATGGACTCCACTGGCTGGCGCGCCCCCGTCCCCCGCCGCCGGGCTGATGGTGTCGCCGTCGACGAAGGCTGGGCCGCCTCCCGTCCCCGTACGGTCACCGCGGCGCCGGCGTCGAGGCGCCCTGGGAGCCGTTCCATGGACCCCTGGCCCTCTGCCAACGGGCAAAGCCGGCCTCGTCGCTTTTCCAAAAGGGGAAAGCGGGGCGGAAGGCATCGGAAGGCGACAGGAGCGTCCAGTACTACTAGAACTGCGCCTCCTACGACTTCCCCGCCGAGTGCCCCCCCCCCCCCCGCGTGCCCCGACACGCGCATCACTACGCCTGTTGGCTCTGGCTCATTGGCTGCGCGCCCCGACACTGCAGCACCATCCAGGCCGCCCCCATCGCGCTGCATGGATGACCTCGCCCATGCCGTGGCTGCGCCAGAAGTGGCCAATCCCAGCGCGCATGTGGATTGGGATGGCTCCACGGATCGCCTGTCGCTGGAGAGCGAGGTCCCGGATTCCCTGGCCTCGGTTCCCGTGCCTGATCCGCTGTCGGGCCAAAGCGGAGCCCCGCCCTCACCCCCTCCTGGCCGCCCCGCGTCACCAGCTGACCGGTCCACGGAGAGATCCCCCCGCTGGAGCCCACCCAGCATGCCGCCCATGACCGAGCCTGCCCTGGGGATCCCGCCTGTGGTGACGTGCTGCGCAAGGATGCTCCCTCGGCCCCCCTCGCGGCCCAACCCCCCACGGCCCAGCATGAAGCCCAGCATGAGGACCCGCATGACGAGTTGGGGCTGGAGGCCCAACATGGCGCGCTCGTGGATGGCGCCACCCACACGGCGTGCCCCGCCACTCCCAGCCCGGACATGCGCTTCGCCTCGCCTCCCATCACGATGCGACGGTCCCGCCCCCGCGCGGCTGCAACTACGACGTGGACCCTTGGCGACTTCCTCGCGGCGGCCACCAAACAGATCGATGCAACTCTCCCGGTCCCTGGCAAACGACCAAGGCGCTGCCCGCCCAACTTCTCCCCACGCCGCGGGCGATCAGCCGCGACCGCAGCCCGCAAGTCCGTCGCCCCTCCCACGGCCGAGCGACGTGCCCAAGTCCACATCTTGCGCACCCTTGGGGTCGTTGGTGTCAACCAGAAGATCACAGCCGCGGAGATGAAGGCGTACGACGACCTCTTTGCCGCGCTCATCCCCTTGTCGGTCCTATCGGCCATCACCGCTCTGGTGGATCGCGAGCTCCCCGCAGATCCTGCCGTCGCGCCTATCACCACGGTGGTTGCGGGCAGCCCGATCGAGGCCTAGCTTCGCCCTCGCCCCCTTGTCGACCTCATCCCCATGGAGCACAACCCTAGAGTCTTGATATGGAACGTGTGCGGCCTCAACGCGCGTGCACGTCGCACTGCTGTCAGGTCGCTTGTTGTAACCGCCAATGCATCCCTCGTCTGTTTGCAAGAAACTAAGATGGCTTTGATCTGCTCGTCGACTGTCCTCGAAGCCCTCGGCTCAGAGTTTGATGACTGTGTACCTGCCCGCGCAAGGAACCCGTGGCGGCATCCTGTTGGCCTGGAAGAGTAGGGAGATAGTCATCTCTGATCCCCTATTCACCGCCAACACCTTGACCACCCGTTTTTCCACCCCCGCCGGCGCTCGCACTCCGTGGTGGATCACCGTGGTCTACGGAGCGCAACCGAACGAGGCCAAGATCGCCTTCCTGCAGGAGCTCCGCGACATACGCATGGACTGCTCCGGGCCTTGGATGATTTGTGGGGATTTCAACCTCATATATCGCGACAAAGATAAGAACAACCGGAACGTCAACCGACGCATGATGGGCCGCTTCCGGCGCACCATCAACGACTTGGCACTCAAGGAGGTTTACCTCAACGGTCACCACTACACGTGGTCCAACGAGCAGTCGCCCCCGACATTGGTCCACCTTGACTGTGTCCTTTGCACCACCGACTGGGAGGAGTTGCATGGTGAGTGCCACCTCCGGTGCCTCGCCTCGGTCGTCTCCGACCACAGCCCCTTGCTGCTCGACTGCTTGCCGATGGCGCCGGCACATTGCCGCTTCCGCTTCGCAGACTTCTGGACGCGCATGGACGGGTTTCATGACACCGTGGAGGCCGCTTGGCAGTCCGTGAGCGACGCCGACCCCTTCCGCCGCCTCATGCTGCGCATGCAAGCAACGGCGCGCGGGCTCACAAGTTGGAGCGCCAAAACAATGGGTAATGTGCGCCTAAAGCTCGCAATCTCTCGAGAGCTCCTCAAAGTTTGACACCGCGCAAGACTACTGAGGCTTGTCTCCTCACGAGGACTGGCTGCGCCGGCAACTCAAGGCATCCTACCTCGGCCTCGCCTCACTCGAGCGAACCATTGCCCGGCAGCGCTCCCGCCTCGCCTCGCTCAAGGACGGGGACGCCAACACGTCCTTCTTCCACCGGCAGTGCACATATAGGCGGCGGAAGAACAGGATCCACAGCCTTGTGGTCGGCGGACGTGTGGTCACGGACCCCTGCGACATGGCCGTGGCGGCGTATGCGCACTTCGATGGTCTCCTGGGCTTTGCGCCACCCCGTGAGTGCGCTCTGGAGATTGAGGAGCTGATCACGCTTGTCAACTTGGACGACCTCGAGGCTCCCTTCGACGGCAAGGAGATTTGGAACATCGTTAAGCTCCTGCCCGCACGCAAGGCCCTCGGCCCCGACAGCTTCACCGCCGAGTTTCTCCGCGCATGTTGGCCCATAGTTCGGCAGGATTTCATTGTTGTCTTCCAGCAACTCTACGAGCTGCGAGGGCGCGGATTCAGCTGCCTCAACCAGGCGCTCCTCGCGTTGCTCCCGAAGTGCGTGGATGCCAGGGGCCTCGGTGACTACAAGCCCATAAGCCTCATCCACCTCGTCGCCAAGATCTTTGCCAAGGTCCTCTCGCTCCGCCTTGCGCCCAAGCTTAATGATCTCGTCAGCACCAGCCAAAATGCATTCATCCTGGGAAGAAGCCTGCATGACAACTTCGTCCTCGTGCGGCAGTCTGCGCGCCTGCTACATCAACTAGGCGCGCCACGCGTTCTGCTCAAGCTGGACCTGACTCACGCTTTCGACTCGATGCCGTTCCTCTTCGACGTCTTGCGACACTATAGGTTTGGCACCAGATTCCTGGGCTGGCTCGCGATCTTGCTCTCGTCGGCCAGCACCAAGGTGATCATGAAGGGACCGCCAGGCCCACCCATTTGGCACCGCCAAGGACTACGACAAGGTGACCCTATGTCGCCCTAACTCTTCGTCCTCGCTGTGGACACGCTAGGCCGCCTGCTCCGCCGCGCCACTGAGATGCGCATCCTGCAGCAGCTCCACCCCCGGCGCCCGATCCCATCCGTCTCGCTGTACGCGGGCGATGTGGTCCTGTTTTGTCACCCCACGTTGGGCGACACATCCACCGTCAGGAGCATCTTGCAGCTCTTTGGGCGCGCCTCTGGCCTCCACGTCAACTTCTCGAAGAGCTCCGCCACCCTGATCCGTGGCAACGCGGAGGACACCGCGCCGGCCCTTGACCTGCTGGGCTACCCCATGGTGGAGATGCCGATCACCTATCTAGGCATCCCGCTCACGCTGCGACGACCCACTACTACCCAGCTTCAGCCCGTCGTAGACAAAGCCGCTGGCATGCTACCTTGCTGGAAGGCGCACCTCATGAACAAGGCGGGCCGCCTCGCGTTTGTCAAGGCGATCCTGGCGGCGATCCCCATCCATCAGCTGCTCGTGCTCCCCCCCCCCCCCCCCAAAGAAGACACTGAAGGCGCTTGAGAAGAACCGGCGAGGCTTCTCTGGGCCGGGCGAGCGGAGGCTAACGGCGGCAACTGCTGCCACGTCAACTGGCAGCGCGTCGCCAGGCCGATCGCTCTCGGCAGGCTGGGCATCCGCGACCTGGCGCGCACGGGCCTCGCGCTCCGCACGCGGTGGTTGTGGTTCAGCCGCACTGACCAAGGCAGGGCTTGGGCCGGGCTGGACCTGCAGTTCAGCGACGACGATCGCGCGTTCTTCTTCGCCTCTACCACCATGTCTCTTGGGAACGGCATGCACGCCCTGTTTTGGGAAGACCGATGGATTGATGGGCGCTCCGTCCGCGAGATCGCGCCTCACCTCTACGCGTGCGTCCCCAAACGATGAACCACCTCTACGCAAGCTCCGTACCGTGGCGGACGGCCTCCTCGCCAACCGATGGGCGCAAGATATCCAAGGCGTCGTGGGGCTCCAGGAGATTGGGCAGTACCTGCAGCTATGGCATAAGATCGAGCACACTACTCTCTCCGCAGAGCCAGACCGCCTAACCTGGAAGTGGAGCGCGAACGGCACCTACTCAGCCAAATCTGCCTACCTCGCCACTTTCCACGGCTCCATCGCCTGCGACGCGTGGAAGCTCACCTGGAAGTGCTGGGTGCCCTCGCGTGTCAGGTTCTTCCACTGGCTAGCTCACCTGGATCGCTGCTGGACCGCCGACTGCCTCACCCGCCGCGGCTTGCCGCACCCCGCGCATTGCCCCCTTTGCGACCAGGCACCCGAAACCATGAACCACCTCCTCCTTGCCTGTCCCTTCGCCCGGCAGACCTGGCATGAGGTGTTCAGTTGGCTCCGGGCCCCATGCCCCCCGCCTGCTCATGAGCCATCCCTCAACGAATGGTGGCAATCCGCAAGACAGCTCGCGCCCAAGCTCATGCGCAAAGGCCTCGCTTCTGCGGTCCTGCTAGTCCCCTGGATGCTTTGGAAGCACCGCAAAGGAGGAACCGCCCTTTGGGCTGCCGCTGGCGCGTTAGGGCTTAGAGCCATCATCCCGCAAACCTGGGACGTCCATCGACTATCTTCACCCCGAATTGTAACCACCTCCCAGGAGGATTGTAACTATTAACCCCCCCCCCCCCCCTTCTTTTCAATACAATGAAACGCAAGCTCTTTTGCGTTTTCTCGAAAAAACAATCTAGGAAAATTTTGAACTGAATGATGAGGAAGTAGGGAATGAAGAGCTTGTCTTTTGCATTGGTTTTGAGGTAGTGACCACTTGTTCATTGGTTGTGTTGTAGCATGCATGATATAACTGTAAACTAAGCAACATTTTGGTTAAGAGTAAGTGCATCTAGTGCCCCCTTGTGGATTTTGGATGATTAATAACAACTGGAGAAGGGTCCGAGCACTTTGGGTCTATTGTACGTAGCCTTTTGTCCGGACTGAAGCAACGATCTTCTGACGAGCAGAACACCTGAAACGAGATTCAGTTAAGTTTGAATTCAAATAGATTGGAGCGAAGTCCCCAGAGCCGTCCATCTAAGATCTGACGCTCCACGGACGCTCGTACCGCTTCACGGAGTTATGAAGCTTGGATTGCGGCCACTCTGCATCGGATGGCTGCGGATGGTCGGCTCAGGAGAATAAGGCGAAGACTTATATGTCTTCAGAGTTATGGCTCAGCCTCTCCAACCCAGATGTAGAACTGTGGCAGCAGTTTGAACTAGGGTAAACAAATCTCTGTGTCTTCGTCAAGCAACAGGTTCTATTTCCTTTCAACTCTTTACTTATTGTATTCCTCTGAGTTCCGAACAATTTCCCCTTTCATTTCTCTGTGATTGTTGCGAAGACTTTTCAGTACTTTGATTCTCTTCCACTGCTTAGATTTTCACTAAGTGGTGCACGCTGTGAAAACTTTGTCTATGCTTAGACTGTTAGATTTACTCACATCTTAGCCTGTTTGTATATTGTTTCTGTGATAGCATGTTTTCCATTGTTTTGTTTACCTTGTAACACTGTTGCATGTCCTCTAGTTTATTTAGTTCTTCTACTAGATTGCCTCTGAACTGCTTTACTGCTATCCAATTATTCTTCTATTTACCAAAATATTTCGTGTTTTCGAAGAATTTGTAATAATCTCCCATCCCCCCCGCCACCCACCCCCCTCTCTGGTAGATAATTTTGTTCCTACATTAAGGATTGTTGATGCCTATCAATAACTTCAATTATATTTAATAGCTTCAAGAAGGCAGTCCCAACATGTTGTAAGATAAGGTCTGCACATAGGCATGTACTCCGTATATAAATTTGGAACTCTAGAGGAAAGTGCTTGATGTGAACTAATCATTATTTCTAGCAAGTTGATGTTATTAGTGTCTGCCTTTCTGTATGATGGAAGGTGATCCCAATGACACAAGAGCATCAGCACTTAAATAAATGCTAAAGACTGTACAAATAAAATATGTCACTCGAAATTAACACTCGATCTGAAAAGTTGGAAAAGATTACTTTCTTGCAGAATACTTAGCTCATACTTACAACATCTGAGAAGGCAACAGAAAGTGATCCAAGAAGAATAGAGAATCCTGCACCATATTTACTGTTCACTACTGTAGCCATCAGACTCCATGAAAGTGTTCCAAGAAATCCTGACAGAATAAGATAGGATCTTCTTCGATACCCATATAGTGGAATAGAATCACTGGAAGGCAAGAGCAGTGGAGTCAGTGCCATCAAATGCACATATACATACAGCAGAAAGGAATGTATGGGGAACTTTCACAAGACCTGATAAAGCCATAGATTGGCTTGATCAACCAGGGCAAGGATGAGAAGCCAGATATAACTGCAGTCTATATAACATAAACCATATTAGTCACTTATTAACATCTACTCCCTCCGTTCCTAAATATTTGTCTTTCTAGAGATTTTAACAAGTGACTACATACGGAGCAAAATGAGTGAATCTACACTCTAAAATATGTCTATATACATCCGTATGTGGTAGCCATTTGAAATCACTAAAAAGACAAATATTTTGGAACGGAGGAAGTATTGCTTGCAAGGTAAATTATCACATGCATGTAGCAAGACCAAATCTCTAAATAATATCAGGACCACAAAGACAACGAAGGGAAAAAGACCAGGTACCTCAGCTGGATCAAGGTGAAGATCGTCTTTTAAGTAAAAGCTCACAGCAAGTCGGGCAAGGCCTAAGACCCCTTGCACAAAATATACAATGGCAACTGCCATATTATCAGGAGATAGGTCCACCCCGAATGCCGTGAAGTATCCTGACTTGCTCTTGCGTACATCATCTGTACTAGATTGCTTCTTATGCCATCCCTCCAAGTATCTCTTACTTGTATCAGCTTTAGTACATCCCACCTGATATCTAGGCACAATATTTCCTACAGTAGGTACCATGACGGGAATGAGTATCTAAATTCTTCATGTTGTATTAATGTCGTCCAATTTTGCAGAATATTTTGGTTGACGTAACGCAAATATCATGGGGAAAATGTGGGGAAAGAGAGAATGCGGAAGAAAGGTTGAAAGGGTGATGTTGTAACAGATCCAATATGCAAGTCGTCAGGGCCGTATATAGACAGGTGCAACTGGAGCAGTTACACAGGGTACCAAAACCCTTGAGTGCCCCAGATTTTTTAACTGTACTAATTATTACTAATCTAAGGACTTATTTTTCAAGAAAACGCAGGGGACCCATGCGTTTCATTCCATTGAAAAGAGAGAGTTTGTAATTACAATCCTCCTAGGAGGTGGTTTCAGACATCAAATAGATGCTAGTGCACATCCCATGTGGTGGGCAGCACAACTCTAAGCCCAGTACTAATCTAAGGACTGGAGACTAACGATCGGTTAAAAACTAAGAGAAAAGGAGTCCAAGCCAGCGATAGAAGCATTTCTATCTATAGGAATTTCACTAACGATTGGAGACTAATGATCGGTTAACACAGTTTGTTGTTAAACCATGGATTTGATTTACCAATTCCATCATTACTGCATACTCTTTGATAACAACTCCAAACTCATGGCCCAACTCACATCTCTCCCATCTGTCTTCGTCTTCCTCTTCCCTCTAAATTTTTTCTCACATCCTCACAAGGAAACTCGCGAATGACAGGCGGATAAACAGCCCACGCTCTTTTTCCAGTGCTTAGCGGCAAATCACAGCAATTAAATCGCTGCAAATTTAGTCCTCATCTCCTCTCTTGATTCTCCTTCGAGGGCTTTACATATTAGATGTTTCTCTACTGATTCTTCCATTCAAGTGTTCCCTTCAAAACATGAGAAAATTACACTACCGCTATGATTACTGATTTTTTTTTTTGCATTTTTTATACATGGGGCCTAAATTGCGGTTTGCACTGAGCACCGAATTTCTAGGTACATCCTTGCGAGTTGTACAACTAAATGTGGCACAAAGTAGAGAACACTGAACAAACCTATAAGCCTATGTGGCACAAGAGAGGATTGGGCATAGGTGTATGTCTGTTATTTGTGTTTTATGCAGAAAATTTGTGAGAAGATAGACCATTTGGACACACAAGCGGACATAAAATCACCTAATATCCATTATACTTCATCCTTTGATGTTGTAACTTCAAATCAGAACAATATGGTCTACAACCTTGAGAAAGATGAGACTTGGGTGTGGAGGATGGTAATACTATGTTCTTACGATTTCTACTTGCAAAAATGCTACACACGTGGGAACCTTTCCTTGAACAGGTTTATGGAGATAGACAGATAGTGTAGTACTAGCACTGTCTAAGGTGGGGAGATGTCCCACCTAATCACTAGCGCCTTTTCGGCCTGGCGTGGAGTACAGACTAGCGTGACTACCGAAAGATCCATCTTCAGGATGATGTATAAAACACCACTTCATGTCCGGGGTGAAAACTCTTGTTCTGACCTAATTGGTTGGGCTCAACAACGACAACTTCCGTCGTTAACTTGTTGAAAGTGTTGTCTCCTTGCTGATGTGCTGACCTTCGGTAGCCGGTCTCGGCAATCAGGATGAAAATCCTTGTCTTGGTCGTCTTTGGCCGAACTGGCAACGGCGGCGTGAGGGCGCTTATATCCGTATTGAAGGCGATGTTGTGGAAGAAGTCGACTTAGTCGAAGGTGTTTTTTCATATCTTGTAATGGTTGCATTTGTTCTGTACTCCACTCAATAATTAATAAGAATGGATGTGTGCATCACGTTTAACCTTCTTTTCGAAGAAAAAATAATAATTTTATGCTTCCACTTGAGAAACACGGGGCAAAATATTCGGCTCTTAATTTTCAACTCATAGAAACCAAAGTATCTATAATTGCACATCACAAAACCCAAGGAATCAAAGCACAATTAACTGCAGCACTGAAAATTGACATCACACTATCCTGTGAACATCAGTGTCTTTCTCAAATAAGTGACAGCCAATGCAGCAAGTGTACAAAAGAGCTTAACAAGACAATACAACACATGAAAATAAATAAGAAGTTTATTCTGTAACAAAACACATGGAGCAAATTGGTAAGCTTAAGATACTAAAAGTGGCCTATTGGCGAAAACATAGTTATTTACAAGCTGTAGTACAAAATAGTGATGATTATTGCACACACAAGGACAGGGGAGGTGAGGAAGCCTCGCATACAGAACTTGGTATAAACATGGCAACTATTCTGCCACTAGTGCCCAGTGATACATATTGTACATGATAGCTTTCCCCTCTCGGTTCCTCTCTTTCTGGCATACTCTCTGACTACGCTCCTTCCTACACATTAAGGCAACTCCAACGCGGATCATCAAATCGCCCGCAAATGTCCAGACCAGACAGTCCGGACACTTCTAGCAATCCAACGCACCTCACAAATATTAAGCTTCAACTAACCAACGCAATCAAAAGTCCAAACTATGGGAGTGTCGGACATTACACTCCAACACTCCCCTTCAACGTCTATGCTCCTTTGGAGTTATGACGTGGGCAGCAAAAGCAGGGGCAGGCCACAATTATTTATTGCGGTTATTGGGTTTTGAACCATGAACCTCTTGGTGTAAGTTGTATGCACCTAACTAGTTCACCCATCAGTCCGAACTATGGGAGAGGGCGGGACACTATACTCCAATACTCCCCCCTCACGTCTATTATCCTTTGAAGTTATGATTTGGGCATCGGAAGCGGAGGCAGGCCACAATTATTTAATGCATTTACTACGTTTTGAACCCTGAACCTCTTGGTTGTAAGTTGTATGCACCTAATCAATTCACTCATCAATCTGTCCTCGGTATGGGAGAGGGAACGAAAATATACTCCAACACTCCCCCTCACGTCTTGAGCCATACCTCTGAGTCTATTCATGTGTTGACTTCCCGCGTCACACGTGAGAGGGGGTGTTGAAGTGTATATGTGGATTGCCTAGCTCTCTCCATCAGTTCAGACTTTTGGTTGAGTTGGCTAGTGCATGAAGCTTAACCACAAAATCTGTCCCGACCGGTTAGTATGTCCAAAATCCCACATACCGGCACCAAATCAGGGTGGGGGTGGGGACGAGGGGTCCGAACATCCACCACGTTAGACTCCAATACCCCCGGCTCACCCAACTTCGCTCATTATTCCCGCGCAAAAGCACACCCTCTCCGCCCGATCTTCCAACGCTCGTTTCACCATCCTCCGCCACTGCGATGGATCCGCAAGAGCCCTTTGAGAGGTTTGTGGTCCCCCCGGACCCTTACACAAAGGCGGTCATGCGCCCAGCCTGTAACGCCCCGAGACCGATGTGCCAGGTGTCTTCCAATTATTTCGCCGTCTTTGCTTGCGTGCTGCATCTTGTCATGTCATCATGTGCATTGCATCATCATGTTTTCAAAACCTGCATCCGTCCGGGTTCCCCCAGTTCCGTCCGTTGTCCGTTCTGAGCCCAACCACACTTGCACGCACCCGCGGCATGTCCGAAATAGTATTTTGCAAGTGGCCGGAAAATGTTCTCGAAATGGGTTGAAAGTTGGCGTGCAGTGTTGTTTTGTTCTCAGTAGACCGCCTGCCAAGTTTCATCGCATTCGGAGTCCGTTTGATGCCCCAACGGATAACTACCGCCAGGCCCAACCTAACCCCTCTCGTCAGCCCGCGGCCCTCCTCGCGCGCGTCCGAAAAGCTGTCCCGGACCCGACCCGGGCAATCGTCACCGTTGGATCCGAATCATCCCCAAACGTCTAGAAAACGTCTCCGTTTTCTTGTTTGGGCTCCCTAGCCTATTTTTTTCCGACCGTTCGATTACGATCGGAGGGACGGAATAGCCCCTAACCAAAATCCAGTGCTATATATATAGACCAATCCCCTAGGCAAAACCCTAGTTTTTAGGCCATTTGTCCCATCCATCCTCCTGCCCGCCGCCACCTACCTGCCTTCTCTCCACCTCGGGATCCTCCCGATCCAGATCCACCCGAGCGCCTCTACCCTGATTTCAACGCCGCCCAGTTAGAGCCCTCCCGTGGCTCCCCTCGACTCTGCCTCGCCCTCGCGCCTGAGACCCCAGCTGACCCGAGTTCCTCCTCCAACCAGAACGAGTGCCACCGCCGCCGTTTGGAGCGCCGCCGTGCCGGAGATGAGTCCCTCGCGCCCCTCTCTCCCTTCTTCTCCTTCCTCTGTTTTCTTTCTCTCATTCCTCTCTCTCGTTTCTGTTGCCATGGACAGGAGCTTGCCGCCGCGTTGTTCTGCCTCTGCCGGCGTTCAAAATTCCCATGTCGCCCGAACCCGGCCGTCCTCGTCCGTCACGCTGCCTGTGACCAAGCCACCTGAGTGGTGCTGCTGCCTTCCCTGCTCCTGTGTGCGAGTGAGGAGGATGAGGACGACAGCGCCAAGTCACCGCCACCGCTCCCCTGCATCATCCCGAGCGCATCTTCCTGCGGCTACCGAGCCCCGCTTCTGTCGAACCTTGGATGAGTACGCCGCCCCGCGTCGAACGCTCTAGTGACCCGCCAAGTTCCGCAGCTCGACCCGCCAAGCCCGTGCGCCGGCATTTTCTGCTTCGCCCCTGCGCATCAAGTACCGAGTCACCGCCGCCTTGCTCCGTCCATGCCGTTTCCGCCGACGGCCTCCTCCCAAGCCCGGCGCCGCCAAGTTTGCTTCCCCGCTGGATCTCGCCGCCTCGCCACGAACCCGTCCATCCTTGACCTCCTGTGCGCGCCACTGCTTCCCCTGCATCGTCTGAAGCCGCCCGCGTTCCCCTTTGTCTTCTTCCTGTCGAACAGAGGAACCGCTGCCTCACTCGCCCGTGTTGACCCCGTCCCAACGCGCTTCAGCAAGGCCCAACCGCCAGATCCGGCCCAGCGTAGTGAGGGCACCCCGCGCCCCTCTTTTTTTTCTCTTTCCCTCCTGTTGGGTCAGCCAGCCTGTTGTGTTTCGGCCCAGTGTGTTTTTTCCCTGCTGCAATTTTGTCTTTTATCCAGAGATTTACCAGTTTTACAGAAAAGCCCTTCAAGTCCATGCATTTAATAACTTTATAACCATGCATCACATGTAAAAACTTTATATATGAAAGTTGCTTAGAATCTTGTCTAGTTTCATAATATGCCACTTTCATCCATGTTTGAAATGTTTAAAATGCTGTTTGATTAAATTTACTCCTATGCCATGCTAAAATGCTTTATTTCATAACTAAATAACCGTAACTCGGTTTGTAACAAACTTTATATGCAAATGGGGTAGAAAAATGCCTAGTTTAACATGGTGTACTCACTTTGCATGTTTAACAACCCTAAAATTGTGTTTAGGGCAGAACAGGACCAAACCTAATATATGCACATGGGGATTTACCGGAATTGTTGTTCGTTGTTTCCGACCTCATTTAAACTTGCCTAGATAGGTAGTTTTGTTTTGCTTCACCCCTTGCCATGCTAAACAACATTGAATATTGTTGAGTACATAAACGAGATCGAACTAAATAACTTGTTGTGGTGTTTCGTCAATATGCACTTGTTGCATATTGATCTCCACTTAATTTGTAGAATTGCTTGTGCACTTTGCCATGCCATGTCTCATTAATCCGTACATGCATCATATTTGGTTGTGCATCGTGCCATGCTATGTCGTGGTCGTTTACTATGTTGTTTGCTTCTTTCCGATGTTGCTTCTTCGGGTTGGTTCCGATAACGTCGCGTTTGTGAGGATCCGTTCGACTATGTCCGTTTGTCTTCTTCATGGACTCGTTCTTCTTCCTTGCGGGATTTCAGGCAAGATGACCATACCCTCGAAATCACTTCTATCTTTGCTTGCTAGTTGCTCGCTCTTTTGCTATGCCTATGCCGCGATACCTACCATTTGCTTATCATGCCTCCCATATTGTTGAGACAAGCCTCTAACCCACCTTGTCCTAGCAAACCGTTGTTTGGCTATGTTACCGCTTTGCTCAGCCCCTCTTATAACGTTGTTTAGTTGCAGGTGAAGATTGGAGTTTGTTCCTTGTTGGAACATGGTTATTTTGTTGGGATATCACAATATCTCTTATTTACTTAATGCATCTATATACTTGGTAAAGGGTGGAAGGCTCGGCCTTATGCCTGGTGTTTTGTTCCACTCTTGCCGCCCTAGTTTCCGTCATATCGGTGTTATGTTCCCGGATTTTGCGTTCCTTATGCGGTTGGGTTATAATGGGAACCCCTTGACAGTTCGCCTTGAGTAAAACTCCTCCAGCATGGCCCAACATTGGTTTTATCATTCGCCACCTAGCCTTTTCTTTTCCTTGGGTTCTGCAGACTCAAGGGTCATCTTTATTTTAACCCCCCCGGGCCAGTGCTTGTCTAAGTGTTGGTCCAAACTGAGCGATGTCCGGAGCTACCAGGGGCAACCCTGCGCTAGCCCACCCGACGTCTGGCTCATCCGGTGTGCCCTGAGAACGAGATATGTGCAGCTCCTATCGGGATTTATCGGCACATCTGGGTGGCTTTGCTGGTCTTGTTTTACAATTGTAGTCTGATCGGGTCTTCCCGCTAGAAGGAATATCCTTCGTTGACCGTGAGAGCTTATGATGGGCTAAGTTGAGACACCCCTGCAGGGATTTGAACTTTCGAAAGCCGTGCCCGCGGTTATGGGCAGATGGGAATTTGTTAATGTCCGGTTATAGAAAACCTGAAGTTGATCTTAACTAAAATACATCAACCGCGTGTGTTGCCGTGATGGTCTCTTTCCGGCGTAGCCCGGGAAGTGAACACGGTGTTGGAGTTATGCTTGACGTAGGTTGTTCTAGGATCACTTCTTGATCATATATTTCTCGAACGTGCTTTGCCTTCTCTTGTCGCTCTCATTTGCGTATGTTTAGCCACCATATATGCTAGTCGCTTGCTGCAGCTCCACCTCATACCTTTTACCCTTCCTATAAGCTTAAATAGTCTTGATCGCGAGGGTGTGAGATTGCTGAGTCCCCGTGACTCACAGTTATTTCCAAAACCAGTTTGCAGGTGCCAATGTTACCGAGCAGGTGACGCAACCACGCTCAAGGAGGAGCTCTATGAAGATCGTGTTCTTTATGTTGTTCCGTTTTCCAGTTGATCAGTAGTGGAGCCCAGTTGGGACGATCGGGGATCTGTGTAGCTTTTGGGGTAGTCTTCTTTTATTTTGGTTCCATAGTCGGACCTTGATTGTATCTGGATGATGTAATGCTTTATTCTTGTATTGTGTGAAGTGGCGATTGTAAGCCAACTATGTATCTCTGTCCCTTATGTATTACATGGGTTGTGTGAAGATTACCTCACTTGCGACATTGCTTTCAATGCGGTTATGCCTCTAAGTCGTGCTTCGACACGTGGGAGATATAGCCGCATCGAGGGCGTTACACAGCCGCATCCACAAAACGGCAATGCCAGCGCGTAAAGGCGAGGGAGAAGAAGGCGTCGGCGGTCAGGGTTCGTCCTGCAAAGAAGGTACCGACGTCGCCCAACCCTACTCCCCTCCCCTAGTTCAAGCCACTGGTCCACCGTACTACTACGCCGGCCATCTAAAGGGTCAGCCAGGCGCGCGCGCCGCAGCACTCCGCCGCCTCCTTCGGCCACCCTCCACCGTACATCGTCGGCCTCAACACAGACTACGTGTTCATGGACTCACTGATGCTTGTCGACTCACCTGATGCTTGTCGACTGACCGGTTCCGTTTGAGGAGCCCTTGTTCGTCGTTGTGCGGTCACTACTAGGCAGAATGCCTCCCCCGACGACGCCACTGACAAGGCTATGATGAACATGATCCACGGTGGTGGCAGACGCAAAGTCAGACAAGTCAAGGACCTCTACTCGCCAATGTCGGAACAAGAGCTGCACCCGGACACCGAGCAGCCGGATGGCGACGTAAAGAAGAAGAGGGGCAACGTGCACAATGACAAGGAGGATGAATTGGTGTGTTTGGCATGGTTGGCCACTAGTGTGGATCCATTTTAATTCACGGGGCAATAGGGCTCGGCTTTTTAGCAGAGTGTACACGATTGGTTTCCAAAGTCAATAGCCCATCCATGGTACACCATTCACTTGCAGGTCAACAAGTATTGTGGCGCGTATAAACAAGCGAAAAACCAACGGCCAAGTGGCGCGTCACTCCTCCAGCTCGTTAAGTTTTGCGGCTTGTTGCTCTTTGTGTTGGTCATTTGATTGATTTGCTCAGTGCTGCAATTTATTCATCATGTCATTGTCTCGCATTGCTAGCCTGATAAGGAACGAACCTCAAGGCAAGATTTGATGTTGCGGCCCGATCTTTCACGACACTCTACCTCCAACAGCAATAATTTCTCACCCGTGCACACGATGTACACGAAATAGAGGGTTAGAACCTTCTGGTTCAGCACGAGAAAACCAATCTAGACGACGGTGAATCAGGCGCACCTAAAGGCGAGATTTGATCTGTTGTTGCGGCCAGATCTTTCACGACACTCCACCTTCAGAAGCAGTAACCTCTCGTCAGTGCACGCGATGTACACGAAATAGAGGGTTTGAACCTTGAGAATTAGCACGAGAGAACTAATTTAGGTGAGGGCAACTCATGCGCACGACAATTTCTATGTAGAAAACGCAACACGCAGGTTTTCTAAAGCTTTCTCGAAAACTTAGGGATTTTTAGATAGCTTCCTTCAAAACTTGATACGGGTGTCTACCCTAAAAAAACACATCATGTTTATTATCAAAAACATAACATGAGTCTTTACAACGATGCACCCTGGCTTTTATAACTTCGCCTAAGGGCCTCACGCACGCACACAAAAACAGGACTCCTTTTACATCTTGGGAGTTATCATATCTTGAAACAAACTAACTAAACTAACATTAATTGAATGTTGCGCCTTCTCTTTATTGATTTGTTAACTGACGGTGGACCCCAACCTACCCCACACATAAGCAAAGAAAATCCCACGGTTTGGCCATCTAGATCACGTCGATATTTTCCTTGCGAGGAAAGAACAAAAATAGAAACTTAATCTTCATTGTCTCTTTTTTAAACCAGGATGGACCCTTCATATATGGTTCCCTCTGGTAAAATATCCGAACGAAGCCAACGCTATCCTTGCTAAGTCTGATGCTTACACATTGAATAACCATGAGAACATATCTCCTCTTCCATATATCAAACGTGCTAGTGTACATGTCATTTCTTTCATGCACATAAATAGTTTGGTACTCCCTCAGTTCCATAATTCTTGTCATGCTTTTAGTGAAAACCACAAGAAATATGGAACAAAGGGAGTAGTTGCTAATTAATCCTTGGCTGACAGGCAGGCATGCATGCAGCCGATCGTTTTCCGCTTGATTTGTTCCTAAGCCATACAAGGTACCAACATGCATGCACGTAACTTCAACTAGAGCTGCAACCTCTTCTGGCACTTCCCACCAAAGCTAATGAATTTAGATATGTACATGTCTCTGGCCTCCAAACCATCGACGTGCGGAGAAGTTTGATGAACATTGAAAACACTGACACTAGTCGTGGCTGTATCATCCTCTCCCCCTTGAAACGAAATCGTCCCTCGTTTCGAGTCGATCTCTTCATCAATATTTTCATGTCTTCGTTGATCTCTTCCCCCTAGATTTTAGTACTTTTGACCATCATGTTGGCATCTTCCTGCTCTTTCATCTTCTCTTGGTGTTTTTCCTCCACGTGATGAAATGCTCCTCAGCCATGGGCACAAGGTTCTACTTCTTACCCTTCTCAACGGTATATCTTTGTGTGTGACAATCATACGCAACATTGTGCTCTTTATACCATGGCTCGTCCAACAATAAGTGACATGAAACCATCGGTGTCAAGAATCATGTCGCACAAAACCTCGCAAAAGAATTTTTCCCAACAAAAACAATATCTTGGTCTGTTGTGTGATGGTGAGCTCATCATGACCCCAAGGCAGCAAGTACGGTCGCTATCATAGTGTTGTCAGTAGACCCAGCTTCTTGAGCATCTCAATGATTGCAGCGTTGATTAAACGCATGTGGTCAATCGTCATGACAAATGATCTCTCGTGCGCCACAACTCAAGTATGAAAAAGCCCATCCCATCGACCTTCCTCCTCCAATTGAAATCCATAGCTTAGCTTCGATCATCTCCGTAGTGTCATGATAACCTTCACTCTGATACCACCTAATAAGGAACAAACCTCAAGGCGAGATTTTATATGTTGTTGCGGTCCGATCTTTCATGACACTCCACCTTCAGCAGCAATAACCTCTCAGCCGTGCACGCGATGTACACGAAATAGAGGATTTGAACCTTGTGGTTCAGCACGAGAGCACCAATCTGGACGATAGCAACTCACACACACGACAATTTCTATGTAGAAATCGCAACACTGATGTTTTCTAAAGCCTCCTCCAAAACTTAGGGACATTTAGACAGCTTCCCCCAAAACTCAATTCAGGTTTCTACCCTAACAGCACATCGTGTTTATTATCGAAAACATAATCGGAGTCTTTATAATGACACACCCTTATAACTTGACCTAAGGCCCTCACGCACACACAAAAAACATGACTACTTTTACATCTTGGAGTTACCATATCTAAAAACAAACTAACTAATATTAATTGGATGTTGTGCCTTCTCTCTGTAGATTTGTTAACTTGTGGTGGACCCCAACATCTCGCACATAAGCAAAGGAAATCCCATAGTTTGGCCATCCTGATCACACTGATATTTTCCTTGCAAGGCAAGAACAAAAACAGAAACTTAATCTTCATTGTCTCTTTTTTAAACCAGGATGGACCCTTCATATCTTGTTCCCTCTGGTAAAATATCTGAACGAAGCCAACTCTTTCCTTGCTAGCCAGACCGATGCTTACATGCTGAATAACCATGACAATATTATCTCTCCTCTTCCAGATATCAAACATGCTAGTGTACAAGTCATTTCTTTCATGCACGTACATTGTTCGATAGGTGCTAATTAATCCCTAGCTGACCGACATGCATGTATCAGCCAATCCTTCTCTGCTTGATCTGTACCTAAGCCATGCAAGGCACCAACATGCATGCACGTAACTTCAACTAGAGCTCCAACCTCCTTCCGGCACTTCTCACCAAAGCTAATGTATTTTGGTACATATACAGGCCTCTAAACCATCGATGAGCGGGAAAGTTTGATGGACATTGAAAACACTGACATTAGCCATGGCTATATCATAGCCCGAATGCGCATGCACTTTGTACAAGAAGGTGAGAAGAAGCCCATCATGTTGATGCATTGTTGGATGAAGTTGGATGGGCAAAACAAGTGGGCGGCCATTGCCAATTCCGTCAAGACCACGACCATCGCCAAGATGATGGAGAAGTTTGAGGACATCATGGCAAAGGAGGAGGCAGCTGCCAAGCACAATGAGGTGAAGGAGGAAAAGAAAGCAGTGGCGTTTGACATGTTCATCGAGAGGCAAAACAAGAAGCTTAAGCTCAAGGAGCAAAAGATTGCTATCAAGGCCGAAGCCGAGGCGCAAAGTTGTTGTTCGTGAAGGCAGCGGACCTGGAGCCTGATGCGGCCAAGTTTGTTCAAGAGTACCGTGCTAGCATGTACAAACGCTTCACACAAAAGGAAGGTGAAAAGTAGGCCAAAACTTGAGGTCTTTGGCACGGACAGCCGGACTGGGGGATTTGAGATCAATGGATGTACAAAACTTGATGAACATCCGATGCATTCTGTTGTAGTTGCATCTGTTTGCAACTATTTAAACGTATGATTAAATTGTTATTGATCTAGATAAATTTTTCAAAGGGAGGACGTTGAACAAGGGGAGGACATTTGGTGAGTGGTGACTACAGTTGGATGGTCGGTGCCCCGCCGGCTGTCTGCGGACACATTCAGACGTGTCCGCGGACATTTGATGATGTTCAATGGGCAACGGCGGATCTACAGAGGGAGCTGCCCCAGGTCACCAATGATGGAGTTGAGTACCCCCTGTCAGCCCCCATCCTTTAGGTCGACCTTTAGCCTCCAGATCGCCATGTCTGTGACCAAGCTCCAGCCTCGTGTTGTTATTTCACGTCGAAGGGGTACAAGGAGATAACGGTAGAAAGAAGTGGGCTTAAGTGAAAAGCTCGCGTAGACTCACTGCATGCAAGCTATAGTCCAGCCAAGATGAGAGGCTTCACCGAGCGAGGAGGGACGAGTGCAAGAGACCTAGATGATCGATGCAATTCCTAGCGCCGCCGATGGATGCCTCCTCGAGGCTCCTCCCCACACCTCCTCTCCTGGACTAGGAAGCCTCCTCTTTCACGTTGTCGTCGCCGTTCGTTGGACACTGCTCGGCTCCTCCTCCACAACTCTGTTGGAGGCTCCCTCACCGGACCTACTCCCTGCTCAGCTGCTCTCTACTCCGGCCAATGGCGATGGATTGGGGAGGAGGCGGAGAAAGTAGGAATTTCGGTGACAGCGGCACGAGACCTACCTGCATTGCAACCAACTGCAAGCGCACGCGATAGCGGTAATGATCAACATCAGAAGGTCTTCCTTCCCCCTGTTCAAGGGCTCATCCTCTGTTTACATTTTTTTATGCCACACTATGTATGAATTTGAAACGTATAGTATCAAAAAATTAGAAGACACTTCTGCTAAGATTTACATTCATAATTAAAAATTTGGGTGATTACCCTCATCAAGAACATGTACGATAATATTGTGACAAATGTTCGAACAAGTGATGGCGACACTGATGACTTTCCAATTAAAATAGGACTACACCAGGGGTCAGCTTTGAGCCCTTATCTTTTTGCTTTGGTGATGGATGAGGTCACAAGGGATATACAAGGAGATATGCCATGGTGTATGCTCTTTGCGGATGACATGGTGCTAGTCAATGATAGTCGGACGGGGGTCGATAGGAAGTTAGAGCTATGGAGACAAACCTTGGAATTGAAAGGTTTTAGACTTAGTAGAACTAAAACCGAGTACATGAGGTGCGGTTTCAGTACTACTAGGCATGAGGAGGAGGTTAGCCTTGATGGGCGGGTGGTGCATCAGAAAGACACCTTCCGATATTTGGGGTCAATGTTGCATAAGGATGGGGATATCAATGAAGATGTGAACCATCGAATCAAAGCCGGATGGATGAAGTGGCGCTAAGCTTCTGGCGTTCTCTATGACAAGAGAGTGCCACAAAAGCTAAAAGGCAGGTTCTATAGGACGGCGATTCAACCTGCAATGTTGTTTTGTGTTGAGTGTTGCCCGACTAAAAGGTGGCATGTTCAACGGTTAGGTGAGGCGGAGATGGGCATGTTGAGATGGATGTGTGGCCACACAAGGACCGGGTCCAGAATGATGACGTACGAGATAAGAGATGGGGTAGCACCGATTGAAGAGAAGCTTGTCCAACATCGTCTGAGATGGTTTGGCATATTCAGCACAAGCTCCAATGCATAGCAGACGGCTAAAGCGTGCTGATAATGTCAAGAGAGGTCGGGGTAGACCGAACTTGACATGGGAGGAGTCCGTAAAGAGAGATCTGAAGGACTGCAATATCACCAAAGAACTAGCCATAGACAGGAGCGTGAAAGCTTGCTTGGTTGCGAGATTTTGCGTGTTTCAGCTCTAGACTACCCCAACTTGTTTGGGACTAAAGGCTTTGTTGTTGTTGTTGTTGTTGTTGTTGTTGTTGTTGCTGCTGCTGCTGTCATTGAAAATTGGATCACATGTTGTAGGTGTCGCTTGGTATTATGGAGTCGAATTGTGGCATCAAGTGAGCATGTCAAGCGGCAAGAGTCTATGCCGGTAGTTTTTAAGACCTTTTTATGTCATTTCATCATGTTTTTAGTAGTTCAATTTCATGAGTTTGGTTGAGTGGACTTGCATTTATACCTTCCGAAATATAGACCTCAAATGTTTCGCCCCGGCTAGGTTCAATTCCTGGATCCACCACTGCCAATAGGTGATCCGCGTTGGAGTTGCCCTTAGGCACTATTGGCAAGAAAAACAAGACAGCTACCCGAAGGCTTACCTAGCTGTAATTTAACTATTGCAGCTGCACACATCAGCTGCATTGCACATTTTCACCAACTAACGCACGGGAGCGCACGAGCACGAACAATGCTAACACTGAGAAGTCGAATTTGCTAATACAGTCAATTACGCTTTATGTTAGCCCTTGCTCATCACAATTCAACTTGATCCCCACTTCTACCACGCAACAAGAAACTACGCCCCATTCGGGTTTCCCCAATTCCAACACCCCTCGATGCATTGTCGCACCGGATCCTTGCATATAGGCGAACCTTCCTAAGTACTAGAATAGGGAGCTCACCAGACCGGTGGTCGGAGGCGGAAGCGGGGGCGGAGTCGCGGACGCCGAGCTCGAGCGGGCGGCGGCTCGCGGCCTCCTCGTCGTACGGCTCGCGACCTGCCGAGGTTCCGGAGGCCATCCCGTGGGGCCGGAGGCAGCACCGTTTCCTGAAAAACGAGGAGATAGGCGGCCCTGCGCTGCGGAACGGAGAGGGGGGAGAACGTATCCTGTGCACCTGCTAACCAAGGACTCGTTGGCCACTGCGTGAGGAACGAAGAGACGAGATGTGCTAATGCTACATTTACAAAACAATCCTTGTACTATTATAGAATTGAATGAACTGAACACAGCACCTCCCCAAACCCAACGCATAATAAATGGACTCCAGTGCAAATCTGACCTCGGATTTTGAACCATGTCAAATCGAACATTCATGGCAAATTATGTTATCCGAGGACAAGTTTAGTTGGCAAATATGACAAATCTACCTCGGTTCATTTTTCTATAAAAAAATGTTATGCTTGCAAGGTAAATTTGTCATCTTCGCGCCATTGTAAATTGTCATGAAAAATGTTAGATTTGTCATGCCTAAAAATATGACGTTGGATTTTTAGTGTTTCCGTATAAGTGACATAAGGGAATCTTCAACGCACACCCAGAGTTGTCCAGACGCCACAATCCATTCAATTGTCTTATATTTGTTCGCAGATTAGTTCGGGTGTCCGTTTTCTCACAAACCAAAAGCAAACCAAGAGGCTTGCAGGAGTTCGAACACCCGCCACGTGCGTCGGCCCACCCAAAACCGAGGCAGAGCCTACTTATTTGGAGTTGGGCACTATTTTCGCAATCTTCAGCTCTCCGCTACCATCTCGTAGCTCTCCACCCAATTCCTTCCCTTTTTCGTCGTCACTGCCACCGCACGAACCTGTACGAAAAGCTACCGGAGACGACGAATGTGGAGAATTCAGCGAGGCGGTTGCCTGGAAGATCAACTCGATGACACGGCAAGCATGTCGTCACAAAAAGAAGGTAAATGATAAAGAGGCGGCCGGCAAAAATAAGGGCGGCGTGGGCTACGAGCGTGGCCGTAGACGGGGTGTAGGAGGGCGATAGGGCCTGGGAAGCGGGCACCGTCATCCATGCACACGCTGTCCTGGCAGGAACAATACCAGCCTCCCTACTTCTTGATGCGGAGCATCCCAAGGCCATCCCCATGGACCTACCTACATCTCCCACGACACCACTTGGACCCATGACAAGAGCCCGTGCGAGGATCATCGAGAACGAGGTTAACTCTCTCCTTGTTGAACTTCCCTTTGACCCACGTGAGACATGGCTACTACCTCAATCGGAGTTGCTTTGTGTGCTTAGGTACCATATAAGCAACCAAGGAGATGGAACAGTGCAAGATCGACATCAAGAGCATGGAGGCATTCTGCCCAGCCCTGAAGGACCGGAACAACCGCCTGACCACCGCTAGGGCGGAACAACCGGCCGACTACCACCCAACAACCGGTCTACCTTCTGTGATCGAGCGGTGCAAGGCCGGCACTACACCGGATGTACCGGTAACTATCAAAAGACCGGTACTGCCGCCCCGACAACCAGTACAACCGCTGGCCCCTTCGACGTCCATCTCCGCAAGCCAGCGCCAGACCTCCCAGCGGAACTACCGCCTTCCAGGACCGGTACTTCCGCCATGCATGAGCTCCCAGTGGAACAACCGCCCCCTTGACCGGTACTACCGGCCCTGCCTGCGCGCAGTCACTTGGGCCAAGGCCCGTGTACCCTTTCATTACCTAGACTATAAATACTCTATCCCGTACAACTTTCTAGGGTTATCGTTGGTTTAGCTCATACTTCGAGATAGAGCTTTGCTCATCCATCCCGATCTCCTCCTCGAGAGAGACTGCGGCCCCTCTTCGGAGAAGATCAATTTGGATTCAAGACCCCCCTCTTGGGCGGCCCCATCAAGACCTCCTTCTAGGAGAAGAACCGGTTACTTGTATCGTCCTTTGTTGACCGTGGATCATCGTGTATCTCTTTGTGTTTCGAGGATCTAGCGCATGTGTAATCGAATCTTGTTGGTTTGAGTGATTCTCTCGTGTTTTCCCTCGTGAATCCCCCTTGTGTTCTTCGTGTTTCTCTTGGGGATCCGCTCCTTTCGTGAAAGATCGGCCATCTAGGGTTCCACCCTACATCATCTTGGTATCATGAGCAAGGTTGATCACGATTTCGGAGCCCCCTCTTCGTTTTTCTAGCTTGATTTTGTTGTTTTTCGTCCTAATCCGAAAATCCCCACAAAAATAGCCCCAAAATTTTTCTTGTGTTTTGTGAGTTTTGATGATGTTTTGTTGGTTTTGATCCGTGAAGTTTGTGTGTGGCCCATAGATCTAGCATCTTCCCATTTCTCTCCACCTTCCATCCTTGAAATCGCTCGAATTTCGACAACGAAATCATCCTTTTCCGTCCCAAACACCCATCCCCGATCCAGATCTTGCGATCTTCCCGACCCCAGCGGTACTACCGCCCCCACGAGCGGAACTACCGCTAAGGCACCAACCGGTACCACCGCCTTCACAAGCGGTACTACCGCCCCACCCAGTTTCAGTTGAAACCGACTGGCATCTTTGCCAACCACTTATACACCATCACCACTTCCGCATACTACCCCCTTTGTGCCCGTTTCGCACTCCGACACGTGTTGCCACTTCGAGGTTTGAGAATTTGAGTCGCGATACCGTATCCCTTTTGTGTTTTCGGCTATTTAGGTACGGGCGGCATCGACAACACCGCCGCTCATCTTCGCCACGGACGCGTCATCAACAACGACCACCTCGACTACGACTTGGTATTCGTGCCACCATTTTGACACCATACTGGAAGCAAGACCGGTAACCTCATCTTGGTATTGGACACATCACTCTTGCCATTCCATTGATAGCCATCATAGCCTAATTTCCTTTGC
The DNA here is from genome assembly GCA_034509565.1 of Triticum monococcum. Lineage (NCBI taxonomy): Eukaryota > Viridiplantae > Streptophyta > Magnoliopsida > Poales > Poaceae > Triticum > Triticum monococcum. The sequence continues at coordinate 376,181,598 of CM067842.1, read as the reverse complement.
GTTGCTTACCCATCGAGACTAGCCATTGAGTATTGCCGGCAACAAGACTTGTGCACATTAGTGATCATACTTCCCATAGCATACATACATCATTGTTGCCTATATTGGTATCATCTCTTGTGTCACAAAGTTGTCATCGCATACTCACTTGCTATATTGGTTCGTCAAGCATTACATGAGAAAAGAGCTCACATATCAAAGAGCCAAACAAGCTTTTAAGCAAAAGAGGAAGGATAAGCAAAGAGCTTTTAAGCAAGAACCATAGCATCATACAACATTAAGATTGTCATACTCGATCATCTTGGATCATTTCATAGCAACACCTTGCATAAAACATATTTGGGATAGAAGCCGTTGCATTTTTGCTAAGTAGGTTGTGCACAAGTTCTTGCATCCGCCTCTCGTGCAATCGAGCTAGCGTCTCTCTAGTGTTGTGCAACAAGAGCATTTTTGTGGATTCCACATTTTGGCTCACCTTTGGTTGCCCAACCCCACTTATCTTTTTGCGTGTGTGTTTCCGTGTACCGTATATGCTTGGTCTACTTGTTACATTGCATCTTGCGAATCTTTTCCAACATTATTGAATCTTGCTTACATTCACATTAAAAATTGTGCCACCATCCTAACCAAGATCCACCAAAAGCTTTTACTTGTGTAGGTGTGAGAACCGACAAGAATTGGTACCAATTATGTTATTTCCTTGTTACACATTGGAGTCATCTTTGATCCATTGTCAACATCGGTCAAGGTACATTTGATATTGGTTCTTCCCTTTCTTCCACTCACACTTGTCTTGGAATGATGGATAGGCCAAGTACTTCTACCAACCCACTCTTCATGGAGCAAGACGACGACATGACCTCCTTTGTCACCAAGAGTCACCTCTTTGGTGCACAACGTGCTTTGCATCAAGAGCAACAAGCTATGAGTGAACGCATCGACAACCTTGCCGCCGACTTGCAACTTTCCGAGCAACGTACAAGGGACTACTTTGACAACAAGCTCGATGATCACAAGCAAGAGAATGACGCAAGGATGGACGAGATTCGCGCTTTGTTGCTCAACCGCTCTTCTTCCACTTCAAGAAGGAGCCGTTCAAGTCGACACTCCAACGACACCATCTCCGGTTCAAGTACACCGACATCGAACACTCTTTGACAAGCCGCGCGCAACGAGCGTCAAGCAAACCTCAATCCACTTTGAGACACCGACTCGCAAGAACATCGACGACGTCAAGCCGACGAAGCCTTTGCGCTAGCTCAAGAACGGCATCGCCAACGTCAACATGAACAAGAGGAGCGAGCGCGACAACATCAAGATGCACAAGACGCCGAGGCGGAACGCCAACAACAAAAACTATGTGAAGCTCAAGCACTTGAAGCGCAACGGGCCCTTCATGAATCAAGTCGTGCCGTAGCCGACCGAGGCCGACAAGCTCGACTACATCGAGAAGCACTTCGCGATGAAGCTCAAGAAATAATTTACCAAAGACGTGTGCGTCAACAAGCTCCTCGTCAAGATAGACAAGCGCCTCATCAAGATAGACAAGCTCCCCCTCAAGCTCGCCAAGACCATCAAGTTCACCAAGAGCATGAAAACAATGGGAATCCTCCGCGGCAAGAGCAACACGAGGTTGACAACCCTCCGCGTCAAGAGTACCACGAGTTGGACAATCATCAACAACATGGGCGTCATCATACCCGACCCCAACATAATGAAGAGCAACGCTACGGCAAGCTCAAGTTCACCATGCCCAAGTTCAATGGAAGCAACGATCCCGAAGAATACCTTTCATGGGCATTGAAGGTTGACAAGATCTTTCGTTTGCACAATTATGAAGAAGAGAAGAAGATCGCGATGGCATCCCTTGAGTTCCAAGATTATGTCCTCATTTGGTGGAAACAAGTCATTGAGCGCCGAGAGGCAAGAGGTGATCCACCCGTCACTACTTGGGCCCAAATGAAGGACGTTATGAGAGCACGCTTCGTGCCTACCTACTACAACCGCGACCTCTTCAAGAAACTCCAACAACTCAAGCAAGGAACCAAGAGCGTTGAAGAGTACTACAAGGAAATGGAGATTGCCATGATACGAGCCAATGTCAAAGAAGATGATGAGCAAACTATGGAAAGGTTCTTGAATGGACTCAATCATCCTATCAAGAAGATCGCCGACTTCCAACCTTACTCGAACCTCATCGAACTAGTGCATCAAGCTACCAAAGCGGAACGGCAAGTACAAGACGACTTCAAGTATGCCAAGTTCTCATCCAAGTCCTATGGCCTCTCCAACAATCTAGCTTCGACGACTCCAACACCTTCGATCTCAACCAAGCCTTCTACAAGCAACGGCGACAAGTCAAGTTACAAGAAAGCTTCGACAAGCTCAAGTCGTCCTCCTACTACTAGCAACTTCAAGAAAGCTCCATCATCATCTACTCCACCCGATGAGACCATCAAAACAAGTTCTATCAAATGCTTCACATGCGGCGGCCGAGGCCACAAGTCCTTCGAGTGCACCAACAAACGCACAATGATCTTCAACGACGATGGCACTTACGATTCCATGAGCGAAGGAGAAATGGAAGCCCTTGAGCAAGTGGCCATGCACCGCCAAGTGAACAATGAAGAAGAACAAGTCTTTTGTGATGAAGACTCAAGTCCCGCACTTGTTGTCTCAAAAGTTTTGACTCTCCAACATCAACAAGAAGAAGACCAAAGATGCACCATATTCCACACCAAGGCCGGCATCAATGGACGATCCGTCAAGGTCATCATCGATGGAGGGAGTTGCCACAATTTAGCAAGTGAAGAACTATGCTCCAAGCTCCAATTGGTCAAGATGAAGCACCCTCACCCCTACAAGGTTCAATGGCTAAGCGACACCGGCACCATACAAGTCGAGCATAGAGTACAAGTCTCTTTCAAAATCGGCGCCTATGAAGACACATTGGAATGTGATGTCCTTTTGATGACCGTTTGCCACCTCCTCCTTGGACGGCCATGGCAATTTGACCGAGGTGTCATTCACAATGGGCGTACAAATCACTATAGCTTCAAGATGAAAGGGAAAAAGTCCGTGCTACGTCATATGTCTCCAAGCCAAGTGATCGCCGACAAGCAAGCCACCCATCATGGAGAAAATAGTGAGAGAGCGATCCACCAAAAAGAGAGTGAGCGCCACAAGCCCAAATTAAGTGACTCCACGATGAGCGACAAGAAAAACCTAGTTCTCTTTGCCACCAAACATGAGATGAGAGAAGTGTGTGAGAACCCATCAAGTGTCCTACACTATGTCCTATTGTGCAAGGACGAGGCCACAACAACTAACAACTCTCACGATCTACCTTTGGTGTTATCTTCTCTCTTGCAGGAATTCCAAGATGTTTTCCCCGATGAGCTACCTCCGGGTCTACCTCCACTACGAGGCATTGAGCACCGAATTGATCTCATCCCCGGAGCGCCGCTTCCCAACAAAGCCCCATACCGCGTCAACCCCGAAGAAACCAAAGAAATACAAAGGCAAGTAAAACATCTCATAGACCATGGTCATGTGCGTGAAAGTTTGAGTCCTTGTGCCGTACCGGTCATTCTTGTGCCAAAACGTGACGGTAGTTTTCGCATGTGCTCCGATTGTAGACCTATCAATGCTATCACCGTTAGATATAGGTACCCTATTCCATGCCTTGATGATATGCTTGATGAACTTAGCGGTGCCACTATCTTTTCCAAAATTGATCTTAAGAGTGGTTACTATCAAATCCGCATACAAGAGGGTGATGAATGGAAAACCGCCTTCAAAACCAAGTTTGGTTTGTATGAGTGGTTAGTCATGCCTATGGGTCTCTCGGAAGCACCGGGCACTTTTATGCGCCTTATGAATCATGTCTTTCGCCCTTACATTGGTATATTTGTTGTGGTTTACTTCGATGACATTCTTGTGTTTAGCAAATCTATCCAAGAGCATGCCACCCATGTCCGCACCGTTTTGCAAACTCTTAGGAACGAGCGTCTTTATGCTAATATGGAGAAATGCCTTTTTGGTGTTGATAAGCTCGTTTTCTTAGGCTTTGTCGTATCTTCTAAGGGTGTTCATGTTGATGAATCTAAGATCAATGCTATTAAAACTTGGCCCCAACCAAAAAATTTGCAACAAGTGCGTAGTTTTCTTGGTTTAGCCGGTTTCTACCGCCGATTTGTGAAGGATTTTAGCACCATTGTTTCACCTTTGCATGCTTTGAGCAAGAAGAACGCACCTTTTGTTTGGGGACAATCTCAAGATATTGCTTTCAATGAGCTTAAGAATTTGCTTACTCATGCTCCCGTGCTTGCTTTACCCAACTTCGACAAGCCTTTTGAGATTCATTGCGATGCTAGCGGTAATGGCATAGGAGGCGTGTTAACGCAAGAGAAGCGCCCCATAGCTTACTTTAGTGAGAAACTTTCCGGAGCGCAACTCAATTACCCCATCTATGACAAAGAACTTTATGCTTTAGTGTGAGTTTTGCATGAATGGGAACATTACCTTCGCCCACATGAGTTCATCATCCATACCGACCATGAAACACTTAAATACCTTAAGGGTCAAACTAAGTTGAACAAGCGTCATGCTAAATGGAGTGAATTTATTGAGTCTTTTCCTTACGTCATCAAGTACATTAAGGGTAAAGAAAATGTTGTGGCGGATGCGCTTTCCCGTATATGCATGCTTGTCACTAACCTTGAGTTGAATGTCATTGGTTTTGAGCATATCAAAGACTTGTATGAACATGATCCTACATTCTCCATACCTTATGCCAAGTGTTTGATGCATACTTCTTGGGATCGATACTACATCAAAGATGGATATCTTATGAGAGCTAACAAACTTTGCATCCCCGAGTCCTCTCTTCGTTTGTTGCTTTTGCAGGAATCTCATGGAGGCGGCCTCATGGGACACTTTGGACGAGACAAAACATTTGCTATGCTCTCCAAGAACTACTTTTGGCCCAAGATGCATCGCGACGTCAATCGCTTCACGAACCGTTGATCTGCATGTCGCAAAGCTAAGTCTAAAGCCCAATCTCATGGCCTCTATATGCCACTTCCAATTCCATATCAACCATGGGAAGATATTAGCATGGACTTTGTGCTTGGTTTGCCTAGAACTCGCAATGGAAAGGATTCCGTTTTTGTTGTCGTGGACCGTTTCTCCAAAACGGCTCATTTCATTCCTTACAACAAGATAGACGATGCTTCACATATTGCAAATTTGTTTTGTAGGGAAATCTTGCGCCTTCATGGAGTACCAAAGACTATCATCTTGGATCGTGACGTCAAGTTCCTTAGCTACTTTTGGAAGACTCTATGTGCCAAGCTCGGAATCAAGCTACTCTTCTCCACGGCATACCATCCTCAAACCGATGGCCAAACGGAGGTGACAAACCGCACACTCTCCGCTCTACTTCGAGTACTCATCAAGAAGAACATCAAGGGGTGGGAGGAGTATCTACCAATCGCCGAGTTCGCATACAACCGAGCAAGACACTCAACAACCGGCAAGTCCCCTCGAGGTCGTCTACGGATTCAACCCTTTGTCACCATTGGATATTCTTCCTCTACCAATCCAAGAGCGCATCAATTTGGATGCAAGTGCGCGTGTTACACATCTCAAGAAGATGCATGAAGATACAAGAAACACTATCAAGCGCCAAGTTCAACGCCTCGCGACCAAGCTCAACTTGAACAAACAACCTATGGTCTTCAACATTGGTGATCAAGTGTGGCTACACCTTCGCAAGGACCGCTTACCACAAGAACGCATCCAAGCTTCGTCCACGAGCGGATGGACCCTTCAAGGTGCTTGCATGCTACAACGACAATGCTTACAAGATCGACCTTCCACGTGACAAGTACAACGTGAGCGACATCTTCAACGTCAAAGATCTCTCTCCTTTCCATGGTGATGAAGATTTTGATCCGAGGACGGATCTTCCCCAAGGGAGGGGAGATGATGCGGAGCATTCCAAGGACATCCCCATGGACCTACCTACATCTCCCACGACACCACTTGGACCCATGACAAGAGCCCGTGTGAGGACCATCGAGAACGAGGTTAACTCTCTCCTTGTTGAACTTCCCTTTGACCCATGTGAGACATGGCTACTACCTCAATCGGAGTTGCTTTGTGTGCTTAGGTACCATATAAGCAACCAAGGAGATGGAACGGTGCAAGATCGACATCAAGAGCATGGAGGCATTTTGCCCAGCCCTGAAGGACCGGAACAACCGGCCGACCACTGCCAGGGCGGAACAACCGGCCGACTACCGCCCAACAATCGGTCTACCTTCTGTGATCGAGCGATGCAAGGCCGGCACTACACCAGATGTACCGGTAACTAGCAAAAGACCGGTACTGCCGCCCCGACAACCAGTATAACCGCTGGCCCCTTCGACGTCCATCTCCGCAAGCCAGCGCCAGACCTCCCAGCGGAACTACCGCCTTCCAGGACCGGTACTTCCGCCATGCATGAGCTCCCAGCGGAACAACCGCCCCCTTGACCGGTACTACCGGCCCTGCCTGCGTGCAGTCACTTGGGCCAAGGCCCGTGTACCCTTTCGTTACCTAGACTATAAATACTCTATCCCATACAACTTTCTAGGGTTAGCGTTGGTTTAGCTCATACTTCGAGATAGAGCTTCGCTCATCCATCCCGATCTCCTCCTCGAGAGAGACTGCGGCCCCTCTTCGAAGAAGATCAATTTGGATTCAAGACCCCCCTCTTGGGTAACCCCATCAAGACCTCCTTCTAGGAGAAGAACCAGTTACTTGCATCATCCTTTGTTGACCGTGGATCATCGTGTATCTCTTTGTGTTTCGAGGATCTAGCGCATGTGTAATCGAATCTTGTTGGTTTGAGTGATTCTCTCGTGTTTTCCCTCGTGAATCCCCCTCGTGTTCTTCGTGTTTCTCTTGGGGATCCGCTCCTTTCGTGAAAGATCGGCCATCTAGGGTTCCACCCTACATAACTTCTACACCACCCAACAGCTCGGCAATTAGTCTCTGCCATCCGCTGGCAGGCACATGCCTTATTACGTCAACATCAACGCGACGTCGCTCCGTTTCGCGCAAGTCTGCATCGCCGCAACTTGGCTGATCATGAACGCTGGTTTGGAGCATCTTGGTGCTCGCTCTCTATCTTTTGGTATGTCTCAACCAAGGGAGCCAACGTACAACGACGCGGGCAGTGAGATGATGGGCATGATCAGCGACCAAGCCGGAGGCTGCTTCAAGGATGAGCATGTGGATGACTCAGAGCCAGAGGTGCACGCCCAACAACCAGGCACGTACACCTTGTCGGGCATGCACACCAACTAGCCGGATTCATACACTGACCAGGCAGGATCAGGACGGCATGACGACCTTGTTCCGGAGGATTTTGTGGTCGTCCAAATAAGAGGGGTAGAGAAGAAAGCTTCAACATGCGGGAGGATGAGTTGTTGTGCGACTGGCGACATTCACCCCTAGCATCGATTCGGGCCATGGCACGGAGCAAAAGGGCGCAACATTTTGGGCTAACATTCATACTTGGTTCCATGAGCACGAGAATTTCGTCTGCCACAACGAACTCATCCGCAGTCCTGGGACTAAGTCGCTCAACCATCGATGGTACACCATCCAAGAGGCTGTGAGCAAGTATTGCGGCCATTTGAAACAACTAAACGGTCGGTGGCCAAGTGGTGCGCTAATGACATACAAGTATAGGGGATCAATTGTAGTCCTTTCAATAAGTAAGAGTGTCGAACCCGATGAGGAGCAAAAGGAATCAATAAGCGAATTTCAGCAAGGTATTCCCTGCAAGTGTTGTAAGACAATTGTGAAAGATAGTTTGAGAGTAAAATAATTTGTAGCAAGTAACAACTAACCAAAGTAGAAAGGTGCCACAAGGTGGCCCAATCCTTATTATTGCTAAGGACAAGCCGGAAGTACTTCTTATAGTGATTTAAACATTCTTGAGGACACACTGGAATTTCATCTAGTTACTTTCACCATGATTCGTTGACTCGCATTTACTACTTAGATAAGTTGTTATGTGGGTGGACCAGAGCTAATGTTATGTTCTTACTTGAACAAACTATCAACTTATGATTACCCCCCCCCCTCGCAAGCATCTGCAACTACAAGAGAAGAATTAAGATAAGTCTAACCATAGCATTAAACAAAAGGATCCGAAACAACCCCTTACGAAATAACTCATAAAATGGGGTTTAGGTTTCCATCACTCCTGCAACCCATCATCTACAAACTAATTCCATGCCTTTCCCTAGGCCTAAATTGTTGGGAAAGGTAGTAGGAAACAAAAAAGATCGCCCTACGAACACCCAGGAACAATATGAATATGCATATAGGGTTTGGATCAACGATCTTTACCGACTCCGGAGTGCAGCGGAAGTAGACGAGTTAGTGTAGATCATACTTGAAGTCCCTCGAACCGTTGATGATGATCCTGCGGACCGCCCTTTGATGACCCACAAGTATAGGGGATCAATTGTAGCTCTTTTCGATAAGTAAGAGTGTCTAACCCAACGAGGAGCAGAAGGAAATGACAAGTGGTTTTTTCAGCAAGGTGATGTCTGCAAGTGCTGAAATTGTAAGTAACAAAGTAGTTTGATAGCAAGATAATTCATAACGAGCAAGTAACGATAGTAGTACCAAAAGTGCAGCAAGGTAGCCCAATCCTTTTGAGGCAAAGGACAAGCCTAAACAGTCTCTTATGATAAGCGAAGCGTTCTTGAGGGTACACGGGATTTTCTTCTAGTCACTTTCATCATGTTGGCTTAATTCGTGTTCGGTACTTTGATAATTTTATATGTGGGTGGATCGATGCTTAGGTGTTGTTCTTACTTGAACAAACCTCCTACTTATGATTAACCCTCCCGCAAGCATCCGCAACTATGAGAAAAGTATTAAGAATAAATTCTAACCATGCATTAAACTTTTGGATCCAATCGGTCCCTTATGGAATGGCGCATAAACTGGGGTTTAAGCTTCTGTCACTCTCGCAACCCATCATCTAATTGCTACTCCACAATGCATTCCCTTAGGCCCAAATATGGTGAAGTGTCATGTAGTCGATATTCACATGACACCACTAAGGGAATCACAACATACATACTATCAAAATATCGAACACATATCAAGTTCACATGATTACTTGCAACATGATTTCTCCCGTGACCTCAAGAACAAAAGTAACTACTCACAAATGATAATCATGCTCAAGATCAGAGGGGTATTAAATAGCATATTGGATCTGAACATATAATCTTCCACCAAATAAACCATATAGTCATCAACTACAAGATGTAATCAACACTACTAGTCACCCACAAGCACCAATCTATAGTTCCGGTAACAAGATTGAACACAAGAAATGAACTAGGGTTTGAGATGAGATGGTGCTGTTGAAGATGTTGATGGAGACTGCCCTCCCCAAGATGGGATAGTTGTTGGTGATGATGATGACGATGATTTCCCCCTCTAGGAGGGAAGTTCCCCCGACGGAATCGCTCCGTCGGTGGACAAAAGTGCTCCTGCCCAAGTTCCGCCTCGAGACGACGGCGCTCCGTCCCGAAAGTCCTCTCCTGATTTTTTTCTAGGTCAAGATGACTTATATACTAGAAGATGGGCACCAGAGGTGGGCCTTGGTGAGCACAACCCACCAGGGCGCACCCAGGTGGGTTGTGCCCACCTGGTGGGCCCCTTTGGTAGTTACTTGCTCCAATATTCCTCATATATTTGATAAAACAATCTCCATGAAGTTTCATCTTATTTGGAGTTGTGCAGAATAGGTGGCCTGACGTAGCTTTTCCTAGTCCAGATTTCTAGTTGCCGGACTTCTCCCTCTTTGTGTGTACCTTGCATATTATGAGAGAAAAGGCATTAGAATTACTCCAAAAAGCATTATTATGGATAAAAACATCATAAATAACAGTAAGAAAACATGATGCAAAATGGACGTATCAACTCCCCGAAGGTTAGACCTCGCTTGTCCTCAAGCGAAAACTGAAAATCGAAAAATATGTCCACATGCTTAGAGAGAGAGAGGTGTCGATAAAAACAAAATACAGACATAGAAGCATCATGTTCATTATTATAACAACAACAAACTTAAACATAAGACTCATATCATAGAACTTTTATCATAGACTTCTCATGAATAAGTGACAATTCATCACACTATTGAAGTATAAAGCAAAAACTCTATTAGAAACCAACAAACTATGTTCTCAGTCAACTTTGCACCTACAATTCATCATCTTTTCAGGAAGGATCACGTATCGGAGCCTTTAGGCAAGTCCACATACTCAACCATCATATAGTCTTCTATGATTGCTAACACTCACCTCATACACATGAGCAAAACGTTTCATCCGGACACATAGAAAGATAGGGGCTTATAGTTTCACCTCCCAACATATTCACCTCAAGGGTGATGTCAACAATAATAACTCATGCTATCTATATTCAACTGGACATATGTGCCTAGATCTTTCCTCACCACGTGATGCTTGCCAAAGGAGGAAAATAAAAAGGAATAGAAGGAAAACTTTGACTCTTTGCATAAAATTAAATACATAAAAGTAAAAGATAGGCCCTTCGCAGAGGGAAGCAAAGGTTGCCATGCGCTTATTTGTTTGTATGCTCAACCTCTTAGTGCAAAAGCGCCACGTTGCATTGCCCCTTGTGATAGCGATCTTTATTATGCAGTCTGTCGCTTTTATTCTTCACCATCACAAGTTCGTGCAACGCTCAATTTTCTCTTACACTAAATGATCTCACACTTTTAGAAGCAATTTTTATTGCCTTTTTGCACCGATGACAACTTACTTGAGGGATCTTGCTAAATCCCTAGATAGGTATGGTGGACACTTGAAAATAAGATTTGGGTTTAAGGGTTTTTGGATGCACAAGTAGTATCTCTACTTAGTGCGGAATTTTTGGCTAGCAAAGATAGGGGCAAGCACCACATGTTAAAGGATCCATGACAATATGACTTCTATGTGAATATAAACAAACATAAACCATTAAGTTGTCTTCCTTGTCCAACGTCGACAATTTTGGCATATAATATTTTGATGAGGGCTTACAATCACAAAAGATTTATAGGATAGTATATTTATATGTGAATCTTCTCGTCCCTTATTAATTCTTTCATGAGTTACATCATTGACTAATGCTATGTTTGTCAACCTCTAATAAAATATTTTACTTATACTTTTCCTTATGTGGTGTCATCACCTACCATAAGATTAGTATATGATCTTTTTGATTTATTTCCTTTCTTTCATTTATTTCCTTTCTCTTTTACTTTTCTTTTACTTGCAACATGAAAGTAAAGAAAGCAAAAATCAAACTAAATTTTATTATATATCTCGCACACGATTACAAGGATAGATCACTAAGCAAACTCTCCAAAAGAAAGGATCGAACTAAACTTTTATTCATCTAAAGCAAAAGATCAAACTAAAATAAATAAAGGAAAAAAGATAGTGGGATGGTAGGATACCGGGGCACCTCCCCCAAGCTTGGCGGAAGCCAAGGGGAGTGCCCATACCCGATACTCAATTCTCCTTTGGTGATGAAGAAGAAGGTGGTGGTGAAGAGATCTTGTCCTCGGATTTCCATGGCAGTGGTCCGCCATCATGAGAGGAGGAGTGAGTCTCACGGGTCCTGCAACTAGCAGCCAAACCCATACCTTTAAACCTCCCTCATTTTCAAAGACTTGATTTTGGAGATCATAGATCTGGCTTTGGAGGAAGTTGATTTGCTCGTTGAGGGTGAAGACAATGTCCTTCATGGGCTTGCCATCCACCTTGAGATCGCGAGAGAGGTTCGTGATCATGAGGTGATTGGCATTGAGCCCACGCTCCACCATCCCCTTGCACCGGAAGACATCTTGCTCCATAGCGTCAAGTATGGCCTCCATGGTTCCCATCCCCTTGGGACATGCCACATCGCGAAGGTGAAGCACCCCCTCATGCATCTCGATGGTCTGAGGGTGCTGCACCACCTCCTGCAGATATGGTTTGATGACGTTCTTGAAGAACTTGTCCTTGGAGGAGCTTGAGGTGGCCATGGTAGATGGGATCTGGCAGAAAAACAACAAGAAAAGAGAATAGAGGATTTCTCCCCGATACGGTGGCCAACAGGTTCGGGAAGTATATATAGATTTTTTATCTTGGGGTACAAGCAAATGGAAGAAAAACGGAGTTCGGAAGGTGTCCTAGGTGGGCACAACCCACCTGGGCGCGCCAGGCGCGCCTGGCGCGCCATGGTGTCTTGTGCCCACCAGGGTACACCTCCCGGTAATTTCTTATTTTCCTATTTTTCTAAATATTCCAAAACTGACAAAAAATATTTTTACGGATTTTCCGGAGTCCGTTTACTTACCGTATCACGTACCTCCTTATTATCATGATTCTGGAGTGTTCCAGAAGGACTCTTTTATGTGTTCTTCCGGTGTCATAGTTTGGATAATATTACTTTCAACATTAATGCGTGTATCTGAGATATAATGTTTTATTCATTGCCCATTGACAACCTTCGGGTTAGTACCTTCAGTATTATTTATTTTGATGGCTCTAGACCGATAAACCTCCTCAATAATGTAGGGGCCTTCCCATTTTGAGAGGAGTTTTCCTGCAAAGAATCTGAAACAAGAGTTGTACAAAAGAACATATTCTTCGACCTTAAACTCACGTTTAACTCTTTCTTTGAATAATTTTGCATTTTCATAAGCTTGGGTTCTCCATTCATCTAATGAGATAATATCAAATAACCTCTTTTCACCAGCAAGTTTGAAATCATAGTTGTGCTCTTTGATGGCCCAATATGCTTTATGTTCTAACTCAAGAGGCAAATGACAAGGTTTTCCATAAACCATTTTATAAGGAGACATACCCATAGGATTATATGATGTTCTATAAGCCCAAAGTGCATCATCTAATTTCTTAGACCAATTCTTCCTGGACCTATTGATAGTCTTTTGCAAAATTAATTTTATTTCACTACTCCAGGATGCTGCTAACGCGACACTACGATCAGAGACCCTTCGAGAAACTGTGTGTGATGCAATAATCACAAACGGTGGTGTATGAAAACCGTCAAAAATGTATTAAACGTTTGCGATGATGGATGCATCAAACACGGTTCATATTTTAGTTGTGTGTGCTATGAAGGGCATATGGTTCAGTTCAATTAACTATTTGCGATGAGGAGGAACAAAATAAATGGGCAGCCAGATGAAGGCGTGTGCGATACACAACATACGGTTCACTCAGATAAACTGTTTGTGATGAGGAGGAACAAAAGAAATGGGCAGCGAGATGAAGTTGTGTGTGATATACAACATACGGTTCACTCGGATGAACTGTTTGTGATTAGGCAACACAAAAGAAACGGTCAGCCAGATCAAGGTGTGTGCGATATACGCATGTGGTTCACTCGGACCTTGTCGTCAGTGTGTGACCTCTGTGGCAGCCATTCGCTCCCCAGGCGCCTCTTCGTGTACCGTGGCAACTATCCATCAACTCTTCGCCTTCCCCTCTCGATCTGGAACTGCTGCCGCATGCTAGCTCTTCCTCCCTCCTCCGTTTGCCTTCACCCTTCCTTCTGCCATTGTTCGATCGTCTTCTACATGGAGGGAACAGGCCAGAAACGACCCCGTTATTCTTGCCCCGATCTGAATGATGACGCGGTGGAGGAACTCATTGATCGGTGCGACGTCATCACCTCGGCTAGCATGGTAGGTTCGTTCAAGACCATTCTCGACTCAACTAATAACATCATTACAAGGAACCCAAGGGTTCAGGAGCGGTTTGATCTCCCCTATATTCTTCACCGTGACCCTGCTGACTGGTGCGGGGACGAGGGAAGCCTCACCTTGTGTAAGTTGATGCTGCTTAATAATGATACATATGATGTTAAGATGCCATCGCTTGAGGGCAAGGCTTGGGCAGGCGCAAATGGAGATTGGGTTGTTTATATTGGGTACAACTGTGAGTGGGAACTTGTGAATGTGTACACCCGTCACCGGGTTCCACTTCCAAAAATCTCAGACGACTGCCCAGAGGTTGAGTACACCGGTATTCTACGTGAGTTCAAATACGATCATCCTAACTGTCGTCTATGGAAGATAGCAATTTGTCGAGTTCCCAACCGCTCTTGGGATTACACGAACTATGAAGTTGTTGCTATCTTCGACAAGCTTGTTGCCTTCCTTACTTCCACGCCTCGATGGATATTGCTCAAAAATCAATTTCTGTACACAGATGAGTACTGTGATGCAATTCAATACGAGGGTCTTGTGTTTGCTGCCACCACTCGTGGCACTGTTTTGCATGGAATCCTGATGCTTTCGGTACATTTGTCTTCCACCGTAATTACAATTGTTTCATCCACATGCATGAGGTTAGCTAGTTTCCCTTTACTAATTAATCTTCTTGTGTTTCCAAGGTCCTGTGAACATTCCACCACCTATACTTGAAAAAATTTATGAGCATGAGGACGAGCAGGACCCATATACTCAGTGGCGCCTAGCAACTTATTCCGATGGATCACCTCTTCTTGTCTGTATACAGGGCACTGCTGATGTTAATAAGGAAGCAAGTGTTGTCTCGCATGGTCGCACTCTCCGGACCTATTCCAACATCCGTTGCAGGGTATTCGGGATGGATACTAGTGTACTAGCGCCAACACCTTCTTTCTGGTTCAGTATTGAAAGTCTTGGAGGAAACTCGCTCTTCCTTGGACAAAACTATCCAATGATGGTGGAAGGCGATCCAGTTGCTGTTGACACAACGTTACTGCCATTTATGAGAAGCAACTGTATCTATACCTCGGACATTACTATGCTTCCCTACCGTCCCAATATGGGTCCTGACATAGGCCGCTTCAGCCTCGATGATCAGTCCTGCATTGGTCTCGAGATTGACAGTAGCTGGCCCTTCCCAGAGAATCACTTATGGTTCAAAGCAAGCGTTTCCAACGCCAACGAGTGGTTGAGCTGAAGTTCATTTCATTGCTTTGTTTTTTGTTGTGTGAGAAAAACTTTACTAGGATGTTTTGTTGGAAATGATCTATAATCCGACGTCTATCCTCGTTGTCGTTGTGGTTGATGACTTGTTGTATGTAATCAATGGTACATTTGCATATGCGTCCATCAACTCACGCCTGCTAGTGGTGTCCATATGAACAGTGCTGGTGATTTTAGTTGCAAAAATTAGATAGTGCTAGTGATTTGTAGCTGCATATTTTGACAAATCGCAGTGTTACAAGGTTGACAAATGGCAATGTTACTAGATAAACAAATGTCAATCTTTCTAGTTTGACAAATGGCAACATACCCAAAATGGCAGATATGCAAATCTTACCCAATTGTTTGTACGTGCTTGCAAACGGGTCATGCAAAACAACTGTTTGCGTTGAAGGGATGCAGAAATCCTACTCGGCACATTTTCCCTTGGCTTCCTGGGGAAGCTGTCGGTTTGCATACGGGTGTTGTTGGGGATATGACTATCAGGTATGACGCGCCCAGGAGGGGCCGGGTCATCCCTATGGCGGTTCATCTCAATGAAGCCCAAGAACATATTAACAATGGCGGTTCATAGATAGGCTTAGTAAAGGGCCTAAAACCCAAAGGCGTCTTAAGGCCCACTGATATAAACTGCCATGTATGTAGACTTGTATTATAAGGCATGTAAGAAAGGTCACCGAGCCGGATATGTTGTATGAGCCGTCCGGGACTCTGTAGGCCACAGGGCATCAACCCGTGTATATAAGGGGATGACCCAGCGACGACTTAGGACAAGAAACAACAGATCGAGAGCCAGGTTAAGCATATTTGCTCCCTGCTCATCGAAACCCTAGCAATACCACCGCCAACTGGATTAGGCTTTTACCTTCACCGCAAGGGGCCGAACCAGTATAAACTCCTCATGTCCTTTGTCCTGATTAACCCCTCTAAGCGAACCTCATCGCGATGGCTCCACGACTAAGTCCTCACACTAGGACATCTGCCGTGACAATTCCACGAAAGTTGGCGCCTATCGTGGGGCTATCGCATGATGGTTTCAAGTTCTTAGAGGGCAACTTCGAAGGGATCAAGGGATACACCATGGGCCGGATGACCAAGAGTCGTCGCGGCAAGCTCTACATCGACGACGCAGGCTGGGGCCCCGAGGCCGGCTCAACTGAGTATGGGTATCGGGTCCCCTTCGGTGGAATTCACGTCTTCATTGGCAAGATCGGTGAACCGGGCCCGGAGCCGGACATCTGCACCGACATCATCGAGATGACTCGGCGTGTGAGACCCGCCCGGGTTCGGCCCGCCATGAATCGTACCTTCGTGGGGTTTATCCATGGAGCGGAAGCTGGGGATAGATCAGCATCTGGTGGTGAGACCATCCTTTACTCTGATGGCGAGTCATCCACTGGTGAGACCGATTCATTGTATCAACTGCAAGACGGCTGGCTTAGGGGCTGTTTCGATGGCGACAATATTCTGGCCCCCTGCGAGCCGCCGAACTGGGTTGCAATCTTCATGGCCGGTAGACAGCCCGTGCAACACTCATCAATGGCAGCAGAGCTGATTTCAGGGTCAACAACGGCAACGGCCGTCGGGGCAGGAGACCCGGTGCGCCCACCGGGTCAGATCTTAACTAACCTACTGGATAAGCTGACAACATTGCTAACAACAGTGGTTAACCTGGCGGATCAGGCTTAGCATAATGCGGCGGTCGCAAAATTGCGCGATGAGATAACGTAGGCCAAGGAGGAGCTGAGCACAAAAAACACTAGGATGGCCGAGGAGCGGGCTGCTTTGGATGCTCAGGCACAACGGATTCAGTCACAGTCTTACCGGCTCATGTTAGATCAGAACGCTTCAAATGAAGTCATGAGGAGGAGGCATCAGACTCGTCTACCCTTGGTTTACGAGGCAAGAAATCTCTTTAACATGCTAGGAGCAGGAACCAGTAACCCAGCAGCGGTAAACTGGGTCAAAGCACCTGGGACGGGTACGCCGGTTCAGCCACGCACGACGGACCCGCCTCGACAAAACAATAACCCGCCGCAGCACATGCCGATGCCATCGGGTCATTACTCTAATGTAACGCCCCGGACACACCCGCCGATGATCGTTACTCCAGGCGGGATCTAGACTGGCCCCATAGATCAATACTAGTCTTTTCTGCGCACTTTGTCCTCACTCATGCGCACCCGGAAGCAACTTCCCGGTTGGTCACCCATCCTGACACTACTCCAAGCTAAGCACGCTTAACTTTGGAGTTCTGTCTGAATGGGCTCCCGGAAAAGAAGGAATTCCTTATTGATATGAGTAGTCTATCATCCCTAATAAGCCAGGCCATCACATACACCCCCACTCAGAGGAACCGACGTCCTTGTCGGGCCACAGGAACGTTCCCTCTTGGCACATACGTCTGTGCTTCCAGTCCAGTACATGTGCCATGCCGTGTGCCACGACGGGTCACAAACGTCATGAACAACATGACCACGCACCTGTCCGCAACCATCCGTGTAACCGCGAGGGTCGGCTTTGATACCAACTTGTAACGCCCCGGACACACCCGCCGATGATCGTTACTCCCGGCGGGATCTAGACTGGCCCCATAGATCAATACTAGTCTTTTCTGCGCACTTTGTCCTCACTCATGCGCACCCGGAAGCAACTTCCCGGTCGGTCACCCATCCTGACACTACTCCAAGCTAAGCACGCTTAACTTTGGAGTTCTGTCTGAATGGGCTCCCGGAAAAGAAGGAATTCCTTATTGATATGAGTAGTCTATCATCCCTAATAAGACATGCCATCACATCTAACCCTTTGGATAACATGATCGCTGCAGCGTCATGATTGGCGGCTCTCTCGGTTGAAGGTGAATCGTCGACGGTGGTTGAAACATGAAGGGCTAGAGAGCTCCTTCAGATAGCACTGGTACAACAGCAGGCTTATTCTTACAGTCGTGACAGGATTCATTCCACCCCTCGCCCGAGCCGGAGTTACAGCAGGCATATCGATGAGCCGGTTGTGTCAAGCTATGGGCGGAACCATAACCCGCCTCGTGGGCATGACCCGGCGGGCGGTGGCGCTGACGCTTAGAACGTAGTGGATCAAGGTAGATCACGTCGAGAGGCCGAGCTGGCGGCACAGTATGCAGCCCGTCAACCTACTCCGGTTCGTCCAACTACTTCTGTGGAGCCAGGTGTGACCTTTAGGAATTTGGGTGTACCATGTTTAGTGCCGGCTCTAAGTAATGAGCGTCTGCCCAAGGATTTCAAGGGTCATCGCAAGGTGCCTAACTATACAGCCGATTTACCTCCTGAGGCATGGATTGAGAGTTATGAGATGGCCATGGAATTGCTAGATGTCAGCGATGTTGTGTGTGCTAAATATTTCCCCCTGATGTTGGAAGGAACGGCCTGCACTTGGTTGAAGGGGCTCCCTGCCAATTCCACCGGGTCATGGGCCGAGTTAAAAGCCCGGTTCATCCAGAATTTTAAGGATACATGTAAGCAACCCATGTCAATTGTGGATTTAGCCTCCTGTGTCCAAGAAGAAGGTGAGTCGACAACCCATTGGGTGCGCTGGGTCTCAACAATCCTACACTCGTCGGATCGCATCAATGCCGACTCAGCAGTGGTGATGTTGGAGAACAACTGCCGTTTCATGCCCCTAAAGCTGAAATTAGGGCGGCTCAAACGCCACTTCAATGACATGGGGACACTCATGGCGGTGTTGGTTAAGTATGCCGACTCTGATGGTACCAAGGACCCCGAGTCTGGTGATGAAAAGCCGGGAAAGGGAAAGAAGAGCAGCAACACCAAGGGGCAACATCATAACCCGACGAACTAGGGAGGCAACAGTAAGCGCAAAGCTGATAATAGTTTTGACTCTGTGGCGAACACCAATACGCAGAACAATGGTCAGCGTCGTAAGGGTAAACCGCCCCCATGGACTGGAGGATCCGGTTTCAATCTTGAACAGATGCTAAATCAGCCCTGCCCAAGACATGGTACGCGAGAAAGACCATCCAGGCACCTCTGGAAGGATTGTTACATCATGATGGAGTACAAGAATTCCAATCATTTTGAAGACAGTCATGAGCCAGGTGGCGGTTCAGGATCCGACTCTCACGGGCCAGGTTATGGCGGTGGTGGCTCTAACTCTGGATTCCAAGGAAATCAAGGTAATCACGGCAACCAGGGTGGTTACAATCAGCAGAGTAATCAGGGGAATCAACAAGAGCAGCAGTCTGGTTATCAGAGCAACCCGAAGCAGTTGAATAGTGGACAGTATCATGTCTTCGCCACTAGCTTATGTAAGCGTGACGAGAAGCTTCATAAGAGGGCAGTCAATGCTATTGAGCCGGCGGTTCCCCATTACTTGCGCTGGTCTGAGCAGCCCATTGTGTGGAGCCGGGAAGATCACCCGCCCCAGGTTGATAATCCGGGTCACTTGGCTTTGGTGGTCGCACCTCAGGTCAGAGGGTATAAGTTCACCAAGGTACTCATGGATGGAGGGAGCAACATCAATATCCTTTATTATGAAACTTTCCATCGCATGGGGTTGACTGATAAAAATCTTAAGCCGCCAAACATTGTTTTCCATGGCGTGGTACCTAGTAAGTCAGCATACCCAGTTGGTAAGATAGCTCTGGAAGTTGCTTTTGGAGATGATCATTATTCTAGGTCAGAGACATTGACCTTTGAAGTAGTCAAGATTCATAGCCCGTATCACACTCTATTTGGATGGTCGGCTTATGCCAAGTTCATGGCACGGCCTTGTTATGTTTATCTGCAGCTCAAGATGTCGGGTTACAAGGGGACCATTACAATGCATGGGAGCCGAAAGATAGCTTTGGAATGCGAAGAAGGTGATGCGGCTTATGCTGAGTCGGTTTGTGCAACAAAGGAGTTAAAATTTTATAAGGACAATGTTGATCCGACAGATATGACATCTTTGAAAAAACCAACTACAGAGCATGATCCGGTCTTGAAGTTTAAATCGGCAGATGATACCAAGATGGTTGACTTTATTCCTAGCGATTCATCCAAGCAGTTCAGCATCAATGCTAACCTGGATCCGAAATAGGAAAGTGCGCTCATCGAGTTCATCCGTGAGAACCGGGACATCTTTGCATGGAAACCTTCTAACATGCCAGGTGTACCGAGGGAACTCGCTGAGCACACTCTTAATATTGATCCCATGTTTAAACCGGTTAAGCAGTTTCTTCATCGCTTCAACAAAGAGAGGCATAAGGCCATTGGTGAAGAGGTAGCCCGGCTCTTGGCGGCTGGGTTTATTATTGAGGTTTTTCATCCTGGGTGGTTGGCTAACCCGGTGCTGGTACTTAAGAAGAACGACACTTGGCGTATGTGTGTGGACTACACAGATTTAAACAAGGCTTGTCTGGCTGATCCTTTTGCTCTCCCTCGTATTGATCAGATTATCGATGCTACGGCAGGTTGTGAGTGTTTTTTTTGGATGCTTATTCTGGTTATCATCGGATCAAGATGGCAGTTAAGGACCATGAGAGGACAGCTATCATAACTCCCTTTGGAGCTTTCTGCTATGTGTCTATGCCTTTTGGGCTCAAGAGTGCCCAAGCGACTTATCAGAGATGTGTGCAGAATTGCCTTCATGATCAGATTGGGCACAATGTTCATGCTTATGTGGATGATATTGTGGTGAAATCCAGAGAGAAGGAAACATTGATAGATGATTTGAAGGAAACCTTTGATAATCTCCGGGTTTATAAAATGATGCTTAACCCGACGAAGTGTGTTTTTGGTGTGCCGGCAGGCAAGCTCCTGGGTTTTTTGGTGTCTAACAGGGGCATTGAAGCTAATCCGGAGAAGATCAAGGCCATCACTTCTCTAGCTAAACTGGCGTGTGTCAATGATGTGCAACGTCTGGCGGGTCGTATTGCGGCATTAAGCCGGTTGGGAGAGAAGGCCATCCCTCTGTATCAGATGATGAAAAAGATAGATAATTTTGTCTGGAGTGATGACGCTAATGCAGCGTTTGAGGACTTGAAGAAGCAGCTGGTTGAGCCGCCTGTTCTGGCTGCTCCTGTTGATAAAGAGCCATTATTGTTGTACGTAGCAGCCAATGCCTGGGCTGTTAGCGCAGCTATTGTGGTGGAACGGAAGGAGGCAGGCAAGGAGTATCCGGTTCAAAGGCGGGTTTACTACATCAGCGAGGTGCTTATTGAGTCCAAGCAGAGATATCCGCACTGGCAGAAACCCTAGCAATACCACCTCCAACTGGATTAGGCTTTTACCTTCACCGCAAGGGGCCGAACCAGTATAAACTCCTCATGTCCTTTGTCCTGATTAACCCCTTTAAGCTAACCTCATCGTGATGGCTCCACGACTAAGTCCTCACACTAGGACATCTGCCGTGACAATTCCATGACAGGTGTTCTAACTAAAACGTTTGTGATGAGTGTTTATATTTAAAAACCATTGACATTTTTTCAAAAGAAAATCGTTTGATAAGTCTGTACATTAAGAGAGAAAAACACAAGTTTGTTCAAACCATATCTTTCATTCAGTCACACAACAAATTTATATTCGTATGATCGAGAATTCGAGATATAGTATTAAACCCCAAAAATCTATTTCCGGCGGCGGCGGAGGCGGCGTGTCGCGCCGTCGTTATCATTGTCGTCCTCCGGGACGCCGTTGTTGAAGCCTTCAAGGCATCACAAAATGTTCTTCACTTGTAAATCAAACATCATGTCGTCGCGCGATCGATGGGTGGGGCACGGGAGGATGGCAACTGGCGCTGCTGAGAGGTAGCGGTCGACGGCAGCGTCCCATACCGCTGAGGGGGGCGCGCGCACGGGCACGGGCACGGGTGCGGCGGGTGCAGCCAAAGGCACGGGGACTGGCGCCTTGGTGGGTGGAGGGGCGCGCACGGGCAGGAGCATGAGCGCGGCGGGTGCGGCCAAACGCAGGGGGCCGACGCCACGGTGGGTGGAGCGGCATGCACGGGCACGGGCGCTGGCGCTAGCATGTACATGAGGTCGCGCGGGTTCATGGAGACCTTGCTGACGCCCGCGGCTTCCAGCTCTGCGATAGTGCTCGGTGACTAGCACGTCAATGCTACGGGGATGGTTGCTGGCGCGGGCGCGGGGATGGGAGCTGGGACGGGAGCGGGGGTAGCAACCGCCGCGGCCAGCTCGTTCTAGGCCATGTCCATGAGGCCCCATTCCTCCTTATTTTCTTTCTCCTCCGACTCGGAGTCGACTTCACCAAATTGAACACTAGTGGCAGATGATCATTCTGCGCCATGGCGTTGGTGGAGGTCTATGGGAGGGAGGGGAATGGGAGGCGAACAGTAAGGCCAGCCGTATTAAACAGCGGCTCGGGCCCCATTAATGGAGAGGAAGGCGGGCGGTCTTGGAAGTCAAAGGGCCCCCTTTCCCAGTGAGCCTGCGCAGCATACAACTCGCACGCTTCCCGGTGCCTGCACATTGGAGGACAACTTGCATGCCTCTCGGTCAGCCTGCGCACCGGACTGCGCTCGCACGCCTCCCATTCAGTTGTCCGCACAACACCTCCTACAACCATTAAAACCAAGACACGTGGCATCACGTGAATGGTTAACAGAACGCACACGGTTTGAATTATACAAACGTTTGAGATATTAAAGTGGCAGCTATTTTTTCAAAATGCCTTTGTTGGCTGTCATTATTCAAGTGCGCCTTCTCCCAAAATGGACACGAAAATGCCACAACATGTCGGGTGCCATTCCATGATAGCATGCCAAGTTTCATGAATTTCAGACGAGTTTTGGATTTACTAGAATTTAAAAACCAGGCATCTCAATGTTTTGCCGGCAATCAACGGTGCCCTGGTGTTTAAAATCCATTCCCATTTTTTGCATGGGACCTAAGCATGCACCCAAGGACACCGATTTGACTTTTCAACCAATTTATATGCACTGGAGCATGTGCATGTAGTTCAAATTTGAATTATGCACATAAATTCATTGAAAACTCAGTTAATGCATTAAAATGTCCAAACGAACCCCAAAAAATCCCAAAAATTGACACAACACTCCTGTTGTTCTATGTTGACACGAGAAATTTTTTGGACGCAATAAGAGGCAATGGATATCGTTTCGTCCCCAAAGGTGGGACGTTCCCTATCGAAACCATCATGCTTGTTGTGAGAAGCTGTGGTTTGTGAGAAGCATATACCCGAACCTGCCCCAAATGGGGCAAAATTTATAACACGACATGTTGATGCCGCTCCATGATAGCATGCCAAGTTTCATGAATTTCAGACGAGTTTTGGATTTACTAGAATTTAAAAACCAGGCATCTCAACATTTTGCCGGCAATCAACAATGCCATAGTGTCTGAATTTCATTCCCATCTCTTGCATGGGACATAGAAATTCACCCAATGACATAGATTAGATTTTTCAACCAACCTTAGTGCATTGGAGCATGTGCTTGTAGTTCAAATTTGAATTATGCACATAAAATGCCTAGAAAACCCAGTTAATGCCTAAAAATGTCCAAACGAACCCCAAAAAATCACAAAAATTGACACAACACTCATGTTGTTCTATGTTGACACTAGAATGTTTTGAAAGCAATAAGAGGCAATGGATACTATTTCGTCCCCAGAGGTGGGACGTTCCCTATCAAAACCATCATGCTTGTTGTGAGAAGCTCTGGTTTGTGAGAAGCTTATACCCAAACCTGCCCCAAATGGGACAAAATTTTTACCACGACATGTTGATGCCTCTCCATGATAGCATGCCAAGTTTCATGAATTTCAGACGAGTTTTGGATTTACTAGAATCTAAAAACCAGGCATCTCAATGTTTTGCCGGCAATCAACAGTGCCCTGGTGTTTGAATTTCATTCCCATCTCTTGCATGGAAGCTAGAAATTCACCCAAGGACACACATGTGATTTTTCAACCAACTTTGGTGCATTGGAGCATATGCATGTAGTTCAAATTTGAATTATGCACATAAAATGCCTAGAAAACCCAATTAATGTATAAAAAAGGCCAAACGAACCCTGGAAAATTCACAATACTCCTGTTGTTCTATGTTGACACTAGATTTTTTTTAAAGCAACAAGAGGCAACGAATATCGTCTCGTCCCTAAAGGTGGTACGTTCCCTATCGAAACCATCATGCTTGTTGTGAGAAGCTCTGGTTTGTGAGAACCTTATACCCGAACCTGCCCCAAATGGGACAAATGTTTTACCATGGCATGTTGATGCCGCTCCATGATAGCATGCCGAGTTTCATGAATTTCAGACGAGTTTTGGATTTACTAGAATTTAAAAACCAGGCATCTCAACGTTTTGCCGGCAATCAATAGTGCCATGGTGTTTGAATTTAATTCCCATCTCTTGCATGGGACCTAGAAATTCATCCAAGGACACACATGTGAATTTTCAACCAACTTTTGTGCATTGGAGCATGTGCTTGTAGTTCAAATTTGAATTATGCACATAAAATGCCTAGAAAACACAGTTAATGTATAAAAAAGGCCAAACGAACCCCAAAAAATTCCAAGATTAAACACAATACTCCTGTTGTTCTATGTTGACACTAGAAATTTTTTGAAAGCAACAAGAGGCAACGAATATCGTCCCGTCCCCAAAGGTGGTACGTTCCCTATCGAAACCATCATGCTTGTTATGAGAAGCTCTGGTTCATGAGAAGCCTATACCCGAACCTGCCCCAAATGGGACAATTTTTTACCACGGCATGTTGATGCTGCTCCATGATAGCATGCCGAGTTTCATGAACTTCAGACGAGTTTTGGATCTACTAGAATCTAAAAACCTGGCATCTCAACATTTTGCCGGCAATCAACAGTGCCATGGTGTTTGAATTTCATTCCCATCTCTTGCATGGGACCTAGAAATTCACCCAAGGACACACATGTGATTTTTCAACCAACTTTGGTGCATTGGAGCATGTGCTTCTAGTTCAAATTTGAATTATGCACATAAAATGCCTAGAAAACCCAGTTAATGTATAAAAAAGGCCAAACGAACCTCAAAAAATTATAGGATTAAACACAACACTCCTGTTGTTCTATGTTGACACTAGAAATTTTTTGAAAACAATAAGAGGCAACGGATATCGTCCCGTCCCCAAAGGTGGTACGTTCCCTATCGAAACCATCATGCTTGTTGTGAGAAGCTCTGGTTTGTGAGAAGCTTATACCCAAACCTGCCCCAAATGGGACAAAATTTTCACCACGACATGTTGATGCCGCTCCATGATAACATGCCAAGTTTCATGAATTTCAAACGAGTTTTGGATTTACTAGAATTTAAAAACCAGGTATCTCAACATTTTGTCGGCAATCAACAATGCCCCGGTGTTTCAAATTCATTCTCATCTCTTGCATGAGACCTAGAAATTGACCCAAGGACACACATGTGATTTTTCAACCAACTTTGGTGCATTGGAGCATGTGCTTGTAGTTCAAATTTGAATTATGCACATAAAATGCCTAGAAAACCCAGTTAATGTATAAAAAGGCCAAACGAACCCCGAAAAATTCCAAGATTAAACACAACACTCTTGTTGTTCTATGTTGACACTAGAAAATTTTGGAAAGAAATAAGAGGCAACGGATATCGTCCCCTCCCCAAAGGTGGTACGTTCCCTATCGAAACCATCATGCTTGTTGTGAGAAGCTCTGGTTTGTGAGAAGCTTATACCCAAACCTGCCCCAAATGGGACAAAATTTTCACCATGACATGTTGATGCTGCTCCATGATAGCATGCCAAGTTTCATGAATTTCAGACGAGTTTTGGATTTACTAGAATTTAAAAACCAGGTATCTCAACATTTTTCCGGTAATCAATAGTGCCCTGGTGTTTGAAATTCATTCACATCTCTTGCATGGGACCTAGAAATTCACCCAAGGACACACATGTGATTTTTCAACCAACTTTAGTGCATTGGAGCATGTGCTTGCGGTTCAAATTTGAATTATGCACATAAAATGCCTAGAAAACTCAGTTAATGTATAAAAAGGCCAAATGAACCCCGAAAAATTCATTCCCATTTCTTGCATGTGACCTAAGCATTCACTGAAGGACACAGATTTGATTTTTCAACCAATTTGTATGCACTGGAGTATGTGCATATTGTTTAATTTTGAATTCTGCACCTGAAATGGCTAGAAAACCAGTTTAATGTATAAAATGTCCAAACAAACCATGAATAATTCCAATTCTTTTACGACACACATGTAGTTGCATGTTCACTGCAGATAAAAGGTCTAGCAATTCAAATAACGTCCATTGCCACTGTGACCCCATTTTGTAATTCAAATCAAGTAGACCCCAGACAGTTTATTATCACCAACCGTGTGAGATGTAGTACAAAACATCTTGGAGCACCGTCGGTGTATATAGTACATCTATGGCTTATGTGAGAAGGTGCATCAGGTACAGTCCACAGCCGGCGTGTCAAGTACACTAGCTCGCTCCCCCAAAACTCCCACCTCTGCATCCCTCCCAATCTCGAAAATATCTACTGCCTGGAAGGTTTTAATGTTTTATAGCACACGATTAGTATGTGCGGACCATGTGCGATGTCTATTACTCCCGCTCTGGTTCAGTCCCTTGATTCAAATTTTCAGTAGCCCCAGCATTTTACTCCCACCTCTGCATCCCTCGCAATCTCAAAAATATCTGCTTGCCCTTGATCCACATTTTCAGTAGCCCTGCCTTGTTACTCCTGCCTAGTAAAATTTTCAGTTGCCGTAGTATTTCCTCAAACACAACCTCCGCTCACACAGACACACACAACCCTCGAAACCATTGGTAGGTCGCCGCCATCACCGGCGCCTCCATCCTCAACCTCTGCCTGTGTGCCGGGGAGCTCGAGGAGCCAATGGCCAAAAAGAGGTTTATCGCGGCCTTTTCGCCCGACGCCACCAAGGTGGCTGCCGAGGTGTCCCCATCGTCCTCCGCGAGCCCGATCTGCCGTCGTCGGTCCCCCGATCCACCCGTCGCCGCACCCCTACACCGGTTTGAGGACTTCCCCATCCTCCCCCGGACCCAGCAGCCAACGAAGTCCTACCTCTGGGTCTGGCAGCGGCGGTGGGGACGTGGGTCTCTAAGATTACAGATCAAGAGACCACACCCGCTGGTGGCTTGGTAGCTTCCACACGGGCGAGCTCGCGACCATGGAGTACGACCACTGGCAGGTCCGCTACCACGGCGCGGCGGCTAGGCTCAATTTCCCCTTCGGCACATGTCCGGTCGACCTCGTTCCGCCGGAGCCAGGGGTGGTGAGCTCGGCTATGGAGTGGGAGGACCGCGAGGCATGGGAGCGCCTCGAGGCCGAGGCCGCCGACGAGGCCTACATGCAAGAGCTCCGCCAGCAGCACCCGGAGCTCGTGGAGGCGGAGCAGGCGATCTTTGCCGGCGCGGAGGGCGGCGAGGTTACCGCGCTCTCCTCCGATGACGAGGTCGAAGGCGGCAAGGACGGCGGTGCGAAGGGCGGAGAGGTTATCACGCTCTCCTATGATGACAAGGTCGAAGGCGACAGCGATGACGGCACGGAGGGCGTCGAGGTGGGCCCCGGGGACAAGGAGATCAACATCGACGAGTGGAGGAGTGCCTTCCCCAACGACCCCGACGATGGTACTGGCCCGGAACTGGCTAGCGGCACACCGTACATGACGAGGAAGGATTAGCTCGACCTCTACTTTGACCGAAAGTAGTTTAGCTTAGTTTAAATTTATGTTTTATGTTCGGTTATGCAAAACTAACTATATTTATGTTTGAATGCATGCTACTTTCGGTTGAACCTACTTTGAACTTGATCAAATTGAACTTTACAACCTTAAGGGCCTGTTTGGGACTGCTCTGCTCCTTAAAATTCAACTCTGCTTCGCAAAACACAAGCCAAACAGGGGTAGCTCCACGATATGCCACTCTGCAAAAAACTAGAATCTGGGGTACAACTCCTAGTTTTTTATGAAGCTGCTCAGGAGGTGCTCTAAAAAACTCTAGAAGCTGGAGTTGAGTGGAAATTACCCACCACTGCCACCAGTAAGTGGATACCCCTTCGTTTCTCCGCCCTCAACCAATCAAATAGATCCTTTTCACCAAATTTCTCATTCTTGAAGCTGGAGCTAGATGGAAGCCAAACATTCTCTTTGATAGTGCTACAACTTCTGCTTGAAACTGCTCCAAAGTAAATTTAGTGGAGCGAAACTGATTTTGGTGAAGCAGAGTAGTCCCAAACAAGCCCTAAGTTTAGGGGATCGACTAGAAAAGGCCAAAAATTGCTGGAGTATGTATATATATATATATATATCCACTAAGGGTTTTAGTCCTTTAACTTTTTAAGGATCGCCTAGAGATGTCCTTATGACTTGTTTATTTCAGTTCTTCACAATGTGATGCTCTATATGTGCAACTATTTGCCGTGCAGTTCAATTTTATCAATAACAGTTTCAACAATACCACTATGAATTACGATATTTGGTTGTTGTTAAGGATATTGCAGTTAACATGCCTTTTCGTTTTCCAATTGTTGTTTAGCAACATGCATTGTACTGAATGACTAAATATGCAATCCCAGGCTATATAGCAACAAGAAAGAGTGTTACCTTAATGTTCTGATGATGTCTAGATATACATGTAATACAATCTTATATAATGGGATGGATGGAGTGTTGTACTACATCATTTTCAATCATTGTTTAGCTTCTAATATTAACTTGGTGCTTTTAGGTACATATATCGTTGCCAAAGATCCACACTTCGACCCTTTCTGCGTATGGGGCAATGAGATATTCATGAACCAACATCAAGTGAGGAAACTGATAAAGATTGTTATTAAAATGGGTCAAAAGATGTCAATCGAACTATTTGTTTACACTTTATGCAAGACAACAGTGAACTACAGGATGGTAAGTAAGAACCCTGTAGACTTCTTTTTACTGCCCGTAATGAGTTGTGTTAGATGACAATATCTGAAGCGTTTTTCTTTTGCAGTGGATCCTGAAGCAGTTTACTCAAGATTACCTCTCAAACTACATGATTGGCGGCCGACCGTCACACTGGGTTGGACTAGAGTCCTGCATGCCTTCTGCATCCAGGAGAGCACAATAGGGCCATTCCGCTTCACCTTGTTCAGGAACTGGAATGTATGTCACCTCTTTCTTTACCATCTGTAATAGTACAAGTATAGAACCCTGGTACATCATTCTTTATTTGGTGCTTATGTAATTCTTAAACATATGTACATGTGAATTGAATAATGCATTGGTTGTTTGAACCTGATGGATATGAATAAAGCTATAGCCTACTTTCAAGTTTAAATTAGGTACAATTTTAAATAGCAACAATTAAATTAGGGCGAAAATACGTTGGGAAGGTCATTACGGCACACACGGTTGGTAAAACATAAACGTTTGCGATATACACCATAATCCGAGACGGTTCACAAAGAAGAAACATGTGCAAGCATGCACACAATTGCCGTTTGCAAAGCGTCTGTGATGTCAAACACTATCACATACAGTGCGGGAAAACTAAATGTGTGTGATTGTCTACCTATCGTACATGGTTTATAATCATGAACTGTTTGTGATGTGCCAGGCATCGTAAAACTCTCGTGCCTAGAATCTGCCTGGAAAACTCTCGTGCCTGGAATCTACCTGGTTTTAGGTAGAACCACAAAACTCCGACTGCAATGGCAATGCGAGCACAAATGAGTAGCAAGGATGAAGCATTTGGGATATTCAAGATATCAGAAACGGTTATATAGGGACAACTGTATGCATGAAGGCTCCCTATCCCCGACAGTTTCTGGGTCATGTGGGAAGGACCCCCTATCACCCACACTCATTTGGTGACGGTTCCAAACGCCGTCGCGGAAAGGGGTTAAAAACCGTTTGTTTAGGACCGACGCACACCAGTGTTTCTCTATTGCTAAGTTCAACTTGACCACTAGACTGAGGATGATAAGGTGATGCAATTCTATGGTTAACATCATACTTGGCAAGCATTTTATGAAAAGCACCATGAATAAAGTGTGAACCACCATCAGTCATTAAATATCTAGGGACTCCAAACCTTGGGAAAATAACTTCCTTAAGCATTTTAATAGAGGTGTTGTGATCAACACTACTAGTTGGAATAGCTTCTACCCATTCAGTAACATAATCAACATCAACCAAGATATGTGTATACCCATTAGAGCAAGGAAAAAGTCCCAAGTAATCAAATCCCCAAACATCAAATGGTTCAACAACAAGTGAATAATTTATAAGCATTTCTTGACGCTTACCGATATTACCTATTCTTTGACATTCATCACAAGATAAGACGAACTTATGGGCATCCTTGAAGAGGGTAGGCCAATAAAATCCAGATTGGAATACCTTGTGAGTAGTTCTATCTCCAGCATGATGTCCTCTGATACGTCTCCGTCGTATCTATAATTTTTGATTGTTTCATGCCAATATTATACAAGTTTTACATACTTTTGGCAACTTTTTATATGATTTATTGGACTAACTTACTTATCCGGTGCCCAGTGCCAGTTCCTGTTTTCTACATGTTTTTTGTATCGCAGAGTATCCATATCAAACGAAGTCCAAATGCAATAAAATTTCACGGAGAATTATTTTGGAATATATGTGATTTTTGGGAGTTGGAATCACCGCAAACGGAGGCCCACACAGGGCACAAGACACCAGCGCACCACCCCCGAGCCAGGCGCGCGGTGGTGGGTTGTGCCCACCTCGTACGTCAGTTGGACCTCTACTTCGGGCGCAAGGAATCTTATATCCGAAAAATTCATGTTAAAATCTCATCGCAATCGGAGTTACGGATCTTTGGGAATATAAGAAACAGTTTTCGGCCAGATCGGGAGCATGAAATAGAAGAGAACAGAGAGGGAGATCCAATCTCGGAGGGGCTCCCGCCTCTCCGCCGCCATGGAGACCAAGGACCAGAGGGGGAACTCTCCTCCCCATCTAGGGGGAGGCCAAGGATGAAGAAGAAGTAGGGGGCCTCTCTCCCCCTCGCTTCCGGTGGCGCCGGTGTGCCACCGGGGCAATGATCGGGATGGCGATCTACATCAACAATCCTTCTACCGTCAACACCAACTTTCTCCCCCTCTGTGCAGCGGTGTAACACCTCTTCTATACGCTGTAATCTCTACTTAAACATGGTGCTCAACTCCATATATTATTTCCTAATGATCTATGGTTATCCTATGGTGTTTGAGTAGATCTGTTTTGTCCTGTGGGTTAATCGTGATCTTGGTTGGTACGATTGTATATTTTATTTATGGTGTTGTCCTACCGTGCCCTCCATTCTCGTGCAAATATGAGGGGCCCCCATTGTAGGGTGTTGCAATATGTTCATGGTTCGCTTATGGTGGGTTGCGAGAGTGATAGAAACTTAAACCCGAGTAGGTGGGGTATGACGTATGGGAATAAAGAGGACTTGATACTTAATGCTATGTGTTGGGTTTCATGACCTTAATGATATTTAGTAGTTGTGGATGCTTGCTAGAGTTCTAATCATAAGTGCATATGATCCAAGTAGAGAAAGTATGTTAGCTCATGCCTCTCCCTCATATAAAGTTGCAAGAATGATTACCGGTACTTGTTATTGATTGCCTAGGGACAAATAACTTTCTTATTGACAAAAGCTCTCTACTAAAACTTACTTAGTTGTGTCTTTATCTAAACAGCCCCTAGATTTTATTTACGTGCCCTTTATTATCTTGCAAACCTATCCTATCACACCTACAAAGTACTTCTAGTTTCATACTTGTTTCCGATAAAGCAAACGTCAAGTATGCGTAGAGTTGTATCGGTGGTCGATAGAACTTGAGGGAATATTTGTTCTACCTTTAGCTCCCTGTCGGTGTCAAAACCGGCGGATCTCGGGTAGGGGGTCCTGAACTATGCATCTAGGCCGGATGGTAACAGGAGGCAGGGGACACAATGTTTTACCAAGGTTCGGGCCCTCTTGATGGAGGTAAAACCCTATGTCCTTCTTGATTAATATTGATGATATGGGTAGTACAAGAGTAGATCTACCACGAGATTAGAGAGGCTAAACCATAGAAGCTAGCCTATGGTATGATTGTATGTTGTCCTACGGACTAAAGACCTCTGGTTTATATAGACACCGGAGAGGGTTAGGGTTACACAAGGTCGGTTACAAAGGAGGAGATATCCATATCCGTATTGCCTAGCTTGCCTTCCACGCCAAGTAGAGTTCTATCCGGACACGAGACGAAGTCTTCAATCCTGTATCTTCATAGTCTAACAGTCCGGCCAAAGGATATAATCCGGCTGTCCGGAGACCCCCTAATCCAGGACTCCCTCAGCCTCAGTAGCCCCTGAACCAGGCTTCAATGACGATGAGTCCGGCGCGCAGTATTGTTTTCCGCATTGCAAGGCGGGTTCCTCCTCCGAATACATCACAAAAGAATTTGAATACGAGGATAGTGTCCGACCCTGCAACATAAGTTCCACATACTTCCATAGAGAGAATAATATTTTCGCAAATCTAATTTGCTGACTTGTTTGACAGTATGACGTTATGTCATGGCCCGGTGATTATTCGAACCGTTTCCTTTAACTAGCCCCGCACATAACGCGAGGCAGTTTTTCGACACGTATTGTCAAAGCAGAGATCATGTCCCCTTATTACGGGATTCTCATCAATACGGTTGTGGGTAACCCAACCGTGTCTAGGACTCCTAGATTATAGGTAAGTCCCAAACGGCTACGGAGAGGACGCTTGATATTCACCCTCTTTATAAAGGGACAAGGTTTTCTCTTTTTCCCTCTCGTGCTCAATCGAACCCCTCCCCTGCCTCGAGTTCTAACACCCAAAGCCCAGGCCAGGTGCTCCGGATTTTCAATCATGTCCGGATCCAGCCTTCAAGGCTGGTGGATGCCCTCCTCCGTCACGGAAGAGGATATCAAGAAGTTGAGGGAGGCCAAATACCTGACCGCCAAGGTTTCGCATCAGCTGCCTGCTCGAGGGCAGGTTGTCCCCACTCCCGAACCCGATGAGAACGTCGTGTTCGTCTCCCACTTCCTCTGAGGCCTAGGCCTCACTCTGGATCCCTTCGTCAGGGGTTTGATGTTCTATTACGGGCTAGATTTCCACGATCTAGCTCCGGACTCCTTTCTCCACATCTCGACATTTATTGTCGTGTGTGAGGCCTTCCTCCGCATTACCCCTCACTTCGGCCTGTGGCTCAAGACCTTTGAAGTGAAGCCAAAGATGATCGAGGGGCAACATGCAGCGTGCGGAGGTGCGTCAATAGGCAAGATGGCAGGAGCTCTGTGGTAGAAAGGTTCCTTTCCAGAGGTGTCCGAATTATGGCAACGGGAGTGGTTTTACGTCACGGCTCCCAGAAGTGCCAAGTGGGCGGCTGCCCCCGCTTTCTGCTCGGCCCCCCCACCACAACTGATGTCATGGATTAGTAGAGGTCTGAGCTGGGGTCCAGCCAAGGACGTGCCTATACTGCAAAGCCGCATTCAAGATCTCTTCGAGGGAGATTTTAATTTGGTTGTGGTAATGCAAGTTATGCTGGTTCGTCGAGTCCAGCCTTGCAAACGCTGGCCCCTTCGCTTGTGGGAGTTCAACCCAGAAGGACCGCATGCCATTCAAAGTTTCCTCGGCCTGACGCACGAGGAGATGTACAAGTCATTCTTCGGACCTCAAATAGAGTGTCCGGATACTACCGAGGACGTGGGCCTGAGCAGTAACCGCGCCACCGAACAAGTAAGAAATCCTCTATCCGAACACACCGTCTTTTATTCATGAAGTTATTTCTGAGAGATCGCTCTTTGACCAGGACTGGCTAACAAAGGCGAAGATGATTCGGTGTTCGGCCCCCTCCCGGAGGGTTTGGAAAATCCGGTTTTGGAAAAGATGCTTGAGCTCGCACCTTGCCTGGAGCCCTCGAAGGAAGATACGAGGGGGAATAATATGGGCGGAAGTGGGCCCCCATCGGTGCCAGTTCCAACCGAGGGAATGAATGCCTCCGTAAAGGAGGATAACCGGGGCAGGAAACTGCTTCCGAGGATCCGGAAGTCGAGGCCTCCAAACGGGAGAAGAAGTCTCCAACAGAGGGTCCTGCCTCAGGGGGTGCTCTTGCCGCACAAAGTCCGCGGGGGGATCAACCCTCCAACGAGTCGTAAGTGATCCAAAAAATACTTTAATAGTGAAGGTATACCATCTTTCTTCTGAGAAAATAATCGCCGCATATATCTTGCAGTTCGGGTCTTAGCCCCTCTCAGCTGAGCTCGTCTTCGGGGGATCTTCTTCCGGAGATGATGGAGAGTGAAACGCCTCCCCCGGACTCCTCCGCTCAAGAAGCGGGCGACTCCGAAGTGTCGACACGGAGGGCCTCTCCGGATCCGATGAGGCCAGAAAATAATCCCATAGACCCCCGAAGTCCCCAGCGTCTGGCTCTCGAAGAGAGCAAACAAAAGAGTCCGGCACCGTCTGGTATGCGGTCGGGAGTTCTGAGGGAGCTGGTGGGGCGAGCGGCCATCTCAGAAGAACACCGTACGCTGATGGCTATGGTGATGGAGAGAATTTCGTCCGCCGAAAGCGGATTACATGAAGCCTTTATGAGTCTACTGACAGGCTTTGAGGTACGTGAGATAATATGTGATAGTACCGCACATGTTAGGTGTGCCCTGTGTAGATAGTAGCCCCTGAGACTCTGGTTGTCGTCGAGAACGGTGGCGAGTAGAGGATCATAGTCCCAGGCAATAACCAGACTGCCTTTATGTGCAGGTGGTGGAAGCTCCGGTGGCTAGCCGGACTAGTGAGTTTGCCGAATTAAAACGACAACTGGATGCGGCATACGCCAACATCGAGCTTGTTAACAAGCGGCTTGACGAATCACAGGGTAAGTAACATTTTCTGGTGAATGTCACACAATAAGAGCAGCATGATGCCAGTATCTTTAATATGTTGTGACTGCAGACGGAGCTGCCACCGTGGAGACCCTTCGGGCGGAGCTCGCCCGAGCCAAGGAACAAGCGAGGGTTAGTATTGCAGCTGCTGTGAAGGCGGCCGAGGAGTTAAGAGCCGAGAAGGCCGCCCATTGCGAAAGCAAAGAAAAGATGGCCAAGATGGCCGTAGAATTAAAAGGCACTGCCGACCATTGCTAGTTCCTTGAAGAGGAGAACCGAGTGAAGGCAGCAGACCTGGAGAAGGCCACTATGGCGACCAAAGACAGTCGCTCTGCTATGAGGGCGAAGAAGGAGGAGCTGCGCGAAGCCGGGGATATTGCGGCTGGGAAGCCCTTTCTGCCGCGGAGGAAGTTTGGAGATCCGCGATATGCCCCTCTGGATCGGCTGTGGAGTTCGGCAGACGCATATATGGACTTGGCAGCGAGTGCTGTCGATGCCGTCGGATACTTCCAAGATCAATCAGGTCGTGAAGTGGACAAGCTATTCTGGTCGCAATTCAACGTTCCAGAGCGTCCGCTTCCCTTGACTGATCAGCTAGCCGAATGGGCCGAACTTAATAGGTTGTCCGGACTCGCCATGAGGTCTGTTGTAGATTAGTTGTGGCCAGAGAAGCCGAAGCCGAACAGCTATTTCAGCTTAGTGCATCAGTTCCTTGGCGCGGTGCCGCGCATCAACGCGATGAAGAGGTCGGCGTGCATAGAAGGCTCGCGAATGGCCTTTGCCCATGTCAAGGCATACTGGGCAGAGATGGATGCTACCACTGTTGCGGCGCAAGGTTCGGCCATGGGCCGAGTAGCTGCCGAGCACTATTTTGAAGAGGTTCTTGAGGGTGCTCGTTTGATAGAGTCCCAGTGCTCGAAGAATATTATGTTTTAATGACATGTATTCCCATTGTAAACACAATGTTTTTATGAAATATAGTAAGGCTGTATTTATACTTTTGCCGGAAAGTAATGTGATGCCTCCTGTGCGGCTGTTTATGTATATATGTATATAACCTGAAAGATTGCAGTCGTTGGCTTCAACCCCCACGCATATAATGCGGAGGTGCTCGCAAAAAACATGTGTTCACACTTAACCCAACGTCTTGGTCCTATTAAGGAGGTGATAGCGCAGCGAACGAGGCAACCGGACTATAATGCTTTAACACTTTCACTTAGCCATAGGAGTTTGACAGTGGGGCTACTAGATAGCCCCTGGTGGCTCCGCACTTTCCCGATCTCGGGGTGCGTACATGCCTGTCCGGAAAACGACCCTTCGTTAAGGCGGAGGAATTCTAACATTCCGATAGGTCATTGAGTGGTTGACCAGTCTCACGCTATATCATGACAGTCAGTTTTCAGCTTTCTCTACTGAGGTGCTCGTCCGGATGAACCAGGGCACAATCGCAGTAGTTGTCCTGGTGCTACCTTAGCCGATAAAGTGGAACGTAAGGCACCAAAACACAGGAGCCAGGCAAACCCAACATTTGACCAAAGACAATGATTCGGAGCTGATGCATATAAGGCCAAACTCGCGACGCCGAACACTCCCTAAGGTATTCGGTCTTTATGGTATAGACCGGGCCTAAATAGTGCCCTTTGTAAGAAGCCCCTTGTGTCTAGGTATGTGCATTACTCTAACGTGGCCACATGCCAAGACGTCAGCATCCTTCTCAATTGTACTGAGAATTCGAGGGATGTGTATCAACAAGAGACAGTAAAAAAGGTTTACGCAGGGTCTTAATCTAAAAAGAATCCTTGGAGCGGGTCCCTGCTGCACGTCTGCGCCTGTGTCTCCGTTGTGCCGTATCTTGGACGGGTGTAGCATGATGATCATCTGTAAGAGAGAGGAACTTAGGTGAAAAAAGTTGTCGTGCAAAAAGATAGTTTTTAAAGAAACCATGTATAACTAGAAATGAGTAGAAATTGCCACTTGTCTGCGCGCGTTGAGCCCCTTGTATTTGTAATAGGGGTGTGGCCATCAATCTGGTACAAATTACATATAGCAGCGCCGGACTCGTCTAACCGCGTCCGTGGTCTTGACGACCTATCAAATGCTTTAGTTGGTGAGGCCGTTTTTAGTGTGCGGCTGCCAAGGCAGTCACATTCTCTTCGGCGCGCAAAGATCTCTTAATGCTTCCATTCACTGTAATGGTGCCACGTGGACCGGGCATCTTGAGTGTGAGGGAAGCATAATGCGGTATTGCATTAAAGCGAGCAAAAGCTTCCCGTCCAAGTAGTGCTTGATAACCGCATTGGAACGGAGCAATGTGGAAGGTTAAATGTTCGCTACGGGAGTTATCGGGGAGGCCGAATATAACCTTTAGTAGTAGGGAGCCCGTGCAGTGAGCCCCTGGGCCTGGCGTTACTCCTTTAAAGGTAGTGTTGCTATGGCAAATTTTCGTTGGGTCTATCCCCATTTCGCGGATTGTATCCTGGTATATCAGGTTTAAACTGCTAGCACCGTCCATCAGGACTCGTGCAAAGTGGTATCCATTAATTATTGGGTCTAATACCAGGGGAGCCCATCCTGCCCACCGGATACTTGCTGAGTAATCACGATGGTGGAAAGTGACCGGTTGAGACGACCAGTGGCAGGGTTTTGCGGTGATAGGCCCTTGGGCATATTTATCTGGGAGGTCCGCTTTGCTTCCCTTGATCACATGTAATACGTTGACTGTTTTGAATTCTGATGGAAACTTCTTTTGTTCCCCAGTGTCTTGCTTGAGAGGCTCATCCTCATCTTCGCTTGGTGTATCCTCCCCCTTGTGTACGGCGTTGAGCTTGCCGGACTGCTTGAAGACCCAACATTCTCTGTGGGTATGATTAGCAGGTTTACCAGGGGTGCTATGGATCTTACATACCTGGTCCAGAATTTTGTTCAGGCTGGACAGTTCATCTCTGGCGCCTTTAGAGGGCGGCTTTTGTTGACCTGGCCGAGAGCTTCAGAATCCAGCGTTTACCGTCGTGCTCTTTGGGTTGTCTTCTTTATTCCGACGCTTATTATTTTTGCCGCGTCGTGATTTACCGTTTTCATCTCTAACTTCGGATGTGCTTGGGTCGCTGGTGCTGCATCTGGCTAGCCAGCTGTCCTCACCCGCGCAAAAGCGGGTCATGAGGCTTGTTAATGCTGCCATTGTTCTCAGCTTTTCTTGGCCGAGGTGTCTAGCAAGCCATTTGTCGCGGACGCTATGCTTAAAAGCTGCCAAGGCTTCGGCGTCCGGGCAGTCAACTATTTGGTTCTTCTTAGTAAGAAACTTGTTCCAAAGCTTTCGGGCCGACTCTCCGGGCTGTTGAGTTATATGACTCAAATCGTCCGCATCCGGGGGTCGGACATAAGTCCCTTGAAAATTTGCCCTAAAAGCGTCTTCGAGCTTTTCCCAGCTTCCAATGGAGTTTTTGGGGAGGCTTTTAAGCTAGTGCCGAGCTGGCCCTTTGAGCTTGAGGGGTAAGTACTTGATGGCGTGGAGATCATCTCCTCGAGCCATATGGATATGGAGGATATAGTCCTCAATCCAGACCCCAGGGTTTGTTGTTTCGTCGTATGCCTCTATGTTTATGGGTTTGAATCCCTCTGGAAATTCATGGTCTAGCGCGCATCCGACCACCCCGGTAAGCATTTAGTTTCCAAACATAACTTCAGTTCATAAATCAAAGGGTATGCTGAGCCTTCGATCCTTCAATCAGGGCTGGACAAATAAGGCGGAGCGGATCAAGTGTCCGGCTCCGCTACCCGAAGACCCAGCCATTCCTTTGCTAACAAGGATGCTGGTCCTGGCACCATATCAAGCACCGGAGAAGAAGGCCAAGAAGAAGAGCAAGGAGGCCAAAGGTGGCCTCCGCCGTAAAGGTACTTCAGACGCTGTGTCTGGAGAGACCGAAGCTCCCTCCTCCCATGAGGGAGATGAAGACGAAGAGGACAAGGAGGCAGAGAGCGATTCTCCCCTTAAGGGGAGGAAGAAGAAAATGGCGGCCTCTGTAGACCCGGAGGCGGAGGCATCCAAGAGAGGGAAAACATCCCTCTCGGATGGCTCAGATTCGGATGCCTAAGCCATTCCCGAGCAGCGTCCCAGGGTGAAGCCCCATGCCGCATTGTAAGTATCCGAGATGCTTTACATATATCCGGTCTTTTATGATTGTAGGATAACATATTATATTACATGGTTCAGTCCGGCCCATGACCTCCCACAACTATCATCATCTTCGGGGAACTCTCAGGCGCTGGAGATGGTGGAGAGCAAGATGCCTCCACAAGCCTCCCCACCACCCATCGCGGATAACACCAAGGTGTTATCCCCAAGGACCTCTCCGGTCCACAGAGAGGTGTGGGAGGCCGCCAAGACGGCGCCAGAGGGTAATGCCTCGGCTGCCAAGAACATGGGGGGCGCAACCCCCATGGGGACTAACGACAGGGGCCCTGACCAGTCCGACCCCCAGCTAAACACCACTCCGGAGACCCAAGTGGCTCTGAAATTGAGTGAGCAACCCCCTTCAAAGGAGGGGGGAGCGCCAACTTCGACGGCAACCTCCACAAATCCGGAGGCGCCGAACACTTTGATGGAGGCACTATGACGTGCTTCCATCATGGAGGAGCACCGCACCCTGATGGGTGTGGTGGTTGAGAAGGTTCAGTCCACCAAGAGCGGGCTAAACGAAGCCTTCACCAGCCTGCTAACAGGCTTCGAGGTATGCGATGTAATATTCTTAGCCGCTTTTCATATGAAAAATATGCCTGTGTATAGATAGTAGCCCCTGAGACTCTATTCAGTGTTGAAAAACGGCCGAACAGAGGGGATCGAATAATAATCGCAGGAGGCACTACTAGGAAAAGGGCTATAGATGGAATTGACACTAATGGCGCACCAGACATGTGGTGCGCCATTACTATATACTAATGGCGCACCATGTGTTAGTGTGCCATTAGTAATTTTTTTTAATTTTTTGAAAACTACTAATGGCGCACCGTGGGAGTGGTGCACCATTACTAGTTGAACTAGTAATGGCGCACCACATCCAGGGTGCGCCATTAGTAATTTTTTTTAATTTTTTCAAAACTACTAATGGCGCACCGTGGGAGTGGTGCGCCATTACTAGTTGAACTAGTAATGGCGCACCACGCCACGGTGCGCCATTAGTAACTTGGCCCAAACATTCCCCGGAATGCACCCCCCCTGTGGACCGCCTTTTCAGTTTCAAAAAAATAAAAGAAAATTATAGAAATGTCAAAAAAATAAAAGAAAATAAGATTCCCATGTGATATGTGGTCTAGTTGTTAGCAAAATTTACAACATGAATTTTCGACTTTTTTGCAAAATCTCTCGAGAATTTGTAAAAATGGGCATAACTTTTGCGTACGAACTCGGATGAAAAAGTTTTTTATATGAAAAATCATCTACTCGAAAAGTTACATCCAAATTTAATCGGGGGAACCCCGTTAAACATTTTCAAAATCCTCAAAAACCTAACAGAAAAAAGATACGGGGCTTTTAAGATCTGGAGAGGCAAAAAATTCAAAAAAATTCAAACTTACTAATGGCGCACCTGCCCATGGTGCGCCATTAGTATCTTCCCGCCTTCAAAATTCAAAATAAGTCAAAAAAGTTACTAATGGCGCACTTGCCCATGGTGCGCCATTAGTATCTTCCCGCCTTCAAAATTCAAAATAAATCAAAAAAATAAAAAAAAGTTAGTAATGGCGCACCTGCCCACAGTGCGCCATTACTATGCCGTATATATGGCTGGGCGTGGTCCTCTCCTCCTTGCCCCTTCATTCTTCTCCTCCACTCCATCTCCTCCTCTCCTCCACTCCATCTTCCCTTCTCTCCTCCACCATACTACCCTCCTCCTCTCCGGCGACCTCCTCCTCCTCTCCGGCGACCTCCTCCTCCTCCTCCTCCTCCTCTCCGGCGACCTCCTCCTCCTCTCCGGTGACCTCCTCCTCCTCTCCGGCGACCTACTCCTCCCTCCTCTCCTCCCCTCCCCTCCCCTCATGGTTTCTCCTCCCTCCTCTCCGGTGAGCTCCTCCTCCCTCCTCTCCGGTGAGCTCGTCCTCCCTCCTCTCCGGTGAGCTCCTCCTCCCTCCTCTCCTCCAATTCCCTCATGGTTTCTCCTTCCTCCTCTCCGATGCTTCGGTGAACTGCTCTCCAGCGACCTCCTCCTCCTCTCTGGCGATGTAGGCGAGCGCCTCTCCGGTGACCTCCTCCTCCTCCTCCTCTCCGGCGAACTCCTCTCCGGCAAAAGAACACGACAAAAGAACGTACAAGATCCAAAAACAGGAACAAAATTTGAAATAATATCGTGCCAACAAACGAGCAAAAAATAAGCAAAAAATGGGCAAAAAAATCACGATCCAGATCCAAATTCAAAATTCAAAAATAGCAATGGCGCACGATGGGGGTTAGACGGTGCGCCACTACTATTTTCCCGCCTTCAAAATTCAAAAATACTAATGGCGCACCGTGGCCTATACTAATGGCGCACCATGGCCTATACTAATGGCGCACCAGTGGTGCGCCATTAGTAAAAAATACTAGTGGCGTGATACTAATGGCGCACCAGTGATGCGCCATTAGTAGGTAAAACTGGTGCGCCATTAGTAGCCCTTTTCCTAGTAGTGAGGTAATCATACCAGTCTATTGATAAACAGGCTTCCCCGTTAGAGGTGACCGCCCAGGTCGCTGAAGTTTCCGAAATCAAGCGGAAGCTGCAGCTGGCCGATGATGATATCGTCCGCATTAACAAGCGGTTCGACGAGGCGCAAGGTACGGGTGAAAAATTATTTACACACCTGAATTGGTATGCCACTGCGGAGTCTAAGCTCGTGTGTTGCCCTGATCATTATTGCAGGTAGTGTGGCCAAGGTCGAGACCCTGAAGAGCGCCCTAGCCCAAGCCAAGGAGCAGGCACGAGTGAGCAAAGCGGACGCTGACAAAGCGGCTGCGGATTTGAAGGACGAGTAGGTCACCCGCTGCCAGTATGTGGAGCGGGTGACCGAAGTGGAGCAAGAGCTCAAGGATGCCGCCAACAAGTGCGAGGCCTAGGAGGAGAAGAATAAGGCCCAAGCGATCGATCTCACCAAGGCTCTCCAGGAGTCCAAGGAGGCGCAGACCGAGTCCCGGGTGGCTTGCGAGGAGATCAAGCAGGCCGAACAGATAGCAGCTGGTAAGCCCTTTCTTTTGCAGAGTATATTTGGCGATCAGAGATATGCCTTGCTTAATCGACTATGGAGTTCTCTAGACGCCTTTGCTGATCGCCCGAGGAGTGCGGCCGACGCCACGCCATTCTTTCGGGTCCAGGAGGGGAACACCACAGAGAAGCTCTTCTGGTCACTGTACCTGGCGCCAAAGCGTCTGGCGTTGTTGAACAACCAGATCGTGCAGCTGGAGGAGCTGCATAGGATGTCCGGTTTGGCTATTGTAGGACCGAAAGTATGTCTAGAGGGGGGGGGGGGGGGTGATTAGACTACTTGACCAAATAAAAATCTAGCCTTTTCCCAATTTTAAGTCTTGGCAGATTCTAGCAACTTAGCACTAGTCAAGCAAACAACCTACACATGCAAGTCTAAGAGTATAGCAGCGGAATGTAAAACATTGCACATGAAGGTAAAGGGAGGAGTTTGGAGGGAGCAAACGCAATGTAGACACGGAGATTTTTGGCGTGGTTCCGATAGGTGGTGCTATCGTACATCCACGTTGATGGAGACTTCAACCCACGAAGGGTAACAGTTGCACGAGTCCATGGAGGGCTCCACCCACAAAGGGTCCACAAAGAAGCAACCTTGTCTATCCCACCATGGCCATCGCCCATGAAGGACTTGCCTCACTAGGGTAGATCTTCACGAAGTAGGCGATCTCCTTGCCTGTAAAAACTCCTTGGTTCAACTCCACAATCTTGACGGAGGCTCCCAAGTGACACCTAACCAATCTAGGAGACACCACTCTCCAAAAGGTAATAGACGGTGTGTTGATGATGAAGTCCTTGCTCTTGTGCTTCAAATGATAGTCACCCCAACACACAACTCTCTCTCACTGATTTGGATTTGGTGGAAAGATGATTTGAGTGGAAAGCAACTTGGAGAAGGCTAGAGATCAAGATTCATATGGTTGGAATGGAATATCTTAACTTCAACATATGAGTAGGTGGTTCTCTCTCAGAAAATGTATGATGGAAGTGTAGGCATGTTCTGATGGCTCTCTCCTGGAATGAAGAGTGGGTGGAGGGGTATATATAGCCTCCACACAAAATCTAACCATTACACACAAATCACCAAACTCGGTGGGACCGAATAATGAAACTCGGTTGGACCGATTTAGTCCCAAATGTGAACATTAGGATTTTTGATGGGACCGACATGTCAACTCAGTGAGACCGATTTCATTAGGGTGAGACCGATTACACAAACTCGGTCGGACCGATTTTGGTAATAAGCTAACTAGAGAGTTGGCCAGGCAAACTCGGTGGGACCAATTCGCTCATCTCGGTGAGACCGAAACGTTACGAAGGGGAAAGAGAGAGTTTGCATTGCGAACTCGGTGGGACCAATCTCTCATTTCGGTTGGATCGAAACATTACGAAGGGAAATAGAGAGTTTGCAATCCCATCTCGGTGAGACGGAGATCCCTATCATTGAGACCGAAGAGACTAGGGTTTTGTGGCAGTGGCTATATCAACTAAACTCGGTGGCGCCGGATAGAAGGTTTCGGTGGGGCCGAGTTTGACTTTTGGTTTGGGACATATGTGCATATGAGAAAGAGGTTGAGGGTTTTGGAGCATACCACTAAGCATTTTGAGCAAGTAACCCATTAAGCAACACCTCATCCCCTTTTAATAGTATTGGCTTTTCCTATGGACTCAATGTGATCTTGGATCACTAAAAGTAAAATGTAGAGTCTTGAGCTTTAGGGCTTGAGCCAATCTTTTGTCCTTAACATTTTGAGGGGTCCACATTTCTAATCCATGCCATGCCAATCATTGAGCTTTCCTGAAATATTTATCTTGAAATAGTATTAGCTCAATGAGCCATATGTTGTCAGGAATTACCAAAACCACCCAGAGATAGTTGCACTTTCAATCTCCTTCCTTTTGGTAATTGATGACAACATATAGATCAAAGCTTCGACAAATAATTATAAGATTGAAATACATCGTCGCTTTGAGAAGTATGTGATAAGCAAGAGCTCCCCATAAATTTGTGCATTATTTAAAATTTGCTTTTGAATGCAAATGCACAATAGATTAGGATCATGGGTCACTCTTCCATGTCACATACATCTTGGTGGAGCGCTCAAAATGATAAACATTAAAAACATGCACTCATCACCAAGCAAAGTGAATGATCATATATGGAATATAAGAGACAATATCATCCAAGCAAACATTAAGGTAGCATATGATCAATCACATGATCAAACAAGTATCTCACACAGACAAGACATAGTGTATCAACCAAGCGCATAAAAAAGGTTCAACCAAAAGCAAGAGAGGTAAAAAGCAAAACACTCTCTCGAAGCCTATGATCTATACATATTTCTCCCCCTTTGGCAACAAGTTACCAAAAAGTTTGAAAATGCATAGTGCTATGCGTATCTCAGGCTCGGTCTCTGGGAGGTTGTGTAGAGAGAACTCCAAGGACAAAGGCATCTATCGATGTAGTTGGAGCTGGTGGAGT
Source organism: Triticum monococcum (assembly GCA_034509565.1). Classification (NCBI taxonomy): domain Eukaryota; kingdom Viridiplantae; phylum Streptophyta; class Magnoliopsida; order Poales; family Poaceae; genus Triticum; species Triticum monococcum. The sequence goes on along the minus strand of CM067842.1, from coordinate 376,136,902 downwards.
GGCTGCTGGAGGTGGCACTGAAGCTGTGGCTGCTGGTGCAGACAATGTGGCTCTAGAAACAGGTACATGCACTGCAGCAGACCTCTGGCTCCTTGTTACTCGCTGAAAAGCATCAGTAGTTTTCTTCCCTTTCCTCTCTTCTGCTTCCTCCTAGAGCTGCTCAACTGCAGTCTGTATCTCAGTTACCTTGAGGTCAAGATCATAAAACTTTGTGATGTAGCATGAATAGAGTTTGAGATGAGAAAAGCATAGATAGCTAGAGGGGGTTCTTAGGCATTCTTGTCCATCCACTTGGCAAAAGAGAAAAACGCCAAACAATCAAAACAACAAGTGGATGTCCTCAAATGAGTAAAATATGCAACCAACATGCTCACACAATAAAATGGCAAATGAAATATGTGGCAAAGCATGCACAAACACTCTAGCATCTATCAAGCAATTGGCGATGACTAGGTCATCTATATATGAGTATATTGACTGAGGAGTCAAATGAGAACATTTGATTGTAGGTCATACTCATCGTTTAAGCACAAGTGGGGTTGCCACTTTTACATAAAGCATTGTTGTGTTCACACCATTAGAGTTGCTTTAGCTCAATTGATTAGAGTAAAGCTCCCCCTAGATGTGATATCCCCCCTAAGAGGGATGAACTAACCTTGGGTTTTGTCGATGATGACTTCATGTAGGTGTTGAAGATGTATATGCTCAATGTTGATGTAGAACATTTGGAGCAATCCTTTGGAGCGAGTTGCACTTTCAATACTTACACGGGTTAGTCCCACAAGGAACAAACAAGGATATCCATTGACATAGAGTAATGTTCACATAAGATGATGTCCATGAAAGCATTAGGTTACCTTGTCCCTTGTCTTACTAACAAGAGGGTTTGCGACTCCTTGAACTAGTGCAAGATATGGAAGTTGTTTGCACGTGTCCCTGCCAAAAGATATGAGTGAAGTATGTTGGTGGAGTCACCCTCAAGAACTCTCTAGTTCTTTATCTTCAGGATCCACACCATCTTGATGGGAATCCTTGGAGTTGTAGTTGTACTTGATGAAGTGGAACTTGATGTAGTCTTGGGAACCCACTTGACCAGGGCCTTGGGAGCTTCTTCAAATGTATCAATCTCCTCTTGAAGCTTGTCCTTGCCTTTTTGCTTGTGGTCTTGTGGTGGAAGATCATCTTGAGCTTGTGTTCCTTGGAAAGAAGTAGGATCATACTTCTCTTGTTGAGGAACAAACTTCGTCTTGGGGTATTGATCTTCTTCCCACTCAACTCCATTCGCATTGAACCTTCGTTCAAAACCAATTCCTTGATTCTTCCGGTGTCTTCCTTGCTTGCGTACAATTTCCTCAAATTGCTTACTTCTGGCAAGGCTCTTGTAAACACCTTTCTCTGTAATTCCCTTCAATAAGCTATTTTCTTGCTCAAGTGTAACTTGGCTAAGAGAATCATTAGTGGAATCAAGAGAATTACTAGAAGCAACAACATTGGATTGAGCATGATTATTGTTACTACTAGAAGAAGAATCTTTCTTACTCTTGTTGCTAGATTTAACTTGTGGCATGTAAGTAGACAAGAGTAAACGCTTGGCAATGTAAGAAGAACTTTTCTTGCAAAGATCATCATTGATCGCTTTTAAGAACCCATGCTCTAGCTCAAGGTTGAGCTTTTCAAAGCGTAACTTTTCATGAGTCTTTGAAAACTCTTGATGATTTTCCAAGATAGTTTCATTAGCTAACTTAAGAGTGTTTAGTTCTTTAGTTAGACGCTCAATCTCCTTCTTATCATCGCCATTCGTTTTATCTTGATTAGCATGATTAATAGCAAGTTCACCATAGTTTTCACCACTAGAATTGTCAACAAGTAAATCATCATCACCTAGCAAATCATCTTTATAATTATTGAAATCAACATACTCGGGGTGTGATACCTCTGGGCCTTTAGCCATGAAGCATCTTCCAATTCCTTGATTTGGTGACTCGAATATGTCGTAGGAGTTGGTTGACACAAGTGCTAGACCGGCAACACCTTCATCTTGAGTATATTCGGAGTCGGACTGATAACTTCTCTCGGAGTGATTGTCAGAGTCAGAGCCGGATACCCATTCACCAACATGAGCTTGATGTCTTCGTTTTGTGTAGCTCCTTGATGATTTGCCCTTCCTTTCCGAATCCTTGCTTCTCCGTGATGTTCTTCCTTCATAATGGTCATCTCCACTCCTCATCTCTCTTGGTGGAGATTCTTCTCTTCTACTTCTTATTTTGGGAGAATCTTCTCTTCTTTTGTAGGGACCCGTACACTCATTGGAGTAGTGTCCGGGTCCTCCACAATTGTAGAAATTATGTTCACGACTCGAAGATCTTTTGTCATTGAAGGACCCTGACTTGGAACTTCTTTCCTTGCTTCTACTCTTGTAGAACTTGTTGAAGTTCTTCACCATTAGGCTCAATTCTTCATTGAAGGCTTGTTTCTCACTTGATGATGTGGGAGCATCACATGAGGCTTTGTAAGCACCACTTGACTTGTTGTGAAGCTCTTCCTTATCATTGAGTGACATCTCATGAGCAACTTTTCTTCCAATGTATTCCTTTGGCTTGAGATCTTTGTAATTGGGCATCATTTGGATCAGTGTGCACACGGTATCATATTTTCCATCCAAGGCTCTTAGGATCTTCTTGATGATGAATCTATGGGTCATCTCTTCACTTCCTAAGCCGGCAATCTCATTTGTGATGAGAGCAAGCCTAGAGTACATTTTAGCGACACCTTCACCATCCTTCATTTTGAACTTGTCAAGTTGACTTTGAAGCACATCCAATTTGGATTCCTTGACGGAGTCGGTACCTTCGTGCATATCAATCAAAGTATCCCAAATTTCCTTTGCATTCTCAAGACGACAGATTTTGTTGAATTCTTCAGGGCACAGTCCGTTGAAGAGAATATCACAAGCTTGAGCATTGTATTGCAACATCTTCAACTCTTCCGTGCTAGCTTCACGGTTTGGTTCTCTCCCATCAAAGAATTCACCTTGCAAGCTAATACACACAATAGCCCAAACGGTGGGGTTATGTCCAAGAATATGCATTTTCATCTTATGCTTCCAACTAGCAAAATTAGTACCATCAAAGTAAGGACCTCTACGATGGTAATTTCCCTCACTAGATGCCATACTCTCCTAGGTTGTGAAACCAAGGCTATGATCACCAAAAGATATGAAAATCAAGGCAAATGGAGACCAAAGCTCTAATCCACTTGTAGGATCGTAAGTATGTCTAGAGGGGGGGGGGTGATTAGACTACTTGACCAAATAAAAATCTAGCCTTTTCCTAATTTTAAGTCCTGGCACATTCTATCGACTTAGCACTAGTCAAGCAAACAACCTACACATGCAAGTCTAAGAGTATAGCAGCGGAATATAAAACATTGCAGATGAAGGTAAAGGGAGGAGTTTGGAGGGAGAAAACGCAATGTAGACACAGAGATTTTTGACGTGGTTCCGACAAGTGGTGCTATCATACATCCACATTAATGGAGACTTCAACCCACGAAGGGTAATGATTGCGAGTCCACGGAGGGCTCCACCCACGAAGGGTCCAGGAAGAAGCAATCTTGTCTATCCCACCATGGCCATCGCCCATGAAGGACTTTCCTCACTAGGGTAGATCTTCACGAAGTAGGCGATCTCCTTGCCTGTACAAACTCCTTGGTTCAACTCCACAATCTTGACGAAGGCTCCCAAGTGACACCTAACCAATCTAGGAGACACCACTCTCCAAAAGGTAATAGACGGTGTGTTGATGATGAACTCCTTGCTTTTGTGCTTCAAATGATAGTCTCCCCAACACTCAACTCTCTCTCACTGATTTGGATTTGGTGGAAAGATGATTTGAGTGGAAAGCAACTTGGACAAGGCTAGAGATCAAGATTCATATGGTTGGAATGGAATATCTTGACCTCAACACATGAGTAGGTGGTTCTCTCTCAGAAAATGTATGATGGAAGTGTAGGCATGTTCTGATGTTTCTCTCCTTGAATGAAGAGTGGGTGGAGGGGTATATATAGCATCCACACAAAATCTAACCGTTACACACAAATCACCAAACTCGGTGGGATCGAATAATGAAACTCGGTTGGACCGATTTAGTTCAAAATGTGAACGTTAGGATTTTCGGTGGGACCGACATGTCAACTCGGTTGAGACTGATTTCATTAGGGTTAGGGCATAACATAATCTTGGTGAGACCGATTACACAAACTCGGTGGGACCGATTTTGGTAATAAGCTAACCAGAGAGTTGGTCAGGCAAACTCGGTGGGACCGATTCGCTCATCTCGGTGAGACTGAAACGTTACGAAGGGGAAATAGAGAGTTTGCATTGCGAACTCGGTGGGACTGATCACTCATTTCGGTTGGACCACAACGTTACGACGGGAAACAGAGAGTTTGCAATCCCATCTAGGTGAGACCGAGATCCCTATCGGTGAGACCGAAAAGACTAGGGTTTTGTGGTAGTGGCTATGTCAACTAAACTCAGTGGCCCCGGATAGAAGGTTTTGGTGGGGCTAAGTTTGACTTTTGGTTTGATACATATGTGGATATGAGAAAGTGGTTGAGGGTTTTGGAGCATATCACTAAGCATTTTGAGCAAGTAACCCATTAAGCAACACCTCATCCCCTTTTAATAGTATTGGCTTTTCCTATGGACTCAATGTGATCTTGGATCACTAAAAGTAAAATGTAGAGTATTGAGCTTTAGAGCTTGAGCCAATCTTTTGTCCTCAGCATTTTGAGGGGTTCACATTTCTAATCCATGCCATGCCAATCATGGAGCTTTGCTGAAATATTTATCTTGAAATAGTATTAGCTCAATGAGCTATATGTTGTTAGGAATTACCAAAACCACCCAAGGATAGTTGCACTTTCAATCTCCCCCTTTTTGGTAATTGATGACAACATATAGATCAAAGCATCGACAAATGATTATAAGATTGAAATACAGCGTCGCTTTGAGAAGTATGCGATATGCAAGAGCTCCCCCTAAATTTGTGCATTATTTAAAATTTGCTTTTGAATGCAAATGCACAATCGATTAGGATCATGGGTCACTCTTCCATGTCACATATATCTTGGTGGAGCGCTCAAAATGATAAACATTAAAAATATGCACTCATCACCAAGCAAAGTGAATGATCATATATGGAATATAAGAGATAATATCATCCAAGCAAACATTAATGTAGCATATGATCAATCACATGATGAAACAAGTATCTCACACAGACAAAGACATAGTGTACCAACCAAGCACATAAAAAAGGTTCAACCAAAAGCAAGAGAGATAAAAAGCAAAACACTCTCTCGAAGCCTATGATCTATACATATTTCTCCCCCTTCGGCAACAAGTTACCAAAAAGTTTGAAAATGCATAGTGCTATGCGTCTCTCAGGCTCGGTGAAAGTGCTACTATCCCTAGGTGGTTTTGGTAATTCCTAACAACATATAGCTCATTGAGCTAATGCTATTTGAAAATAAATATTTCAGGAAAGCTCAATGATTGGCATGGCATGTATTAGAAAGTGGACCCCTCACAAAAGATTGGCTCAAGCTCAAAGCACAAGACTCTACATCTTACTTTTAGTGATCCAAGATCACATTGAGTCTATAGGAAAAGCCAGTACTATTAAAAGGGGGTGAGGTGTTGCTTAATGAGTTACCTACTCAAAATGCTTAGTGATATGCTCCAAAAACCCTCAACTACTTTCTCATATCCACATATGTCCCAAACCAAAAGTCAAACTCGGCCCCACCGATATCTTCTATCCGGCGCCACCGAGTTCACTTGACATAGCCACTACCAGAAACCCTAGTCACTTCGCTCTCATCGATAGGGATCTCGGTCTCACCGAGATGGGATTGCAAACTCTCTGTTTCCCTTCGTAATGTTTCCGTCCAACTGAGATGAGCGATCGGTCCCACTAAGATTGCAATGCAAACTCTCTGTTTCCCCTTCATAAGGTTTTGGTCTAACCGAGATGAGCGAATCGGTCCCACCGAGTTTGCCTGACCAACTATCTGTTTGTCTATTAACAAAATCGGTCCCACCGAGTTTGTGTAATCGGTCTCACCGAGATTAGTTATGCCCTAACCCTAATGGAATCGATCCCAGCGAGTTGACATGTTGGTCCCACCAAAATGCCTAACGATCACATTATGAACCAAATCGGTCTGACCGAGTTTTACGATTTGGTCCCACCGAGTTTGGTGATTTGTGTGTAACATTTAGATTTTGTGTGGAGGCTATATATACCCCTCCACCCACTCTTTATTCATGGAGGGAGCCATTAGAATATGTTTATACTTCCAACATACATTTTCTGAGAGAGAACCACCTACACTTGTGTTGAGGTCAAGATATTCCATTCTAACCACATAAATCTTGATCTCTAGCCTTCCCCAAGTTGCTTTCCACTCAAATCATCTTTCTACCAAATCCAATCCTATGAGAGAGAGTTGAGTGTTGGGGAGACTATCATTTTAAGCACAAGAGCAAGGAGTTCATCACCAACACACCATCTATTACCTTTTGGAGAGTGGTGTCTCCTAGATAAGTTAGGTGTCACTTGGGAGCCTCTGTCAAGATTGTGGAGTTGAACCAAGGAGTTTGTACGGGCAAGGAGATCGCCTAGTTCGTGAAGATCTACCCTAGTGAGGCAAGTCCTTCGTGGGCGATGGCCATGGCGGGATAGACAATGTTGCTTCTTCGTGGACCCTTCGTGGGTGCAGCCCACCGTGGACTCGCGCAACCGTTATCCTTCGTGGGTTGAAGTCTCCATCAACGTGGATGTAGGATAGCACCACCTATCGGAACCATGCCAAAAATTTCTGTGTCTACATTGCGTTTGCTCCCTCAAAACTCCTCCCTTTACCTTCATATGCAATTGTTTAACATTTCGCTGCTATACTCTTAGAATTGCATGTGTTGGTTGATTACTTGATTTGTGCTAAGTTGCTAAAATCTGCCAAGACTTAAATTTGGGAAAAGGCTAGATTTTTATTTCATCAAGTAGTCTAATCACCCCCCTCTAGACATACTTTCGATCCTACAAGTGGTATCAGAGCTTTGGTCTCCATTTGCTTTGATTTCCATAGCTTTTAGTGATCATAGCCTTAGTCTCACAACCTAGGAGAGTATGGCGTCTAGTGAGGGAAATTACCATCGTAGACGTCCTTACTTTGATGGTACTAATTTTGCTAGTTGGAAGCATAAGATGAAAATGCATATTATTGGACATAACCCCACCGTTTGGGCTATTGTGTGTATTGGCTTGCAAGGTGAATTCTTTGATGGGAGATAACTGAACCGTGAAGCTACCGCAGAAGAGTTGAAGATGCTGCAATACAATGCTCAAGCTTTTGATATTCTCTTCAACGGATCGTGCCCCGAAGAATTCAACAAAATCAGCCATCTTGAGAATGCAAAGGAAATTTGGGATACTTTGATTGATATGCACAAAGGTACCGACTCTATCAAGGAATCCAAATTGGATGTGCTTCAAAGTCAACTTGACAAGTTCAAAATGAAGGATGGTGAAGGTGTCATTGAAATGTACTCTAGGCTTGCTCTCATCACAAATGAGATTGCCGGCTTAGGAAGTGAAGAGATGACCGATAGATTCATCATCAAGAAGATCCTAAGAGCCTTGGATGGAAAATATGATACCGTGTGCACATTGATCCAAATGATGCCCAATTACAAAGATCTCAAGCCAACAGAAGTCATTGGAAGAATTGTTGCTCATGAGATGTCACTCAAGGATAAGGAAGAGCTTCACAACAAGTCAAGTGGTGCTTACAAAGCCTCATGTGATGCTCCCACATCATCAAGTGAGAAATAATCTTTCAATGAAGAATTGAGCCGAATGGTGAAGAACTTCAACAAGTTTTACAAGAGTAGAAGCAATGAAGGAAGTTCCAAGTCATGGTCCTACAATGACAAAATATCTTCTAGTCGTGAGCGCAATTGCTACAATTGTGGAAGACCCGGACACTACTCCAATGAGTGTACGGCTCCCTACAAAAGAAGAGAAGATTCTCCCAAAAGAAGAAGTAGAAGACAAGAATCACCACCAAGAGAGAGAAGGAGTAGAGATGACCGTTATGAACGAAGAACATCACAGAGAAGCAAGGATTCGGAAAGGAAGGACAAGCCATCAAAGAGCTACACAAAACAAAGACATCAAGCTCATGTTGGTGAATGGATATCCGGCTCCGACTCCGACAATCACTCCGAAAGAAGTTATCACTCCGACTCCGAATATACTCAAGATGAAGGTGTTGCTGTTCTAGCACTTGTGTCAACCAAATGAAGGAATTGGAAGATGCTCCAAAGGTAACACACCCCGAGTATGTTGATTTTAATAGTGATGAAGATGATTTGCTAGGTGATGATGATTTACTTGTTCACAACTCTAGTTATGAAAACTATGATGAACTTGCTATTAATCATGCTAATCAAGATAAAACGAATGAAAATGATAAGAACGAGATTAAGCATCTAACTAAAGAACTAAACACTCTTAAGTTAGCTCATGAAACTACCTTGGAAGATCATAGAGAACTTTTAAAGACTCATGAGAAGCTATGTTTTGAAAAGCTCAACCTTGAGCAAGAGCATGAGTTCTTAAAAGCAATCAATGATGATCTTCGCAAGAAAAGTTCTTCTTACATTGCCAAGCGTTTACTCTTGTCTACTTACATGCCACAAGTTAAATCTAGCAACAAGAACAAGAAAGATTCTTCCTCTAGTAGTAACAACTATCATGCTAAATCCAATGTTGTTGCTTCTAGTAGTTCTCTTGATTCCACTAATGATTCTCTTAGCCAAGTTACACTTGAGCAAGAAAATAGCTTATTGAAGGGAATTATAGAGAAAGTTGTTTACAAGAGTCTTGCCGGAAGCAAGCAATTTGAGGAAATTGTACGCAAGCAAGGAAGACACCGGAAGAATCAAGGTGTTGGCTTTGAACAAAAGTTCAATGCCAATGGAGTTGAGTGGGAAGAAGATCAATACCCCAAAGATGAAGTTTGTTCCTCAACAAGAGAAGTATGATCCTATTTCTTTCCAAGGAACACAAGCTCAAGATGATCTTCCACCACAAGACCACAAGCTAAAAGGCAAGGACAAGCTTCAAGAGGAGATTAATGCATTTGAAGAAGCACCTAACGCCTAGGTGAAGTGGGTTCCCAAGACTACATCAAGTTCCACTTCATCAAGTACGACTGCAACTCCAAGGTGTCGATGTACAAAAGTAGGGGCTCTCCTTTTGCACCCCTTAACTTGTGCACGAGCAGTCAGAGCCGCTCCCACGGCCACACTAAGCAGGGCAGGGGAGGGATGCCGGAGCAACGCCAAGGCCAGAGACGCAAAGAGAGCTAGAGGGCGAGGTGGACTCTCCCGGCAAGACTCTTGCCGGGTTGGCTTCCATAGCCTCGCCGGATCCTTGCCAGGGCAACTTACCTGACGCCAACAGAGCGTACTGCCCTTGAGCCCAAGGGGTCCCCATGCCATATTGTAACCAAGGCTCGGGAGGCACCTTCGTGGTGGCATGCAGATCTTTGTAGACATCATAGACACGCAAGATCAGATGGAAACCAGAAGACGAGACCCTTGGCGAGATCCTTGCTGAGGAGGTCCACGAGACCCCCGACAAGACCCTTGCCGGGGACGACCGCGGTGCCGCAGCGAGACCCTTGCCGAGCCTCGGGAAGACCCTTGCCGAGGACACCCGCGAGGCCACAGCCGTGCCTGCGTCCGCTAAGACTCCACCGCCACTCCCACACAGCTGCCAGCTCGACCAGCTAAGTAGGCATCTGCGTGTCAGCACGCGGCCTCTACACCAACTCACCAAGCACCTGCGTGGTGGCATGCAAATCTTCGTGAAGGCTCCACCACCGCGCCAGCCCAGCGGCCAGCCAACGTGGCGCTACAATGCCTCGTTAGCTTGGAAGCGCATTGGAGCTAGGTGAGGCGACGAAAGCTGGGACGAGCTTCTTTGCCGTCCCCAATAAAGCAAGTGGGGCATGTCGGCAATGCATTAAATGCGTTTGTCTGACGATGCCAGGGGACAGACTCAGCCCCTGTACACCTTTCCACCTCCCGTGTGCCACTGTGATAACCCCTTTTTGTCTATAAAAGGAGGCCCAAGGCGTACTGGAGAGGGATTCAGATCTTTCGGACTAGAGAGCCACTGCAGCTAGTTCAAGAACACAAGAACAGCTCAATACACAGACAAGCAGGACTAGGGTTTTACGCGTCTCCGCGGCCCAAACCTGGATAAACGATTTGTGTGCTGACCGCCAGACCCGCTCTTCGCACAACCCCGCGCCCGCCAACCATAGAAGGGATCCCAGTGACCCCATAGGTGTCGTTTCCCACTGACATCTCTAGCGTGCCAGGTAGGGGGTGCGCAGTTGTGAGAATCCGGTCTAGCAGTTAGTTTAGCAGTTCTTCATCGCCATGGCTCCCAATAAGAAGGCGATCATGGAGATCGGCTCATCGGGGGCCGGACGGCCCGTACCAGTGCGGGCGAGTGGTGGGGCGGTCGCGGACGGAAGCTGAGGCGTGGCTCGTGAACACCCGCACCGCTCTGGCAGCCAAAGCCTAGCGAGCAGCGTCGTTCGTGCGCAAGCCGGCGGGCCACATGCCACCAAGTCCAAAGACGGAGCCAGGCCCCCCGCAGGCGGCGTGGGGCCCTCCAGGGGTGGCATCATGCCACCCACGGGCGGCGCGGCGACTTCCCAGACGCCTACGCCGGCGCCCCCGACGCGCTCTTCCCAGGCTGTGCGCGACGAGCAGCGTCGCCACGCTGGTGACCCTGGGCACCGTCATGGGAAGAGTCCTGTGCATCATTCGCGGGATGTAGAAGGCCAGCACGCGCGCCAAAGTGCTGGCGAAAACGGTGTACAGCCGCCGGGCCGTGATAGAGCTCCTTCTAACGTGGTTAGAAGTCGGAGTGCATCACGGTCCATGTAGCTTTCGCCACCACCCACGCCAGCGGAAGTTTGGCACGCGCGCAGTTACTCCTCGATTTTCCTCCTGCTGCGGAGAAACTCGATGAGTGGAGAGCCACCATCCGAAGCCTTGTCCGTGTTGCCAATAGAGATAAACCACGACCGGCGGGGCCTTCTGGCAGGCGCTCCGTCGAGCCACCGCATGCCGGTGGTGGAAGGATCGGGGCGCTACAACCACGGTGCACTCTCCTCCACGCCAGCCACCGCGGGTGTCGGTCCGTCATGACAGTGCTTGTGATAACGTTTTTGTAGCGCCATTTGAACCACGGACCCACCGCGATCAGCGCCAAGTTCTTCGGGAGCGAGCCCGTGAAGACGCTCGAACAACCATCGAACGCCGGTGCAATGCGCGCCACCAGTCAGATAGGCGGGCGGGGCCCAGTATGGACCACCCAGCACCGGGGGGCTCTAGCAACCTACCCTACGAGGTGGGTTGCCCGGCCTTTACCCGTGAGCTGTGACAGTTCCAGTGGCCCTCCCACCGCACGTTCAAGCCATACGTTGGCGAGAAGTACAATGGCAAGACCCACCCGTCAGAGTTCCTCAGTATCTACACCATCGCGATGCAAGCTGCTGGAGCCCGAGACGACAAGGTGGTTGCCAATTACTTCCCGCTAGCGCTCAAACCCAATGTCATGTCATGGATGATGCACTTGCTGGTAGATTCCATTTCTTCTTGGTCGGACTTGTGCCATGAGTTCGTTGGCGACTTTACCGGAGGCCACCAAGCTCATGGCCAGGCAAGCGATTTGCATATCATCCCCTAGAAGGAAGGTGAAACCCTGCGCAAGTACATATAGAGGTTCATCCGGGTGCAATACAACATCCCAGACGTTCACCCCGCCGTCGTGATCAGCGCATTCCATTAGAATGTGCGCAACCGCAAGATGCGTGAAGAGCTGGCGATGAACAAGGTCAAGGATGTGGCCGAACTTTATGTTCTAGCCGACAGGTGCGCTCGAGCGGAAGAGGGGAGGAAGTACCCCGGCAAGGACGCCGACGTGGAAACCGACTCCATAGACGAAGACGCGGCCACCCCGACGAAAAAGGGATGGCACCGCAACATGAAGCACAAGGGCAAGACCGTGCTTGCCGTCGAGGGATCCGAGGACGCCGGCGCTGCCAAGAAGGCCAAGGCAGACGACCCCGATAAGGAAATTGCCGGGTGCACCACTTGCCGGGCCTTGGTGGCCGCCGACAAGCGAGGAGGCTCCGACAAGCAATATTGCAAGATCCACCGCACCAAGGGCCACGACCTCCAGAACTACCGGCAAGTCGAGCTACTTACTGAGAAGCAAAAAGCCAAGTAAGAGAGGCGGGACAAGGAGAAGGGCGAGGGTGGTGCCAAGGGGTCTGGCAAGAAGCGTGGCGGCCAAGGAGGCCGCCATGGGAAGGATAATCAGCAAGAGCGGCCCGCCTGGGGCCGCGACAAGAAGCAAGAAGATGATGATCATGACGAGGATGACGAGTCTGGCGAGCACGAATTCCAGAAGGCTCGAAGACCATGTGCGTCGACGGTGGCGCCTCGTTGCACACTTCTCGCTGCCAACTCAAGCAGTGGGTGTGCGAGATTACAGCAACGGAACCATCCCTCAATGCTCAGAGGCCACTGAAATGGTCCAGCACGCCTATCATTTTCGACGCCGAGGACCACCCTGACCGCACGACTACGGTCGGGTGTTTGTCATTGTTGGTCTTGCCAACAATACGTAACCTCAAGGTGACGAAGATGCTAGTTGACGGCGGGGCCGGTCTGAACCTGATCTCTCCCGTTGTGATCAAAAGGCTGCAGATTCCTGATGGAGACCTCGAAGAGACAGGCACGTTTCAAGGGGTCAACCCGGGGAGGAGCCAGCCGAAGGGTAAGGTCACGTTGCCCGTGACGTTTGGAGGCGAGTTAAAATACAGGATGGAGAGGATTGTTTTCGATGTAGACGAGATCCCCTTGCCCTACAACGGGATTCTCAGCCGCCCGGCACTAGCCAAGTTTATGGCGGCGTCGCGTTACGCCTACAGCACTCTGAAGATGCCGGGGCCGATGACCATCATCACCGTCCCCTCCGACAAGAAGGATGCACTAATCCGTGCTGACCAACTCTACTGGGAAGCAGTTGCAGTGACTGCCGCCAAGGCCCTCGCTCCTGTCGCTGGAGCCCCGGCAGGGAAGAATACCGACAAGATCTCTCGCACCCACTCCGGCAAGCGCACCTCTTCGGAGTGTTGTGCTCCCGTCGAGGACGTGCCAGAGAGCTCCACCGGCAAGAGCAAGAAATCAAGAGCTGCACCGCCAGAGACGAAGAGGGTGTCCGTCGAGGAGGATGGCACGGGAGGGGCTTTCACCATAAGCTCCACCCTAGACAGCAAATAGGAAAGCGCGCTCGTCACCTTCCTGCGGGCGAATGTCGACGTGTTTGCGTGGCAAGCATCCGACATACCCGGCGTTCCCAGGGAGGTGATTGAGCACCATCTTGCTGTTGGTCCTCATGTGCGACCCGTCAAGCAGAAGGTCAGGAAGCAAGCTTTGGAACGGCAGGAGTTCATCACGGAAGAGATCAGGAAGTTGGAAGCGACAGGTTTGGTGAGAGGAGTACTCCATCTGACGTTGTTCGCCAATCTGGTAGTAGTGCGCAAGGCGAATGTGAAGTGGAGGCTGTGTATTGACTACACAAATATCAATAAGCCTTGTCCCAAGGACCCTTTCCCGTTGCCGCGCATTGACCAGATTGTTGACTCCACGACCAGGTGTGACCTGCTATCTTTCCTTGATGCCTACTAGGGGTACCACCAAATCTTCATGGCAAAAGAGGACAAAGAGAAGACAACGTTCATCACCCCATGTGGCACGTATTGCTTTTTACGGATGCCTTTCGAGTTGAAGAGTGCTGGCTCAACATTTGCAAGGGCGGTCCAGATTGGTTTTGAGCCCCAGTTACATAGAAATATGGAAGCTTATATGGATGACATAGTGGTCAAAACCAAAGATAGGGAACCACTTGTACAAGATCTGGAAGAGACGTTTGCGAATCTACGCAAGATCAACCTCAAGTTGAACCCTGAGAAGTGTGTCTTTGGAGTTCCGTCTGGCAAACTTCTCGGGTTCTTTGTGTCACAGCGTGGGATCGAGGCAAATCCAGACAAGATCAAGGCTATCGAGCAGATTAGGGCACCCAAGCGGATCAAGGACGTGCGTCAGCTCACTGGGTGCATTGCCGCCATGAGCAGATTCATCTCCAGGTCCGCCGAGCGCACCCTTCCCTTTTTCAAAATCTTGAAAAAGGCGGGCCCAATGGAATGGACCCCAGAGGCCGAAGCAGCGCTATAGGATTTGAAGAAATACCTCTTTTCTACACCAATACTAGTTGCGCCCAAACCCCAAGAACCATTGCTGCTATACCTGGCGGCAACGAACCAAGTGGTCAGTGCTACACTAGTGGCGCAGAGGGAGGTCGATGAAGAGGCAAGGCCCCCGGCAGGGTCCGGCGCTGGCGGGGCAGGGCCTCCGCAACCAGACGAAGTGCGGCCGAAGAAGAAAATGATGCAGCACCCGGTTTACTTTGTCAGCTCCCTCTTGCAGGGGGCTAGGTCAAGGTACTCCGGCATGCAGAAATTGCTCTTCGGCCTCCTTATGGCCTCAAGGAAGCTGCGTCATTACTTCCAGGCACACGAGATCACCGTCGTCACCCGCCTCCCATTGCAACAGATATTACATAACCCAGATGCAATCATGAGGATTGTGGAGTGGGTTGTGGAGCTGTCAAGCTTTGGTTTGAAGTTTGAAAGTACTTCGACAATCCAAAGCAGAGTCTTGGTAGAGTTCATTGCCGAGTGGACCTCGACGCCAGACAAAGAGATCCAGGAGACCACCCTCCTGGGCAAGGAGGCAACTCGCAACTGGATTATGTACTTTGACGGGGCTTTCTCGCTGCATGGTGTCGGTGCTGGTGTGCTGCTTGTTGCACCCACCGAAGAGCACCTCAAGTATGTAATCCAGGTGCACTTTCCCAGGGAGATGTCGACAAACAACACTGCTGAATACGAGGGGTTGCTTGCTGGTCTCAGGATCGCGGCAGACCTCGGGATCAAGAAGCTCATCGTCAGGGGTGATTCACAACTTGTTGTCAGACAAGTCAACAAATATTATCAAAGCCCGCCGATGGAGGCCTATGTGGATGAGGTGAGGAAGCTGGAGGAGCGCTTTGACTGTATACAGGCGGCGCATGTTCCCCGAGTGGAGAACGACATCGCCGACTACCTGTCGAAGCGCGCTGCCTTCAAACTACCTATGGAACCAGGTACTTTTGTGCTTCGGCTGACTCAACCATCCGTTGGACCATCAACAGAGCAGAACAAGCGAATGAAATCAGGCCCCGACAAGTACTTTCTTGCCGAGCTCCCAGGAGCCGCCGGCGAGGATGTTGCCGTGGGCACTGAGCCAGCCGTGGGGCAACCGGCTCCAGCGGGGCGTCAAGTCCTGGCTGTAGAGACAGCTGCTCCCATGGCCGAGGAAGTGCCTCTAGTCCTTGCCGTTGAGCCTTAGGCTCCGGCATGGGCACACCATACCGTCCGATTCCTCCAAACAGGGGAACTCCCCGAGGAGCAGGAAGAAGCGGAGAAAGTAGCCCGTAGGTCTGCCATGTATCAGTTCGTTGATGACGTCCTGTATAGAAAAAGACCAAACGGTGTGAAATTGAAGTGCATTCCCTGAGAGGAAGGACTGGGGTTGTTGGCAGAGGTACACGGAGGCATATGTGGCTCCCACATAGGGTGAAGGGCCCTTGCCGGCAAGGCGTTCCAGCAAGGTTTCTTCTAGCCCACCGCCCTCCAGGATGCAACGGCACTAGTAACCTAGTGTGAAGCGTGTCAGTTCCATTCGAAGAAGCTTCATCAACCAGCTCAAGTGCTCCAAACAATCCCTCTCTCCTGTCCATTCTCGGTCTGGGGGCTCGACATACTGGGTCCCTTTCCCCGTGCTGTTAGGGGCTTTGAGTACTTGTATGTTGCGATCGACAAGTTCACAAAGTGGTCGGAGGTGGAGACAATGAGAAAAGTGACAGCACAATTAGCCGTCCAATTCTTCAAGGGGCTAGTCTGCCGTTTCGGTGTGCCAAACAGGATCATCACCGACAACGACACACAGTTCACGAGCCACGCCTTCATGCAGTACATCTAGGACCTCGGCATCAAGGTCTGTTTTGCTTCTGTTGCGCATCCACAAAGCAATGGCCAGGCTGAAAGGGCAAATGCCGAAGTGTTGCGAGGCCTCCGGACAAGGACCTTTGGCAGGCTGCACAGGTGCGGATGATGCTGGATTGATGAATTGTCGGCGGTTCTTTGGTCGATCAGAACGACGCCAAATCAAGCCACCGGTCAGACACCCTTCTCCCTCGTTTACGGGGCAGAAGCAGTTCTCCCCACGGAACTCACATACAGGTCACCTCGAGTGCTCGCTTATGATGAGCTTGAGTAAGAGCAGTTGCGGCAATATGACGGGACGCTCCTTGAGGAAGATCGTCTTCGGGCGGTTGTGCGAGCAGCGTGGTACCAGCAAGCTTTGCGCTGCTACCATAGCCGCAAGGTTCATGCCCGGAGCTTTCAGGAAGGCGACCTTGTTTTTCGACACATTCAGTCAGCCAAGAATTCCAACAAGTTGACACCAAAGTGGGAGGGCCCTTATCGGGTAATACGAGTCACCAGGCCTGGCGCAGTCCGCCTGGAGACCAAAGATGGTGTTCCAGTGAGCAACTCCTGGAACATCGAACATCTTCGCAAGTTCTACCCATAAGGCGCGGTTGCCGCCCCCCCGGCAAACCACCTTTTGTACGAGCCCTGCCGGCAAGGCATGTAACCCTTTGTACAAAGGCAGGCGCAGACCCTGAGCATAAATAAATGAAGCGCTGTCACCCTAAGTTATAACATGCATGCTAGGTTGAGTCTCTCCCTCGGTTAGGGTTGATAGTGCTTAGCGGTGGCTAACCCATAGCATAGAGGTCGAGTGTGCATCATTCTGTTCCTTTCTGTCCTTTTTGGTTCGCAGGGTACATGGACATTTTGCTGAGCTATTGGGAGGAGAAAGAACAGGCCAGCACTCCTGTCGGATTTCGGGTTCCGGCAGACCCTTGAGGTTCGAACTCTGGGGTGCGCGCGGAAATTTCACCTCCTACCTACCTGCACCCCGCCGCCATGCTAGGATCAGAACTACGGGAAGAACAACACAAGAGACACAGGGTTTATACTGGTTCGGGCCACCGTTGTGGTGTAATACCCTACTCCAGTGTTTGGTGTGTGGATTCCCTCTTGGGCTGATGATGATGAACAATACAAGGAAGAATAGCCTCGCGAGGGTCTATTCTTGGCTGAGGCGATGAACTGCTGGGAGGAGTTTTGGTCACCTTTCTCTCTCTCTCTCCCTCTCTCTCTCTCTCTCTCTCTCTCTCTCTCTCTCTTTCTCTGCTTCCAACCTCTCTCTCCCCAGAGACCCTTCGACCCCCAGCTATGTGGGTGGCTGGTCCTATTTATAGAGGCCCTGGTCCTCTTCCCAAATATCGAGCGGGAAGGGAGCCAACAATGGCGGGCTAATTTGAAGGGGGACAACAAGTATCAGATATCCTGACAAAAGTAGTCTTCGTCTGCGCAAAGCTCTGGTGATGACGCTGTCTTGGGCTCCACGGTGACCTCCGTCTCGTAGTCCTCCTGGTCTTGGTCTCGTTGCACCGAAATGGCAACCTTTGCCTGATGCCTCGGTACTCCACGGCTGCGCTTGCCCCCTTTGCACCAAAGAGGAAAGGAGGACGCTGCGCGGGCTGGCGCCCGCCTGGCGCCCTGAGTCGTCATGGCTTGCGTCACGGGAACCTCGTGAGGTACCCCGCCTTGATCTCTCCGCGTCCTCGTGAGCCAGCCTGACGAGGCTGTGCCCGAGGAAGCTCCGTGTCGTCCGCCCCGCGAGGCTTGGCCCCTCGCGAGGGTCTTGAGTTTGTCTTGGTGAAGATGGGCCGTGCTGGGCCCCCCCTTTGAGCCACGCCGCAGGCCGCAAGCAGGCAAGTCTAGGGACCCCCGTTCCCAGAACGCCGACAGTAGCCCCCGGGCCCAAGGCGCGCCCGGACTTGGCCGTGCAGGGAGGCGGAAGGGCAAGAGCGAAGCGCCGCGGGCCCTAACAGCCTGCGGCCTTGGGCGCCGCGTGGCAGTTGATTGGACGTGGGTGTCTCCACTTCCCCATGGCGCCTCGGCAACTGCACGGATTGGACAAGTCCCTGCATGCAAAGCGGGTCATAATTACCTGTGATCGTGGGGGCCGTTGGTTGGCCATCGCCAGCCATAAGTATGGACCGGCGCGCGCCCTTCCAGTTCATCCCCCCTTGCTTCTCCTTTTTCTTCATGGCCCCGTTGAGGAGGTTCTCGGCCGCCGAGAAGGGGAAGGCTTGCCGGGTTGAGCTCGCCTCTACCCCACCCAAGCGCGGCCGAGGGCGCCCTTGCAAACATCCTGTGGCCACCACGGTGGCTCCCCGCGGCCGTGGAGGCGATCTTCAGCACAGCGATGGGCGGATTGCTGCAGCCGGGGGGCGCGCTCCGGCTGCGCGTCCTCCCAGGCCGCACGTTCGTGCTGCTGAAGTGCTGCCAGAGTTCATCGTGTGGTCGGCGGAGCCGGCTAGCACCCGGCTTCCGCTTCCTCGCTTCCTCCTCGGCGAGCTCTCGGCCGGCCTCTGGCTCCAGGCCGACAGCTGCTGCAGCCGGGCCTCATGGGTCTCACTGGAGGTCTCCTCGGCCGGGAGCCTATCCCTGGCCCGCGGTTGGCAGACATTTGCCCGCGCGCGTGGCCTGAGCCATCGGTGCACCCTACACTTCAAGTTCGACGGCGACGCCACCCTCTACGTGAGGGTGTTTGGGGAAGATGTTCGCTGCGCAGGGTGTTGCCCCGAGGGTGACGACCGCGGCTGGGAACCTAGCTCCGTCGATGATGGAGAGGGCAGCGCTCGCGCGGCTGGCGGCGCTCGCGGTTCCTCAAGCTTCTCCGGTTCTTCTTCAGGCGGCGACTCCTCTAGCGGTGGCCGCGGTCAGCCTCCATGCCGTCGTATCTGCTTGGGGGGTGGCAACGTGTCCGCCCGCCGTCGCGCCCTGGTGAAGCGCGAGAGGGAGTCCGCCTGAGCTCTGGAGGCAGCTCGGGCCTTTCCTGCGGGCCGGTGTGAGGCGAGCCACGCCGGATTTGTTCGTCCTTTTCCCTTTTTCCCGCGTAACAAAGACAATAGTGCGGAGCCCCGCAGGGGCGTGTTTGGGTTATTGCTGTTAATTATCGTTTTGCTTTCGTTACCGTACCTTCCGGCTACGTGCCCGAGCATGGATAGTTCCCGGCCCCGGCCGTGGGGGGGGGGGGGGCGACCGACCCAGGCCCTTTGTTTGTGTCGCGGTGCCCATGGGGCACGGACTGGAGGGGTGCTCCTGTAAGGGGCCCAGGTCGCGAACTCTTTGAATGACTAGGATAGGAACGCTCGCGAGGGTGCTCAGCTGCCCTCCTCGCGAGGCCTTGCGTAAGAGAAATCGAGGTAGGAGAGTGAAAAGTCGAAGAACCTCGAGCCAAAGACAGCAACAACTTCAATAAAACTTCGAATGAGAAGGAACAAGCCAACTGCGGAAAGCAAATGAAAAGCCGCGTCCGGCACCTAATCTAGTCTTCGACGTCTTCTCACTAGCGCGGAGCTAAGTGCTGCCACTGGGCGTGGAAGGGAGCCCAGGGCCTGAGGCCGGCGCTCCCGAGACTCTGGGGCATGTACATCCCCAACTCATTATTATGTGAGAGTGTCACGGGCAGCGATCTTCACAGGCGTTGGCCTTCTTCACAGGCTCCGGGCCTTTTCCAAAACGCGATAGCTTCACAGGCATTCGCCTTCTTCACAGGCTCCGGGCCTTTTCCAAAACGCGATAGCTTCACAGGCACTCGCCTTGCTTCACAGGCTCTGGGCCTTTTCCAAAACGCGATAGCTTCACAGGCACTCGCCTTGCTTCACAGGCTCTGGGCCTTTTCCAAAATACGATAGCTTCACATGCACTCGCCTTGCTTCACAGGCTCTGGGCCTTTTCCAAAACGTGATAGCTTCATAGGCACTTGCCTTGCTTCACAGGCTCCGGGCCTTTTCCAAAACGCGATAGCTTCACAGGCACTCGCCTTGCTTCACAGGCTCTGGGCCTTTTCCAAAACACGATAGCTTCACAGGCTCCAGGCCTTTTCCAAAACGCGATAGATTCAGAGGCACTCGCCTTGATTCATAGGCTCTGGGCCTTTTCCAAAACGCGATAGCTTCACAGGCATTCGCCTTGCTTCACAGGCTCTGGGCCTTTTCAGGGGTAGAACCTCTGGAGGTGCTGGATGTTCCATGCATTCTGGACCGGCACTCCCTCCTGAGTCTCCAAGCGCGCGGAGCCGGGACTGGAAACATGAACAACCTTGAACGGGCCCTCCCACATGGGAGAGAGCTTGTGCAGTCCCTCCCTGGAGAGAACCCGCCTGAGCACGAGGTCTCCTACCTCAAGAGTCCTGGGACGGATGTTGCGGCAGTGATATCGCCGCAGCACTTGTTCGTACCTCGCCACTCGCAGCGCGGCTTCTCGGCGACGTTCCTCCCCCAGGACGAGGTCCATCCCCCGCATGGCGTCCTGCTGCGCCTCGTCGAACGCCAGGACCCACGCGGAGCGACGTCTGACCTCGTGAGGGAGGACCGCTTCCGCTCCGTAGACCAGGAAGAACGGGGTCTCTCCAGTCGGCTTGGTCGCGGTGGTGCGGATGGACCACAACACGGACTGAAGCTCGTCGTACCAACCTCTGCCGTAGGCCTCCAGCTTCTTCTTGAATGTCCTGGACTTGAGGCCCCTCAGGACCTCCGCGTTGGCTCGCTCGGCCTGGCCGTTGCTTCGGGGGTGCGCCACTGAGGCGTAGCATATCTGTGTTCCAAGGTTAGCACCGTATGTTTTGAAGAGGTTACTGGTGAACTGCGAACCGTTGTCCGTGATGATGCGATTCGGCATCTCGAACTGGCTCACGATGCCCTTGATGAACTTGATCGCGGAGCCCGCGGGAATGGTGGGGACAGCCTCTACTTCAGCCCACTTGGTGAACTTGTCCACGACAACGTAAAGGTAGCGGTAGCCCCCTGGCGCCCGAGGAAACGGGCCCAAGATGTCCAGCCCCCAGGTTGCGAATGGCCACGAAAGGGGGATAGTCTGCAAGCCTCCTGCTGGCTGATGGATCCGCTTGGCGTGGAACTGGCAGGCTTCACAAGCTTTCACTAGTTCCACGACGTCATTGAGCATGGTGGGCCAATAAAACCCACTGCGGAACGCCTTGCCGACGAGGGTCCGCGATGATGAATGATGTTTGCAGTCTCCGCCGTGTATATCTTCCAATAGTTCCTTCCCTTGCTCCCTGGAGATGCAGCGCAGGGATACATCATTTGGTCGCTTCCGGTAGAGCTCTCCATCTTTGATGCAGTATGCCGTGGCCTGGCGTGCCACTCGCTCCACTTCCTCCTCCTTCTCTGGCAGGGTCCCTTGCGTTAAGTA
This sequence comes from Triticum monococcum, assembly GCA_034509565.1. NCBI lineage: Eukaryota > Viridiplantae > Streptophyta > Magnoliopsida > Poales > Poaceae > Triticum > Triticum monococcum. The sequence continues at coordinate 376,115,284 of CM067842.1, read as the reverse complement.
GCTCCGGAGCTCCGCGATCCAACATCCCTCCTGAGGTTCCATCGTCAGGAGCAGGCGTGCTCCTGAGGCCGGGCCACAGGTCGGAGCTCCAGAGGCAGGTGGCTGGGGGAGCTCCTCCCGGGGCTGAGCCATGTTTGATAATGACGGCAGGGCTGAGGGCTTGAAGAGCCGCTCCTCGAAAACGCCAGGCTCCTGAGGTAACCGCCTGGACGCACGTTTGGCAATGTCGTCGGCCTCCTGATTGGTGCCACGGGGCACATGCTGCAACTCCAACCCCTAGAATTGCTTCTCCATCCCGCGGACTTCCACAAGGTAGGCTTCCATGTGCTCATCCTTCGGCTCGTACACCTTGTTGGAGAAATTGACAAGGAGCTGCGAATCGCCCTTGATGGTGAGGTGTTTCACCCCCAGGGCAGCTGCGGCCTTCAAGCCCGCTATTAAACCTTCATACTCCGCTATGTTGTTGGAGACCTTTTCACCTTGGTGGAAACAGAGCTGCACGGCGTAATAGAGCTTGTCCTGTGTGGGCGATATAAGCACCGCCCCAGCTCCAGCGCCATGCCTGGAGAACGCTCCATCAAAGTACATGACCCAGCCTTCTGGCGCCTCACTTCCCGGGGATAGGGACTGATCCTCATCGGCCTTGAGGCCTGGCGCCTCCGTCCATTCTGCCACAAAATCCGCCAACACTGCTCCCTTGATGACCTTGGTCATGCTGAATTCGAGCTGAAACGCTTGCAGTTCTATGTTCCACTCAGCGACCCTTCTAGCTGAATTAGGGCTCCTGAGCACTCTCTCCAGGGGGTATGACGAGACGACCTTGATGGGGTGACCCTGAAAATAGTGACGCAGCTTGCGCGAAGCCACCAGTAGCGCGAGGAGGAGTTTCTGAGGCATGGGGTACCGTGCTCTTGCATCCCGGAGCACTGTGCTGACGAAGTACACTGGGTGCTCAATGAGGTGGAGTGCGTCAGTGCTGGTGGCTCCTTTTGGAGATCATGGCGCCTCTTGAGGCAATGAGGCCTCCTGAGACTGTCCATCTGGAAGAGGGGCCTCTTCCTCCTCTGCGGCACCCCTGTGCGGCGGCTGATCCTCCTCAGCCGCGGTGGCGGTTTCTGTAGGCCTTCCTTGTCCCTGTTTTGCCTTGTCCCGGGCTACTACCGTGGTTTTGATTCGGCGCTCCTCTCTGACTACCACCAAGGCTGTGCTGGCGGAGTAGGGAGTAGCGGCGAGGTAAAGCACCAGGGGCTCCTGAGGGCGCGGAGCCACCATGACCAGTGGGCTAGTTAGGTATCTCTTGAGATCCTGGAATGCCTTGTCGGCCTCTTCAGTCCACTCGAAGGACCCCTTTTTCTTCATTAGCTGGAAGAAGGGCAGGGCTCGTTCCCCCAACTTGGAGATGAAGCGCCCTAGCGCGGTCACGCGCCCCGTGAGCTTCTTTATTTCTTTGAGGGTCTTTGGCGGGCTCATGTCTTCCACCGCCTTGACCTTCTCCGGGTTAGCCTCGATGCCTCGGTGGGACACGAGGAAACCCAAGAGCTTGCCCGAGGGGACTCCGAACACACACTTCTCTGGGTTGAGCCGTAGGTTCACTGTGTTGAGGCTCGCGAAGGTTTCCTCCAAGTCCTGTATCAAGGTCCCGACCTCCCGAGACTTTACCACAATGTCATCGATGTAAGCTTCAACATTCTTCCTGAGCTGCGGGCCCAAGGTGATGTGCATCAGCCGCTGGAAGGTCGCCCCTGTGTTACGCAGCCCGAATGGCATGCATGTGTAGCAGTACACCCCACACGGGGTTAGGAAGGCTGTCTTCTCGATGTCTTCTACCGCCATCTTGATCTGGTGATACCAGAGAAGGCATCCAAGAAGCATAACAGGTCACATTCCGCAGTGGAATCGACGATCTGGTCGATGCGGGGGAGCGGGAACGGATCTTGCGGGCATGCTTTGTTGAGGTTGGTGAAGTCGACACACATACGCTCCTTCCCTCCCTTCTTTGGCACAACAATAGGGTTGGCCAACCAATCCGGGTATCGGACCTCGCGAATGACCCCAGCGGCTCCTAATTTACAGGTTTCTTGGACGATGAAGGCCTGCTTTTCTATGGACTGCCGCCTGGCCTTCTGCTTCACAGGGCGCACGTTGGGGCACATGTTGAGGTGATGCTCGATTACACTCCTAGGGATCCCCGCCAACTGGCCAGGCTCCCAAGCGAATACCTTCTTGTTTGCGCGCAGGAACCCGACTAGGGCCTTCTCCTGCTCAGGTTTGAGGTGGGCGCCTATGGTGAAAGTGGCGTTGGTGGACCCATCCTCATCGACGGGTATCTGCTTGGTTTCTGCCTTGTCTTGGGTGAACAACTGTTTCTTCTTGGCGGGTGCAGCCCCCTTGGGCCCGGGGGTCTCCAAGTCGGCAGGCTGTGCCGACGCTGCCGTCTTGAAGGCGAGCTTGAGCGCCCGCAGCGCGTCCCCGGTGTCCCCGTGCACAGTGAGGACACCGCTTCTCCCGGGCATCTTCATGAGGTTGTACGCCGGGTGTGTCGCGGCCATGAATCGGGCCAGCGCTAGGTAGCCGAGGATGGCGTTGTAGGGGAGGCCGATGGGGGCGATGTCGAAGTCAACCAGCTTCGTGCGGAAGTTTTCATAGGTGCCGAAGGTCACTGGGAGCCGGATCTGTCCCAAGGAGCTGGACCACTTGCCCCCAACGCCTGAGAAGGGCCGGCTGGGTTGCAGCCATTCCAGGGGTATGCGGAGGAGATTGAAGGCCTCGACCGAGAGCACGCTGAGGCCCACGCCGCCATCAATGAGGGTTCTGGTGACGGCCACCTGGCAGATGGTGGGGGTGCACAACATGGGGAGCGCGCCCGAGCAGGCCGAGTTGGAGGGGTGGTCCTCCGAGCTGAAGGTCAGGCCGGTCTCAGGCGCCGCCCGATCCAGGGGAGCCCCCTGCCGCGTGGAAGCGACGTTGGCCTACCGGATGAATGGCTTGACGTGGTGACTTGTGGGCGGCGCCTGCGAGCCGCCCAGGAGGGCCGCGACGACTGGGGGTGTTGGTGTAGCGCGATGGTACGGCGCAGGAGAGCCTCCTGCGGCGGACGAGCTCGGCGATGCGGTCGAGCCATTCCTCATAGACGTCGTCAGCGGGACGGTAGCGCAGGAGCTTGTTTTTCGCGATGAGTGCAGCCCGTGCCTCCATGGGCGCGCGGAGCGCGCGGGACAAAGATCCAGCTGGGGCGAGCGAGGGAGTTGCGGTGCGGACGTCTCGCCGCACGGACGGATGCTGAGACAATGCTTGCTGCTCGTCCCCCGCCGGGCCGGTGGCGGCGTTGACGGAAGGTGGCGGGGAACGGCGAGGACGCCCGCCGACAGGGGCCGCCTGGGCGACGTGGGAAGCGAGGGCGGCCCGGCGCTCCGCGCGGGCCCGACGGGCGTCAGACATGAGCGTGATGGTCGGAGGAGAACGGGGTGGTGGAAGACGAATTTTGGCGCACCCCCTACCTGGCGCGCCAAATATCGGATTTCGGGTTCCGGCAGACCCTTGAGGTTCGAACTCTGGGGTGCGCGTGGAGATTTCACCTCCTACCTACCTACACCCCTCCGCCATGCTAGGATCAGAACTATGGGAAGAACAACACAAGAGACACAGGGTTTATACTGGTTCGGGCCACTGTTGTGGTGTAATACCCTACTCCAGTGTGTGGTGTGTGGATTGCCTCTTGGGCTGATGATGATGAACAATACAAGGAATAACAGCCTCACGAGGGTCTGTTCTTGGCTGAGGCGATGAACTGCTGGGAGGAGTTTTGGTCACCTTTCTCTCTCTCTCTCTCTCTCTCTGCTTCCAACCTCTCTCTCCCAAGAGACCCTTCGACCCCCCAGCTATGTGGGTGGCTGGTCCTATTTATAGAGGCCCTGGTCCTCTTCCCAAATATCGAGCGGGAAGGGAGCCAACAATGGCGGGCTAATTTGAAGGGGGACAGCAAGTATCAGATATCCTAACAAAAGTAGTCTTCGTCTGCGCAAAGCTCTGGTGATGACGCCGTCTTGAGCTCCACGGTGACCTCCGTCTCGTAGTCCTCCTGGTCTTGGTCTCGTTGCACCGAAATGGCAACCTTTGCCTGATGCCTCGGTACTTCGCGGCTGCGCTTGCCCCGTTTGCACCAAAGAGGAAAGGAGGACGCTGCGCGGGCTGGCGCCCGCCTGGCGCCCTGAGTCGTCATGGCTTGCGTCACGGGCACCTCGTGAGGTACCCCGCCTTGATCTCTCCGCCTCCTCGCGAGCCAGCCTGACGAGGCCGTGCCTGAGGAAGCTCCGTGTCATCCGCCCCGTGAGGCTTGGCCCCTCGCGAGGGTCTTGAGTTTGTGTTGGTGAAGATGGGCCGTGCTGGGCCTCCCTTTGAGCCATGCCGCAGGCCGCAGGCAGGCAAGTCTGGGGACCCCCGTTCCCAGAACACCGACAACTCCAGCCCCGGTAAACCAAGGTTGCCGGGGGCTGTGGACACAAGGGTCCAACCGCGGCAGGTCAAGGTTGCCAGGGCTGCAACGTCAGATAAGTTGCCCCCCACTCCGTGCGCCCATGGGAACCTTGAACGTATAAGGCTTCACTTGCTCTCATACCATCTTGCCCCCATTCCGTGCCCGAAAACTCTACTTTGGGCCGGAACTTGGTTGTAGTGCGGTGGGAAAAGGGCGAGCGAAAGGTCTAATCCTACCCGGCCGCTACCTCCGCCAAGAGTGTGAGCGTAGTCGGGCCGTAGAGCAGGACGATGACAAGGACCTGTTGTCAGGAGACCATGTTTATCTTAAGATAACAAGGACGCGTTCCTCGGTGTGGCCCTCGCCCACGCGCAAACAAAACCCGGCAACACCTTTCCTTTCATTCATACATTGAGAACAAGTACAATTCATACAGAATGGGTACACGGGAAAGGGGATTACAAATTTTGAAATCTAACAAGTGCGTGCAGGCTTACAAACTAGAAAAGATAAGTGCCCCGTGATCCCCGTTCTTGCCCCTTTCCTCCCAGGTGCGGCAGGTAAAGGCAAAAAGGAAGGGACATGGAATGTGCCGATGGAGAGCTTGACGAGGAAGGCCCTCGGCAGAGTGCACGACGAAGGGAGGGGCGACGCGGTTAGTCAGAGACGGGGTCGACGTGCCCTGCTCGACACTCTCGTCGTCGCTGTCGCTGTCCTCCTCATCACTCCCGCTTGAGGAGGAGTCTTCATCATCGGAGGAGCTCTCCACGCAGCACTTCAGGCGAGTCCTAGAGTCTCCAAAGACCTTGACGGAGAGCAGGCCGTTCTCCATTAATTTGAAATAGAGAACGAGCCCCGTCGTCAGGCTATGGATGCGAGCGAAGGTCTTCCATTCGCGGCGAAGATACATGGCCTGAGGGGCGGGGAAGTCGGCGTCGACCCACGTGCCGCCGTTCCCGCAGCCCCTCATGTGCAGCCTCAGGGTTTGGGATGGATCGAGCTCCATCTCCTAAGCAAATGGCATGGGAAGGCGAAGGCGACGCCGCGGTGCCCGACGCAGCCTGATGAAGAACTCGCGAGGCTGGTCCCCGACGTGGCCCTCCATCGGAGGAGGCATCGCTGGCGGAGGCAGGGCCGGTGCGCCGCCGCATCCCCCTCTTCCCCGAGCGCCACGCTGGCCTCGGCCTCGCCCCCTCCCCCTTCCTCTCGTGGCCGGGTCCGCTACCACAGGCTCTTAGGAAGGAGGGACGCGCTGTCGAGCAGAGACCCTCGCCACCACCATCGAAGGACCGGCGCCCCCTCTCACCATGACAGATGAAAGAGTGGAGCCGAGGTGGAAGGAGAGGGATGGTCAAAGATTGTGGGAGGCCATCCCCCTCCCCCTTCTTATAAAGGGGCGAGGTCGGGACTCGGCCGCTCCACTCAGCCAATCCAACCATCAGGGATGCAGGGAATCGAGGCCGACCCACTGCCCCAATCAGCAGCAGCCCATTTCCCTGCCTCGCCATTCAAGGCCCGCACCCACCGCCTAACACCTTCAAAGTACGGGGGACATGTGGTGGTCGAGCAAAAACCGAAGGGACAAATGAGGCAGCTATTCTCCACCCCGTAGTCGTGGGGCGCGGGCGCCTTGAAGACCACGACCCGAGACCATTTAGTAAATGAGCCACGCCATTGCATTTTCCTATTTTTATGGGGAAGGCGCGAGCCGCCTCTTTACCATGATGTGACGCATGCGTGCGGAAAACGCCCCACACACGACCCCCACGTCGCGTGTTCAACGCGGGTCATGGGGAAGTGCAGCGGACGGGAAATTACTGCGGTAAAAACCGGCCCCACCTGCCCGCGCACCGTTTTGGGCCTAGCCCAACAACACGTCGCGCTTATGTGTGGCCCAGGCCCGGGGCTCCTGTCGGTGTACAAAAGTAGGGGCTCTCGTTTTGCACCCCTTAACTTGTGCACGAGCAGTCAGAGCCGCGCCCACGGCCACACTAAGTAGGGCAGGGGAGGGATGCCAGAGCAACGCCAAGGCTAGAGACGCAAAGAGAGCAAGAGGGCGAGGTGGACTCCCCCGGCAAGACTCTTGCCGGGGTGGCTTCCATAGCCTCGGCAGGATCCTTGCCATGGCAACTTACCTGACGCCAACAGAGCGTACCATCCTTGAGCCCAAGGGGTCCCCACACCATATTGGAACCAAGGCTCGGGAGGCACCTCCGTGGTGGCATGCAGATCTTTGTAGAGATCATAGACATGCAAGATCAGATGGAAACCAGAAGACGACGACCCTTGGCGAGATCCTTGCCGAGGAGGTCCAGGAGACCCCCGACAAGACCCTTGCTAGGGACGACCGCGGTGCCGCAGCGAGACCCTTGCCGGGCCCTCGGGAAGACCCTTGCCGAGGACGCCCACGAGGCCGCAGCCGTGCCCGCGTCCGCCAAGACTCCACTGTCGCTCCCATACAGCTGCCAGCTCGACTAGCTGAGCAGGGATATGCCTGGCAGCACGCGGCCTCTACACCAACTCAGCAAGCACCTGCGTGGTAGCATGCAAATCTTTGTGAAGGCTCCACCATCGCGCCAGCCCAACGGCTATCCAACGTGTCACTACAACGCCTCGTCAGCTTGGATGCACGTCGGAGCTAGGCGAGGCGATGATAGCTGGAACGAGCTTCTTTGCCGTCCCCAATAAAGCAAGAGGGGCACGTTAGCAACACATTAAATGCATTTGTCCGACGATGCCAGGGATAGACTCAGCCCCTTTACACCTTTCCACCTCATGCATGCCACTGTGGAAACCCCTTTTTGTCTATAAAAGGAGGCCCGAGGCGTACTAGAGAGGGATTCAGATCTTTTGGACTAGAGAGCCACTGCAGCTAGTTCAAGAACACAAGTACACCTCAATACACAGACAATCAAGACTATGGTTTTACGCGTCTCCACGGCCCGAACCTGGGTAAACGATTTGTGGGCTGACCGCCAGACCCGCTCTTCGCACAACCCCGCACCCGCCAACCGTAGAAGGGATCCGAGTGACCCCATATGTGTTGTTTCCCACCGACACAAGGATTCCCATCAAGATGGTGTGGATCCCCAAGAAGAAGAACAAGAGAGTTCTTGAGGGTGACTCCGCCAACATACCTCACTCTTATCATCTAGGAAGGACAAGTGCAAGCAACTTCCATATCTTGCACTAGTTCAAGGAGTCACAAACCCTCTTGTTGGTAAGACAAGGGACAAGGTAACCTAATGCTTTCATGGACATCATCCTATGTGAACATCACTCTATGTCTATGGATATCCTTGTTTGTTCCTTGTGGGACTAACCCGTGTAGGTATTGAAAGTGCAACTCACTCCAAAGGATTGCTTCGAATGATCTACATCAACATTGAGCATCTACATCTTCAACACCTACATGAAGTCATCATCGACAAAACCCAAGGTTAGTTCATCCTCTTAGGGGGGATATCACATATTGGGGGGGGGGGCTTTACTCTAATCAATTGAGCTAAAGCAACTCAAATGATGTGAGCACAACAATGCTTAATGTAAAAGTGGCAACTCCACTTGTGCTTAAACGATGAGTATGACCTATGAACAAATGTTCTCATTTGACTCCTAAGTCAAATATACTCATATATAGATGACCTAGTCATCGCCAAATTTCTTGATAGATGCTAGAGTGATTGTGCATGCTTTGTCACATATTTCATTTGTCATTTTATTGTGTGAGCATGTTGATTGCATATTTCACTCATTTGAGGACATCCATTTGTTGCTTTGATTGTTTGGCATTTTATCTTTTGCCAAATGGACGGACAAGAATGCCCAAGAACTCCCTCTAGCTATCTATCTTTTATCATATCAAACTCTATTCATCCTACATCACAAAGTTTGATCAAGTCAGATTCGAACCACTCCGTGTGAGGAGCACTTGGAGTCCCCGATTTGTCATAGACTTAAACTTCCAAAACCTCTTTGTGCATTTCGGTATGACCGAGTCATCGATTTCGGTCACACCGAGATCACTAAGTTGATCTAGGTTTTCAATCTCGGTGCAACCGATTAGAACTTTTCGGTCACACCGAGTTGTAGCAACCGCTTGCGATTCTAGATCTCGGTGCCACCGAGTTATTCCACTCGGTCACACCGACAGGGTCGGGATATATAAACTCACGGGTGAGATTTTGGAAATTTCTTCAAAACCTCTCAGCCCGCGCGTATCCTGCTCTGCCGCCTTGGGTCTCTGGATCGTCCTCTCGCCGCCAGTGACCTCCCACCACTGGTTTCCATCGCCGTCAACGGATTTCTGCCCCTCCGTTGCCGCCGTAGAGAACTCCACCGAATTAGGGTATGCGTTTGATCCTTTATGCTATTCTTTTAACTCCGATTCGTAGCACATTACTTTGCCATGATCATGACCACGTATGCAATCAATCTATCCACTGAAAACATCCTTTAGATTAGTTTGGATTTGAAAATTTAGGGTTAGGTCTCCGCTGAACTCATCTAGGACCGACCGAATTGTAGAAATCGATCTCACCGATTTGGCTTAGGCCATTGCAGTTGCACTTTCAGTCTGACCGAAAACTGCAAATCGGTGTGACCGAGTTCGATTATTTGTGAAACCCTAGCAGTCTCTGTGCCACCGAACTGTGACTCGGTCTGACCGAGTTCACTAGTTTAGGTTCCAAAAGCTGCTTCGGTATCACCGAGTTTATAAATCGGTAGCTCCAAAATGCTTTCTGTGAAGAACTAAAACTAATTTTTAAGTCACCTTTTGCAAAAACTCCGCACTTTGTGATGCTCATCCACTCTACCTCATCTATATCTATTCACATGTTCTGCTGTCAGTAAGTTTGTAGAGATGTCTGACTAGAGCGACAACCAGAACAAGTCAGAGGAACAGGTGCAATTGAGTGAGGGCAGTAGTCCCTCTAGCACTTCTAATGATGGTCGCAGGAGCACATCAAGCAACTTGCCCAAAGCAGCCACCAGGTCAAGGAAGAAGAAATCCTCAGAGTCTGAAGATGAGGACTATGTGGCTGTTGAGGAGGAAGTCAGCTTCAAGAAGAAGGTGCTGAAGAAGGAATATGGCACAGCTGCATCAACTAAGCCTGGCCTGCACAAGAAGGCCCCTGCCAAGAGGGTGCCAACCTTAAAGGTGAGAGCCTCAACTGCTAAAACCTCCAAGCCAACTGAAGAGGTTGTTGGAGAAGGAAAGAAGAGGAAGGAAAGGGTCAAGAAGACCACTTCCAAAGTGGTTGGTAGATCCTCCATTATGAGAGATCAAGAAGAAGAGGAGGAGGAAGAGGATGTTGCACCAGCTCCCAAGTCCCAGAAGCTTATGGGAGATGCAATTAAGTTAGGGGCTGCTCCATCTAAGCCCAAATCTGCTCCCAAGGTGCTGCTCAGAAACCCCCAAAGCCCAAGAGGAACACCAGGAGTATACCTGCTGAGGAGAAGAACAAGGCTCCAGTGCCAGAAGCTGAAGAAGAGGAAGATGATTCTCTTGTTTTGAGGAAGTTGAAGACCAAAATTCCTGACCACAATTATGCTCATCTAGTCGTTGAGGACATGCACATCAGGAAAGATGTAGGACTGAGATTGTGGAGACAGTCTGATCCCTATGCTGTTAGGAGGAGGACTGCAGTTGACTACAGGTTCCATACAAAGGAACACCAAGACTTCTATGAGACAATTTTGCTTGACAAGAAGCCCATTGTGTGTGACATGAAATGGGTCGATTGGGAATACATCCAGGAGAATGAAGATCACTTCCGAGGAGTATATGATAGCTTTAAGGCATGTGGAGTAGATGAGTTTGTTGGACAAAAGCTCACCAAATGGAATGATGAGCTGATCATGCAGTTTTACTCCACTGCCCACTTCTATCCAGATGGGAGGATAGTATGGATGTCTGAAGGTACCAGGTACCAGTCCACAGTTGAAGAATGAGCCAAGCTAATCAATGCCCCCAAAGAACATGAAGATGACTTGGATGTGTATGCCACCAAGAAGAAAGACCACAACTCCATGGCAAACATGTACAAAAGAGATCCCTGATAAGGCTTTGGAAACACACAAGCTTGGATCTGTACACTTCTTGTTGTCTGGTCTGCCTACCATTAACTGGATCTTAAGGCACACATTGCTACCCAAGTCAGGAGATCACAAGATGATCAGAGGACACTGTATCAACCCGCTACAGATCTTTGATATTCCTCAGAAGTTCAAAGTTATGAGTTTGATTGTAGAAACGATCAAGAGGACTACTGTTGATCGAAAGATGAGTTGTGAGTATGCTCCACATATTCAGGAGGTCATCGATTCTAAGATGGGCACATGAATTTTTTTTGCTGTACAAGGAGCATCTACCCTTACATCCCGAGTTTAAAGATAACACTGTTGTGATGAATGAGGAGGAATCATCATCAGCTCAAGTCCAGGAGAAGAGAGTCAAGGCAAAGGCTGAGAAAGCTGCCAAGATGCCCAGTGTTGAAGAGGCGTCTCAAGTTTTCCTGAAGAGCAAGCAAGATCAGGTAGGCTATCTGATTCAAGCTACACTGAGGATTGAGAAGGGCTTGGCCACCCTGACTCAGAATCAGGAGAGCCTGGAGAGGATTGTGGAGACAAAATTCTATGATCTTTACCTGAAGGTAACTGAGATTGAGACTGCAGTTGAGCAGCTTCAGGAGGAAGCAGAGGAGAGGAGAGGAAAAGCAACTACTGATGCTTTTCAGCATGTGCCACGAGGTCCAAGATCCGCTGCAGTGCCAGTTTCAGATGCTAGAGCTACAGTGTCAGTACCAGCAGCTACAGCTCCAGTGCCACCTCCAGCACCTACTCCACCTCCATCAGCTCCAACTACATCATCGGAAGCCTTCGTCCTTGGAGTTCTCTCTACACCACCTCCCGAAGACCAAGCCTGGGATACGTATAGCACTATGCATTTTCGAACTTTTTGGCAACTTGTTGCCAAAAGGGGAGAAATATGTATAGATCATAGGCTTCAAGAGAGAGTGTCTTGCTTTTTATCTCTCTTGCTTTTGGTTGAACTTCTTGTTTTTTTGTGAGATACTTTATGTCCTTATATCCTTGTGAGATACTTATGTGATCATGTGGTTGATCATATGCTACCTTAATGCTTGGTTGAATGATGTTATCTTTTATATCTCATATATGATCATTCACTTGCTTGGTGATGAGTGCATGCTATTAACTTCTATCATTTTGAGCGCTCCACCAAGATGTATGTGACATGGAAGAGTAAACCATGAACCTAATCGATTGTGCAATTGCATTCAAAAGCAAATTTTAAATAATACACAATTTTAGGAGGAGCTCTTGCTTATCACATACTTCTCAAAGCGACGATGTATTTCAATCTTATTATCATTTGTCGAAGCTTTGATCTATATGTTGTCATCAATTACCAAAAAGGGGGAGATTGAATGTGCAACTATCCCTGGGTGGTTTTGGTAATTCCTAACAACATATAGCTCATTGAGCTAATGCTATTTGAAGATAAATATTTCAGGAAATCTCAATTATTGGCATGGCATGGATTAGAAAGTGGACCCCTCAAAATGCTAAGGACAAAAGATTGGCTCAAGCTCAAAGCACAAGACTCTACATCTTACTTTTAGTGATCCAAGATCACATTGAGTCTATAGGAAAAGCCAGTACTATTAAAAGGGGGTGAGGTGTTGCTTAATGAGTTACTTTCTCAAAATGCTTAGTGATATGCTCCTAAAACCCTCAACTACTTTATCATATCCACATATGTGCCAAACCAAAAGTCAAACATGGCCCCACCGAAATCTTCTATCTGGCGCCACCGAGTTCACTTGACATAGCCACTACCAGAAACCCTAGTCACTTCGGTCTCACCGATAGGGATCTCGGTCTCACCGAGATGGGATTGCAAACTCTCTGTTTTCCTTCGTAATGTTTCAGTCCAACCGAGCTGAGCGATCAGTCCCACCGAGATTGCAATGCCAACTCTCTATTTCCCCTTCATAACGTTTCGGTCTAACCGAGATGAGCGAATCCGTCCCACCGAGTTTGCCTGACCAACTCTTTGTTTGTCTATTACCAAAATCGGTCCCACCGAGTTTGTGTAATCAGTCTCACCGAGATTACGTTATGCCCTAACCCTAATGTAATTAGTCCCACCGAGTTGACATGCCGGTCCCACTGAAATGCTTAACGGTCACATTATGTACCAAATCGGTCTGACGAGTTTTACGATTCGGTCCCACCGAGTTTGGTGATTTGTGTGTAACAGTTAGATTTTGTGTGGAGGCTATATATACCCCTCCACCCACTCTTCATTCATGGAGAGAGCCATCAGAATATGCGTACACTTCCAATATACATTTTCTGAGAGAGAACCACCTACACTTGTGTTGAGGTCAAGATATTCCATTGCAACCACATAAATCTTGATCTCTAGCCTTCCCCAAGTTGCTTTCCACTCGAATCATCTTTCTACCAAATCCAATCCTATGAGAGAGAGTTGAGTGTTGGGGAGACTATCATTTGAAGCACAAGAGCAAGGAGTTCATCATCAACACTCCATCCATTACCTTTTGGAGAGTGGTGTCTCCTAGATTGGTTAGGTGTCACTTGGGAGCCTCTGTCAAGATTGTGGAGTTGAACCAAGGAGTTTGTACGGGCAAGAAGATCGCTTACTTCGTGAAGATCTACCCTAGTGAGGCAAGTCCTTCATTGTGATGGCCATGGTGGGATAGACAAGGTTGCTTCTTCATGGACCCTTCGTGGGTGGAGCGCTCCGTGGACTCGCGCAACCGTTACCCTTTGTGGGTTGAAGTCTCCATCAACGTGGATGTACGATAGCACCACCTATCGGAACCACGCTAAAAATCTCCATCTATACATTGCGTTTGCTCCCTCCAAACTCTTGCCTTTATTTTCATATGCAATTGTTTTACATTTCGCTGCTATACTCTTATAATTGCATGTGTAGGTTGATTACTTGATTTGTGCTTAGTTGCTAAAATCTGCCAACACTTAAAATTGGGAAAAGGCTAGATTTTTATTTGGTCAAGTAGTCTAATCACCCCCCTCTAGACATATTTTCGATCCTACACTCGGTCTTCAGGGGGTGGCGTAGAGAGAACTGTAAGTGCATCTAGTGCCACCCCTAGTTGGTTTTGGAGTATTGACGACAAACCTAGTTGAGGGACTAATGTGTTTGTGAGAATTGCAGGATAACACAGGTAGAAGTCCCTCATTGATTCGGTTTAGCTACCAGAGATGACCCCCAAAAATGTACGAAGACATTGAAGACAATGGTGGTTCATGAAGACATTCGTGTCGAAGACAATGACATATGAAGACTCCCCATGAAGCTTTTGGAACTCGAAGACTTAGATCCTTCGTAGCTTTACTTTATTCATGTTGTGTCATAGGAACCACCGTACTGTTAAGTGGGGTCCAAGAAAACCAGTCAGGATGACTGAAGTGATGCCTAATTCAAATCCTATGTCTTCGAGTGAAGACAATGAGAGAAAATCTTGTCCAGAGTCAGACAAGTCAGCTTTACTTGCAGCCCAAGTAAAGTTGCCGTGAGAGTTCAAAATCCGACCATTAGTACACGTGTCAGTTCCTTAGTGACCCAGGGTCATTTCGGACAAATCAGGTCAGGGTTGCCAAGTGGCTATAAATAGCCCACCCCCACAACCATAAACGGTTGGCTGCTCAGATTTCAGTGCACGGCTTTTGTTGTTTGAGAGCAACCCACCTCGAAGCCTTTGAGAGAAAATCCTTAGTGAGGAGAAAACCCTAACCACCCAGAGCCAGAGTAATTGGGCATCACTTAAGTCTTCTTGTCTGAGTGATCTGAAGACTTATTACACTTGAGGACTGTGCATCCTCCAGACGGTTAGGCGTCGCGTTCTGAGCATCCAAGAGGAATTGTGGATTGCCGGTGAACGAAGTCTGTGAAGGTTTGGGAGTCTACCTTGAAGACTTACCAGAGTGATTGGGCGGGGTCTGTGTGACCTTAGCTCAAGGAGAAAACGGTGAGGACTGGGTGTCCTGAGCTGCGTGTTCAGGACTGGGTGTCCGGGACTGTGTGTCCTTTGGTTTAAATACCTAGCCGCTCCAACCAGACGTACAGTTGTCACAGCAACTGGAACTGGTCCAACATATCATTGTCTTCAACGTGTCACTGGTTTCATCTTCACCTCCCTTTACTTACCAGTACACATTGTGAAGCTATTGCATGCCTGCTTAATCTTCTGTCTTCACAACCTGACTGTATGATCTGTTTGGCTTCATAAGTTCTTCCAACCTGATCCTCATTACACTGAAGCTATTTGTCTCTGTGCTTTCACTGTACTGTATATTTGACTATGGCTTGCGTTGTGTAATCTACCTTCCGCTGCATAGTGATAGGCTTCAAGTCTGTTTGTCTTCATAACTTCCACGTTTTGAAGACTTTCTTAAAAATCGCCTATTCACCCCCCCTCTAGTCGATATAACGCACTTTCAATTGGTATCAGAGCGAGGTGCTCCCTTGTTCTGTGTGATTCGGTTTAACCACCTGGAGTTTTAGCTATGTCGACTGCAGGAATAATTAAAGTCTCCGCTGCGTGCCCCGTCTTCGATGGAACTGAATATCCCTACTGGAAGAATAAGATGCGCATGCATCTTGAAGCCATTGACGTCGACCTATGGTATGTCGTCGAAAACGGCGTTCCCAAGGCTGGAGAAGGTGTCACTGCTGCTGATGTCAAGAAGTTCACTCAACTGGACTCCACTGCCAAGAATATTATCTGTGGTCATCTGACCAAGGGACAGTACGGCCGTGTGAGTGCCTTGAAGACATCCAAGCTGGTCTGGGACTGGCTCTCCAAGGTCATTGAAGGCATCTCAACCCAGAGAGATTAGAGAATCAGTGTTCTTCGCAATCTCTTCAACCGCTTCAAGCGAAATGACAATGAGAATGTCCAGCACACATTTGACCGGCTCACTGACATCACAAATGAGCTTCAAGCCCTCGGCGCCACTGAGATCACCAAACATGAAATCGTCAAGACGCTGCTAAGATCACTTGACAGTTCATTTGACATTCTAGCCCTGATGATTCAAGAACGTCCAGACTTCAAGACACTCGATCCGTCTGACATACTTGAGAGGCTCAACATACATGAGTTTCAGCTTTCTGAGAAAAGAGATATCTACGGTCCAAACTATGGGCGAACTCGTGCCTTGAAGGCAAAAGCTGTGTCATCATCTGAAGAGGAATCTGACAGCAGTTCTGATGATCCTGAAGACATTGGAAGGGAACTTGCAATGCTAGTGAAGAAGTTCCAGAAATTCACCAAGAAGAAAGGCTTCAGAAAGTCTTCACGATCAAGCTCAAGGAATGATGAAGCTTCTGCACATGACTACAAGAGGAAAACTTGTCACAAATGCAAGAAAACTGGACACTTCATCTCTGAATGCCCACAGTGGGACAATGAGAACAGAAAGAAGAAGAAGAGCAAGGAATATGACTCTGACGATAAGAAGACGAAGAAATACTCAAAGTCTTCGTCCAAGTCTTCCTCAAAGTCTTCATCACACAAGAAGAGTTCATCTGGCAAGGCTCGTGCGTTTGTTGGCAAGGAAATGGATTCAGAGGAGGAGTCCGCTTCTGAGGAGGCAGAGGTGGAGTCTGAGGAGGAGTCTGATTCAGGCATTGCAAGTTTGGCTACAGCCTATGTCGCCAAGTCCATCTTCAACACTGAAGACAATGACTCTATCACCATCACCGATGCAAATGACAAGGACGACTCTACTCCCACCTACTGCTTCATGGCACGTGGTGCCAAGGTAAACACACGCACCACTCACTATCAAACATCTAGTGACGATGACTCCGGTTGTGATTCAAAACCCAGTTACAAAACACTTGCTAAAATTGCAACTGAACAACAAAAGGCCATGGAACATATTCAAAAACTGTTAGACAGAAGCGATGATCTGTTGGGTGCTGAAATGACTCGTTCTGAATCCTTAATTGAAGACATAAAAAATCTTCATGTTAAGTATCAGGAACTCGAAGATCGTCTTGAGACTCTCTCAACTACTCATGAAAAGCTTTCCTATGATTATCTTCAGAAGAAGCAAGATCTTGAGAAGTTGAGAGCGGATCATGAAGATCTTCAAAAGGAAAATGAGTCACTTCGAGCCGAACAGATCAGTTCTGCTCAGGAAGGATTTGAACCACCATGCCTTAAATGCATTGAGCGTGATAATGTTATTTCTGTTGCTGAATGTTCCACTGCTACTGCTGTTGCAATATCTTCAACTGTTGAAGTGGTAACTAACCTCTCTGCTGAGGATACCACTGCTATTGCTGATGAAAATGCTAGGTTGAAGACATTGCTTGAAACAGGGATGTACAAAAGTCTCAAAGGACATATGACACTATGTGATGTCCTCAAGAAGCAGATTCTGAACCGAAACCCTAGCAAAGAGGGTGTTGGGTTCGTGAGGAAAATTAATGCAGATGGCTCTTACTGGAAACCTGAGCAGTACCCCAAAACTACATGGGTTGCTGCAAAGGAATCCTCATCAGATCCATCCAATCTATCTGGCTTCACTTGTGCTAATCCAATTATCATTGATGAATCCTTTGATGCAAACTATAAACTGTTTAGGAATCAGAATGGTGAAGTATTTGCCAGGTACATTGGTACTAACTGCAGGAATGGACCGCCTATGAAGAAGATCTGGGTTCCAAAAACGTGTCTTGAGAATCTTCCTGTGAATGTCCTCATGACACCTCACATGAAGAAGACAAACCTCAGACCAAAGGCTTCATATGGTCCAAAGGGTTCATACAGGCAGAGGGCTCATCTGAGTTGCACTAACACAAATGCTTTGCAGGGAAACCATGCTCAGGCTTATGAGAGCGGTTCTTCAAACCGTCATTCTCATATGACCAAAAATTATTCTGCCTATTCTTATGAGTATTATTGCCCACCTGCTAAACTGTTTGCTAGGGCTCCAAAGCCAAAATTCTCAGATGCTGCACTTAGACTTATTGCTTCTAAGCCACCCTTGAAGATGTGGGTGGTTAAGAAAGCTTAACTCTCTTTTGCAGGGAAAGGTCTCCAGCACAAAACCAAAATCTTCTGATGCTATTGCTGGGAACCTTAAAAAACTCGTGGGGCGCACGATCAAATGCCCGAATGGCATCACTATGTATTTCATATCTGAATCGCATGCTACTCTCCCTGCTTGTCCTAACCTGGATCTCAGTTTTCATAATCCACTGGTTCGTCAAATGTTTTTGCTTCACAACACTCTTGGTGAAGCCTATCCCCCTAACTGCACTGTAGGGTACGACACCAGTAACTTCGGAGTCTTCAGTATGGATTATTGACAGCGGGTGTACAAATCACATGACTGGCAAGAAAAGTCTCTTTATGGACTCAACCTTACGTCCATCTGACAAGAGCCACATCACATTCGCTGACACTGGTAAAAGTAAAGTACTGGGTCTAGGTAGAGTTGCAATCTCAAGGGATCAACACATGGATAAAGTCATGTTTGTTGAATCCCTTGGCTTCAACTTAATGTCTGTCTCAATGCTTTGCGATTTAAACATGATTGTAATCTTTGGAAAATATCGCTGTCTGGTACTAATGGAATCTGACAAGTCTCTAGTGTTTGAAGGGTATCGAAAAGATGATTTGTACGTGGTAGATTTCTCAGCAGGGCCACAGCTTGCAGTTTGTCTTCTCGCAAAGGCTTCAGAATGCTGGCTTTGGCATCGAAGACTTGGGCATGCTGGCATGAGGAACCTCCACACCCTTGCTAAGAAGAAGCATGTCATAGGCATCGAGGGCGTCAAGTTCAAGAAAGATCACTTATGCGGTGCCTGTGAAGCTGGGAAGATGACAAGGGCAAAACATCCTTCGAAGACAATCATGACCACTACTCAACCCTTCGAACTGCTTCACATGGATCTCTTCGGTCCTACCCACTACTCAACTTTCTCCACTACTGCTTGCCTCTATGGCTTCGTCATTGTTGATGATTACTCTAGATATACTTGGGTGCACATCATCCTTTACAAGACTGAAGTGTAGGATGTTTTCAGACGCTTTGCAAATCGAGCAATGAACAATTATGGCGCCAAGATAAAGCACATCAGAAGTGACAATGGCACAGAATTCAAGAACACCGGCCTTGACACATATCTTGATACATTGGGCATCACTCATGAATTCTCAGCTCCATACACGCCACAACAGAATGGCATCGTCGAACGCAAGAACAGAACACTCATTGAGATGGCCAGAACAATGTTAGATGAGTACAAGACACCAAGAAAATTCTGGACTGAAGCCATTGACACTGCATGCCATACTATCAACCGTGTGTATCTTCACAAGCTGCTGAACAAGACATCTTATGAACTTCTGACTGGCAAGAAGCCAAATGTAAGTTACTTCAGAGTATTTGGATCGAGATGCTGGATCAAGGACCCTCACCACACAGCAAAATTTGCTCCAAAAGCACATGAGGGCTTCATGCTTGGATATGGAAAGGATTCGCACTCCTACAGAGTTTTCAATCTCTTTCACTACAAAGTGGTTGAAACAGTGGATGTGCGGTTTGATGAGACCAATGGGTCACAAAGAGAGCAACTACCAGATGTACTAGATGAAGTTCTAGCCAGTGAATCAATCAAGCTAATGGGAACTGGAGAAATTATACCTTCTGAAGCTCATCCTGAAGAAGAACTTATCATCTCAGCACCTGATCCACATGAAGACAATGCTCAGCCTGAAGACATTCCTCCCCATGACAACGTAGATCAGCAAGAGCAAAGTCTTCGACCCCTACATCCTCGTGTTGCCAATGAAGTGCAAATTGACAGAATAATTGATAGCATCAATGCACCTGGTCCACTGACTCGTTCAAAGGCAACTCAACTGGCAAACTATTGCGGACACTTCGCATTTGTTTCAATCACAGAACCCAAGAAAACTGATGAAGCCTTTATGGAACCTGAATGGATTCAAGCTATGCAAGAAGAGCTTCAACAATTTGAGCTGAACAATGTATGGGAGTTAGTTAAGCGTCCTGATCCACGGAAGCATAACATAATAGGCACCAAATGGATATACCGCAACAAGCAAGATGAGCATGGCCAAGTCGTCAGAAACAAGGCTCGTCTCGTTGCTCAAGGATATACTCAAGTGGAAGGCATCGACTTCGACGAAACATTTTCTCCTGTGGCCAGACTTGAAGCCATCCGTATACTGCTGGCCTATGCAAATCATCACAACATAATCTTGTATCAAATGGATGTAAAAAGTGCCTTCCTCAATGGCAAAATTGAAGAAGAAGTGTATGTTGCGCAACCACCTGGGTTTGAAGATCCAAAACATCCTGACATGGTGTACAAGCTCAAAAAGGCACTATATGGCCTCAAACAAGCCCCTCGGGCCTGGTATGATACACTCAAATACTTCCTGAAGAGCAAAGGCTTCATACCTGGTTCCCTAGATCCCACTCTCTTCACGAAGACATATGATGGTGAACTGTTTGTGTGCCAAATATACGTGGATGACATTATCTTCGGCTGCACCAATCAGAAGTATAGTGAGGAGTTCGGATATATGATGCAAGAGCAATATCAGATGTCTATGATGGGGGAGCTGAAATTCTTCCTCGGTCTTCAGATAAGGCAACAACGCAATGGCATCTTCATATCTCAAGAGAAATATCTCAAAGACTGCCTGAAGAAGTTCGGTATGCAAGACTGCAAAGGCTTCACAACACCAATGCCAGCCAAACATCATGTGGGTCCTGACGACAATGGTAAAGAGTTCGATCAAAAGGTATACCGCTCCATGATTGGTTCTTTGCTTTATTTATGTGCATCTAGGCCAGATATTATGCTTAGTGTTTGCATGTGTGCTCGGTTTCAAGCGGCACCAAAGGAGTCGCATCACTTAGCAGTGAAGCGAATTCTTCGATATTTGGCTCACACACCAACTCTAGGGTTATGGTATCCAAAGGGCTCAGAGTTTGATCTGGTTGGATTTTCGGACGCTGATTACGCTGGTGACAAGGTTGATCGGAAATCCACATCAGGCACATGTCATTTCCTGGGCCGATCTCTTGTCTGTTGGTCTTCAAAGAAGCAGAACTGTGTATCTCTCTCCACTGCTGAATCTGAATACATTGCTGCTGGATCCTGCTGCGCTCAGCTTCTTTGGATGAAGCAAACCCTCAAGGATTATGGCATTCATCTGAAGCAAGTGCCACTTTACTGCGACAACGAAAGCGCCATCAAGATCGCCAACAACCCAGTTCAGCACTCGAAGACAAAGCACATTGAAATTCGTCATCATTTTCTCAAAGATCATGTTACAAAGGAAGACATTGATATCATACACGTCAACACTGAAGAGCAATTGGCAGATATCTTCACCAAGCCCTTGGATGAGAAGAGATTTTGCAAGTTACGGTGTGAGCTAAATATCTTGGAATCCTCAAATGTCCTGTGATCAGGCACACATCCTAACACTTATGCATGATGATGACTTAGATGTGCAACACACAAAGTAACGTATATCTTCAATCAATGAAGACATACATTCTAAGTGTGAATACATTAACGTGGAATTTGACCTCGGAGCGCCACGATAATTGTGCGCCGTGTCTGAGTCCAATACTTCCTATACGGTGGGTAGCGCCACCACCAAAATTTTTCTGCTTGAAGTGTTTTACTCATGGCGTTACATTTGCTATGTCTTCACATTTGGTTTGGCTTCAATCTCAACATGTCTTCATGATTATCTTCACTATGTTGATTATATATGCACTGGTGTTCTGTCCTCTACAGCATTCACTTATAGCTATGTCTTCTTGGCTGAATCTTTTGAACTAAGTGAATGTGATCGGACCCTAACCTCTCCATGCTTCCTACCTCAAACTCTATCTCTCCAAGTCATATGCACTCTATTGAAACTGTCGAATGTCTTCACTGCATCCTTGTCAGAAGAAGACACAGAGACAAACTTTAAAACAGCTTTTAATGTCTATCCATCAACTAGAATTCCGGAGAAGTAGGAACCTCTCCCGACAAACCAGGCGTGCGTGGGGTGAAACTGCCCCCACAATTCCGCATGCTGGCCACGTACTGATCAGATGCGAATCGCCAGGGGCACCTGAGTAATAGCGCAGTGCCGCCCATATCCCTATAAGTACTCGTTTCACTGCGGTCATTATCTCTTCTTCCTCCCTCGCACAAACCCTAGCACCACCGCTAACTCGCAACGACGCCGGCGACGAAGTGCTTCACTACCGCGACCTCTCCGACGCCGTTCTCATGCCGACCGCGGCCACCAGTCTCTCCGCCGTCGTCCTAAGTATCTTCCGTCGCCAAGTTCGGGCACGGAGGATCGAACTGCTCGGACTCACCTTTCTTCTCGTCTAGCAGTTCCAAGTCTGGTAAATAACAAGCTTTTTACACCCTCTTTTGATCCTATTGATCCATCACTTTCTGCCGAAAGAGGTTTCTATTCCTTCAAGTTTCATTCCTCTTGTCTGAATCTCATAACTTGCCTAGCATATTCACTTGTTCTTCATGAAGTAGTTAGATTCCTCACTTGTACTAATCTATGGGTTCGTACAAATCTGGAACCAACTTCTTTTCTATAAAGTGAATGTCTTCGCATGATGAGGTCAATGTCTTCTACACTGATTTATCTTCAAAATCTTCTGAGAATGCATATGACCTCTTCCCCTTCCCTCGCACCTTAATGCTGTCACAGGTACATGTCCGTGGGAGAATCTTTTGGTTCTCATAGTCTGCATTCATTTGCAGAATTCCTACAGCGTCACATCAATTCACCTGAAGCAAGTTCCTGTTGGTCAAGCAAAAGGAAGCCTTTGAAGCCTTTGAAAGCTTTGAAGCCTTTGAAGCTTTTGAAGTCTTCCAAGTTAAGCTTCATGGCATCCGAGAAACCATCAAGGAAGGGAGGCAGGCAGAGACGGGGTGACACATCAAAGGATCTGCCTGCAGATTTGGCAGAAACGTACCAAACAGATCCTGAAGAAACCTATGCTCAGCGCAAGACACGAATCCAATGGATTCGCAGGTACTGGGCAGAGCAGTGGTTCCTATACCGCTTCGTCACCAAAGAATATGCAGAGAAGTGCGCCATCAAGCGGCCATGGGGAGATGCCTTGTACAAGAATCTTGTACCCCGAACCAGAGACGAAGCCATTGCCCAAGGTTTCTTTCCATGCATGGTCAGGGGACAACAGCCAGCTGATGCACATCCATCGTCCCTTCTCTGGTGTTGCGATGACACTCTGTTCAAGCGCAACTTCCAATTTGCCCAGAACTCTGCGAAGCAAAACAAGAAGGAGTTTGGATTGGACTTCAACCCTGGTCCCTCCAGACCAAGGGCAGATGGCACACGCGACGCTAATCCCAATGTCATCGGGCCATTTGCCAATCTCGGCGGCCTCATCACTCACATTATAGTCCAAGGGACTGCCGTGAACGACCCTCCAGCAGACACTGAGTCTGATGATGCTCCTGCTGCCCCAGAGCCAAAGCAGATGAAGAAGAAGCCAAAAGCTTCCAAGCCAGTCGCCTCCCCCAAGATCTCCAAAGCGAAGCCATTGGCCACTGCACCTCCTGAAGCCAGTGTGCAGTCTGAAGGCTTATCAAGAGTCTCCAAGCCTCAAGAAGCAAAGAAACCACAGCCACACACCAGCAAAGAGCTAACTGTCGCTGCCGTTCTTCGCTGCGAAGCCATTGATCTGTCCAGTGACGAAGATCTTGGTTATGATGCTCTTGAGCAGCTCATCAAGAGCAAGGAGGAGGCTGAAATCTTCAACAATCTGCCTCTGTTCGATGCAAAAATCATCCACAACTTCATAGATGAGTGGTTTGACACGCCCAACATCAGCTTTGATGATCTGCAGCTGCCCATTGGCCTCAGCGTAGCCTTCCAAGGAGCTATCGCTTCAGAACTCGCTATTGCCCAGCGCATCGTGGAACTGAAGCAAAAGATAGATTTCGAGAAGGCTCAGTTTAAACAGAACATGGCCACGCTCAGCGTCCAAGAGATCAAAGACTTCAAGGTCATGCTGCATGACCTGAAGGAAAACTTCATGCAGAAACGTGCAGAGGCTCAGGGCTCACGCGAGCGCATGAAGAATTTGGCTAATCTCTGCGTACAGGCCTACAATGAGGCCGAGAAGCGAAAGGCACTTGGGCGTCCCGGCATCGACCCCAGGATGGCCGCCAAGAAAAAGAAGACGCCCACCGTGGCTGAAGAAGAGGCCCCACGCCAAGAAGCTATTCCAATTGTCTTCCCCACCGCCAAGCCTAGCTCGAAGCCAAAGCGCTCACCTGCTTCAGAGCTTAAGAAGACAAGGATAGCCGAAGCTAAAGCAAGGAAGAGGAAACACTCTGAAGCCTCTCCTTCAGACCCCACCACCAAGAAGCGCAAGTCCAAGAAGTCTCGGGCTGCTCCCACAGAGCCCTTGATAGTTGAACCCCTTTCCGTTCGCCGTCCTAATGAAGATCGTCAGATGACCGCCCATGAGCCTGCTCTCACTGAGGCTCAGCGTGATGAAGACATTCCAGCAGCCGACCCCACCGCTGCTGAAGACATTGGTCTCGAAGACAATGTACAAGATGATGCAGTCCTTCCTCAGCTCGAATCGAGTGAATTGCTCAGCATTGGTCATCCCCTGACGCCAATCACACAAGATGCATCGTGGGCAGATCGCCCACAGGAGGAAGAGGATGAGCCCCAGCCCACTGCAGCTCCACCTGCGTCGCCTGCATTCCGTAGGCTTCGCAGAGGACCACGGGCTCAGACTGCTGACGACATTCCGGCTGCATCAGCCGAAGCACAAGCAGAAGAACATGAAGAACCTCAAGCTCCATCTTCCCCTCACCAGCAAGAAGAAATTCTCAAGGAGGCTGACACCACTGCGGCTGCCACACATAATACTGAAGCATTTGTGGAGCCAGATCAACCAACAGCTTCAAGAGATACTGAAGCAACTGCCTCTGACCCTTCTGTGCCTGTATCTGCTGCCGGACCACAGTTCAATTATCATATTGCGCACAGGCCCCAGGTACAGAAGCCAATCCCACGACTGCCAAGGTTCCCAGGCCCAGTCACTGCTCCTGGCTCCTTCAATGTCAATAGCTTCAGGGCAGACAACACTTTCTTCAACCGCTCCAAGAACCCTTACTCAAGGGAAAAGATTGTGTCAGATAGGTTCTGGAGCTACCCACACCGCAGCTACTACTCCTGCGTCCTCTACAACCATAACCGTATCTTTCCACATCAGCGCCTTGAAGTTGAAGCTTTTGCTGGTCTGCCTGGTCTGGAAGAAGCCTTGGACTGCTTCAAGCAAGTTGGCCTGCTACCATTTGTCACGGACGAAGAGCACTGGAACGAAGAGCTTCTGCTTCAGTTCTATGCCACATTGCACATCAAGGGATACAACAGAGATCCGAAGACTTGGGTCCTGGAGTGGATGACCGGCAACGTCCATCATGAAGCCAATGCGTTTGATATCATTGAGCTCACCGGCCTACCCACTCCAGGCGAACACTTCGAAGAAGGCTGCCAACTCCATACTGAAGCAGTTGAGAGCATATTTCAGCGACCTGAGCCAAATATGAGTCAAATGCTCTCAATGATGAAGCCATTGCCTTCTGACGCACCTTACCCAACGGAGTTCTTCGTTGAAGACTTAGAGTACCTGCCGAGAACCATCTATCACATCATCAGGCGGACTCTATGGCCCATTAAGGGGCACTCTCGATATGCCAAGGTTGAAGGTGCCATGAAGACTCTCATCTTCTGCATCCTACACGGCAAATGCTTCAATGCCCAGGATCTCTTCATTCGTCAACTTGCTGCGTCTGGCTCAGATCTCTTTGGTCTGAAGATTTATGCTCCATGGGTTATGAGGCTAATCAAGCTCCACTCTGCGATATCATATCAGCCCTCAGCCCGCAACCACAGAATCTTCCTACCCGATGTGGACACCTCTGCTGAAGCTATTTATCCTGAGCCTGCCAAACAGCCACTAAGTCTTCAGAATGCAGAACACCAAAGCTTCACTCAACATGATGATGGTGTTGAAGCCCTTTCCAGAGTCTATCCAATGGCTGGCACCACACGTGCCCCTGCATCCACTGAAGCCACTGACAGCGAAGCTGGGCAGAGACCCAAGAAACGCGCTCGTACACTCACTGATCGTGAACTTCTTGTGGCTCTGCATCAAAAGCAAGATAGGCATCACGACTGGCTCAAGAGGCAGATGCACAGTCTCATGCAAGACGTCAATCGCATCAGGAATCTGGCCACCAAGAACGCCTTCGTAGCACACGAAACCTGTCGCCGCACTTGGAAAGGCCTCACTATGATGTGCACTGAAGCTGAATTGCAAGAGGATGGCTTCAAGGAGCGTTTCAAGTTTGACTCCACTCCCCCCAGACGAGCTGTGTTGCGTGGGACTCCTTCACTTGAAGAATCCGAGTTCTCTTCATCTGCTGCCACCGTGACGGGGAAGATCATTGAGGAGGAAGACGACGCCACATCACCACAAATGTCTTCACCGCGCGTCGTCACTACCCCAAGCTCGCCTGCACCACCAAACGTCTCCACCGACCCTGCTGCGCCTGGGAACGCATAGAAAACTCTATGTCTTCAAACCTTTTTGGTCATCACTGACAAAAGGGGGAGAAGCATATGATGTTTATAGTCTTCAAGCGGGTCAATAATATGGGCGGGTGCTTTATATTTTGCATTTTGCTTCGTGCTTACAACTCTCGTTTTGCTACATTTGGTTCTTTGAGTTGTAACACTTAAACTTGATGGTCGTCTGCTACTATGCTTGCCACTGTGTTCTTGCGAAGATAAATTCCGCATGTACGACGATAATTTCCGCACTCTTATCATTTCACAGACGTCCATTTTTCATTATGCATATCATTATCTTCATATATCTTTACGTGCATGATGGACTGTCATCATAAGTTGAAGCGGATTCCCACAAATACAACCTGCTGTGTGCATTTGCTTTCCAGAAGCAAATCACTTAATATGCACATCTTCAGGGGGAGCCCTTGCAGCTTATGAAGACAATTCCTGTACAATTTCACAAATTATATTCCCCGTTGAAAACTTCAACTAGTTTGTCATCAATCACCAAAAAGGGGGAAATTGTAAGTGCATCTAGTGCCACCCCTAGTTGGTTTTGGAGTATTGACGACAAACCTAATTGAGGGACTAATGTGTTTGTGAGAATTGCAGGATAACACAGGTAGAAGTCCCTCATTGATTCGGTTTAGCTACCAGAGATGACCCCCAAAAATGTACGAAGACATTGAAGACAATGGTGGTTCATGAAGACATTCGTGTCGAAGACAATGACATATGAAGACTCCCCATGAAGCTTTTGGAACTCGAAGACTTAGATCCTTCGTAGCTTTACTTTATTCATGTTGTGTCATAGGAACCACCGTACTGTTAAGTGGGGTCCAAGAAAACCAGTCAGGATGACTGAAGTGATGCCTAATTCAAATCCTATGTCTTCGAGTGAAGACAATGAGAGAAAATCTTGTCCAGAGTCAGACAAGTCAGCTTTACTTGCAGCCCAAGTAAAGTTGCCGTGAGAGTTCAAAATCCGACCGTTAGTACACGTGTCAGTTCCTTAGTGACCCAGGGTCATTTCGGACAAATCAGGTCAGGGTTGCCAAGTGGCTATAAATAGCCCACCCCCACAACCATAAACGGTTGGCTGCTCAGATTTCAGTGCACGGCTTTTGTCGTTTGAGAGCAACCCACCTCGAAGCCTTTGAGAGAAAATCCTTAGTGAGGAGAAAAGCCCTAACCACCCAGAGCCAGAGTAATTGGGCATCACTTAAGTCTTCTTGTCTGAGTGATCTGAAGACTTATTACACTTGAGGACTGTGCATCCTCCAGACGGTTAGGCGTCGCGTTCTGAGCATCCAAGAGGAATTGTGGATTGCCGGTGAACGAAGTCTGTGAAGGTTTGGGAGTCTACCTTGAAGACTTACCAGAGTGATTGGGCGGGGTCTGTGTGACCTTAGCTCAAGGAGAAAACGGTGAGGACTGGGTGTCCTGAGCTGCGTGTTCAGGACTGGGTGTCCGGGACTGTGTGTCCTTTGGTTTAAATACCTAGCCGCTCCAACCAGACGTACAGTTGTCACAGCAACTGGAACTGGTCCAACATATCATTGTCTTCAACGTGTCACTGGTTTCATCTTCACCTCCCTTTACTTACCAGTACACATTGTGAAGCTATTGCATGCCTGCTTAATCTTCTGTCTTCACAACCTGACTGTATGATCTGTTTGGCTTCATAAGTTCTTCCAACCTGATCCTCATTACACTGAAGCTATTTGTCTCTGTGCTTTCACTGTACTGTATATTTGACTATGGCTTGCGTTGTGTAATCTACCTTCCGCTGCATAGTGATAGGCTTCAAGTCTGTTTGTCTTCATAACTTCCACGTTTTGAAGACTTTCTTAAAAATCGCCTATTCACCCCCCCTCTAGTCGATATAACGCACTTTCAAGAACTACAATGACGAAGGTATCTGTCAATGTAGTTGGAGCTGGTGGAGTGGCTGCTAGAGGTGGCACTGAAGCTGTGGCTGCTGGTGCAGACAATGTGGCTCTAAAAACAGGTACATGCACTACAGCAGACTTCTGACTCGTTGGTACTCGCTGAAAAGTATCAGTAGTTGTGTTCCCTTTCCTCTCTTCTACTTCCTCGTGGAGCTGCTCAACTGCAGTCTGTATCTCAGTTACCTTGAGGTCAAGATCATAAAACTTTGTGATGTATCATGAATAGAGTTTGAGACGAGAAAAGCATAGATAGCTAGAGGGGGTTCTTAGGCATTATTGTCCATCCACTTGGCAAAAGAGAAAAACACCAGACAATCAAAACAACAAGTGGATGCCCTCGAATGAGTAAAATATGCAACCAACATGCTCACACAATACAATGGCAAATGAAATATGTGGCAAAGCATGCACACACACTCTAGCATCTATCAAGCAATTGGCGATGACTAGGTCATATATATATGAGTATATTGACCGAGGAGTCAAATGAGAACATTTGATCGTAGGTCATACTCATCGTTTAAGCACAAGTGGGGTTGCCACTTTTACATAAAGCATTGTTGTGTTCACACCATTAGAGTTGCTTTAGCTCAATTGATTAGAGTAAAGCTCCCCTAGATGTGATATCCCCCCTAAGAGGGATGAACTAACCTTGGGTTTTGTCGATGATGACTTCATGTAGGTGTTGAAGATGTTGATGCTCAATGTTGATGTAGATCATTTGGAGCAATCCATTGGAGTGAGTTACACTTTCAATACCTACACGGGTTAGTCCCACAAGGAACAAACAAGGATATCCATAGACATAGAGTGATGTTCACATAAGATGATGTCCATGAAAGCATTAGGTTACCTTGTCCCTTGTCTTACTAACAAGAGGGTTTGTGACTCCTTGAACCAGTGCAAGATATGGAAGTTGTTTGCACGTGTCCTTGCCAAAAGATATTAGTGAAGTATGTTGGCAGAGTCACCCTCAAGAACTCTCTAGTTCTTTTTCTTCGGGATCCACACCATCTTGATGGGAATCCTTGGAGTTGTAGTCGTACTTGATGAAGTGGAACTTGATGTAGTCTTGGGAACCCACTTGGCCAAGGCCTTGGGAGCTTCTTCAAATGCATCAATCACCTCTTGAAGCTTGTCCTTGCCTTTTTGCTTGTGGTCTTCTGGTGGAAGATCATCTTGAGCTTGTTTGACTAGACAAACCAGAAACACAATCGTAGTAGTTCTCCCTTTACTACCCTAGCCGAACAAGCCGAACGTAAGGTAGTAATCACAGGAGCCGGGCAACCCATTTATTGACCAAAGACATGATTCAGAGCTGATGCATATAATGCGATGGTTTGGGATGCCGAAGTGTACTATAAAAGTGTTCGGACTTTTTGAAGATATATGTGGCCGAATAGAGCCCCTGGCAGTTGGGCCGTACCTAAGTATATATGGCAATCTGACTCGAAGGGGAAATACAGATTGTGAAAGAAACCAATATCGAACAATCGTTCATAAAAACAGTTTCCCTTATAATCTGATTGATACGTTAAAACGCGTTATTACAGATAATGCCATAAAACTCAAGGCTATTTTACATTCCTAGAATATGTGAACAAGGGAAAGCTGTATATAGGGCCTAAAAAAGAAAGGTAGTCTTGAAGATCCCCTGGACACCCTGCCACACGTTTGCGCCACATTTCGCCTTGGTGCAAGATCCTTTGAGAGGAGCAATCGACGATCATTTAAGAGGAAGAGGGCTTGGAAAAGTGCCTTGTATGATCATGAAGTTATTAGGTCTTGACGAACCGATGATATGAGAGGAGAAAGAAAGGAAAGGAAAAGGGGAGAAAAAATGTTTCAGGTCCGAGTAGGGTCGAGCCATACTCTGAACCTCGTCCGTAATGGGCCTCTGTCACTGCCCAAGGTATTTTAAGTGCGTAGTGGTGCACACGTGGTACATATGACATAGTTGGATAGTGCGATTGATGGAGGTGGAACTTCTAGTCTAGCTCTGGATTGATGAAGCTGTCGTTCTGCAGGGTAGGTCGGACTCGTTTAACAGTGCCCAGAGGCTTGATGGCTCATGAAATGTTTGGCTTGATTAGGCCGCTCTTTACTCCAGCCGCAAGGGCCACGGTATGCTCCTCAGTACGGAGGGAGCGCTCCGTGTTTCCATTGACTGTGATAATGCCACGGGGTCCGGGCATTTTCAGCTTTAAGTAAGCATAATGCGGGACCGCATTAAAGCGAGCGAAGGTAGTTCATCCGAGCAGTGCGTGATAGTCACTTTAGAAAGGGACAATGTCGAAGATCAAGTCTTCGCTTCGAAAGTTATCCAGTGAACCAAAGACTACTTCCAATGTTATTGAGCCCGTGCAGCGGGCCTCCACGCCGGGTATCACTCCTTTGAAGGTGGTGTTAGTGGGCTTGATTCTTGATGGGTCAATACCCATTTGCGGACAGTGTCTTGATAAATCAAGTTAAGACTAGTGCCACCGTCCATGATGACTCGGGTGAGATGGAATCCGTCGATGATTGGATCAAGGACCAAGGCTGCCGAGCCTCCATGACGGATACTGGTTGGGTGGTCCTTTCGATCAAAGGTGATCGTACAAGCCGACCATGGGTTGAATTTTGGGGCCACCGGCTCTACGACGTAGACGTCCCTTAGTGCGCGCTTGCGCTCCCTCCTGGGGATATGAGTGACATATATCATATTCATTGTTTTTACCTCAGGGGGAAATTTCTTCTACCCCCTGTGTTTGGTGGGCGGGGCTCATCCTCGTCCTTGCTTGGCGGCCCTTTCCCCGTGTGTTTAGTATTTAGCTTACCGGCCTGTTTGAAGACCCAACAATTTCTGTTGGCGTGGTTTGCCGGCTTCCCGTGGGTACCATGAATCTGGCAAGGCCGATCAAGTAACTTGTCTAAATTGGATGGGTTGTCCCTATTTCTTTCGAATTGCTTCTTCCGATGACCGAGTTTAGAGCAACTGAATCCGGCGTTGACCGCCATGTCTTTGGTATCTTCATTGTTGCTTCGACACTTGTGTTTGTTGCATCGTGGCCTACCGTTGCCATCTCTGACTTCGGAGGTGCCAGGGTTGCTAGTACTGTTGCTTCTGCGAGCTAACCAGCTGTCTTCTCCCACGCAAAAGCGGGTCTTGAGCACGGTAAGGGCTACCATGGACTTCAGCTTTTCTTGGCCGAGGTGTCGGGCGAGCCAGTCGTCATAGACGCTATGTTTAAAGGCCGGGAGGGCTTCGGCGTCTCGACGATTAGGTCCTTTTTAATTAAGAACCTAGTCCAGAGTTTGCAGGCTGATTCTCCGGGTTGCTGGACTATATGACTAAGGTCATCGGAGTCCGGAGGCCGGACATAAGTACCTTGAAAGTTATCTCTGAAGGCATCCTCCAGCTCTTCCCAGCTACCAACGTAGTTCTCTATGAGGCTATTTAGCCAGTGTCGTGCTGGTCCATTCAGCTTTAACGGGAGGTATTTGATGGCATGGAGATCGTCGTCGCGAGCCATGTGAATATGGAGAAGAAAGTCTTCAATCCATACCGCGGGATTAGTCGTTCCATCATATGCTCCATTACCTCATCGGTAAAGCATAAGGGGTGTGTGGCGCCTCTGTATCGGGCAATGTCGTGATGGAGTTCGGATGACATCTGTATTCAGTTTTCGGCCCGGGTGAGGTTATGGCTATCGCGCCAGGCTTGATGGAAATCGTCTCGCGTTGGGGTACACCCCCTTGATCCATAGATTGATCTGGCCTGACCGTCTCTATTGTCCAGGTCCTGGCATAAGTTGTAGGTATAGCCCAGAGCTTCTACCTCTTTGCCTTGACGGTGAGGTGGTAGGGGCTGGTGTTCAGCATAAGCAGCCGCTTTATCTCGCCCACGTGGAGGTCGGTCTGGTTCATTAGCGTGGTCATATCTCAACCGTATTGGATCAAGGGCCTCATTGTCGAATTGTGGTAGTAGCCGACGCTTCAAATAACTCTTTGTTGGGTTCTCGAGGCCGTATTCTTCGGCAACTAGGACTAGGGTCCATCTGTCGTTGTGGGTATCTTGTTCGGCTTGGAGCTGTTGCTGCTTCTTCTTTAGGCTTCACGCATTTGCGATTAGCTGACACTTAAAGCGCTCTTGCTTGAGGGGTTCCTCTAGCACGATGAAGTCTTCGTTGCCGAGGCTGACATCATCCTCAGAGATTCGTAGATAGTTACTATCTTCCGAGTCCTCATTCCCGACCGGCTCGTCGGGGTTGACTTGTCCCTCCCCCCATTCATCCTGCTCAAACGCAGGTTTGACCGTGTCTTCGGGGTTTTTGGCATCGCCCGGGGTGTTATTGTCTCTGATGCCAGTGCCACCTTCCTTTTCGCGACGCGATTTTGAGCGGTGCCGCTGACGTCGATGTTTTGGTAGTGCCTTAGTGGGCTTATCCTCAATCGGATTTTTCCTGCCTTAGTCGCCGTCCTCTTTGGGTGTATCCTCCATGTACACATCATATGTGGAGGTAGCCGTCCAGCGCCCGGTGAATGGTGGGTCTTGGCTTTGTTTGTCTCCGGCATCGTCATCCATACAGTCGATGTCTTCGGAGGCGTAATCTAGCATGTCAGTCAAATCCTCGGAAGTGGCAATTAAGTGGGTGGTGGGTGGGACGTAAAATTCCCCGTTCTCAGCCCCTAATCCGGGCTGGGCGTAGTTCGGAGGTGACACTTCCGTAATGGAGAGGTATCACATTAAGTCCAAGGCCTCATTTAAGAGCGAAGGCCGAACGGGGGACCGAGGACTTGCAGGGCTAGGCACGGTAGATTCCAGGCTGTGCTCACCAGATGCAGACCTCGAGAGTTCAGAGTTTGTATCCTGAGGCGGGTTCGGCTGTCCGATGATAGGGAGAGTACCGCTTGACTCCAGGCTCCCCGAAGACATAGTTGCCTCCGGGTCTCCGGAGAAAAGTTCCATAGTAGGAGAGGATCCGGTGGATTTCAGATACCAATCTGCGGATGAAGTAGTCTGCCCTGGATCCAAGGCCAGGGGAGGGATGATAGTTGGTCCTTGAGCGGTGCCTGATGACAGGTCCGATGAGTTTCCCTCTTGGAGCAGAGGAGCAATGGTCAAGGCCGTGAACCCTTCGAAGATCAAGTCTCCTCGGACATCGGCGGCATAATTCAGGCTCCCGAATCTGATCTGACGACCAGGGTCGTAGCTATAGATCTGTTCAAGGTGACCAATCGAATTGTCGTGTAGAGCGAAGCCGCCGAACACAAAAAGTTGACCAGGGAGGAAGGTTTCCCTGGAAACAACATCGTTGTTGATGATTGAACGAGCCATCAAACCTTCTGCCGATGACACAGTGGAACTCTCAATGAAAGCACCAATGTCCGTGTCAAAACCGGCTGATCTCGGGTAGTGGGTCCCGAACTGTGCATATAAGGATCGAAGGTAATAGGAGACAAAGGGGACACGATGTTTACCCAGGTTCGGGCCCTCTTAATGGAGGTAAAACCCTAATTCCTGCTTGATTGACTTTGATGAGTATAGGGGTTACAAGAATTGATCTACCTCGAGATCGTAATGGCTAAACCCTAGATGTCAAGCCTATGTGAATTCTGATAGCCTATACGGACTAAAACCCTCCGGTTTATATAGACACCGGAGGAACCTCGGGTTGTACAGAGTCAGTTTATAGAGGAAGGAAACTATACATCCGGACGACCATCTTGCCATCCACGCAAAGAAGAGTCCCATCCGGACACGGGGGAAGGCCTTCCACTTTGTATCTTCATGACCCATCAGTCCGGCCCACAACATATGGGTTGGACACCCGAGGACCCCTTAATCCAGGACTCCCTCACTCGCCACAAGCTGCAACATGAATACATGAATACATCAATACATAGCAATCATCATACAGAAGAGTAGGATCCGACTATGGATGAAATCAAATGAAAAATAAGAACGACATCCACCCTGGTAATCCCAGGCTCCCGACCCGGAACCTATCCCTTGATCGAAGAAGAAGCAAAAGAACTCCAAAACAAGCAAGCACTCCCACGTTAGATCATCGCATTACATGTACCTGCATCTGTTGTTGTAATAATGTGTGAGCCACGAGGACACAACAATCCCATTATCATGGGTATCAAGACTAGCAAAGCTTAATGGTATGGAATGGATATGTGATGAGGTTGCAGCAGCACTAAGCATTGTATGATGGCTAATTTACCAGTACACAAATAAGAAGAGAAACTACGCATAACGGTCTTAATCTAGCAATGATAAAAAAATGACTATGAACTACTTACGAGTCATACATAACCCCACTGTGTTCTCTTCTCAAATTCACTCGAAAAGAGACGATTACGGTTACACATGAGGTTGGTGTATTTTAATTCGGATCTAGTGTCAAGTTCTCTACAACCGGATAATAAAAATGCTCATCTGCCACATAAACGTGGGCATGGCTTTCAAAAGTTTAAACCCTACAGGGTGTCCCAACTTAGTCCATCACAAATCTCATGATCAACGGAGGAAAATCCTCCTCCAGGAACAACCCGATCAAGCTTAGAATCCCGGTTCACAAGACATTGCGACAATGGTAAAACAAGGCCAGCAAGACCTCCCGACATGCCGACACCCTAATAGTAGCCGCACGTATCTCGTCTCAGGCCAGGATCAGATGGAACATCCTACGAGTAAAACTAGACCTCGAGTTTCCCCGTGATGGCCCCACAGTCTACCCGGTTTGGACAAACACCTTCAGCACTGCCCCCCTTGTGTTATGTTGAATAACGAACCTCGGGTAGCGCTAACTCCCTATGCTTCAAATTTATTATCATGTTTATTATTATGTTGGAAAAATGGAAAAAACCAATGTTGGGCCTTGCTTGAGAACTTTTATTCAAACAGAACTGTCAAGGGGGCCCATAAACGTCGATCGTGTTAGGAACACAAAATCAAGGAATATAACACCGGTATGATGGAAATTAGGGTGGCAAGAATGGAAAAAAACACCAGGAAAAAGGCTGAGCCTTCCACCCTTTACCAAGTATATAGAGGCATTAATTAAATAAAAGATATTGTGATATCCCATGACAATTTGGGAGGCTTGATAAACAAGTGGTAGGTAGCGCTACATAGCGATAACATCAAGACAAGTAGAAAAGCAAAGATAGTAGTGATATCTTGGGTAACGGTCATCTTGCCTAAAATCCCGTTAGAAAGATGATCGGATCCATGAAGTAGACGAACATGCGTAGTCGAACGAATCCTGACAATCGCAATGTAACGAGAACTATCGAGAAGGTGCATAATCGGAAAGAAGCGAACAACATGGTAAACACACTATCATAGACATGTCATGATGCACAATCAAGTATGATGCATGTTCGTTTTTAATGAGGCATGGCATGACAAAGTGCAACAAACAATATTACAAGTTAACTAGAGCTCAATATGCAATGAGTTGCATATTAACGAATCACCACATTCAATTATTTAGTTCGCTCTCATTTATGTGCAAGACAACATTAAATGTTGGTTAACATGGCAAGAGGTGAAGCATAATAAAACTACCTTTCTAGGCAAATTTAAATGAGGCCCGAAACAACAAACAACAATTCAAACCATTTTAAATGTTCTTATCATGATGCGGATGACATATACAAGTTTTATGCAATCTTATGAAAATGTTGAAATGAGCAAGTTATGAAGCATTTGGTCACCACGAAGAAATGAAAGGGGTGCCATGGCAACGACAATGAAAATGGTGCCATGGCAACATTCCGATGATCCGACCACTCGCCGAGATGTCGGTGCAAAAGAAAATGTGGATGTACGGAACATGCAAAATATGGTGGGGTGATCCTGGTTACCGGGTTCCCACGGGTCGACGGCATGGCACACAAGGAGGAATGTGCAATAAGAACTTGGACACGGTGCAAACACAAGCATATCATACAACACACACGCATTCGTTCACGGGCATCGTCTCAGGGTTATACCTTTGAAGCGTGCATTTTTAGAACGGATCATGTTCGTTGAATGAAGTAGTGGTTCACGTTTCGAAGAAGAACTTGACGCCCACTGGACGGTAGTGATACACACGTTGTCGGGGCACTTGACGAATCCGAGTCCCTTCGGGTGTAGTGGCACTCGGCGAAATCCAAGATGGTTGACAATTCTGGGCACGCCGGTAGAGGTACTTGGCGTCAATGTGGTCTCCAGGGTACTTGACAAAGTCCACATCAGATGTAGTCATTCATACTTGAAGAGGAACTTGGTGCATCCAAGATCTTCAAGGTTCGTCATGTACTTGACATTTCGGTGCGGTAGTCAAACTTGCCGGTCTTGATGAACTAAAGGAGCATCAAGGGACTTGCAAAGGCCCTGCCTTGGGAGGTCACCAAAGGTGCGTGGTGGTAGCTCAGGCCGCTGGTCATCGGGGCATGGCCGAGCAGGTGGGTGGACGAAGTGGCCAGCGTTGGCTTTGGCATGAAGCAGGGGAGGCGAAGCTCCTGCTAGGGCGATAGCAGCGAGCAAGCAACAAAACTTGGCGTCGACGTACACGCGCAGCCGGGAGAAGTAAATACTGGACCGTGCAGCGCTGGGCGAGGGACTCACGGACTGCATGGAGGTCGAGGATGATGAGCTCGAGGTGGCGCTAGAGCATGGCAGCACGGCAGCCGGGCGCTGTGACAGATGAAGCTGGGAGGTGCACAAGGAGACTCGGGCGCGGTAGGGCAGCAGTGTTGACGACGGGGACAACAAGGAGGCGGCTCGGGTCGGTGGGTGGAGGAACTTCGCCGGCGGCGCCTCTTGGAGCAGATCGGGCGCGAGGAAGGTCAGACACACTGGACGCGAACGAAGGAGGGGTGCGGAGGGGCGACACTCGGCGCTAAGGAGGCCGCGGGCTTGCGGGAGCTTTAGGGACCCCGCGACGGAGTGGAACTTGCGTTGGTGGCGCAGAGGGGATCGGGCGCAGGGAGCTCCTCTTCCTGGCTCGATGTGTGAGAGTGGCGGCAGTCAGGGGGGAGATGGGGATCGAGAGGAGACCGAAGGATCGAGAGGAGGATCGGGCTAGGGTTGAAGGGGCATGCGGCTGGGCCTTGGGAAGCAAATGGGCCAGCCTCGCTGCAGTCTTAGGAGGCCCAACTAGGCTAGTGGGTTGCTCTCTCTCCCTTCTCTTCTATATCATACAACACACATGCATTCTTTCACAGGCGTCGTGTCGGGGTTATTCCTTTGAAGCATGCATTTTCAAAATGAATCAAGTTCGTTGAGGGAAGTAGTGGTTCACGTTTCAAAAAAGAATTAACATCCGTAGAGTCGACGGTAGTGGTACACACATTGTCGGGGTACTTGACAAATCCGAGTCCCTTTGGGTGTAGTGGCACTCGGCGAAATCCAAGATGGTTTGACGATTCCGGACACGGCGGTAGAGGCACATGGCATCAATATGGCCTCCAAGGAACTTGACAAAATCCACATTGGATGTAGTCGTTCATATTTGAAGAGGAACTTGTCGCGTCCAAAATCTTCGAGGTTCGTCGTGTACTTGACATTTTGATGCTGTAGTCGAACTTGTCGGCGTCCTAGGAACGGGGGTCCCCAGGATTGCCTGCCTGCGGCCCGCGACGTGGCTAAGCCAGCAGGCCGTACAGCCCATCTTCATCAACAAGGCATCCAAGACCCTCACGAGGGGCCAAGCCTTGTGAGGCAGACGACACAAGACCTCCTCTGGAGTGGCCTTGTCGGGCAGGCTCACGAGGAACGGAGATATCAAGGCGAGGCAAACCTCACGAGGCTCTCGCGACGTGAGCCATGACGATCGACATCAGGTGGGCGCCAGGCGGGCGCCATCGCGCGCAGCGTCCTTGTTTCCTCTTTGGAGCTAAGGAGGCCTACGCAGGCGAGGAGTACCGAGGCATCAGGCAAAGGTTGCCATATCGGTGCAACAAGGCCAGGACCAGAAGGACGACAAGATGGAGGTCATCGTGGAGCCCAAGACGGCGTCACCACCAGAGCCATTGGCAGGCGAATACCACTTTTATCAAGATAGCTTGTACTAGCTGTCCCCCTTAAAATTAGCCCGCCATTGTTGGCTCCCTTCCCACTCAATATTTGGGAAGAGGACCAGGGCCTCTATAAGTAGGACTAGCCTGCACCATGGACGGGGGGAGATGGAGAGAGAGAGAGAGAGGAGAGAGATCACTCTCACCCACACAAGTTAGCCAAGCACAAGAACACCTCAACCTCAGGAGGCTGTTCTTTCCCTTGTATTGTTCATCATCAGCCCAAGAGGCAATCCACCACCACCACACTGGAGTAGGGTATTACACCACAACGATGGCCCGGACCAGTATAAATCTTGTGTCTTTCTGTGTTGCGAGTTTGTCGAGTTCATCCGTGAGATCTTAGCGAGCTAGGGCATAGATCGGTGGGAGGAAAAGATTTCGCGTGCACCCCTGTGTTCGAACCTTAAGGGTTTGCTGGAACCCCACATCCGACAATTGGCGTGCCAGGTATGGGTGCGCCGGAGCTTCTTCTCCGACAACCGATTTGCAGGCGCTCCGCGGCCGTGATGTCCGACAACCCAAGAGCTGACTCCGACCGCTGGGTAGCCTGGCCAGCCCGGTTGGCACCGCCCGCCTATGAAGACCTCAACCCCGCACTCCAGGAGGCACGAGCACCGTCCAATCCGGCGGGGTGCGGGCGACGCGGTGGGGCGTCATCTACCCTAACTCCGCAGCAAGTGCGAGCCGCTGCCAGGGCCGCAAGCCACGCCGCGGCGACGGCACCGCACTCACGGCGGGAACAGGCAAACATGCGGGCAACACTCACCATGGCAAAGGAGCTGCTGCGGTGCCGGATGATGGAAAGCGGCCAGGACACACTGTTGGAACGCGTCACCGAGCTGCTGGACGCGGCAGCCTCGGGAGCCCCGCCCTTCTGCCATCAGCTTCCTCCTCAGGCATCTACGGGGATTCTCGGCGGGCCACGCTGCCACCACGCACCATCAGGCATGCCAGGGGGCTTCGTCAAAACCAGCATGGCCGGCGGCACCGGGGGCTCTACCACCCCTGTACCACTTGCAACAAGCATGGGCACAAGTGTCGCCTTCCATGGCCCAAGTGAGATGCCACGCTATCACCCCCAAGACGTCACGCTGGGCCGGGCGACATGGAGTGTGGGGCACCACAGCGAGGTGTTCGGGGTAACAGCCCCAAAAGCCTACGTGCCCCGCATGACGGACCAGGAGTACACGCCGGAGGATGACCCTGGCTCGTTCGTTGGAGAAGATTGGGAAGAAGGGATGCTAGCAGTCGAAACTTTCCAGGAGCTGCCGGGGAACCACCACGACCGCGTGTGCGACGACCGCTACAGGATACCCCTAATCCCTCAGGAGCAAGCTTACGCTAACCATGAGTCGCAGGAGGAGCCGGTCACCGTAGCGGCAGGCGGCCCCAGCCCAACGGCCCCCCTGGCAGCGGGAGGATCGCATTGGGTGCTGCAGGAGAGGGGTCGGGAGCCAGGCCCCTCCCCAAAGCGTGCAAGGCCAGGGGATACCAGGAGGTAGGCCCTCTGTCGGGGAGGCTTCGATGACCCTTCCTCCGACAAAGGATCCATGGTCGCCAAGGGAACTGCTGGCGTCCCCTTTCCCTCTTTTGTGTTGTCCTGGTGACCGGTCGGCTCAAAGGAGGTCGAGGGTGGTGCAAGGCGGGGCCATTGTCTAGCGATATGAAGCAAGGTCGGTATGTGTGAAGAAGGCCCAGTGCCTGTGAAGCTCGCCGCCCGTGACACTCTCACGTAATAATGAGTTGGGGCTGTACACGCCCCGGAGTCTCAGGAGCGCCGGCCTCAGGCCCTCGGGCTCCCTCCCACACCTAGTGGCAGCACTTAGCTCCGCGCTGGTGAGAAGACTTGAAGACCTGAAGACTAGACTAGGTGCCGGACGCGGCCTTTTGCTTTG
This sequence comes from Triticum monococcum, assembly GCA_034509565.1. Taxonomy (NCBI): domain Eukaryota; kingdom Viridiplantae; phylum Streptophyta; class Magnoliopsida; order Poales; family Poaceae; genus Triticum; species Triticum monococcum. The sequence continues at coordinate 376,075,170 of CM067842.1, read as the reverse complement.
GATCTCTCTTTCTGTGGCTTTGCTTTCTGGATCTGGATTTAAGTTGAAGCTGAATTTTTATCGATGCGCGCGGGGGGTGCCTTTTCTCGTTCGAGCCATTTCTTGCCTTCCGGATCTCGCTTGGTTTGGGACTCATGTCCATCGCCTTTCCCTCGCAAGCTCCTCGCGAGCCGGACCGCACAAAGCACACGCTCGTCAATCACGCGCCAGCGCTGCAGCTGGCGCTCACCTCTTGAGGGGCCCCCTCAGATGGGGCGATAAGCTCCACATGATTGTCAGAAGCTCGTCGCTTCATGACCCAGCCCAGAGCTGGCCCTGACTAAGGTAAACCACAACGAGAAGCTCGCCCCGGCTTCATGAGTTCACGAGGACACATACCCACATCGCATAGGAAAGTAAAAACTACAATTTGCTTACATGAGGGGCTCCCCCTCTCAAAATGCTCTTACGAGTCTTCCAAGGGCCACACCCGAGTTTTGTGTGCAGGATGAAACGACAGGAGAACATGGGATCAGCCCGAAACATCACTCGCTACATCACCCACGGATGCGTCACTCGCGTCGTTGTCGTCTTCGTCGGTGTCGTCGCCACCGTAGGCAACGCCCCCATCACCGTCGTCAACCACATCACCTTCGTCTGCGACGAACACCACCGCGTCATCCTCCGAGGTGAAGGCCCTGACCAACGCGTCCACATGGTCCTCTACCCAACGCGCCAGGTCGCCCCGGACGGCCGTAGGTATGAGGGCAATGGCGGCGTTGAAGTCAAAGTTGGGGTCGGCATTCAGAAGGTGGCTGAAGACACGGGAGAAAGCGCGCTCAAGCAGACCACACCCTCTTTACTCCACAAGCTGGCGAGCCCTGGCAGATCGAGCCTCCAGGCGCGTCACCACCTCGGTGAAGAAGGTCAGGTGGTTGGCATAGTCATTCGAGTGAGGGGCCGGGGCGTTCTCGTCGCAGATGTAACCCAGGGCGGTGTTGGCCCTATTCCAGAGGTCTTGAAGCATAGGAGCATGCTCGCACTCCAGCGTTTGGCCCTGGAGCACTTCCTCCCTGTTTTGCCGTGTGACGGCCTCGGCATCATCAACTCAGTTCCGGAGAGAGAGCAGCTCGGCGCAAGCGGAGGCCAAATCCGCCTACGCCATAACCAGGGCGGCGGTTGTGGCCTCCGCACGCCTCTCGACCTCATCCAACCTAGGCCTGAGGGCGGCGGCCCTGCCCGCATCCTCCAGACCCGCGAGCCTTAGCTTCAAGTCGTACCTGCCCTCCAGATCTGCGTGAACCTCGGCCACCCGGCGATTGATCTCCTCCTCGACTCTGGCCTCGCGGGCCCCGACAGCGTCTTCCGCTTGAGCAACTTGACGCTCCCTCGTCTCCAGTGGCTCGAGCTCGAGGCTGCGCTCCACGGCTGTAACACCCTCGATGCGACTATATCTCCCACGTGTCGAGGCACGACTTAGAGGCTTAATCGCATTGAAGGCATATGTCGCAAGTCAGGCAATCATCACAAACATCCCATGTAATATAGATGAATAAAAGGGATAACATAGTTGGCTTACACTCGCCACGTCAATCAAGTACATAAATAACATACATCATCCAAACACTCATGGCCCGACTACGGTGCCAAAATAAAAGACAACCCAACAAGCGACATGGTCCCGATCACCCCAACTGGGCACCACTATTGATCATCAGGAAAAGAAACATAATAACACTGAGAGTCCTCGTCGTACTCCCACTTGAGCTCAAGCGCGCCATCTGGAGCTGTATCATCAGGACCTGCATCTGGTGTAATATTAATCTGTGAGCCACAGGGACTCAGCAATCTCGCACCCTCGCGATCAAGACTATTTAAGCTTAATAGGTAGGGTCAGGTAAATGTATGTGGAGCTGCAGCAAGCGACTAGCATGTATGGTGGCTAACTTATTCGCAAAAGAGAGCGAGAAGAGGAGGCAAAGCGCGAGCGAGAAACTAGAGAGCAACCTGCGCAAACATTACTCCAACACCGTGTCCACTTCCCGGACTCCGCCGAGAAGAGGCCATCACGGTAACTCACACGGTTGATTCATTTTAATTAAGTTAATGTTTAAGTTATCTACAACCGGACATTAACAAATTCCCATCTGCCCATGACCGCGGGCACGGCTTTTGAAAGTTCAAATCCCTGCAGGGGAGTCCCAACTTAGCCCATGACAAGCTCTCACGGTCAGCGAAGGAATAGACCTCCTCCTGAGACATTCCGATCAGACTCGGTATCTCGGTTCTTCAAGACACTTCGACAGGTTAAAACTAATCCAGCAACACCGCCCGAATGTGCCGACAAATCCCGATAGGAGCTGCACATATTTCTTTCTCAGGGCACACTCAGATGAACACTACGTACAACTAAAACCAACCCTCGAGTTGCCCCGAGGTGGCGCCGCAAGTGGCTCTGTTTGGACCAACACTCAGAGGAGCACTTGCCGGGGGGCAGGGGGGGGGGTTAAAATAAGATGACCCTCGGGCTCCGGAAACCCAAGGGAAAAAGAGGCTAGGTGGCAAATGGTAAAACCAAGGTTGGGCATTGCTGGAAAAGCTTTAATCAAGACGAACTATCAAGGGGTTCCCATTATAACCCAACCGCGTAAGGAACGCAAAATCCGGGAACATAACACCGATATGACGGAAACTAGGGCGGCAAGAGTGGAACAAAACACTAGGTGAGAGGCCGAGCCTTCCACCCTTTACCAAGTATATAGATGCATTAAGATAACATGGCAATATAATGATATCCCAAAAAGTAAATAAATGTTCCAACAAGGAACCGTCTCCAATCTTCACCTGCAACTAGCAACGCTATAAGAGGGGCTGAGCAAAGCGGTAACATAGCCAATCAACGGTTTGCTAGGACAATGGTGGGTTAGAGGCTGAACATGGCAATTTGGGAGGCTTGAAAGCAAGTGGTAGGCATCGTAGCATTGGCATAGCAAAAGAGCGAGCAAACTAGCATAGCAAAGATAGTAGTGATTTCGAGGGTATGATCATCTTGCCTGCAAAGTTGCCAAAGTTGACTGGATCCTCGAAAGTAAACTCAACGGGCTCCTCGTTAGCGAACTCATCTCCCAGCTCTACCCAAACAAGACAAACAAGCAACAAGAACACAATAAACCACGTGCAAGGATCAAACAAAACGATGCAAAGATGGTATGCGATGCGGGATGCAATGCGGGATGCATATGCAAGATATGACAGAAAATGCATGAACCTGGACTCAACTTGGAAAACCAAGTGTGCCACTGGAAAGATGAGATGAAATCGCTTGAAAACGATATAAAGATCACCGGAATCCGAGTTACGGTTTGGAAATGGCAAGCGATTCAAATATGACACCGGTCTGCGATTTACAGCAAGTAGTCAACTAAATGAAATGAGATGAACATGCTACAACACTCAAACATGGCATCAAAATACATGGCAGGGATGCATTCAAGATGCTTAACAAAAGTCTAGCACAGAGCTACGGCCAAATCATCCATTAGGAGGTTCAAACAAGCATGGCAAAAATGCAAATGGTAAAACAGATCTCAGACTTAGTGAAATTAACACTTGTCTGGAATTTCAGATCAGGTAGCCCTCTTTGGAGCAACAAAACTATATGCTACAGGACCTGAACATGACAAAGTAAAGCATGGCATGGAGCTACTCAAAGAGCTTAACAAAAGTCCCTTAGTGACCTTGAGCCAAAAGGGACCACAAAATACATTTGCAAGCATGTGAACATAGCAAAAACATAATCAGTTTCAGACTTAGTGAAAAACTGGGACATGCTGAAACATAACTCAAGTAGGCATGTTTACGAGCTCGATGCACTCACTACGGTGCAAGTCATGGCAAGACAAGCATACATACATCAAGAAGGCACAAAATGCTAACTCCCTGAAAATATGGGAAACAACATGAACATATGGCATCATGAACTAAACAGCTCAAGGACTTGGTGGAAATGCTAACTCCCTGAAAACAGAATTACCAAGTGCCTCACTTCGCAAGCTTGCACTAGTCACCATACACATCACAAAAATACTTGGGTTGCACCTCTGGAAAGATGACAAAACCCTTAACAAAACATATGTAGAGCTCATGGGCATATCATGCACACAATAATCATGGCAAAAATGACAAATGTCTAAGATGGAGTAGCAGATCTGACAATAAACTCAAGTAGCCCTCTTCTAACAGCATTTCGAGCATCAATATGAACTAAAATGAAAATGATGCAATGGAATGAAATGATGTACTCTCTGAGGCAAACATTTTGATATGCTATATGCATGAATCGGAGCTACGGATGCAAAGTTACGAGGCCTCGAACAGGAGCACTTGGATTGAAAATTCTGGGACTTAGACGAAATTTCAACCTCCGGATCTAGCGTTGACTTTGGCCCGGAAGTCGAGGATCGCCGGGATCTGGCCGGAGTTCGCCGGAGTAGAGGTGGGGCGCCGGAGTAGAGGTCCCCGGGCTGGATCTCACCGGATCCGGCCGGAGCTAACCGCGGGGCGGCAGAGGAGGGAGCGACCGAGCGGCGGAGCCGGAGCTCATGCCCGTGCGGCGGCGGAGGAGCACGGCGAGGCGACGGGCAGTGATGGCGTGCGGCGGCGCTGGCCACCGGAGTCGAGGGAGGCGACGGCGCTCGGGCGTGGGCGCTGGGAGGCGCGGGCGGCGGCGGATGGGCTCGCGGGGGCCCCGAGCGGGCCTCGGGCGGCGGGCGCCACGTGGCAGACCCTTAGTGGCTGCGGGCGGCGGCGGCGTTTGTCCGGCGAGAAACGGACATGTCCGGCACGCGGGGTGGATTTTTAGGGTTTCGGGGAGGAAGGAGATCCGAAATTCGGGGGGGGGGGGGTTTATATAGGCATAGAAGGAGCTAGGAGAGTCCAAATGAGGTGTGGTTTTCGGTCACGCGATCATGATCAAACGCTCTAGATGATGGAGCAGAGTTTGGTGGGTTTTGGGCCAAATTGGAGGGGTGTTGGGCTGCAACACACACGAGGCCTTTTCGGTCCCTCGGTTAACCGTTGGAGTATCAAACGAAGTCCAAATGATACGAAACTTGACAGGCGGTCTACCGGTAGTAAACCAAGGCCGCTTGGCAAGTCTCGGTCCAATCCAGAACTGTTTAATCCCCACACATGAAAGAAAGCTAGAAATGACCACCGGAGGAGAACGAAGCGCCGGAATGCAAAACGGACAACGGGGAAAAAGCTCGGATGCAAGAGACGAACACGTATGCAAATGCAATGCACATGATGACATGATATGAGATGCATGACAATGATAACAACACACGGAGACAAAAACCCGAACCCGAGAAAATAAAATAACTTAAGGCCGGAAACGACAAGAGTTGGATTACAAATTGGGAAAGTCATATTCGGGGTGTTACAACACTCCACCACTACGAAAAGATCTCATCCTGAGATCTAGGACTGAAAGAACGCTGGGTACTCAGAACGGAGGTGATCCTCGCGTTCCCAGGTAGCTTTACGGTCGGAATGGTGTGACCACTTGACTCTGAGGAACTTGATCGACTTGTTGCGAGTCTTGCGTTCAGTCTCTTCAAGGATAGCAACGGGGTGCTCATGATAGGAGAGATCTTCTTGGAGCTCAATGTCCTCGAAGTTGACGATGCGGTCAGGCGTCTTGAAGCACTTTCTGAGCTGAGAGACATGGAACACATCATGAACATTTGCAAAGTTTGAAGGAAGCTCGAGTTGATAGGCGAGGTCGCCTCTCTTGCTGACAATCTTGAAAGGTCCCACGTATCTGGGGCAAGCTTCCCTTTGATACCGAAACGACGAGTACCCTTCATAGGAGAGACGTGGAGGTAAACATGATCTCCGACCTCAAAAGCCAAATCACGGTGCTTACTATCATAGTAGCTCTTCTGACGGGATTGGGCTGCTTTGAGGTTATCACGAATGACTTTGCACATTTTTTCTGCCTCTGTGATTAAGTCATTTCCCAAAAGCTGACGTTAACCGGTTTCAGACCAGTTGAGAGGGGTACGACACTTCCTGCCATACAGAATTTCAAAAGGGGCCTTGCCCGAACTTGCTTGAAAACTATTGTTGTAGGAGAATTCAGCATAAGGAAGACAATCCTCCCACTTCATGCCGAAGGAGATCACACAAGCCCTGAGCATATCTTCAAGAATCTGGTTGACACGCTCAACTTGGCCGCTAGTTTGAAGATGGAAAGCTATGTTGAAGCGGATGTTGGTGCCCATGGCCTTCTGAAAAGAATCCCAAAACTTGGAGGTAAAGATGCTACCACGGTCTGAAGAGATCACCTAAGGAATACCGTGCAGAGAGACAATTCGAGATGTATAGAGTTCCGCCAATTGAGCTGTAGTGATCGACTCTTTGATAGGCAGAAAATGAGCCACTTTAGTGAGTTTGTCGATGACAACGAATATAGCATCATTGCCACGCTTGGACTTTGGAAACCCAGTCACGAAGTCCATTTCAATGTGGTCAAACTTCCATTCTGGAATGGCAAGAGGTTGGAGGAGACCAGCTGGCCTTTGGTGTTCTGCCTTCACTCTTCTGCAGACATCACATTCATTCACGAATTGAGCAATCTCTCGCTTCATTCGAGTCCACCAATAAGCCTGCTTGAGATCCTGATACATCTTCGTGCTCCCAGGGTGGATGGAGAGGAGAGAATTGTGAGCCTCGTTCATGATCACTTTATGAAGTTCACCTTTGGGCACAACAATACGATCCTCGAAGAAGAGAGTGTCCTTGTCATCAAGGCAGTAGCACTTGTACTTGGGTTGACTCTTGGCAATCCCAATCTTCACCTTTTTCACCATAGCATCAAGAAGCTGGGCTTGGCGAATCTGGTCTTCCAAGGTAGGAGAGACTTGAAGGTTGGCGAGGAAACCTTGAAGAAAAACTTGCAGATTAAGTTTGCGGAAAGCTTCACAAAGCTCGGATTGATAAGGCTTGAGAATCAGACTGTTGCAATAAGCTTTTCTGCTCAATGCGTCAGCAATCACATTGGCCTTGCCTGGAGTATACTCGATACTTGGATTATACTCTTGAATCATTTCGACCCATCGAGTTTGCCTGCGGTTGAGATTAGGCTGAGTGAAGATGTACTTGAGACTCTTGTGATCAGTGAAAATGTCCACTTTTCTTCCCAATAGGAGATGTCTCCAAGTCAAAAGAGCATGCACAACTGCCGCTAACTCGAGATCATGAGTGGGGGTGTATGTGATAGCCTGGCTTATTAGGGATGATAGACTACTCATATCAATAAGGAATTCCTTCTTTTCCGGGAGCCCATTCGGACAGAACTCCAAAGTTAAGCGTGCTCAGCTTGGAGTAGTGTCAGGATGGGTGACCGACCGGGAAGTTGCTCCCGGGTGCGCACGAGTGAGGACAAAGTGCGCAGAAAAGACTAGTATTGATCTGTGGGGCCAGTCTAGATCCCGCCAGGAGTAACGACCACCGGCGGGTGTGTCCGGGGCGTTACAACGGCTTCCAGGGACAACGCCTCCTCATGCTTCCGGACCTCCTCTTCCTCCACGGGCGTCCCCCTTAGAGATGCAAGAGCGGCCCCGCGCGCCTCCACCTGCTGCTCAAGGGACGTGCTCTAGGCCTGGAGCCCCCACGCGCGCTCCTCCGTAGCCTCGCGACGGCAATCGGCCTCGCGAGCCTCTTCCAAGGCTTCATGGGCGATCTTGAGGGACGCCTCGGCCTTCGCATTCTCGAGGTCGCGCTGGTAGCGACCGAGGTTGATGGCCACCCTCAGCTTGCGCCGCTCCTCCACCAGCCGGAGACCTTCAGCCTCAAGACGCGAATCGACACCAGCGAGCTCTTCACCGAGGCGACTCATCACGCCCATCGCCTCCTGGAAGAGCTCATGACGAACTACGCTCCGCCCGCACTCGAGCTCGAACGCTCGACCCACCTCGTCCTCTACCTCGGGGGCAGCGGGGAGGGGGGGGGGAGCATCAAGTGGCGCGCTACCTCCCGGCGGGGGGCTGGTGGCTAGCGCCGCGCCTAACATCAGCCCGTCCTCGCGAGGAGCCCAAGCTGATCGGGGCTCGCCGCTTGAAGAAGAACCGAAGATCGAGGTCAGCCAGCGGCTGTTCATGAGCAAAGGAGGAGTCTTGGGCACGCCCGCCGTGGTCCACACCAGACCGTGGGGGAGGGGCGGCCAAGCCGAGGACCCAGTGTGCCATGAAGGCGGGGACGCTCCCCCAACCGACCCTGCGCCAGGGGCGACAGGTAGGCCAGGAACGCTCAAGGCCGATGGGGGAGTTGATGAAGGAGGAGGCAGCCTCTCGAAAGACGCAACGGCTTCGACGGAAGGAGCCCTGAAGGACAGACATCAGAATAAGAAGACCACACGCAAGAAGCCACGGCAATAAGATGCTTACGCATCAATGGCGATGTACTTCCGATGCTTCAATGGCCCGAAGATATTGCTACTGCTTGGGGACCCCTTCCTCTTGCGGAGCTCTTCGAAGTCCACACAAAGACGACCGAAGCGCTGGACGTGACGGCCGGTGCACGGCGGAGCCGAAGAAGAACTGAGAGGGATGGCTTCAGGGGAGCCCGGTCGTGGCGAACTGCTCGGCACCTTATCACTGCAACCTCCTGATGCTCCTGGAGCCTCAGCCTCGGGAGCCACTTGCTGCATCTCCTCAGCAACCGACGCCTCAGGAGGAGGTTCGCAGGCCCCCAAGGACAACACCCCCGGATCACCACTCGGCATGTGCTCCTCAGCACTCGAGGCGCCGGCCCCCATCGCAGCTCGCCCTCCTGCGCTGCCACCTGGGGCGAGCTCGGCATCGGCGGCAAGGAGGGGGACCACGATGACGGGGTTCTCACGGGGCCCCATCAAGCCGATTGGGCGCAACCCCCACTCATGAAAGGAAGGCATGCTTGCGGCAAATGTGACTTTGTTCTCGCAGTGGTACAACAGGCAGATGTTCCTGGGCATCTCATCCGACAGAGGGACACCTGATAGGACCGTGAGCACTGTTTGCCGTGCCGCAAGAGGAAGCCCCTCCTGAAACCTCATGTTGTCCTGGCTACGGAGCAAGTCCCACATCGGGAGGGAGTGGCGCTGAAGTGGAGCGACTCGACGCCTGACGAACTCCCTCACCACCATGGGCGCAGTCACGCCGAGGTCCTTCAACCACCTCAGCCTAGCCCAGATGGGGCAAGGGAGGGGCTCGTGAGGTTCTGATGACCCCAACCGGAGTTTGGAATAGCAGGCCCCACCGGAGCTTGGAGCAGAAGGTTGAGCATGCCGGCGTCAACAAACACCCATCGTGTACGGAACTCACTCGTGGATGAAGGAAGCTCGAAGTCGACCCCCACGCCTGCCGTCGCAACCACGGCATGGAAGCCCACGCACCCCGAGCTCTGCTGGGGACCGGTGAGATGCAACGAGAAGAAGTGGCGGAGGAGTGCCACGGAAGGAGCGATGCCCACCATGGCCTCGCACAAGAAGGCGAAGACGACAAGAAGGGTCATAGATTGAGGGTTGAGATGGAGCATGTGGATCTGATAGTGCTCGAGCACCGCGTTGAAGAAGGCGGAGAAGGGAGGAATCAGGCCAGCCTAGAGGGCCTCAATGAAGATCGGAACCTCAGTGACTGCCCGAGCCATGCGAGCGCGAGATGTAGGCCAAGCTGCCGTCGCTCCCCTCTCGTTGAAACTGGAGGCAATCATGGGGCACACATTGTCCATGGCTTCGTCGTTGAGCACCCTGGGAAGGCCGAGCACCGGCTCAAAGGATGGAGGTGCAGTTGGCGAGGACAGAGGTTTCTTCCCCTTCTCGGCTAGTTTCAGTGAAATGGCGGTGAAGCAGGCGGAGCGCAAGTCAGATTGGGAGGACGGAGGAGGGCCTCGAGGAAGCAGGGAGATTGGAAGAGCCAGGCATGGCAAAGGAAAAATATCTGTGTAAGAGGCGGGGGTCGCATAACCAGGCGGATTCAAAGGCAGCGTCGGGAAGCGGATACGCCCACGTCCAATCAACCGCCACTCGTCAACCAAGGCCGCAAGTTTTGGGGCCTGCGGCGCTCCGTACTTGGCCCTTGGCTTCGCCACGAAGCCAAGCCCGAGCGCACTTTGGGCCCGGGGGCTACTGTCGGTGTCCTGGGAATGGGGGTCCCTAGGCTTGCCTACCTGCGGCCCGTGGCGTGGCTAAGCCAGCAGGCCATATGTCCCATCTTGATTAACAAGGCATCCAAGACCCTCGCGAGGGGCCAAGCCCCGCGAGGTGGACGACACAAGACCTCCTCTGGAGTGGCCTAGTCGGGCAGGCTCATGAGGAGCGGAGATATCAAGGCGAGTCAAACCTCACGAGGCTCTCGTGATGTGAGCCATGACGATCGACATCAGGCAGGCGCCAGGTGGGCACCAGCGCGCGTAGCATCCTTGTTTCCTCTTTGGTGCTAAGGAGGCTTGCGCAGGCGAGGAGTACCGAGGCATCAGGCAAAGGTTGCCATATTGGTGCAACAAGGCCAAGACCAGAAGGACGGCAAGACGGAGGTCATCATGGAGCCCAAGATGGCGTCACCACCAGAGCCTTTGGCAGGCGAAGACCACTTTTGTCAGGATAGCTTGTACTAGCTGTCCCCCTTCAAATTAGCCCGTCATTGTTGGCTCCCTTCCCGCTCAATATTTGGAAAGAGGACCAGGGCCTCTATAAGTAGGACTAGCCACCACCATGGACAGGGGGGGGGAGATGGAGAGAGAGGAGAGAGATCACTCTCACCCACACAAGTTAGCCAAGCACAAGAACACCTCAACCTCAGGAGGCTGTTCTTCCCCTTGTATTGTTCATCATCAGCCCAAGGGGCAATCCAGCACCACCACACTGGAGTAGGGTATTACACCACAACGGTGGCCCAAACCAGTGTAAATCTTGTGTCTTTCTGTGTTGCGAGTTCGTCGAGTTCGTCCGCGAGATCTTAGCGAGCTAGTGCATAGATCGGTGGGAGGAAAATACTTCATGCGCACCCCAGTGTTCGAACCTTAAGGGTTTGCCGGAACCCCACATCCGACAGAACTTGCCGGTCTTGATGAACTGAAGGGGCATCAAGGGTCTTGAAAAGGCCCTGCCTCGGGAGGTCACCAGAGGTGCATGGAGGTTGCTCAAGCTACTGGTCATCAGGGCATGGACGAGGAGCGGCTGGAAGAAGTGGCCGGTGTTGGCCTTGGCATGAAGCAGGGGAGGCGGAGCTCCTGCTAGGGCGATGGCGGTGAGCAGGCAACGAAACTTGGCTTGACGTACAGGCGCAGCCGGGAGAAGCAGCGACTGGATCATGCAGCGGTGGGCGAGGGACTCCGAGAAAACGTGGAAGTTGAGGATGATGAGCTCGAGGCGGCGTTGGAGCATGGCGGCCGCTGCGACGGATGAAGCTGGGAGGTGCACAAGAAGACTCAGGCACGGCAGGGCGGCGGTGCTGGCGACAGGGACAAGAAGGAGGCGACTCGGGTCGGTGGGTCGAGGACCTTGGCCGGCGGCCAGGCTTGTTGAAGATCAGGCGCGAGGAAGGTCGAAGGCACCGGAGGCGAATGATAGAGGGGTGCGGAGGGGCGGCGCTCGGCGCTAAGGAGGCCGCGGGCTTGCAGGAGCTTGAGGGATGACACGACAAAGGGGAACTCGCGGTGGTGGCGGCGAGGGGATCGAGCGCAGGGAGCTCCTCTCGCTGGCTCGATGTGTGCGAGTGGCAGCGGTCAAGAGGGAGATGGGGATCGAGAGGAGAGCGAGGGATCGAGAGGAGGATCGGGCTAAGGTTGAAGGGGCACGCGGCTAGGCCTTGGGAAGCAAATGGGACAGCCTCACTGCAGGCTTAGGAGGCCCAGCTAGGCTAGTGGGTTGCTCTCTCTCCCTTCTCTTCTATATAAAAACAGAGATATGACAAGAAAGAAAGACATGTTAGGGATGGAGCTTGAGCAGGAGGGTATTTTTCTCGGACTCATAAAAATGAGCTTGATCCAAGCAAAATAGAAATGAGCACGCATGTGAAGTTGAACTCAAACTCATTTGAATTTAATTCAAACGGGTTCGAGTAGGAAACGGGTGTTTGGAAGGTCCAAAATGGCTGAGTATTTTTGGAGGAACCTCGATAAAAGAGATAAATAATTATGGAGAAAGTTTGGAGAACAAACTTGGAGCAAAAAGGCATGAGTGTTAGATTGCAAGTGGCTTGCGGTTAATTTCAAACTAATGGAATATTTATTATAGCTCCCTAAATATCGAGAGGATATGTTATAAAGAGAAACCACCAAGTGAATTCCCTCGATTTAAATGGATAAAAGATCCATGCAATTTATTTACTTGAGTTTTTAAAATGGTTGCATGAAGACATGCTGCAAAGCAAATGATGCAATGATGAAATGCAACAAACAAATAATTAACACAACTGAAGCATGGAAGGCATATGGAGCGTCGGTCTTGGGCTGTCACGTCCTTGGCATGCAGAAGAGCTGGGTGCACCGCCAAACGAACTTCTCGGGCAGCAACATCCTCTTTCTCCATGGTCATCGTCTCCTATTGGCACAAAAGGATCTAGAACTGCTTGTTGTGCCACTCGCGTAGTTCACTGCCCTTGTCCCTCAGCTTTTGATCCGTGAGGCTGGCGGAGTTGCACTACTCCTTGAGCGTCTGCCGCTTCTGGCTGTACCTGCTCTGCATCTCCTTGATGCCTGTTGCCATGGACTTCAGGAATGACAGGTCCATGACTGCACCGAGTGAGTCATCAACCTCTTCAGCTCACTGGAAGAACGTTGCCATGATGCGCTGGATCTCTTCATCAAGGTCTGCACTTACTATTGCAGAAGAGCTAGGGGCTCCGAGTCCAGATTGGGCGAGAACCAATGCCAGCTTGCTCGAAGACGGTTGCAGGGCCACGGCCGAGGTGCCAAACTAAGGAGGAGGGCTCATAGTTTGAAGGAGAATTTTCTCTTCAACCACTACCTCTGATCCTGGCGCGCTATCAGCGATCTTCTTTGTTTCCTTCGGGGTTTTTTGGATATCCCCGATAGCATGTTCCTGGCCCTCCTCGACAACAATCTTGGTGGCCTCTTCAGCGCATCCTTGCCAATGCTGGCCACTTCTTCCAACAGCTATGGTTCCTCGGCCGACGGAACTGCAGACGAGATCAACAAGCAATGACAAGAAATAATAGACATTCGTGGGCTAGAGACTTGAAGCAAGATAATGCAATCAACAAAGGACAAAAGAGTAGGCGAGTTACCCAAAGATGCCGTGGTAGGGCGTCAGCGTCCCCAGCAACATCTGTTGCCGGGGGATGGCCCTCACCCCCTTCCCTGGTAACCATAGCATCAGCATGGGCTGACCCTTCCGTGGAGGCCCTTACCGGGGATCCCTCGGCTCGGTCTGCGGACAGGGTGGGCCCCTCCTTGAAGGCCTCACTCTGGATGGTATCCCCGTCTTCCTTGGCAGGGGATGGGACATGCTCTTCTACGCCTCCCCCGGCAGGAGAAACCTGTCCCATGCCATCGTGCCAGGGGCTAGTCTGGGGGCTTGGCGCTAGGTCATTCGTGCTGCCTCCCGCCAGGACCATGCCCCTTGAAGGCCCCGACAACTCCACTCGCTTGGCCTGTTTGGCCTGGTGAGCAAGGGTTTCTTCTTCATCTCTGTCAAGGCCAACAAACAAGATTGGGTCAAACCAAACCAACAACCACATGACGCTTCAACAAGGAAAGATAGTTTTTCCTTACTCGTAATCGATGAGCATGGAGCCCAGCGCGAACTCCATCAGTGGTGGGGTCGCTCTGCCCCTCTTCAGGGTCGAGGGAGCAGTGCTTCCCATCAAGTTTGAGCCTTGTGGAGGCGCATGCGGCTCTGACAAAGATGAGTCATGCGAGGAGCTCGAGCCCAATTGGGAGCTAGGGTCGACCCCCATAACCGCTCGCCACTTGGCCGGAGGGGTCGTGGCTCCAGAAAGGTGAGAAGAATAGCGACGCGTCACGTCCGGCCTGTCACCTTTGGAGGCAATCTTCTTCACCTTCTTTGTGACGGGCATAGGAGCAGGAGCCACCGGTCCTCGGCTAGCCTGCCTGTGAGGATGCTGGTCCAGGTCTGGCTCTGGGGCTTGAGGACCCACTGCGAGCCACTCCTCTTTGGGCTGCTCCAGTTCTTCAGCCTCGTCCCCTTCTTGATCCTCTGCTGCCACGACCTAAAGGGCCTCAACCTTGACAGACTCGTCCCCGACAACATCCTCCATGGCGCGCCCCTCACTCCTACCGTGGGATGAGCCTGCGTCTTCCGCCTCCTCCTCATCTTCCACCTCCTCTCCTATGGGCCTTGCTTTATCGGCAGCCCGAATCGCCTTGTCCTCCTCAATCCGCCTCCTGATGAACTCTGCTTCCACCGAGGAGGTGCGCTTGAACATGTTGCCCTCCACCATGAAGTATGCATCGAGCTCAGGTAATCGCCAATCAGCCACAACTCCATAAGCATTGCAGTCAAGCATCCATTTCAAAATCCGGTCTAGGGCAGAGTTGACATTCAGCGGTACGACCATTGCCGGAAATTTGAACGACCCGAGGCTACCGAACAGCTGTTTGCACAACCAGCCGTGGCCATAAATCGATAAATTATTGGTGAGGCCTGGATGTAGGCGCATCCTCTCCGCATCATCTCCATACTGTTGGATTCAGGGCTCCGCAGACCCAAGAAAGGTTTGAACTCTGGGGTGTGTGCGAAGAACTCAACCTCTCTAGCCAACTAGTTCGTCACCCCCACGGTCTAGCTCGATGAACAAGAAAGAAGATGGACACAACAATTTACCTAGGTTCGGGCCACCTTGCGGTGTAAGACCCTACTCCTGCTTTGTGGTGGATTAGCCTCTCGAGGGGTTGAGGATGAACTAGTACAAGGGAAGAACAACCTCACGAGGTCTTCTCTGGTGTGGGCATGAGCTAGTGTGGTGTGGATCTGATCCAGCTAGCGCTCTCTCTCCTATGGTGGTGGCGAAGATATATTTATAGTGGCCTCGGTTTTCTTCCCCCAAAACATAGGCGAGAAGGGATCCCACAGTGGCCAATTTTGAAAGGGGACAAGTAGTACATCTTATCTTGACGAAAGGTGGTCTTCGCCTGCAAAGCTTCTGGTCGTGACACTACGGTGGGCTCCGTGATTACATCTGGCCTGCCATCCTGGCAGTCTTGGTGACTTGGTCTTGCTGCATGGGAATGGAAACCTTTGGCTGATTCCTCGGGACCCCGCGCCCGCGCTTGCCTCCTTAGCACCAAAGAGGAAACCTCCTCCTCTGCACCCGCTGGCACCTGCCTGGCCTTGGTCATGACGGCTTGCGTCACCTCGACCTCATGAGGTGGGCGCCTGCATAGAATATCTGCTCCTCAGGAGGTAGCCTGGGGAGGCCGCTCCCTCCGGAGGTCTCGGCGTCGCCCGCCTCACGAGGCTTGGCCCCTCGTGAGGGTCTTGTCTTGAAGGTGTTGTAGATTGGTCGTACCAGGCCGTCAATGGAGCCACGGCATGGGCCACAAATAGGCAATTCTGGGTACCCTGCTTCCCAGAACACCGACAGTAGCCCCCGAGCCCAAGGCGTGCTCGCACTTGGCTTCCAGGCAAAGCCAAAGGGCAAGGGCGAAGCGTCCTGGGCCCCAATCGCATGCAGACTGAGTCGACGTGTGGCGCTTGATGGAACATGGCCGTCTCCACTTCCCCACACTGCCTCGGCAACTGCCTGACTTGACAACTGCCTAATGCATGCAAAAAAGCCATCATTGCCTGGAATCCCGGGAGGCCGGAGATTGGCCTCCCTCCGACTATAAATGAGAGAGGGGGCGGAGCGCAAACTCATCTGCATCTTCTCGCCGCTCGCTCCTCCTTCTTCCTCTTTGTCCTACTGTCTTGCCAGAGCGTCCATGGCGCCGGTGAGGAGGTTTCCGTCACGGAGAAGGGAAAAGCCCCTCAGGTGGAACCCGAGCAGCTCCCGCTGAAGAAGAGGCATGCTTGCTCTTGCGATGCCACTGCAGTGCCCATGGTGACGCGTCCTTGGCACGAACGCGCTCCGCCAGGCTTCCTGGTCCGCGCGTATGCTCGCGCGCAATGCCCTGCCCATGGGAGCGGCCGCAGATGTCGCGGGGAGTGGGGCCATGGAGAAGAACAAGCGGTGGCCATACGGCCACCCCGCCCCGTAGACCCATGCCGAGGGAACATCCCATGAGTTTGTTGTGTGGGCGGCAATGCCGCCACGCACGTGGCTATGGCTCCCATGGTCACTAGTGAGGGAGATACCGTCGAGGGGGCCCGTCGAGCTGTGGCTGCAGCACGACGGTTGTTGTAGCCAGGCTTCAGAAGCGGAAATCGAGGTCGTCAACTCCGGCGACGCCTTCATGACTCAGGGATGAGGCGTGATCGCTTGCGCCTACCGCCCGGAGGGGGCCACGCCATCCACTTCGAGTACGACGGAGCATCAACTATCTTCTTCAAGGTCTGCGGAGAGGACGACCAGTGCCTGGAGTGCTACCCCAGGGGAGGAGGTCAAGGAAACGGGGCCACCAGGGGTGAACTTGCCCTGGGCCTTGTCCACGACTCTTCCGATAGTAGTAGCGCATCCTCCGGACATGGCTTGAGCGATGACAACAGGTACGAGTCGCCGCGCCACTGTGGCCGGGCCTGTGGAGGCAAGGTGCCAGCTTGACGTCGTGGGAGACGTTGTTTGGGCCGTGGTCCTTAGGAGGCCTATTCCATTTTGCTTCGTTCCTGAGAAAAACTATGAAGAGCCCCTTGGGGGTATGTAAAGGTCGTGATGCTTTTGTCTTAATGTTATTATTTCTAATCAATGTCATGTTTGCGCCTCTCGCTTTTACATGCTTCCCCATTTCATTCTTGCGGCAGCTTAGTGCTCTATGCTGGCAGGACCCAATCCCCATGCAAGCTTCAGCCATCACTGGTATGCTAGGTCGTGATGCTGTTGTTAAGGCCAGGAGGTGAGTGGCCCGAGGTCCTGTAAGAGCCCCTGAGGCACGATGGCCAGGGGGTCCCCTTTGGCGCACAAGCGGCCCCCGAGGGACTGAAAGGGAAGCTTCCTTGCCCGAGCAAGGTCGCTAGAGACAAAGCCCTAATTATAAGGTTCATGCCCACACATGTGAGGTGACTTATCTTGGCGAGCCTGCGGGGACTCTTTTGAGCTTCTTGTGCGACATTAGGCTATGTCCTCCTGGTGGTGCCCCTGGGCGCGACTCGCGCCGACCCCATCTTTCTCGCTCGTTGGATGCTCTACATCCTCCGGTCCCAGCCCTCGAGTGAGGCATAGCCGCCGTTGGTGTGCTAGGTCGCGATGCCGTGGTCAAGTCTAGGGGTTGAGGGCTCGAGAGCCAGTAGGAGCCCCTGAGGCGCGGTGCTCAAGGGCCCCCTTTTTAACATGCAAGCACCTTGCACAAGAAAAGAGTGGTCGCCTTTGAGGAGGTACCTAGGAGGGGTTGTGCCCCGAGGTGCTGGCTAGGCCACTCGTGGTCCCGGCTCTGGAGGTTCCTTCAAGTTAGCCGAAGAAACAAAACATAGCACATAGCTATGCTTGCTATCCTGCCGGTGATCTTTCCACAAGAAGACGAAGGCACTAAGGACCCAGTGAGGTGACGTGCGCGGGGGTCGGCTGTAACACCACGGATGTAACTTACCCAATTTGTACTCCAACTCTTGCCGTTTCCAGCTTTAAGTTATTTTACTTTCTCGGGTTCGGGCCTTTGTCTCCGTGTGTTGTTATCGTTGTCATGCATCTCATATCATGTCATCATGTGCATTGCATTTGCATACATGTTCATCTCATGCATCCGAGCATTTTCCCTGTTGTCTGTTTTGCATTCTGGCGCTTCGTTCTCCTCCGGTGGTCATTTCTAGCTTTCTTTCGTGTGTGGGGATTAAACATTTCCGGATTGGACCAAGACTTGCCATGCGGCCTTGGTTTACTACCGGTAGACCGCCTGTCAAGTTTCGTACCATTTGGACTTCGTTTGATGCTCCAACGGTTAACCAAGGGACCGAAAAGGCCTCGTGTGTGTTGCAGCCCAACACCCCTCCAATTTGGCCCAAAACCCACCTAAACCTGCTCCATCTTCTAGAGCGTTCGATCACGATCACGTGGCCGAAAACCGTGCTCAATTTGGACACTCCTAGCTCTTCCTATGCCTATATAAAGGCCTCTCCCCGAAATTCCGGATCCCCCTTGTCCAAAAACCCTAAAATTCGTCTCCGCGTCGGCCGGACACGTCCGTCCGGGCCAGACGCTTTTGCCGCCGCCAACCAAGAGCTGCCACATCACCGCCGCCGACCCTGCGCGCCGCCGCGGCCTAGGAGCCCAGATCCGGCCCCCGCGGCATAGATCCACCCCCCGCCGCCGCCTCCTTCTTCCCCGAGGAGCCGCGCCTACTCCTCCGCCGCGCCGCCCCGCTTCAGTGGCCGGAGTCCGCCGCACCGCCCCGCATGGCTCGCCGCGCCGCCCGGGTCCGGCCTCGCCCGCGCCGCCCGAGGTCTCCGCCGGCCGCCGCCGCCATCAGTGCCATCTCCGCCGTTCGCCGCTCCGACCCCGACCTCCGGCAAGCCCCACCAACGCCGGCCAGTCATCCTCGTTATCCGCGCTGCCGTTGAACAGTGTTTTCGCCAAGATCCAGATTCGGATGAACAATAAACCCTAGGTCGAATTTCCTCCAAGTCCTCGGATTTTCAGATCCATGTGCTCAAGTTCATAGCATTGTATCTCCTCATCCGTAGCTCCAATTTGGGCATATAGCATATCAAAATGTTCGCCTCAGAGAGTACATCATTTCATTCCATTGCATCATTTTCATTTGAGTTCATCTTGATGCCCGAAATGCTGTTAGAAGAGGGCTACTTGAGATAATTGTCAGATCTGCTACTCCATCTTAGACATTTGTCATTTTTGCCATGATTATTGTGTGCATGATATGCCCTGATGCTCTACATATGTTTTGTTAAGGGTTTTGTCATCTTTCCAGAGGTGCTACCCATGTATTTTTGTGATGTGTATGGTGACTAGTGCAAGCTTGCGAAGTGAGGCACTTGGTAATTCTGTTTTCAGGGAGTTAGCATTTCCACCAAGTCCTTGAGCTGTTTAGTTCATGATGCCATATGTTCATGTTGTTTCCCAGTAAGGTTGTTATGTTAATCTTGTAGCGCTCTATCCATCCATGTCTTTGTTTGCAATTATGGAGCACCCTAGCTTGAGTCAATCGAGCTCTACTTTTGCTTCTTTGTGAATCTGGGCAGATTGTCAACTTGTTTGCAATTTTGCCGAGGATGTTATAGTTGATCCGTGCATGCTATGTTATTATTCTTGCCATGTCTAGCTTGAATTTTGTGTATTCTTGATGGATGTATGCTTAGCTTATCATGACTTGCTCCGTAGTGAGTGCATCGAGCTCGTAAACATGCCTACTTGAGTTATGTTTCAGCATGTGCCAGTTTTTCACTAAGTCTGATAACTGATTATGTTTTTGCTATGTTCACATGCTTGCAAATGTATTTTGTGATCCCTTTTGGCTCAAGGTCACTAAGGGACTTTTGTTAAGCTCTTTGAGTAGCTCCATGCCATGCTTTACTTTGTCATGTTCAGGTCCTGTAGCATATAATTTTGTTGCTCCGAAGAGTGCTATCTGATCTGAAATTCCAGACAAGTGTTAATTTCACTAAGTCTGAGATCTGTTTTCCATATGCAGTTTTGCCATGCTTGTTTGAACCTGTTAATGGACGAATTAGCCGTAGCTCAGTGCTAGACTTTTGTTAAGCATCTTGAATGCATCCCTGCCATGTGTTTTGTTGTCATGGTTGAGTGCTGTAGCATGTTCATCTCATTGCATTTAGATGTCTACTTGCTGTAAATCGCAGACCGATGTCATATTTGAATCGCTTGCCATTTCCAAACCGTAACTCCGATTCCGGTGATCTTTATATCGTTTTCAAGCGATTTCATCTCATCTTTCCAGTGGCACACTTGGTTTTCCAAGTTGAGGCCAGGTTCATGCATTTCCTGTCATATCTTGCATATGCATCCCGCATCGCATCCCGCATAGCATACCATGTTTGCATCATATCATTTGATCCTTGCACGTGGTTGATTGTGTCCTTGTTGCTTGTTTGTCTTGTTTGGGTAGAGCCGGGAGACGAGTTCGCTAATGAGGAACCCGTTGAGTTTGCTTTCGAGGACCCAGTCAAATCTGACAACTTTGCAGGCAAGATGATCATACCCTCGAAATCACTACTATCTTTGCTTTGCTAGATGCTCGCTCTTTTGCTATGCCAATGCTATGATGCCTACCACTTGCTTTCAAGCCTCCCAAATTGCCATGTTCAGCCTCTAACCCACCATTGTCCTAGCAAACCGTTGATTGGCTATGTTACCGCTTTGCTCAGCCCCTCTTATAGCGTTGCTAGTTGCATGTGAAGATTGGAGACCGTTCCTTGTTGGAACATTTATTTACTTGTTGGGATATCATTATATTGCCATGTTATCTTAATGCATCTATATACTTGGTAAAGGGTGGAAGGCTCGGCCTCTCTCCTAGTGTTTTGTTCCACTCTTGCCGCCCTAGTTTTCGTCATATCGGTGTTATGTTCCCGGATTTTGCGTTCCTTACGCGGTTGGGTTATAATGGGAACCCCTTGATAGTTCGCCTTGATTAAAGCTCTTCCAGCAATGCCCAACCTTGGTTTTACCATTTGCCACCTAGCCTTTTTTCCCTTGGGTTTCCAGAGCCTGAGGGTCATCTTATTTTAAGCCCCCCGGGCCAGTGCTCCTCTGAGTGTTGGTCCAACCAAGCGATGTCCGGGGCTCTGAGGGGCAACTCTGGGCTGGCCTACCCGACGACTTGCTCATCCGGTGTGCCCTGAGAACCAGATATGTGCAGCTCCTATCGGGATTTGTCGACACATTCTGGCGGTGTTGCTGGTCTTGTTTTAACCTGTCGAAATGTCTTGAAGAACCGAGGTACCGAGTCTGACCGGAACGTCTTGGGAGGAGGTCTATTCCTTCGTTGACTGTGAGAGCTTGTCATGGGCTAAGTTGGGACTCCCCTGTAGGGATTTGAACTTTCGAAAGCCATGCCCGTGGTTATGGGAAGATGGGAATTTGTTAATGTCCGGTTGTAGATAACTTAAAAATTAACTTAATTAAAATGAATCAACGGTGTGAGTTACCGTGATGGCCTCTTCTCGAAGGAGTCCGGGATGTGGACACGGTGTTGGAGTAATGTTTGCCGCAGGATTGCCCTCTTTAGTTATGCGTTCGCGCTTTGCCTTCTCTTCTCGCTCTCTTTTGCGAA
Source organism: Triticum monococcum (assembly GCA_034509565.1). Classification (NCBI taxonomy): domain Eukaryota; kingdom Viridiplantae; phylum Streptophyta; class Magnoliopsida; order Poales; family Poaceae; genus Triticum; species Triticum monococcum. The sequence goes on along the minus strand of CM067842.1, from coordinate 376,053,828 downwards.
TAGGTTGGCCACCATATATGCTAGACGCTTGCTGCAGCTCCACATATATTTACCTTGCCTTACCTATTAAGCTTAAATAGTCTTGATCGCGAGGGTGCGAGATTGCTGAGTCCTTGTGGCTCACAGATTACTATTACACCAGATGCAGGGCCTGATGATACAGCTCCAGATGGCGCGCTTGAGCTCAAGTGGGAGTTCGACGAGGACTCTCAGCGATACTATGTTTCTTTTCCTAATGATCAGTAGTGGTGTCCAGTTGGGGTTGATCAGGACCGTGTCGCATGTTGGGTTGTCTTTTATTTTGGCGCCGTAGTCAGGCCATGAGTGTTTGAATGATGTAGTGTTATTTATGTACTTGATTGACGTAGCAAGTGTAAGCCAACTATGTTATCTTCCCCTTTATTATACATATTACATGGGATGTTTGTGAAGATTGCCTAACTTTCGACATATGCCTTCAATGCGATTATGCCTCTAAGTCGTGCCTCGACACGTGGGAGATATAGTCGCATCGAGGGTGTTACAAGTTGGTAATCAGAGCCTTCCCCGACCTTAGGAGCCCCCACTGATTGATCATTTTTAGCGGCCGAGTTGTGTCTAGAAAAATGTTTTGAGTCTTCTAGGAATTATATATCGGAGAGCTTAGGATTCTTTTTACTTCCCAGTCTCCTCATCGCTCTGGTAAGGCATCCTGACGTAGAGTTTTGACTCTTCTCTTCTCAAATTTCACTAATTTTTTTTAGGATCACGCGGGTATCTTGGAATCATTCCGATGGTTTTATGATGAGAACATTGTCTTGGTGCCTCCTGTCAGGGGTTTAGTGGAAGTGTCCCGGGGAGTTGAGCTCTGAGGTGTTGTCGTCATAATTTTATCGTTGCAGTTCTGGAATACCTGAGTTTAGTACGCCGACATCAAAAATCTCTTTTATGCAGTTCGTTGGTGAGATAACCTCGACGCCACCCAGTACTGGGGCGGGAGTTCGGGAGTATCGCCATAACTTGTATAACGGATGCTTTTCGAAGGTTGAGGTAGATGGTTTCCGAAGTTTTCTTGGTTATGTGTTGAAGGATGGATACAGCTGGATGTAGGATTTACTAGTTTGGGTGAGATATTATGCTTCCCCTGTATCCCCAACACCTGATTGCATAACCGGAAAGGTTCGGGAGTTTCATAGGTGGGAATTCTTGTAGCTCTAGTTCTTCTTCCACGGATATTGGTTTGAGATTGGGATTTCTTACCGATTATTCGTTCTTGATCCGTACCTTATTGATTTATTTCTTCTACCTAACTCTACGTGGCTTCTCAATTTATGGATATGTGACCATTTCAAGAGGAATGCATTCGTTCATTTTGTTCGGATGTGAAGACTATATGTTGCAATTTTCATTCCATTGGATTCAGCTTCATTTTATCTGTCTATGTGCTAACGGTGGTCAACCTCTTCAGGATGGCTCCCGCTAAGAGCACCAATCAGAATCAGAATCAAGATCCGCCACCACCTCCACCTCCTCCGGAGGCATGGCAAGCTCTGATGGCCGCAACCAATGCAAACACGCAGTTGATCATGCAAATTCTTCAAGAGCGAAATCAAGCGAATCAAGGCAACCAAGGGAACCAAGGCAACAATCAGAATCACTTTGCTACACTCAACCAGTTCCTTGCTAATGGGCCAAAGACTTTCAGCAATTGTGTTGAGGCAACCGATGCTAACGATTAGCTTGTGGATCTGTCCAAGCATTTTGAGTGCAGTAACGTCAGGCCTGAGGATTTCGTCAAGTTCGCTTCCTTCCAGCTCAAAGATCAAGCTGCAGAGTGGTTCCAGCAGTACAAGGATTCCAGAGGTGGACGTGTGATCACTTGGGATGAATTTCGTCAAGATTTACGAGCTCATCATATCCCTCAGAGTGTGACTAAAAGCAAGCGTGAGGAATTCCGCAACCTGAAGCAAGGCTCTTTGTCTGTCTATGACTACAACAAGTTGTTCCAGAAGCTCGCCCGCTTTGCCAAGCAGGACGTCCCAGATGAGAAGAGCATGATATACCAGTTCAGGGGTGGTCTCAGAGAAGAAATCCAGCTAGCTCTTGTTCTCTTTGAGCCCTTGAGGTACGATGAGTTCTACAACATGGCTCTGAAGCAAGAGGCCGCTCAACTGAGGTGTGATGCTTCCAAGAAGCGAGTCAAAGATGTTACTCCTTCTTCCTCTACTCAAGTGGCCAAGCAGCAGAAGTATTGGCTTCCTCCTCCTCCGTTTCGTCAGCCGTATCAGAAGAGCAAAGATGGCAGTGGTTCTTCCCACCCACCCAACCCTGGCTTTCAAAACAAGACTTCGTCTCAAGCTCCAAGATCGAGTGCTCCGTACCACCGTCCGCTTTCAGAGGTCACATGCAACAAGTGCCAACAGAAGGGTCACTATGCCAACAAGTGTTTCAACCAGAGACGTCTTCCTCCTCCTCCTCCTGTGAGATCGGCAAGTACAGCTATGGTCAAGCATAACACCAAGTCCGCCAAGGTCAACTTGCTGAATGCAGCTCAGGTAGAGGACTCACCAGATGTGATTATGGGTAACCTTCCTATTAATGACAGTCCCGCAAGAGTTCTTTTTGACACTGGTGCATCTTTATCATTTTTATCGAAGCCTTTTGCATCCATGCATGATGTGCATACTATTGATTTGCCTAAGCCGATAGCGGTCTCTTCTCCGGGTTTGTTCATGAACACCAAAATGATGGCTCCGGATGTTACTATCACGTTGGGCGATTACAAGTTTCTTTCTTCTCCAATGGTTCTTGGTAACTCGGATATTGATCTTATTCTCGGGATGGATTGGCTTTCTAAGCACAAGGCTCAGCTTGATTGTGCAGCCAGGCAGATTCAATTGACTCATTCGTCTAAGGATGTAATTGTCTTTGCCGCGCGGGATAATTCTATCCGTCTGTTTTCTCTCAATGAGAAGGGTGAATTGGATGCTATCTCGCAAATTCCAGTCGTTTGCGAATATCAAGACGTCTTTCCAGAAGAGCTTCCAGGAATGCCTCTGCATCGGCCAGTTGAATTCGTTATTGATCTTGAGCCTGGTACGGAACCTATGTCCAAGCGTCCTTACAAGCTCGGACCTGAAGAGTTGAAGGAGCCGAAGAAGCAACTCGATGGTCAAGAAAGAATGGGTCTCATCCGGCCTAGTTCTTCTCCGTGGGGTTGTGGTGTTCTTTTTGTGAAGAAGAAGGATGGAACGGACCGACTTTGTGTTGATTACCGTCCATTGAACAAGAAGACCATCAAGAACAAATACCCACTTCCCAACATCAACGAGCTGTTCGAACAACTCAAAGGTGCCCAAGTATTCTCCAAGCTTGATCTCCGTATGGGTTATCATCAGATTCGAATCCGTGAGCAAGATATTCCCAAGACGGCCTTCAGGACAAGCTATGGTTTATATGAATACACTGTCATGTCTTTTGGCCTCGTCAACGCTCCTCCGACGTTCTCTCGCATGATGAACTTCATCTTCAACGCCTACACCAATGACTTCATTTTGGTCTATCTCGACGACATTCTGGTTTTCTCGAAGAACAAGGAAGATCATGCCAAGCACTTGCGTTTGGTACTCGACAAGCTGAGGGAACACAGTTCTACGCCAAGTTCTCCAAGTGCGAATTTTGGCTCGATGAGGTTCTTTATCTTGGTCATATCATCTCTGCCAAGGGCATTGCCGTGAATCCTGGGAAGGTGTCTGCAATTGTGAATTGGGAACCTCCTCAGAATGTGAAGCAACTCCGTAGCTTCCTCGGTCTCGCAAGCTATTGTTGAAGATTCGTTGAAAACTTTTCTAAGACCGCGAAGCCTCTCTCAAATCTTCTCCAGAAGCATGTCAAGTACGTTTGGTCTCCGGAGTGTGACATTGCTTTCAACACTTTGAAAGAGAAATTGATCACTGCTCCAGTTCTGACTCCGCCTGATGAATCCAAGCCGTACGAGGTCTTTTGTGATGCCTCTCTCCAAGGTCTTGGTGCAGTATTGATGCAAGAGAAGAAAGTTGTTGCTTATACCTCTCGCCAGTTGAAGCCTAATGAGAAGAACTACCCCACTCATGATCTCGAGTTGGCAGCAGTTGTGCATGCTCTTTTGACTTGGAGACATCTCTTATTGGGAAGAAAAGTGGACATTTTCACTGATCACAAGAGTCTCAAGTACATCTTCACTCAGCCTAATCTCAACCTCAGGCAAACTCGATGGGTCGAAATGATTCAAGAGTATAATCCGAGTATCGAGTATACTCCAGGCAAGGCCAATGTGATTGCTGATGCATTGAGCAGGAAGGCTTATTTGCAACAGTCTGATTTTCAAGGCTTATCAACCCGAGCTCTGTGAAGCTTTCCGCAAACTTAATCTGCAAGTTGTTCCTCAAGGTTTCCTCGCCAACCTTCAAGTCTCTCCTACCTTGGAAGACCAGATTCGCCAAGCCCAGCTTCTTGATGCTATGGTGAAAAAGGTGAAGATTGGGATTGCCAAGAGTCAACCCAAGTACAAGTGCTACCGCCTTGATGACAAGGACACTCTCTTCTTCGAGGATCGTATTGTTGTGCCCAAAGGTGAACTTTGTAAAGTGATCATGAATGAGGCTCACAATTCTCTCCTCTCCATCCACCCTGGGAGCACGAAGATGTATCAGGACCTCAAGCAGGCTTATTGGTGGACTCGAATGAAGCACGAGATTGCTAAGTTCGTGAATGAGTGTGATGTCTGCAGAAGAGTGAAGGCAGAACACCAAAGGCTAGCGGGTCTCCTCCAACCTCTTGCCATTCCAGAATGGAAGTTTGACCACATTGAAATGGACTTCGTGACTGGGTTTCCAAAGTCCAAGCATGGTAATGATGCTATATTCGTTGTTATTGACAAACTCACCAAAGTGGCTCATTTTCTGCCTATCAAAGAGTCAATCACTGCAGCTCAATTGGCGGAACTCTATACCTCTCGAATTGTCTCTCTGCACCGTATTCCTCAAGTGATCTCTTCAGACCGTGGCAGCATCTTTACCTCCAAGTTTTGGGATTCTTTTCAGAAGGGCATGGGCACCAACATCCGCTTCAGCACAGCTTTTCATCCTCAAACTAGCGGTCAAGTCGAGTGTGTCAACCAGATTCTTGAAGATATGCTCAGGGCTTGTGTGATCTCCTTCGGCATGAAGTGGGAGGATTGTCTTCCTTATGCTGAATTCTCCTACAACAACAGTTTTCAAGCAAGTTCGGGCAAGGCCCCATTTGAAATTTTGTATGGCAGGAAGTGCCGTACCCCTCTCAACTGGTCTGAAACTGGTGAACGTCAGCTTTTGGGAAATGACTTAATCACAGAGGTAGAAGAAATGTGCAAAGTCATTCGAGATAACCTCAAAGCATCCCAATCCTGTCAGAAGAGCTAATATGATAGTAAGCACCGTGATTTGGCTTTCGAGATCAGAGATCATGTTTACCTCCGCGTCTCTCCTATGAAGGGTACTCGTCGCTTCGGTATCAAAGGGAAGCTTTCCCCCAGATACGTGGGACCTTTCAAGATTGTCAGCAAGAGAGGCGATTTGGCCTATCAACTCGAGCTTCCTTCAAACTTTGCAAATGTTCATGATGTGTGCCATGTCTCTCAGCTCCGAAAGTGCTTCAAGACTCCTGACCGCACCGTCAACTTCGAGGACATTGAGCTCCAAGAAGATCTCTCCTATCGTGAGCACCCAGTTGCTATCCTTGAAGAGACTGAACGCAAGACTCGCAACAAGTCGATCAAGTTCCTCAAAGTCAAGTGGTCACACCATTCCGACCGTGAAGCTACCTGGGAACGCGAGGATCACCTCCGTTCTGAGTACCCGGCATTCTTTCAGTCCTAGATCTCGGGACGAGATCCTTTCATAGTGGCGGAGTGTTGTAACACCCCGAATGTAACTTACCCAATTTGTACTCCAACTCTTGCCATTTCCGGCTTTAAGTTATTTTATTTTCTCGGGTTTAGGCCTTTGTCTCCGTGTGTTGTTATCGTTGTCATGCATCTCATATCATGTCATCATGTGCATTGCATTTGCATACGTGTTCATCTCATGCATCCGAGCATTTTCCCCGTTGTCCGTTTTGCATTTCGGCGCTTCGTTCTCCTTCGGTGGTCATTTCTAGCTTTCTTTCGTGTGTGTGGATTAAACATTTCCGGATTGGACCGAGAATTGCCATGCGGCCTTGGTTTACTACCGGCAGACCGCCTGTCAAGTTTCGTACCATTTGGACTTCGTTTGATGCTCCAACGGTTAAACGAGGGACCGAAAAGGCCTTATGTGTGTTGCAGCCCAACACCCCTCAAATTTGCCCCAAAACCCACCTGAACCTGCTCCATCTTCTAGAGCATTCGATCATGATCGCGTGGCCGAAAACCGTGCTCAATTTGGACACTCCTAGCTCTTCCTATGCCTATATAAAGGCCTCTCCCTGAAATTCCGGATCCCCCTCGTCCAAAAACCCTAAAATTCGTCTCCGCGCCGACCGGACACGTCCGTCCGGGCCAGACACTTTCGCCGCCGCCAGCCGAGATCTGCCACGTCACTGCCGCCGACCCCGCGTGCTGCCGCGGCCCGGGAGCCCAGATCCGGCCCCCACCGCCGCCGCCTCCTTCTTCCCCGAGGAGCCGCGCCTGCTCCTCCGCCGCGCCGCCCTGCACCGGTGGCCGGAGTCCGCCGCACCACCCCGCACGACTCGCCGCGCCGCCCGGGTCCGGCCTCGCCCGCACCGCCCGAGGTCTCCACCGGCTGCCGCCGCCATCAGTGCCATCTCCGCCGTCCGCCGCTCCGACCCCGACCTCCGGCAAGCCCCACCAATGCCGGCCGGTCATCCTCGTTATCCGCGCCGCCGGTGAACAGTGTTTTCACAGAGATCCAGATTCGGATGAACAATAAACCCTAGGTCGAATTTCCTCCAAGTCCTCGGATTTTCAGATCCATGTGCTCATGTTCATAGCATCGTATCTCCTCATCCGTAGCTCCGATTTGTGCATATAGCATATCAAAATGTTCGCCTCAGAGAGTACATCATTTCATTCCATTGCATCATTTTCATTTGAGTTCATCTTGATGCCCGAAATGCTGTGAGAAGAGGGCTACTTGAGATAATTGTCAGATCTGCTACTCCATCTTAGACATTTGTCATTTTTGCCATGATTATTGTGTGCATGATATGCCCTGATGCTCTACATATGTTTTGTTAAGGGTTTTGTCATATTTCCAGAGGTGCAACCCATGTATTTTTGTGATGTGTGTGGTGGCTAGTGCAAGTTTGCGAAATGAGGCACTTGGTAATTCTGTTTTCAGGGACTTAGCATTTCCACCAAGTCCTTGAGCTGTTTAGTTCATGATGCCATATGTTCATGTTGTTTCCTAGCGATCCGTGCCTCTTTTGAGGATGATCAGTAAGGATGTTTTGTTAATCTTGTAGTGCTCCATCCATTCATGTCTTTGTTTGCAATTATGGAGCACCCTAGCTTGAGTCAATCGAGCTCTACTTTTGCTACTTTGTGAATCTGGGTAGATTGTCAACTTGTTTGCAATTTTGCCGAGGACGTTATAGTTGATCCGTGAATGCTATGTTATTATTCTTGCCATGTCTAGCTTGCATTTTGTGTATTCTTGATGGATGTATGCTTAGCTTATCATGACTTGCTCCGTAGTGAGTGCATCGAGCTCGTAAACATGCCTACTTGAGTTATGTTTCAGCATGTGCCAGTTTTTCACTAAGTCTGATAACTGATTATGTTTTTGCTATGTTCACATGCTTGCAAATGTATTTTGTGATCCCTTTTGGCTCAAGGTCACTAAGGGACTTTTGTTAAGCTCTTTGAGTAGCTCCATGCCATGCTTTACTTTGTCATGTTGAGGTCCTGTAGCATATAGTTTTGTTGCTCCGAAGAGTGCTATCTGATCTGAAATTCCAGACAAGTGTTAATTTCACTAAGTCTGAGATCTGTTTTCCATATGCAGTTTTGCCATGCTTGTTTGAACCTGTTAATGGATGAATTGGCCGTAGCTCAGTGCTAGACTTTTGTTAAGCATCTTGAATGCATCCCTGCCATGTATTTTGTTGTCATGTTTGAGTACTGTAGCATGTTAATCTCATTGCATTTAGATGTCTACTTGCTATAAATCGCAGACCGGTGTCATATTTGAATCGCTTTCCATTTCCAAACCGTAACTCCGATTCCGGTGATCTTTATATCGTTTTCAGGCGATTGCATCTCATCTTTCTAGTGGCACTCTTGGTTTTCCAAGTTGAGGCCAGGTTCATGCATTTCTTGTCATATCTTGCATATGCATCCCGCATCGCATCCCGCATAGCATACCATGTTTGCATCATATCGTTTGATCCTTGCACGTGGTTGACTGTGTCCTTGTTGCTTGTTTGTATTGTTTGGGTAGAGCCAGGAGACGAGTTCGCTAATGAGGAGCCCGTTGAGTTTGCTTTCAAGGATCCAGTCAACTCTGACAACTTTGCAGGCAAGATGATCATACCCTCGAAATCACTACTATCTTTGCTTTGCTAGATGCTCGCTCTTTTGCTATGCCAATGCTACGATGCCTACCAGTTGCTTTCAAGCCTCCCAAATTGCCATGTTCAGCCTCTAACCCACCATTGTCCTAGCAAACCGTTGATTGGCTATGTTACCGCTTTGCTCAACCCCTCTTATAGCGTTGCTAGTTGTAGGTGAAGATTGGAGACCGTTCCTTGTTGGAACATTTATTTACTTGTTGGGATATCATTATATTGCCATGTTATCTTAATGCATCTATATACTTGGTAAAGGGTGGAAGGCTCGGCCTCTCGCCCAGTGTTTTGTTCCACTCTTGCCGCCCTAGTTTCCGTCATATCGGTGTTATGTTCCCGGATTTTGCGTTCCTTACGCGGTTGGGTTATAATGGGAACCCCTTGATAGTTCGCCTTGATTAAAGCTTTTCCAACAATGCCCAACCTTGGTTTTACCATTTGCCACCTAGCCTCTTTTTCCCTTGGGTTTCCGGAGCCCGAGGGTCATCTTATTTTAAGCCCCCCGGGCCAGTGCTCCTCTGAGTGTTGGTCCAACCGAGCGGTGTCTGGGGCTACCAGGGGCAACTCTGGGCTGGCCTACCCGACGTCTTGCTCATCCGGTGTGCCCTGAGAACGAGATATGTGCAGCTCCTATCGGGATTTGTCGGCACATTCGGGTGGTGTTGCTGGTCTTGTTTTAACCTGTCGAAATGTCTTGAAGAACCGAGGTACCGAGTCTGATCGGAACGTCTCGGGAGGAGGTCTATTCCTTCATTGACCGTGAGAGCTTGTCATGGGCTAAGTTGGGACTCCCCTGCAGGGATTTGAACTTTCGAAAGCCGTGCCCACGGTTGTGGGCAGATGGGAATTTGTTAATGTCCGGTTGTAGATAACTTAAACATTAACTTAATTAAAATGAATCAACGGTGTGAGTTACCGTGATGGCCTCTTCTCGGCGGAGTCTGGGAAGTGGACACGGTGTTGGAGTAATGTTTGCCGCAGGATTGCCCTCTTTAGTTATGCGTTCGCGCTTTGCCTTCTCTTCTCGCTCTATTTTGCGAATAGGTTAGCCACCATATATGCTAGACGCTTGCTGCAGCTCCACATATATTTACCTTGCCTTACCTATTAAGCTTAAATAGTCTTGATCGCGAGGGTGCGAGATTGCTGAGTCCCTGTGGCTCACATATTACTATTACACCAGATGCAGGGCCTGATGATATAGCTCCAGATGGCGCGCTTGAGCTCAAGTGGGAGTTTGACGAGGACTCTCAGCGATACTATGTTTCTTTTCCTGATGATCAGTAGTGGTGCCCAGTTGGGGTTGATCGGGACCGTGTCGCATGTTGGGTTGTCTTTTATTTTGGCGCCGTAGTCGGGTCATGAGTGTTTGAATGATGTAATGTTATTTATGTACTTGATTGACGTGGCGAGTGTAAGCCAACTATGTTATCTTCCCCTTTATTATACATATTACATGGGATGTTTGTGAAGATTGCCTAACTTGCGACATATGCCTTCAATGCAATTATGCCTCTAAGTCGTGCCTCGACACGTGGGAGATATAGTCGCATCGAGGGTGTTACACCGGCCGGGAGCCAGAGCTCGGTATCTTAGGTTTATCAGCGCTGCAGGGAAGGACCCGAGCACATGCGCCATGCCAGCAGCCCGGTTGCGGGATGAGCAAGAGGCGGGTTTAGCAACGCAGAGGCCGCGAGGGGAAACTCCATGGATAACGAGACGACAAGAGTAACATCAACAACCATGATATCTCAAGCATGCATAACTGGTCCGGAGTACATGAATTAAAATGGTGTGGCTGCAGGGGCTGGCCCTAACAACTTGAGGATAATGCAACACAAGTGGCGCCCACAATTGAACAAACCAAAAAGTCACCTGGCATCATCGTCGTAGAGGTGTTGGAGTAGCTAAAGATGCATGCTGCAGAGATTGTTCCTCACGAGTCGCCTGACTCATGAGTCTCGAGGGGCTCCAGAGGTCCAGGAGGCTCGCGAGGGTCCGACACCTCCTCCGACAAGATTTCCTGGCGCCTGGCCTCGTGAGACGCCAGGACACCCTACATGTAGCGCTGGTGCGTGGCAGCCATGTTCAGCAGGCCGAACAGCGTGCGGACATAGCTGCAGGGGCAGCCCCCACTCCGGCCGATGCGGGACAGCTAGAAGAGCTCCTAAGAAGCGGCCCTGTTGAGGCCTGTGATGTTGACGCAGACGCGCAGCTCGCTACCCATGTCAGGGGCGGAAACTGCACTGAGTGGTGCGGGGCAACGCTCGCCGTGCATGGCCGGCGCCTCCTGAAGCTCTTCGATTGCCTTGGTGATGAACTCCTGAGCACCTGGTACCTCGCACCATTCTCATGGAAGCGCGCATTGAAGCATGCCTCCACCTGGTGCCCGAACGCCTCCCTCATGACGTTGGTCAGGTGAGAGGCCCTCCAGACAAGAGCCCCTGAGCCCATCCTGAGAGGGGTGCCAGGCGTGCCTTCCTATGCGAGAGGGAAAGGTGCCCTAGCAGTGGGCGCGAGGCCTGAGGCACGATCGTCGGACGCCCCAGCCTCCTGACGGCCCCTGAGGAGGAGATGTTTATTCTTCTTGGGGATGGTCTCAGGAGGATGGGTGGCACCCTCATCATATGAGTTTTTGATTGCCGTGGCCTGGTAGGCTCACTCGAGGGAGAACACCGCATCCTTCTCATCACAGGCGACCATGATGATTGTCAGGTGGTAGGTGCGACATATGCCAACGGGTGGCTTATCATTGTGGGAGCCAATAAAACAGCGCCGGTGCCTGGAAACGGGATAAGGCAAAGACATGCACGCCGACGGATCTTACCCAACTTCAGGGCTCTCCGGGGAGATAACACCCCTACTGCTGCTCTGCGGGGTCTCCTCTTGGTTACTAAAATGAACAAGTAGCTACACAATGCTCCTCGAGCTGTCTTGGGTGGAAGGAGGAAGAAGGGCTTAGCTAGCTTGCTTCCTCTCCTTGTATGGTGTCTAGGTCTAACTTGAGAGTCCAACCCTTTGCATGGGTGCACCGGGGGGTTTATATAGGCCTACCCCCCGAGGGTACAATGGTAATCCAGCTGGGCGCGGGGCCCAGTTGTCTGTGGCTATGCTTGCCGGCTTCTGCGCCGGCTACTGGGGCCCGCCGGCTGGTGGGTCCCGCCGGCTGCCGGCTCCTTGGTCGACAGGCAGGCCCCACAGGCCAGGGCCTGGTTGGTGGCTGGTTACTGTTACTCCGTGCTGTTGACACAGGCTTGGTCGGGGTAAGCGTGGCTACAGTAACGCCGACTTGGCGGGCGATTACTGTAGCCCCGCCGTATCTTGTCTCCTTAATGGGTGTCTCCTTCGAGGAAGGTGGCAGGCCGGCTATGGGAAGCCGGCCCTCTATCTTGCCGGCTTGAGAGGAGGTGCGGCTGCCTTCGGCATCTCTCTGCCCGAAGGGGCCCACCGCCTCGGGGGCCACGCTGGCGGCCCATCGTGGACGGTGTCGGAGCTGCCGTGGCAACAGTGCCGCGCCGGACGGGTCGTGGCCACCCGTACGGCGCACTGTACCAGGCGTGCTCCAGGTTTTGGGGGTGGTAGGCTCCACTGTAGCCACGCCCCGCTTCATCATCGCAGGGTGGACGCGTACATTGCGGGTACGGCTTTGACTGCTTTATGGGAGCCGGCTTCTCGTAGCCGGCCTTGCTGTAGCCGGCTTCTCGTAGTCGGCCCTCCACAGCTTTCTTCATGAGGGTAAAGGGCGGGCCGCCTCCGAAGCCGGCCAGGAGGATAGTCGGCAAGGGGGAAGGCGGCCTAGGTCTTGAGTCTTCTTGAGAGCCGGACGGGCTCGTAATTTTTTCTGATGGGCCAGGGGAAGCCGGCTAGGCTACCCATGGCTATTTACTCCGACAGTAGTCCCCGAAGCTGGGCGAGCTTCACGGCGGATAGAAGGACGAGAAGCTCGGTCAGCTTCATACCTTGAGGAGCCGACCTTGCCGTCGTAGGCCGACTTCGGAGAACTTTCTTGTTTATTAATATGACCGTGGTTGACCCATGGGCTGGCCGCGGGCCCCCCACGACGGGCCACGTGGCGGAGAAGTCCTGCCGTCGCACGCGCGCGACGGGACGCCGCCGCAGGCCCAGGCCCGCCACTCCTTGGCCTCGGCCCGGGCGCAGATCTTCTGTGGCCCGAGGGGACTGCTCGCCTCCCCGTGGCCGTTTCTTCGTGTCTTCAAGGCGCACAATTAACGCGGGGCATGGGGGAGATGGGCACGATCGATCCCCACGATCCCCCACGCCGCGCCTCCTCGGCTCCGGCGCACAAGCCTACAAGTAGGAGGGGGAGGGGGAGAGACAAAGGCTTGCTCGCTCCCCCGCTCCCCGTCCCTCCTTGCCCTTCTCTTCCTTTCTTCTTCCTTCGCGCCCGACGCAGCCTCCCGTCGCAGCCCACCCACGCCGCCATGTCCATGGCGCTGTCAAGCTCGTGGGACGGGTCCAATGTCCATGAAGACCACATCGAGTTTCTCTGCCAGACCCGGCGCCTGCCCGCCGCCAACCTCGTGCAGGCTCGTCTGGCGCCGGAGGCGGAAATCTCGCCCGCGCCGGAGGAAGGCGAGCGCGTCGTCTTCCGCACGCATTTCTTGCGTGGCTTCAGCTTCCCGGCGAGTGGCTTCATGCGCTCCTTCCTCGACTTCTACCATCTCCAGCCGCATCACCTCACGCCCAACGCGGTGATGCAGCTGTCGGCCTTCGTCTCTCTCTGCGAAGGCTTCTTGGGAGTGCTGCCCACGCTGGAGCTTTGGGCAGAGCTCTTCCAAAACAAGCTCGGCACCGTCTCCGCCGGCGTGCCCGCCCCCTGCGGGGCCTTCATCGTGATGAAGAGGTCAAGCGACAACAACCCCTTCCCGCACATCCCCTTGATCCAATCGGTCAAACTCTGGCAAAAATCTTATTTCTACGTCAAGAACGTCGCCTCGCAAGGAGACTACGTTAATCTGCCGGCTTACGAAGCCGGCCCGCCGGCTGGGAGGCGGCCGTATTGGGGCTTCCGGTCCAAGTCCTTATCTCCGGCCGGGAACGCCGCCATCGCCCGGCTTCGGGTAATGATCCAGTCGGAAGGCCTGCGCGGAGCCGACTTGGTGGCCGCCTTCGTCGAGCGCCGGATCCTTCCCCTTCAGAGCCGGCCCCACATGTTATGCCAGATGAGCGGCCGCTTCGACCCATGCCGGCTGAGCACATGGGAGATGCCCCATGCCGAGGTAGCGCTCATGGTGAACTACATCGCCAACCTCAAGCTCGCCGACGACTGGCAATACGGCAAGGCGCCGTACTCCCGCGCCCATCCTCCGCCCGTGGTAAGTCCTTCTTTCTGTCATCAGCCGGCTTGTGCCGGCCAGCTTCTGACCGGGCGGCTCTTCTCCTTTCTCTTTTTTATCAGAACCCTCTTCTTCCGTCGCCAGCCGGGGCGGCAGGAGTCGAACGCCAGTATGCCCCGGACCGTACGGTGGACGACATCGACGACCCGGATTTGGCCGCGGCCGCCATGGAGGACGCCGCCACGGGGGACGTCGCCAAGCCTGAAGGCACGGGGCTCTCGGCCAGTTTTGACGACTGGCCGGACGACGCCGACGCCGAAGAAATCCTGCGCCACCAGCCGGCTACCGATCGTCATAGCGCGGGCTCGTCCGCCGCGCCGGCTGCCGGTGGTGGAAAGTCGAAACGCCGGGCCGCGCTTCCTCTCTTCGACAGCCGGCCGAAAAAGTTGAGGGCCTCCGCCACGGCAACGAAGCGAGACGAAGCGGCGGCGAAGGCGGCCCGTTTCCGGAAGGCGGTGAAGAAACCTCCAGCGGTTTCCTCGTAAGCCCTCTGGCCGCTTGCGTGCTTTTTTTCGTTGTCTTCCTTTGTTCTGAGTCTTCTCCGATTTCCGAGCAGGGCGCCACTTTCCCTCGAGCGAGGCCCAGGCGGCTCTGTGGTCGGGTCGGGTGCTGGATCTTCAGGGCCCCGCCGCGTGGACCCCCGCGCCGATCTTGCAGAAGCCACGGAGCGGAACGCCCGCGAGGCGCGACAAGAGAGGGAGGCGGCGGAGCGGGAGGCCGCCCGGGCGGCGACGGAGTGAGCTGACGCGGCAGCCGAGACTCCATCGGAGCGGGCGACCGCGGAGACGGAGGCGGAGGGCACGCATAGCCTTCCTCCGCTGCTCGCCATCCCCCTCCACACCTTGGACCCGGACATCCCGCTGCCCACGGCGGAGGAGATCACCCCCGATCAGCCGCTGGTGCAGAGGGATGAACTCTTCGAGGTCTTCGCGGAGAGGACGCCGCCGGCGGCGCCAGCCGGAGCGGGCGAAGGCGGCCAGTCGTCGGCGGTGCCGGAGGAGCTGGCCCGGGCCGCACCCGAAGCCGGAGCCGGCCTTGAAATTCAGCTGGCGGCGAGCCGGCACGCCGGAGGGAGCACGGCCCCGGACACGCGCCAAGCCGCGGGTGCCGACCAGACGGCAGAAGCCTTGGAGGCGGCCAGTTCCGCCACGTCCGAGTGGACTCCCAGTGGAGGAAGTGGCGAGCTGAACGTGGCGGCCCAAGGGGTTCGAAGCCGGCTGGAGGCCTAGGCCGCCCTCCTGCGGCAATTTACTCAGGAGTTTCTGTCGACGCGGTCCGCAATTCGGGTGAGTTTTTTTACTTGTCGACCGCTCTGGTCCTCTGATTCTTTCCGTGGGGGCGCGCTAGCGCACCCACTGGGTGTAGTCCCCGAGATCCGGGCCGACTGCAGCGCAGTCGGGTCGGATCTTTCCCGACGACTATCTTACCTCTGTTTTCTGTCTGATCTTTAGGATTATCACAACTCTCGTGCCGCCGCCTTCAACTCCCAGGCTCGGGAGCTGAGCCGGAGGACCGAAGACCTGGCCAGCAGCCGACGTAAGTATATTGCTTTTATCTGTCTCTCGTGGGGGCGCGACAGCGCCCACTGGGTGTAGTCCCCGAGATTCGGGCCGACTGCAGAGCAGTCGGGTCGGATCTTCCTTGACGACTTTTCCCTTGCTGACTTTTTCTCTTTGTCTTTTGCTCATGCAGAGGCCAACGCCGACTTGCGGAGGGAGCTCGGCGAAGTGCAGACTGCTCTTCGTGCCAGGGACGCCGAGTATGCCGACTTGGTTCAGGAGCGCGATCGCCTGGTCAAGAGACTGGCCGACCAGGAGGAAAGCCATAAGGCGGCCCTGCAGAAGGCGCAGGACGGCGAGGCTGCCCTGAAGGCGGAGCTCGAGACCAAGGCGGCGAGCTGGGCCGAGACGCGCCAGGCACTGGAGGAAGGTTTCGGCCGGATCGAAGATCTGATCAATGGTAAGCCGCCTTTCTTACCCTTCCTCCATCTGCTGGCCGCCTGGGGCTTTATTCTTACTTGTGCTTGTTACTTTGCGCAGATTACTTTCGCGGCCACTCCGTCCTCGCCGCCCAAGCCATCGAGGCCCATCGCGAGGCGCGCCGTCAGGCTGGAGTTGTTATTCCGCCGGATGCGAATCGAACGCTGTCGGAGCAGCTCATCGCCATCCAAGCGCGACTGCAGCCGGCCCATCGGATGCTCTGCCGGCTCCAATGTGCCGGGGCATAGGTGCTGGCCGCGCTTTGGCCCGGCCAGACGATTCCCCGCACCCCAAGTCGGACTGCCGACTGGCTAGAAGTCGCAGTCGGCCGCTTCGAGGCTTGGAAGGCGTCCGCAGCCCGTCTCGGAGCCGGGCGTGCGTTGGAGTTCGTCCGCGCGTGGTACCCAGGGCTAAGCCTGGACCAGCTGCGGACTTGGCGGTTGGAGGCCGATGCGGAGCTGGAGGAGGTGCGGCCGGTGATTGCGCAGCGTGCCTCGACGATCGCCGAGTGCACCGACACCAGCGTCTTCACACCGGAACTCAGTGATGACGGCATCGCCCAGCCGGAGGAGTGGTTCGGGCTAAACCCGGCGGAAGGCGAGGACTCGGCCGAGGAGATCGCCTCCAGCGACGAGGGCGAGGACGACGAGGAGGAAGACGGCGGAGATGCCGAGCCGACTGGCGAGATGACCGACCGCCCTCAAGCCGACCGTGCCTCCAGCAACGAGCCGCGCGGGAGCGCGCCCTCTGCCGGAGGTGGTGATCAGGCCGAAGTCGGCCAGCCGGCCGCTCCTTCAGCCGACGCGACCGTCTCCACCGCCCAGCCTGGCTCGTCAGCGGCCCCGCCGGCTTAATCTGTCGTCCCAGTTGTTCCCTCTTTTGCTTTTTCGAACAATTTTAAGTTTCCGCAATTCCACCCACTGGGGGTGTATCGAACAATGTTGGATGCTGACCTCTCTGGAGGTCCATTGTGTAAATATTATTGTATGCATGTGTTGGCTTCCATTCAAGTGCACTTTTTTATCCTTAGGCTTTTTCCTTTGCCGCCTTCCCTCTTTGGGAAGGCAAGTACTCGAACTTTCTTGGATTTGAAGCAGACTGAATGTAAGCCGGCTGGCCGGCTACTCTGGTAGTCGGTCGGCGGGAGGCGGCAAGCCGGCTTTTGTTATATATAAGCCCGTTAGTCCCTAGCCGTTTTTCGTGTGCGCACCCTTTCCGGCTTATGACTCTTGCCAGCCGAGCAGTCGGTTCTTCGAACTGCGATTTTGGCAAGAGCCAAGCCTGGGTGTCGGCACATTACTTGTCCGACTGCGGGTAGGGCTCCTAATATAACTCCAGTCGGCTAGTCCCCGGGCCGACTCGTCGAACCCGGTGCCGGACAAAATAAATGAACAGGTGATATCATACGCATGATAACTTTCATTCATAAAATAAAAGGTGGCAGTCGCCGAGTCCTCCTCGGGGAGCCTATTGTTTCATACTTAATACAAAAGTGGACGCAATACATACTGCATTTTAACTGTAAAACTTCCGAAGAAGATTGGCGTTCCATGGTCGTTCTGACTCCTTGCCGGAGTCGTCTCTCTTGCGTGCCTTCGGCTTCTGTGCGTCGATGAGGTAGTAGGCATCGTTGCCTAAAGCTCTGCTGACGACGAAGGGACCTTCCCAGGGGGCTGCGAGCTTGTGCTGGCCGGCTGTTCGCTAGATCAGCCGGAGCACAAGGTGGCCCTCCTGGAAGGATCTTGGTCGGACCCTCCGGCTGTGGTAGCGGTGCAAACCCTGCTGGTAGATGGCAAACCGGCTGAGGGCTAACAGCCGGCCTTCTTCCAGCAGGTCGACACCGTCTTCTCTTGCTTCTTTGGCTTCCGCTTCCATGTACATGGTTACCCGAGGCGCGTCGAACTCGATGTCTGTTGGGATGACCGCCTCGGCACCATATACAAGGAAGAAAGGAGTGAAGCCGGTTGATCTGTTTGGGGTAGTACGCAGACTCCATAGGACAGCCGGCAGCTCATCGAGCCAACAGCCGGCTGAATGCTCCAGAGGTACGACCAGTCGGGGCTTGATGCCGGACATGATAAGGCCATTTGCTCGCTCCACTTGGCCGTTTGACTGCGGGTGTGCGACGGACGCAAGGTCCAGCCGGATACCTTGTGCGGCGCAGAAACGTGCCAAGGCACCTTTGGCAAAATTCATGCCGTTGTCGGTGATGATGTTGTGCGGTACGCCGTACCGGGTTGTTATATCTGCAATGAAAGTCACTGCACTCGGCCCATTCAGCTTCTTGATCGGCTTCGCCTCGATCCACTTGGTGAATTTGTCGACGGCGACGAGCAAATGTGTCATGCCGCCGCGCGCCGTCTTGAATGGGCCCACCATATCCAATCCCCAGACGGCAAAGGGCCAGGTGATGGGAATGGTCTTGAGTGCCGAAGCCGGCATGTGTTGCTTGGAGCTGAAAAGCTGGCAGCCTTTGCAGTGTTTGACTAGCTCTTTGGCGTCGTCCAAAGCAGTCGGCCAGAAGAAACCATGGCGGAAGGCTTTGGCGACAAGTGATCTTGATGCGGCGTGGTGGCCGCACTCTCCTTGGTGTATATCCCTGAGGATTGCAATGCCTTTCTCCTGCTTGACGCATCGCTGTAAGACTCCGGTGACGCTGTGCTTGACAAGCTCTCTGTTGACGATTGTGTATGCTCCGGCTCGGTGCTGGACTTGTCTCGCTTCAGTTTCGTCAGCCGGCAGATCTTGGTTCACCAAAAAGTTGAGGATGGTCTGGGCCCATGACGGAGCTGCGACTTCCCCTGCCGCCAAAGTGGCCACAGCCACCAGGGTGGGCGGGCTGGGTAATGAAGTGCTGGAGTCAGCCGCCGCTTGCTGTGCTGAAGAAGTCCCCGGGCCGGCTACCGCAGTCCCCGAGCCGGGTACCGCAGTCCCCGAGCCGGATGCGGCAGTCCCTGAGCCGGCTATTGCAGTCCCTGAGCCGAGTATTGAAGTCCCCGGGCCGACTGCTTGATTCTTCGAGCCGGACCCGGCCCCATCGGGGTTAGGCGGCACGAAGATGGAGTCGGATTCCGGAGTTGGCTTGATGGATGGCTTGAGGAGGCGCTGTAGGGCGACGCCGGTTGGTATTGCTTGCCGCGTGGAGCCTATTCGAGCCAGGGCATCTGCTGGCTCGTTGTCGGCTCGTGGCACATGGAGGAATTCACATCCATCGAAGTATCCACTGATCTGCTGCACTAGGAAGCGGTAGCTCGCCATGTTTGTGTCCTTGGCATCCCAGTCGCCAGAAGATTGCTGAACCACCAAATCCGAGTCACCATAGCACAGGATCCGGCGGATGCCGAGTTCCTTGGCAAGCCGGAGCCCGTGTATGAGCGCTTCGTACTCGGCTACATTGTTGGAGGCGGCGAAGTGGATCTGCAGCGTGTATCTGAGCTTGTCACCCTTAGGAGAGGTAAGGACGACGCCGGCTCCCAAGCCGGTGCGCATCTTGGATCCGTCAAAGTGCATGCGCCAATGGGTGGAGTCGGGAGCTGGCGGGAAGTACTGGGTCTCGGCCCAGTCGACGAGGAAGTCGGCCAGTGCTTGCGACTTGATGGCGGTGCAGGGTTGGTAGAAGATCGTGTAAGGGGCCAGCTCGATGGCCCACTTAGCCACCCGGCCGGATGCATCCCGGCTGCCTATGATCTCGGCTAGCGGGGCAGTGCATATGACCGTGATGGGATGTTCTTGAAAGTATGGCTTCAGCTTCTTGGCGGTGAAGTACACGCCGTAGCACATCTTCTGGTAGTGCGGGTAGTTCTGTTTCGAGGCGGACAGCACCTCGCTCAGGTAATAAACCGGCCTCTGGACCGGCTGGGCTTGGCCTTCTTCGGGGCGTTGGACCACAATAACGGTGCTGACCACCCGGCTAGTGGCGGCAATATAAAGGAGCATGTGATCTTTCTCAGTCGGCGCCGCCAAGACAGGCGGCGTGGACAGCATCTTCTTCAGCTCGCGGAAAGCTTGGTCGTCCTGGTCATTCCACTCGAAGTGAGTGCTCTTCTTCATGAGGCGGTAGAGAGGGAGGGCTTTCTCTCCAAGCCGGCTGATGAAGCGGTTCAGAGAGGCCAGGCACCCGATGAACTTCTGAATCTCTCGAAGCTTGGTTGGGACCGCCATCCTCTCGATGGCCTTGATCTTCACAGGGTTGCACTCGATGCCGCGTTCGGAGACCAGAAAGCCTAGGAGCTGGCCGGCTGGCACTCCGAACACGCATTTCTCGGGGTTGAGCTTGATTCGGGACCGGCGCAGGTTCTCGAATGTCTCCTTCAGGTCTTCCAGCAGAGTGCCGCGCTTCTCCGTCTTCACCACAATATCATCCACGTAGACGTGGGCGTTCTTGCCGAGTTGCGTGAGGAGGCACTTCTGCATGCAACGCTGAAAAGTGGCGCCGACATTCCTCAAGCCGAACGTCATAGTCAGGTAGCAGAAGGCTCCAAAAGGCGTGATGAAGGCGGTCTTCAGTCAGTCATCCGGGTTCAATTTTATCTGGTGGTATCCCGAATAAGCATCCAAAAAGCTCAACAGCTCGCATCCGGCTGTGGAGTCTATCACTTGGTCAATTCTGGGTAGGGCGAAGGGATCTTTTGGGCAGGCTTTGTTGAGGCTTGTGCAATCTATACACATGCGCCACTTGTTATTCTTTTTCAGCACGAGAACCGGGTTCGCGAGCCACTCGGGGAAGAAAACTTCCATGATGAAGCTGGCTGCAAGAAGCCGGGCTATCTCCTCCCCTACGATCCTTCTCTTCTCCTCTGACAGTCGGCGGAGAGGCTGCTTGACTGGTTTGGCATCCTCCCGCACATGTAATTTGTGCTCGGCGAAATCGTTCGGAACACCCGGCATGTCCTTGGGAGAGCATGCAAAGATATCCCGATTCTGACGGAGGAAATCGACGAGCTCGCCTTCCTATTTGCTGTCCAGGCTCGCCCCAATGATGGCAAACCTCTCGGGGTGCTCGGGGTCGAGCTGTATCTTCTTGGTCTCCTTGGCCGGCTGGAAAGATCCTTGGGCATCATACTCCTTGGAGTCGGCGGGCTGGTTTAGCTGTTTGCTGGCCAGGGCCACGACCCTGTTCAGCGTCTTCTTTTCCTCGGCAATCACGAGGGATTCGGCCAGCCGGCTGCCGGCCGCGGCGCAGTCGGCGGACTTCTTGTAGTCGCTGGCGATGGTGATTATGCCCTTGGAGCTTGGTATCTTCATCTTGAGGTACGCGTAGTGGGGGACCGCCATGAACTTGGCCAAGGCGGGTCGGCCAAGCAAGGCGTGGTAAGGGCTCTCCAGGTCCAACACCTCGAACCAGATTGCTTCCCGGCGGAAATGATCCTTGCCCCCGAAGAGTACATCGATCTTGATCTTGCCGATGGGGGCGCAGGACAAACCGGGTACGATGCCATGAAACACCATTCGAGTCGGCACAAGCTGTTTTGCCTTGACACCCAACTTCTCCATGGTGTCGTGGTACAGGATGTTGATGCTGCTTCCACCGTCGATCAGCACACGGGAGAAGCGCGCGGCACGTGGGTCCGTCGCGAGGGTGGCCTCCAGGACCAAAGCGTAGGAGCCCGGGGACGGCATCACCTCTGGGTGGTCGGCCCAGCTCCAGCTGATGGATTTCTCTGACCAATGCATGTGGCCGACTGGGTTGGCGGCGGCCACATTGACTTCTTGTTGCTCTCGGCGCTTGCTGCGCCGGTCTTCGGGCTGGCTCGTGAAGACAACGTAAGATGCTTGCTCGTCGGGGAACTCGTCGTGCACGGCGTTGACCGCGGGCCGAGCGGCCTTGGGTGGCGGAGCCGGAGGCGGCGGGCCGGCAGGCGGAGTCGGCATGAGCCCTTCGCCCTTAGAGATTCGGGCGAGCCAGTTACACTTTCGGGTCGTATGGTTGGACGGCTTTGCGCCGCTATGGAACTTGCACGGGGCGTCAAGGGTTTGCTCGTAGGAGAAGGCCGGCTGCCAAGCTGGCCGGCCGCCCTTGGGTTTCTTGGGCGCGGGCCGCCCCTCAGGCGGCGTATCTTCGACCGTGGCCACCTGCCGGCTAGCGGGAGGCGGCGCAGGGCCTTTGCGCTTCTGATCATTCTGGTGTTGGCGCCGGCCGGAGTCTCCAGCCGGTGCTTGGGGCGCCGGATTGAGCACTTTTCCGGACGCGTCCACCCGGAGCTCGGTGTTCATCGAGGAGTCGGCGGTGGCGTACTTGTCGGCGATGTTCAGGAGCTCGTCGAGGGTAGTCGGCTCGTCGCACAGAAGCTTGTGCTTGAGGAGGGTGCCCTCTCGGCACCCGGCAGTGAAGTATTCGATGGCTTGCACCTCGTGCACCCCTTCGCAGGAGTTGCGGAGCTCGGCCCAACGCGTGAGGTAGTCGCGAGTGGACTCGGCCGGGCCCTGTACGCAAAGGGAGAGCTGTCTGGGCTTGGGAGCCCGCTTGTAGGTGCTGGTGAAGTTGCGAACGAAGGCTTCAGTGAAATCTACCCAGCTGTTGATGCTGAGAGGCTTGAGGCTGTTAAGCCAAGTCCGTGCCGTGCCTTGCAGCATGAGGGGCACGTACTTTACGGCAACGCGCCGGTTGCCATTGGCGATGCTGACGGCTGTGGAGTAGTCGGTCAGCCAGTCTTCCGGCTTCACCGAGCCGTTGTACTTGGGCGTGTCTCTTGGGAGCGAGAACCCTTTGGGGAAGGGCTCGTCGCGGATGCGGGGGCCAAAGCAAGGCGGGCCGACATCGTCTTCTTCTTCCAGCGCCAGAGATCTAGCCAGGCGGTCGATCCGGTGGCGGGCGTAGTTTTCGCCGACTCCCTCGCGGCAACCAAGCCGGCCGCTGAGAGTCGGGTGCGCTACTGGAGGCGGGGTTGCGTATCTCTCTCCACGAGCTCGAGGCGGAGGCGGGGTGCCCTACCATTCCATGGCTCGGGGGCAGCCGTCCGCGTCTCGCTCGATGGAGATTTGGGTCCGGCTTCGGCTGGAAGCCGGCTCTTTCTCGCGCCGCGCGCGGGTGTTGCTCGTAGTCGGCGATCGGGAAGTCGCGCCGTGCTCGCGGCGCGGGGGGGGGGGGGGGGGGCTCCCTGCGTAGGCGTCGGCTTCGTGCCGCCGAGCGGCTGCATCAATCAGTTGCTGTATACGCCGCGTCATGTGGGGGAGGTCTTCGGCTTCCAAGCCGTCTAGCTCGTCTACGGCCGCCTGGGCGGCGCAGAGGTTCTCGAGCGGGGTGGCGTAGACCGGGCGATCGACTCCAAGCGTGTCGGCGATGACGGCGCCGCATTGCCTGACAGCACCAGCCCGGCTTGGGCCAGCCGGAGCCGGTGTGCCGAAGGCGGCGCGGTCAGCTTCGCGCTGGTAGGCCTCGGTGAGGCGTCTTACGGAGGCCAGCCGCCGGCCCTCCGCGAGGAGGGCGAGGCGGCGTGCCTCCAGTACTTCGTCGTTGGCGTCAGCCGGAAGGGGGGCGGACAAGTCGTGGGCCGCCGCGCGTGGTGCGTCGCGGGCGCCCTCGTCAGCCGGGCCGTCGTGGCCGATAACCATCACCTCGGTAGCGTCAGAATCGCGATCGCCAGCCGGAGGGAGCGGGTCGTTGTAGATCGTGACGTTGGCAGGGAAGGTGTCGTAGGATGCCGTGTCGGAGTCGACAGGCATCGGGTCGGTGGAGCCAACCGACTCCAAATCTGCAGCAGGCTCGCTGGAGACGTGGAGCTGGCCGAGGAGGTTGGCGAGGTGATCGGTGCCCGCATCGGAGGCAAGCTCGTCGGAGATGCGGGCCCTGTCGAAGAGGTCAGCGAGGCTGCTCGCTGCGCAGATGTTGGTGACGCCATGCAGCGCGTCGCGGCAAGCGCCATCGGGCGAGCCGGGCTGGCTACGCTCGCGAGGGAGGAAAAGGGTTCCCGTCCGGAACAGGTCTCCGGACGCGGTGCACCTGGCCCCACGGTGGGCGCCAAATGTCGGGTGGTAGGTGCGACATATGCCAACGGGTGGCTTATCATTGTGGGAGCCAATAAAACATCGCCGGTGCCTGGAAACGGGATAAGGCGAAGACATGCATGCCGGTGGATCTTACCCAGCTTCAGGGCTCTCCGGGGAGATAACACCCCTACTGCTGCTCTGCGGGGTCTCCGCATGGTTACTAAAATGAACAAGTAGCTACACAATGCTCCTCGAGCTGTCTTGGGTGGAAGGAGGAAGAAGGGCTTAGCTAGCTTGCTTCCTCTACTTGTATGGTGTCTAGGTCTAACTTGAGAGTCCAACCCTTTGCATGGGTGCACCGGGGGGTTTATATAGGCCTACCCCCCGGGGGTACAATGGTAATCCAGCTGGGCGCGGGGCCCAGTTGTCTGTGGCTATGCTTGCCGGCTTCTGCGCCGGCTACTGGGGCCCGCCGGCTGGTGGGTCCCTCCGGCTGCCGGCTCCTTGGTCGACAGGCAGGCCCCACAGGCCAGGGCCTGGTCGGTGGCTGGTTACTGTTACTCCGTGCTGTTGACGCAGGCTTGGTCGGGGTAAGCGTGGCTACAGTAACGCTGACTTGGCGGGCGATTACTGTTGCCCCGCTGTATCTTGTCTCCTTAATGGGCGTCTCCTTCGAGGAAGGTGGCAGGCCGGCTATGGGAAGCCGGCCCTCTATCTTGCCGGCTTGAGAGGAGGTGCGTCCGCCTTCGGCATCTCTCTGCCCGAAGGGGCCCACCGCCTCGGGGGCCACGCTGGCGGCCCGTCATGGACGGTGTCGGAGCCGCCGTGGCAACAGTGCCGCGTCGGACGGGTCGTGGCCACCCGTACGGCGCACTATACCAGGCGTGCTCCGGGTTTTGGGGGTGGCAGGCTCCACTGTAGCCACGCCCCGCTTCATCATCGCAGGGTGGACGCGTACATTGCGGGTACGGCTTTGTCTGCTTTATGGTAGCCGGCTTCTCGTAGCTGGCCTTGCTGTAGCCGGCTTCTCGTAGTCGGCCCTCCACAGCTTTCTTCATGAGGGTAAAGGGCGGGCCGCCCCCGAAGCCGGCCAGGAGGATAGTCGGCAAGGGGGAAGGCAGCCCAGGTCTTGAGTCTTCTTGAGAGCCGGACGGGCTCGTAATTTTTTCTGATGGGCCAGGGGAAGCCGGCTAGGCTACCCATGGCTATTTACTCCGACAATGATGCCGCCACTTCCTTGCATCTTAAGAACATTGTAGCCATTGGTGAGTCATTGCCATGAACTTGGCGAGGGTCGGATACCCGAGGATGGCGTTGTACGGGAGGCGAATGTGGGCGACGTCGAAGTTGATAAGCATGGTGCGGTGGTTGTCACGCTTGCCAAAGGTCACAGGGAGACGAATCTGTCCCAGGGGAATAGTGGAGCCTCGGTCACCCCTGAGAAGGGCTTGGTGGGGAGGAGCTAGTCGTAGGGCACCTGAAGTTTCTTGAACATCTCAATGGAGAGGACGTTGAGCCCCGTGCAACCATCGATGATTGTCTTGGTGACGAGGGCATTGCCCATGGTCGAGCGCGCCAGCAACTGAGCACTTGAGCTAGTCTGTAGAGTCGAAAGTGACGGCGTACTTGGACCACCTGAGGGGACGCGATGCCATGATCTTGGGAAGGGCCGCGTTCACCTCATGAGCGAACTGCTTGAAGAGGTGATGAGAGGCGAGGGCCTGAGCGCCACCCAAGATGTAGGCAATGGCGCAAGGCTCTTGGAAGCCCCTAGCCCCATCATCTTGGCGGTGGTCGTCGTTCCTCCTTGGCGGCGGTGGCAGCGGAGGGAGGCTGGCGTTGCCCTGAGGTCGGTCCTCATGAGGTTGGTCTCTGCAGGGACCATCACGAGGCTGGCCCTGCGAGTGGTCCGCACGATGCTGATCACGCTAGTCCTGGCAGGGGTAGCGGTTGTCCCAGTGGCCTCCACCGCGGCCTCCTCCGTGGACATAGCCACGGTGGTTGCGCTCGGGACGGTGGCCAAGGCGCCTGTCGCGGATCGCCCTGAGCTCCTGGCAGTCGCTGATGTTGTGGCTGTGGACATTGTGGAAGAGGCAGAATCAGTGACTACCCCTGGGATTCAGCGTGGTCACAACCGCGCTTCATCTCAGGTTCATCCGCGAGCATAATAGGGCCCTTGTGCTGCATGTCCTTGTCCTTGGCCTTCTTGTCTTCAGAATCGGCCTCCAGGAGCTCCAGGAGGGAGAGGCGACCTTCCTCTACCCTCGTGCACCTGTTTGCCATGTTGAAAATCTCCAGAGCTGAACACAAATCTTCGTGTATGGCGAGCTCTTCCTTCATCTTGACATCCCGGGCTCCATCAGTGAGTGCCAAAATGATGGCCTCTTCCGACACCTTAGGGATCCTAAGGCAAACATTGGTGAAGGGTTGTATGTATTTGTGCAAGGTTTCACCCAGCTGCTGCTTGATGCACCATAGGTCGCCTACTGCGGAAGCTCAGTCGTGAGTGCCTTGGAAGTTGGCGATGAAGCGCTCACGCAGCTCGTCCCAAGAGGAGATCGATCGCACCGGAAGGTTCAAGAGCCACGCTCGCGCGCCGTCTTTGAGGGCCATGGGAAACCAGTTTGCCATGACTTTGTCGTTGCCGTTCACCGCCTCGATACTCAGCTCGTAGAACTGTAGGAACTCAACAGGGTCAGGGATACCGTCATAGCGTGGAGGCAGATTCGGCTTGAACTTACCAGGCCAGACGATGCGGCGCAGCTCCAGGGTGAATAAACGACAACCCACCGCACTCACGGGGGTCGGCCGCTACATCACCTGGCAGCTTTCTTCGTCGCGTGCTGATGTCCTACGCGGCGGGTCGCGCTGGGGTGCCTCACGCCTCAGCTCGTGGTTTGCGCCATGCAGAGGAGGAGGAGGAGGAGGCGCGTCGTGAGCCACGTCGCCCGCCAGAGATGGCGGGGGACGAAGTGAGCGAAACGGTGCTGGGACCTCGCTAGCGGCGCTGACGAGCTCGACGATGTGGGCGAGCCAGTCATCGTAGAGGTCTTTGGCCGGGAGATAGCGCAGGAGCTCGCGCGCCATGAGCAGCGCAGCCTGCACATTCTCCATCCTGTGACAAGCGTGAGAAGACGACGTCATGACTGGTCATGACGCTGCGATGGGCTCGGTGGTGACATGCGTCCTGCCGTTCTGGCAGTCTTGGTCTTGTTGCATGGGAATGGAAACCTTTGGCTGATTCATCGGGACCCCGCGCCTGTGCTTGCCTCCTTAGCACCAAATAGGAAACCTGCTCATCTCTGCCCACTAGCACCTGCCTGGCCTTGGTCGTCATGGCTTGCGTCACCTTGACCTCATGAGGTTGGCGCCTGCATAGAAATGTCCGCTGCTAAGGAGGCAGCCCAGGGAAGCCGCCCCCTCCAGAGGCCTTGGTGTCGCCCGCCTCGCGAGGCTTGGACCCTCGCGAGGGTCTTGTCTTGAAGGTGTTGTAGATGGGCCGTACCAGGCCGTCTATGGCGCCATGCCTTGGGCCGCAGGCAGGCAAGTCTGGGTACCCTATTTCCCAGAATGCCAACACGTACCGCTAGGCGAACCTGTCTCTTTTCTGCCGTGGCGCGATGCAGCATCGGAGGAAGTCAGCCCCCACCTGTTCAATGGTTAGCCCGACAGCTTTAAGATGGACGATCCTGTTTATCGCCGGGCGAAGCCGGTCATCAGTAAGGCCTGGCTCCCCCTAATTGCTGTCGCGCACAACGTACTCCGTCCGTGCCCGGCAGTACTCTGGAGCATCCGCGTCCTGAATCCAACACCAGTTCGCCCTCCATTCTTCCCATCTTCCACGCTGCTTACCAGGAAGGTAATCCCAGTTATCCCTTTTCCCCCAGGGATCAAACTTATGTTCCCTGAGCGGTGAGCCTTGTTTTCGACCCTCGGGACGAAGAAGTGCCTGAACAGATCCACATTGGGGGCAACTCCGACGAAGTTATTGCTTAGATGGGAAAAATCACCATGCACGCCATTGCATTTGGTGTGAAATCCAAGAGGTGGAATCCATACACCACCACCATCGCCTCAAAGATATCTGAGAAAAGGAGGGCTGAGGCTGTAGAGAAAGTATGCACAGAAAAAGTGGTGCGAATTTGGCGGGTCCTCTTTCCCCTCAGGCAGGACCACAAACGCGCCATGCCCTTTCGGGACTTCCCTCCCCCACATATATGCATACTCTGCGACCAGGTCATTGCTGTCCAAGCTCGACGGGAAGAAGACCAAATCTTCTCGCCGCTTCCTGTCAAACTCTGTTGCTTTCTTCTTCTTCCCCTCCGCTACAGCCTCCTTTGCGGTGGTCGCCCGCTTCCCCTTCGCGGCGGCTTTTCTTTCCCATCCTTCGGGGCTGTGGCTATGGCGGAAGGTTGGATGGGGTGTTGGAGGCAGGTGTGGGCGCAGGAGCGGTCGCTTGGCTTGAGGAGGAAGATGATGGAGGATGAAGCGGGTGGAAATGAGCAGTGCCCTTTCGCGTTTTCCCTTTTATGGGGAACAAACGTGGGGGTGGCTCTTGGTCGTTTTCTCTTAGGAAGTTACCATTTTACATTAATTGATATAGCTCCATGGCCCCACGGCCTGCGATAATTACACGGAGTGGACGTTGAGTTGACCGATCATCATGAAAAACCACTGCGCGCAACACTTCCTTGACACGTGTTCGTGCACTGTTTGGGGCCTAAACCAACATGCTCGGCGACACATATGGCTTAGGCCCGGGGGCTTCTGTCAAGGTACACAAACAATGGTGTATGTTTCCCCTGACTTGTGCAAGGACAGTAGGCCTCTAGCCCGGCAGCACCAAGCTCCCAAGACAAGACCAAGGCAGAGAGATAGCTCTTTGAGGAATCAAAGGGCAGATCAAGAAGACCAAGACAAAGCCAAGGGAACAAGATATCAATAAGGAAAGACCTCCCTTGCCGGGCAGGTGAGCCTAGTCAGGTTGAGGCCTCACCAAAGACAAGTCCCAAGATTCTCTCGTCAAGCTTGCCGGGGCCGCCAAGGGCAAATCTTCCCGCCAAGACTCCACCGCTCCACCGCACAGCAACGCAAGTAACTTATCAGTGTGGTGTCGAGCCCCCAAGTGATTAAGTGGCTATCATCTGGCACATGCCATCCATTTGGAAGGGAGATTCTCCCTATATGACACCCTTGCAGAGGCGTGCCATGCAGACAGATAAGAAGGTGGTTAAGTGGCGCGGTAGGCTTGCCGGGCTGCATCTTTAGCGTGACGCCTAGCAGTGCATTTAATGCACTTTGTCCTAACTGCCAGAGTTAGGTATGATAGCACTATTGGCTATCTAATCAGTGGATAATGACAGATTTGCCACTGTGGTAACCCCTTAGCCTATAAAAGGAGGGCCATGGCAACCTAGGAAATGATTCGGACCCTTGTACACTCTTACACGCGTAGCTGCTCTCCCCGAGGTGACCTTGCCGGGCTTGAGCACTGCGTGTACGCCATGATCCTCCCATCAATCCACCAAAGCATGAGTAGGCTTTTACGCTTCCCAGCGGCCCGAACCTAGGTAAAAACCACAAGCGTCACCCCCGCCATGTTGTTCCATGGTCTCCGCTCTTTGTGCAACGCGCCCTTCCCCCTTGCCGAATCAGAAGGGACTGTTGGCCCCATAGGAGACCGTGATCCACGACATATTTCATTTCCATAGACATTCCAAGATATATTTCCATGCAACTTCCATCATCATCATATACATGACTTGAGCAATCATTGCCATATTGCTTTGCATGATCGTCAGATAGCTAGCATGGTATTTTCATGGCTTGTCTGTTTTTTGGTGTCTTTGTTATGCTAGATCATTGCACATCCTGGTACATTGCCAGAGGCATTCATATAGAGTCATACTTTGTTCTAGGACCGAGTTGTAATTTATTGAGTTTTAAGTAAATAGAAGTGTGATGATCATCATTATTTATTATTAGAGCATGTCTTAGTGAGCAAAAGATGATGGAGACTATGATTTCCCCACAAGTCGGGATGAGACTCCGAACAAAAAAAGTGAGGCCAAAAAGGGCCCAACAAAAGGAAAAAAAAAGAAAACAAAAAAAAGAGATGGTGCAATGTTACTATCCTTTTTACCACACTTGTCCTTCAGAGTAGCACCATGTTTTTCATATAGAGAGTCTCCTATGTTGTCACTTTCATACACTAGTGGGAATTTTTCACTATAAAGCTTGGCTTGTATATTCAGATTATGGGCTT
Source organism: Triticum monococcum (assembly GCA_034509565.1). Lineage (NCBI taxonomy): Eukaryota > Viridiplantae > Streptophyta > Magnoliopsida > Poales > Poaceae > Triticum > Triticum monococcum. The sequence continues at coordinate 376,023,739 of CM067842.1, read as the reverse complement.
CCTCCAATGCTTGAGGTCTTTGAGCAAGAAAGTTGGATGCACACTGACGACCCAGAAATATAGGGGATCAATTGTAACTCTTTTCTATAAGTAAGAGTGTCGAACCCAATGAGGAGCACAAGGAAATGACAAGTGGTTTTCACCAAGGTAATGTCTACAAGCGCTGAAATTGTAAGTAACAGAGTAGTTTGATAGCAAGATAATTTGTAACGAGCAAGTAATGATAGTAGTAACAAAAGTGCAGCAAGGTAGCCCAATCCTTTTGAAGCAAAGGACAGACCAAAACGGTCTCTTATAATAAGCAAAGCGTTCTTGAGGGTACACGGGAATTTCATCTAGTCACTTTCATCATGTTGGTTTGATTCATGTACGCTACTTTGATAATTTGATATGTGGGTGGACTGGTGCTTAGGTGCTTTTTCTTACTTGAACAAACCTCCTACTTATGATTAACCCCCTCGCAAGCATCCACAACTACGCGAAAAGTACTAAAAATAAATTCTAACCATAGCATTAAACTTTTGGATCCAATCGGTCCCTTACGGCACCAACAAAAAAAGGCAAAGAAAGGCATGTCATGAAGCTACTCAAAGCATATAACAAAAGTCCCTTAGTGACCATGAGCCAAAAGGGATCAGAAAATACAATTGCAAGCACGTGAACATAGCAAAAACATAAATAGATTCAGACTTAGTGAAAAACTGGAGCATGGCAAAATAGATAACGAGTTGGCATGTTTTCGAGCTCGATGCACTCACTACGAGGCATTGCATGACAAGCTAAGCATACACTCAACAAATAGACATGGCATAGAAGCTATACATGGCAAGAACAACATCATAGCATGCCTGGATCAACAACAACAAGCTTGGAAAAATTGCAAAACATGTTAATAATCTGCCAGGAACATTTTATAGCAAAAGTAGAGCTCGATTGACTCAAGCTAGGGTGCTCCAAAATTGCAAACAAAGACATGGATGGATAGAGCACAACATTATCTACAAAACATCCTTACTGATCATGCTCAAAAGAGGCATGGATCACTAGGAAACAACATGAACATATGGAATAAAAATAATGACCGGCAAAGACTTAGTGAAATTCCAAGTCCCTGAAATCAGCATCATAGAGTAAGCTACTTTGCATGCTTGTGCTAGTCACCACAAAGATCACCAAAAATACATGGCATACACCCCTGTAAAGATGGCAAGGCATATTTCAAAAATCATGTAGAGCTCAGGATCATAGCATGCACACATTAATCATGGCAAAAATGACAAAAGTGCATTTGCTGAAACAGATCTCAAACTATCATCACATAGCCCTCTTCCAACAGCATTTCGGGCATCAAGATGAGCTCAAATGAAAATGATGCAATGAGATGAAATGATGTACTCGTCGAGACGAACATTTTGATATGCTACACGCACGAATCGGAGCTACGATGAGGAAGTTATGGCATGTTAAAGTATGCATAAAAGCTAGGGTTAGAGGGCAAAAGTCAACCGAGGTGGCTCTCAGATCCAGATCCAGCCGATGCACTGTAGCAGTCCGAGGATGAGGTCGCCGGAAATGGCCGCCGCGGTGGCCGGACTTGTCACCGGAGTTGGTCGGAGATGGCGGAGCTGGCCGGAGGAGGACGGAGAGGTCGCCGGGCGGCGAGGCGCGTCTCCCGCGGTGGCGGTCGGTGCACAGGGCGGCGGGCGCCGATGGCGGCCGCGGCGGCGGTCGGCGCCGGCGCGGTGGCAGAGCGGGGCGGCTCGGCGGGCACGCGGGAGGAAAAAGGAGGGCGCGAGCGGCACAACTTCGGGCCGGGGAGGGCCCCGCGCGGGCTGCGTCGGGCCGCGGTGGGATGCGCCGGCAGTTGCCACATGGCAGCCTCCGGTTGGCGGCGGCGGCGATGTCCAGCGCGCCCGGACGTTGTCCGATGCGGTGTGGGGAAAAAGACTAGGGTTAGGGGAAGAAGAGACCCGGGATTTTCGTGGAAGGGTCTATTTATAGAGGTAGGAGGAGCTAGGAAGCTCCAAATGAGGTGCGGTTTGCGGCCACGTGATCGTGATCGAATGGCCGATGTGATGGAGGGGTTTTTGGTGGCTTTTGGGCCACTTTGGAAGGGTGTTGGGCTGCAACACACACGAGGCCATTTCGGTCCCTCGGTTAACCATTGGAGTATCAAACGAAGTCCAAATGGCGCGAAACTTGATAGGCGGTCTACCGGTAGTAAACCAAAGCCGCATGACAAGTCTCGGTCCAATCCGAAAACGTTTAACACCCACACACGAAAAGAGGTAGAAAGGGACACCGGAGGACATAGGAGCACCGGAATGCAAAACGGACAACGGGGAAAATGCTCGAATGCATGAGACAAACACATATGCAAATGCAATGCACATGGTGACATGATATGAGATGCATGACAAAGACAAAAACACACGAAGACAAAAACCCGACAACGAGGAAATAAAATAACTTAGTGCCGAAAAATGGCAAGAGTTGGAATACAAATAAGGTAAATTACATCCAGGGTGTTACAACACTCCACCACTACAAAAGGATCTCGTCCCGAGATCTAGGACTGGAAAAACTCCGGGTACTCAGAACGGAGGTGATCCTCGCGTTCCTAGGTGGCTTCACAGTCAGAATGATGTGACCACTTGACTTTGAGGAATTTGATAGACTTGTTGCGAGTCTTGCGCTTAGTTTCTTCAAGAATAGCGACTGGGTGCTCATGATAAGACATGTCTTCTTGGAGATCAATGTCTTCGAAGTTGACGGTGCGGTCAGGAGTCTGGAAACACTTGCGGAGTTGAGAGACATGAAACACGTCGTGCACGTTTGCGAAGTTGGAGGGAAGCTCAAGTTGATAGGTGAGATCGCCTCTTTTGCTTAAGATCTTGAAAGGACCCACATATCTAGGGGCAAGCTTCCCTTTGATACCGAAGCGACAAGTACCTTTCATTGGAGAGACGCGGAGGTAAACATTGTCTCCGATCTCGAAAGCCAAGTCATGATGCTTGCTATCATAGTAACTCTTCTGGCGCGATTGCGCGGCTTTGAGATTATCACGAATGACTTTGCACATCTCTTCTGCCTCTGTGATCAAGTCATTTCTAAGAAGTTGACGTTCACCAGTATCTGACTAGTTAAGAGGAGTACGACACTTCCTGCCATAGAGGATTTCAAATGGGGCCTTGCCCGAACTCGCTTGGAAGCTGTTGTTGTAGGAGAACTCGGCATATGGAAGACAATCTTCCCACTTCATACCGAAAGAGATGACGCAAGCCCTGAGCATATCTTCAAGAATCTGATTTACTCGCTCGACTTGGCCACTAGTTTGAGGATGAAAAGCTGTGCTGAAGCGAATGTTGGTGCCCATGGCCTTCTAAACAGAATCCCAAAACTTGGAGGTGAAGTTGCTGCCATGATCTGAAGAAATCAACTGCGGAATGCCATGCGGAGAGACAATCCTGGAGGTATATAGCTCTGCCAATTGAACTGCTGAGATAGACTCTTTGATAGGAAGAAAATGAGCCACTTTAGTGAGCTTGTCGATGACAACGAAGATAGCATCATTGCCACACTTGGACTTTGGAAATCCAGTCACGAAGTCCATCTCAATGTGGTCAAACTTCCATTCTGGAATGGCAAGAGGTTGGAGGAGACCCGCTGGTCGTTGGTGTTCTGCTTTCACTCTTCTACAGACATCACATTCATTCATGAATTGAGCAATCTCGCACTTCATTCGAGTCCACCAATACGACTGCTTGAGGTCATGGTACATCTTTGTACTTCTAGGGTAGATAGAGAGGAGTGAATTGCGAGCCTCGTTCATAATGACTTTACAAAGGTCACCTTTAGGCACAACAATGCGATCCTGGAAGAATAGAGTATCCTTGTCATCAAGGCGATAGCACTTGTACTTGGGTTGACTCTTAGCAATCCCAATCTTCACCTTCTTCACCATAGCATCAAGAAGGTGAGCCTCACGAATCTGATCTTCCAACGTAGGAGAGACTTGGAGGTTGGCGAGGAAACCTTGAGGAACAACTTGCAGATTGAGTTTGCGGAAAGCTTCACAAAGCTCGAGTTGGTAAGGCTTGAGAATCAAACTGTTGCAGTACGCCTTCCTGCTCAATGCGTCCGCAATTACATTGGCCTTGCCTGGAGTATATTCGATACTTGGATTATACTCTTGAATCATTTTGACCCAACAAGTCTGCCTGAGGTTGAGATTAGGCTGAGTGAAGATGTACTTGAGACTCTTGTGGTCAGTGAAGATGTCCAGTTTTCTTCTCAATAAGAGATGTCTCCAAGTGAAAAGAGCATGCACAACTGCCGCCAACTCGAGGTCATGAGTGGGGTAGTTCTTTTCGTTGGGCTTCAACTGGCGAGAGTTATAGGCCACAACTTTCTTCTCTTGCATCAACACTGCACCAAGACCTTGAAGAGAAGCATCACAGAAGACCTCAAACGGTTTGGATTCATCAAGAGGAGTCAGAACTAGAGCAGTGACTAACTTCTCTTTCAGGGTGTTGAAAGCGATGTCACATTCAGGAGACCAAACGTACTTCACATGCTTCTGGAGAAGGTTGGAAAGAGGCTTCACGATCTTAGAGAAGTTCTCAACGAACCTTCGACAATAGCTTGCAAGACCAAGGAAGCTGTGGAGTTGCTTCACGTTCTAAGGCGGTTCCCAATTCACAATTGCAGACACCTTCTCAGGATTCACCGCTATGCCCTTGGCAGAGATGATATGTCGAAGGTAGAGAACCTCATCAAGACAAAACTCACACTTTGAAAACGTGGCATAGAACTGATGTTCTCTGAGCTTATCGAGCACAAAACGCAAGTGCTTGGCATGATCCTCCTTGTTCTTGGAAAAGACCAAAATGTCATCGAGGTAGACCAAGAAGAAGTCATTTGTGTAGGCGTTGAAGATGAAATTCATCATGCGAGAGAATGTTGGAGGAGCGTTGACGAGGCCGAAAGACATGACCATGTATTCATATTAACCATAGCTTGTTCTGAATGCTGTCTTAGGGATATCTTGGTCACGAATGCGAATTTGGTGATAGCCCATACGGAGATCAAGCTTGGAGAATACTTGAGCACCTTTGAATTGTTCAAACAGCTCGTTGATGTTGGGAAGTAGGTACTTGTTCTTTATGGTCTTCTTGTTCAATGGACGGTAGTCGACACAGAGTCGGTCCGTTCCATCCTTCTTCACAAAAGAACCCCACAACCCCATGGAGAAGAACTAGGTCAGATGAGACCCATACGCTCTTGAATATCGAGTTGCTTCTTCAGCTCCTTCAACTCTTCAGGTCCAAGCTTGTAAGGACATTTGCAAACAGGTTCCGTGCCAGGCTCAAGATCGATGACGAATTCAACTGGCCGGTGCGGAGGCATTCCTGGAAGCTCTTCTGGAAAGACATCTTGATATTTGCAAATGACTGGAATTTGAGAGATGGCATCCAGCTCGCCCTTCTCATTGAGAGAAAACAGTCGGATGGTATCATCCCTTGCGGCAAAGACAATTACATCCTCAGATGAATGAGTCAATTGAATCTGCCTGGCAGCACAATCAAGCTGAGCCTTGTGCTTAGAAAGCCAGTCCTTTCCAAGAATAAGATCAATATCCAAGTTACCGAGGACCACTCGAGAGGATAGAAACTTATAGTCGCCCAACGTGATAGTAACATCCAGGACGCAATTGTTTGATGTCATTTGCTTGCCCGGGGACACAATCTTCAACGGGATAGGAATCTTTTCGGTCAAAAATTCATGCTTGGCAACAAATGGTCTTGAAATAAAAGAAAGTGATGCACCAGTGTCAAAAAGAACTTTTGCAGGAACATCATTTACAGGAAGGTTACCCATAATCACATCTGGCGAGTCCTCTGCCTGAGCTGCGTTCAACAAGTTGACCTTGGTGTGCTTGGGGTTATGCTTGACCACTGCGGTACTAGCAGATCTCACAGGAGGAGGAGGAGGAGGAAGATGCCTCTGATTGAAGCATTTGTTGGCATAGTGACCCTTCTGTTGGCACTTTTTGCACGTGACCTCTGAGAGCGGACGGTGATACGGAGCACTTGATCTTGGAGCTTGAGACGAAGTCTTGTTCTGAAAGCCTGGGTTGGGTTGGTGGGAAGATCCATTGCCACCTTTGCTCTTTTGCTGATAAGGCTGACGGAACGGAGGAGGATGCAGCCAATACTTTTGCTGCTTAGTCACCACTTGAGTAGAGGAAGAAGAAGTCACATCTCTGACTCGCTTCTTGGAAGCATCGCACTTGAGTTGAGCAGCCTCTTGCTTCATTGCCATATTGTAGAACTCATCGTACTTCTTAGGCTCAAAAAGGATGAGAGCTAGTTGGAGATCTTCTTTGAGACCACCCCTAAACTGATATATCATGCTCTTCTCGTTAGGGACGTCCTGCTTGGCGAAACGAGCGAGCCTCTGGAACAGAATGTTATACTGGTAAACAGACAAGCTGCCTTGCTTCAGGTTGCGGAATTCCTCATGTTTGCTTTCAACAACACTCCGAGGAATGTGATGAGCTTTGAAGTCTTGACGGAATTCATCCCAGGTAATCACACGGCCTCCTCTGGAATCTTTGTGTTGCTGAAACCATTCTGCAGCTCGGTCTTTGAGTTGGAAGGAGGAAAACTTGACAAAGTCCTTATGCCTGACGTTGCTGCACTCGAAATGCTTGCATATATCCATGAGCCAATCATCAGCGTTTGAGGTCTCGACACAGTTGCTGAAGGTCTTTGGCTGGTTAGCAAGGAACTGGTTGAGTGTAGCAAACGGATTCTGATTGTGGCCATGGCTATGATTCCCTTGGTTGCGCTCTTACAGAATTTGCATGATCAGCTGCATGTTTGCATTGGTAGCGGCCATCACAGCTTGCCATGCCTCCGGAGGTGGAGGTGGTGGTTGCAGATCCTGATTCTGATTCTGACCCTTAGCAGGAGCCACCCTGAAGAGGGTGACATCCGTTAGCATCTTGACAGACAAATATTTAAGCTGAATCAAATGGATTGAAATTGCAACTTATAGTCTTCACATCTGAACAAAATGAACGAATGCATTCCAATTGAAATGGTCACATTTCCATAAATTCAGAAGCCACTTAGATAGAGGTAGAAGAATAAATAACAAGGTACGGACATGAACAAATACTTGGTGAGGATTACCCAATCCCAAACCAAATATCCGTGGAAGAAGAAGTAGAGCTACAAGAATTCCCACCTATGAAACTCCGGAACCTTTCCGGTTATGCAATCAGGTGTTGGGGATACAAGGGAAGCATACTATCTCACCCAAATCTAGCAAAACCTACATCCAGCTGTATCCATCCTTCAACACATAAGCAAGAAACCTTCAAAAATTATTTACCTCAACCTTCGAAAAGCATACGTTATACGAGTTATGGCAATACTCCCGAACTCCTGCCCTAGTACTGGGTGGCATCGAGGTTATCTCACCAACAACTGCATAAAAGAGATTTTCTATGTCGGCAAAACTCAGGTATTCCAGAAATCTCAACGATAAAATTGTGACGACAACACCTCAGAGCTCAACTCTCCGGGACCCTGCCACAACCCCTAAATGCCAGGAGGCACCAAGAACAATGTTCTCGTCACAAAACCATTGGAACGATTCCAAGATACCTGCGTGATCCTAAATTTTTTTAGTGAAATTTGAGAAGAGAAGAGTCAACACTCTACGTTAGGATGCCTCACCAGAGCGACGAAAGGACTGAGGAGTAAAAAGAAGTCCTACTCTCAAGGACCAATGTTGGGCATTGCTGGAGGAGTTTTATTCAAGGCGAACTGTCAAGGGTTCCCATTATTGTTGGGGAATATAGCAGAAATTCAAAATTTTCCTACGTGTCACCAAGATCTATCTATGGAGAGACTAGCAACGAGGGGAAGGAGAGTGCATCTACATACCCTTATAGATCGCTAAGCGGAAGCGTTCAAGAGAACGGGGTTGATGGAGTCGTACTTGTCGTGATCCAAATCACCGATGATCCTAGTGCCGAACGGACGGCACCTCCGCGTTCAACACACGTACATCCCGGTGACGTCTCCCACGCCTTGATCCAGCAAGGAGAGAGGGAGAGGTTGAGGAAGACTCCATCCAGCAGCAGCACAATGGCGTGGTGGTGGTGGAGGAGCGTAGCAATCCTGCAGGGCTTCGCCAAGCACCACGGGATATGAGGAGAATGAGAGGGAGGGCTGCACCAACAGGCAGAGATCAGATCACGTGTTATGGGCAGCCCCTAGGCCTCACTATATATAGGGGAGAGGGAGGAGGGTGCGCCCCCTCTAGGGTTCCCACCCCTAGGGGGGGCGGCAGCCCTAGATGGGAAAAGGGGGGGGGGGGGGGCGGCCAAGAGGGGGAGAGGGGAGGCACCCCCTAGGGTGGGCCTTAAGGCCCATCTGGACCTAGGGTTTGCCCCCTCCCACTCTCCCATGTGCCTTGGGCCCTTGTGGGGGGGCGCACCAGCCCACCTGGGGCTGGTCCCCTCCCACACTTAGCCCACGCAAGCCTCCGGGGTTGGTGGCCCCACTTGGTGGACCCCCGGGACCCTCCCGGTGGTCCCGGTACGTTACCGATAAACCCCGAAACTTTTCCGGTGACCAAAACAGGACTTCCCATATATAAATCTTTACCTCCGGACCATTCCAGAACTCCTCGTGACGTCCGAGATCTCATCCAGGACTTCGAACAACATTCGGTAACCACATACTAGCTTCCTTTATAACCCTAGCGTCATCGAACCTTAAGTGTGTAGACCCTACGGGTTCGGGAGACATGCAGACATGACCGAGACGTTCTCTGGTCAATAACCAACAGCGGGATCTGGATACCCATGTTGGCTCCCACATGTTCCACGATGATCTCATCGGATGAACCACGATGTCAAGGACTTAATCAATCCCGTATATAATTCCCTTTGTCTAGCGGTACGATACTTGCCCGAGATTCGATCGTCGGTATCCCGATACCTTGTTCAATCTTGTTACCGGCAAGTCTCTTTACTCGTTCCGTAACACATCATCCCGTGATCAACTCCTTGATCACATTGTGCACATTATGATGATGTCCTACCGAGTGGGCCCAGAGATACCTCTCCGCTTACACGGAGTGACAAATCCCAGTCTCGATTCGTGCCAACCCAACAGACACTTTCGGAGATACCTGTAGTGGACCTTTATAGTCACCCAGTTACGTTGTAACGTTTGGTACACCCAAAGCATTCCTACGGTATCTGGGAGTTGCACAATCTCATGGTCTAAGGAAATGATACTTGACATTAGAAAAGCTTTAGCATACGAACTACACGATCTTTGTGCTATGCTTAGGATTGGGTCTTGTCCATCACATCATTCTCCTAATGATGTGATCCCGTTATCAATGACATCCAATGTTCATGGTCAGGAAACTGTAACCATCTATTGATCAACGAGCTAGTCAACTAGAGGCTTACTAGGGACATGGTGTTGTCTATGTATCCACACATGTATCTGAGTTTCCTATCAATACAATTCTAGCATGGATAATAAACGATTATCATGAACAAGGAAATATAATAATAACTTATTTATTATTGCCTCTAGGGCATATTTCCAACAGTCTCCCACTTGCACTAGAGTCAGTAATCTAGTTCACGTCGCCATGTGATTAACACTCACAGGTCACATCGCCATGTGACTAACACCCAAGAGTTTACTAGAGTCAGTAGTCTAGTTCACATCACTATGTGATTAACACTCAATGAGTTCTAGGTTTGATCATGTTGCTTGTGAGAGAGGTTTTAGTCAACGGGTCTGCAACATTCAGATCCGTATGTACTTCGCAAATTTCTATGTCATCTTGTAGATGCAACTACTACGCTACATTTGGAGCCATTTCAAATAACTGTTCTACTTGGAGCTATTCCAAATTGTTGCTCCATTATACGTATCCGGTATCTCTACTCAGAGCTATCCGGATAGGTGTTAAGCTTGCATCGACGTAACTCTTTACGACGAACTCTTTTACCACCTCCATAATCGAGAAAATTCCTTAGTCCACTAGTTACTAAGGATAACTTTGACCATTGTCCTGTGATCCATTCTTGGATCACTCATGTACCCCTTGACTAACTCATGGCAAGGCACACTTCAGGTGCGGTACACAGCATAGCATACTGTAGAGCCTACGTCTTAAGCATAGGGGACGACCTTCGTCCTTTCTCTCTATTCTGCCGTGGTCGAGCTTTAAGTCTTAACTTCATACCTTACAACTCAGGCAAGAACTCCTTCTTTGACTGATCCATCTTGAACACCTTCAAGATCATGTCAAGGTATGTGGTCATTTGAAAGTACCATTAAGCGTTTTGATCTATCCTTATAGATCTTGATGCTCAATGTTCAAGTGGCTTAATCCAGGCTTTCCATTGAAAAATACTTTTCAAATAACCCTATATGCTTTCCAGTAATTCTACATCATTTCTGACCTATGATATGTCGACAACATATATTCATCAGAAATTCTATAGTGCTCCCACTCACTTCTTTGGAAATACAAGTTTCTCATAAACTTTGTATACACCCAAAATCTTTGATCATCTCATCAAAGCATACATTCCAACTCCGAGATGCTTACTCCAGTCCTTAGAAGGATTGCTGGAGCCTTGCATACTTATTAGCATCTTTCAGGATTGACAAAACCTTCCGGTTGTATCACATACAACCTTTCCTCAAGAAAATCGTAGAGGAAATAATGTTTTGACATCCTATCTGCAAGATTTCATAAATAATGTAGTAGTTGCTAATATAATTCCAACAGACTCTTAGCATCGCTACGAGTGAGAAAGTCTCACCGTAGTCAACTCCTTGAACTTGTCAGGAAACTTCTTAATGACAAGTCGAGCTCTCTTAATGGTGACATTTACCATCATTGTTCGTCTTCCTTTTAAAATCCGTATGTACCTAACAGCCTTACGACCATCAAGTAGTCCTTCCAAACTCTACACTTTGTTTTCATATATGGATCCTCTCTCAGATTATATGGCCTCGAGCCATTTATCAGAATCCGGGCCCACCATCGCTTCCACATAGCTTGTAGGTTCATTGTTGTCTAGCAACATGACTTCCAAGACAGGATTACGTACCACTCTGAAGTAGTATGCATCCTTGTCATCCTACGAGGTCTGGGAGTGACTTGATCCGAAGTCTCATGATCAATATCATAAGCTTCCACTTCAATTGGTGTAGGTGTCACAGGAACAACTCTTTGTGCCCAGCCACACACTAGTTGAAGAGACGGTTCAATAACCTCATCAAGTCTCCACCATCCTCCCACTCAATTCTTTCGAGAGAAACTTTTCCTCGAGAAAGGACCCGATTCTAGAAACTATCCCTTATTGCTTTCGAATCTGAGACAGGAGGTATACCCAACTATTTTGGGTGTCCTATGAAGATGCATTTATCCGCTTTGGGTTCGAGCTTATCAGCCTGAAATTTTTTCACATAAGCGTTGCAGCCTCAAACTTTTAAGAAATGACAGCTTAGGTTTCTCTAAACCATAGTTCATATGGTGTCATCTCATCGGAATTACGTGGTGCCCTATTTAAAGTGAATGTGGTTGTCTTTAATGCATAACCCATAAACTATTGTGGTAATTCGATAAGAGACATCATGGTATGCATCATATCCAATAGGGTGCAGTTATGATGTTCGGACACACCATCACACTATGGTGTTCTAGGCTGTATCAGTTGTGAAACAATTTCCACAATGTCTTAATTCTGTGCCAAACTTGTAATTCAGATATTCATCTCTATGATCATATCTTAGATCTTCTATCTTTTTGTCACGACGATCTTTCAACTTCACCCTGAAATTACTTGAACCTTTCAATAATTCAGACTCGTGATTCATCAAGTAAATATACTCAACATCTACTCAAATCATGTGTGAAGTAAGACCATAACGATATCCACTACACGCCTCAGCACTCATTGGACTGCACACATCAAAAATGTATTACTTCCAACAAGTTGCTTTCTAGTTCCATTTTAGTGAAACCGAGGCTTTCAGTCATCTTGCCCATGTGGTATGATTTGCATGTCTCAAGTGATTCAAAATCAAGTGAGTCCAAACGGTCCATTTGCATGGAGTTTCTTCATGCATAAACACGAATAGACATGGTTCGCATGTCTCAAACTTTTCAAAAACGAGTGAGCCCAAAGATCCATCAACATGGAGCTTCTTCATGCGTTTTATACCGATATGACTCAAATTGCAGTGCCACAAGTATGTGGTACTATCATTACTATCTTTTGGCATGAACATGTGTATCACTATGATCGAGATTCAATAAACCATTCATTTTAGGCGTGAGACCATTGAAGGTATTATTCAAATAAACAGAGTAACCATTATTCTCCTTAAATGAATAACCGTATTGCGATAGACATAGTCCAATCATGTCTATGCTTAACGCAAACACCAATCTCGATGGTAGTGGGAGCGTACGATATTTGATCATATCAACATTGGAAACACTTCCAACACATATCGTCAGCTCACCTTTAGCTAGTCTCCGTTTATTCCGTAGTTTTTATTTCGAGTTACTAACACTTAGCAACCGAACCGGTATCTAATACCCTGGTTCTACTAGGAGTACTAGCAAAGTACACATTAGCATAATGTATATCCAATATACTTCTATCGACAGCCTTCTCATCTACCAAGTATCTAGGGTAATTCTGCTCCAGTGGTTGTTCCCCTTATTACAGAAGCACTCAGTTTCGGTTTTGGGTTCAACCTTGGGTTTCTTCACTAGAGCAGCAGCTGAATTGCCGTTTCATGAAGTATCCCTTCTTGCCCTTGCCCTTCTTGAAACTAGTGGTTTCACCAACCATCATCAATTGATGCTACTTCTTGATTTCTACTTTCGCGGTGTCAAACATCGCGAATATTTCAAGGATCATCACGAAGCTCTAGCTGCTTGGTGGCAATGACTTTGGAAAAACATCACTATCTCATCTAGAAGATTAACTCCCACTCGATTCAAGCGATTGTTGTACTCAGACAATCTGTGCACAAGCTCAACGATTGAGCTTTTCTCCCTTAGTTTGTAGGCTAAGAAACTCATCGGAGGTCTTATACCTCTTGATGTGGGCACGAGCCTGAAATCCCAATTTCAGCCCTCGAAACATCTCATATGTTCCGCGATGTTTCGAAAACGTCTATGGTGCCTCAACTCTAAACCGTTTAACTGAACTATCACGTAGTCATCAAAACGTGTATGTTAGATGTTCGCAACACCCACAGATGACGTTCGAGGTTCAGCACACTGAGCAGTGCATTAAGGACATAAGCCTTCTACGAAGCTACGAGGACAATCCTCGGTTTACGGACCTAGTCCGCATAATTGCTACTATCAACTTTCAACTAAATTTTCTCTAGGAACGTATCTAAACAGTAGAACTGAAGCGCGAGATATAATTTGCGAAGCCCTTTTTGACTATGTTCAGGATAATTAAGTTCATCTTATGAACTCCCACTCAGATAGACATCCCTCTATTCATCTAAGTGATTACATGATCCGAGTCAACTAGGCCGTGTCCGATCATCACGTGAGACGGACTAGTCATCGTCGGTGAACATCTTCATGTTGATCGTATCTACCATACGACTCATGCTCGACCTTTCGGTCTCTTGTGTTCCGAGGCCATGTCTGTACATGCTAGGCTCGTCAAGTTAACCCTAAGTGTTTTGCATGTGTAAAACTGTCTTACACCCGTTGTATGTGAACGTAAGGATCTATCACACCCGATCATCACGTGGTGCTTCGAAACGACAAACTTTAGCAACGGTGCACTGTTAGGGGACAACACATTCTTGAAATTGTTTATCAGGGTTCATCTTATTTACTACCATCGTTCTAAGTAAACAAGATGCAAAAACATGATAAACATCACATGCAATCAAAAGGTGACATGATATGGCCATCATCACTTTGCTCCTTTTGATCTCCATCTTCGGGGATCCATGATCATCATCGTCACCGGCATGACACCATGATCTCCATCATCATGATCTCCATCATCGTGTCTTCTTAAAGTTGTCACGTCATCTATTACTTCTACTACTACAGCTAACGGTTAGCAATAAAGTAAAGTAATTACATGACGTTTATGTTGACACGCAGGTCATAAATAAATTAAGACAACTCCTATGGCTCCTGCCGGTTGTCATACTCATCGACATGCAAGTCGTGATTCCTATTACAAGAACATGATCAATCTCATACATCACATATATCATTCATCACATCCTTTTGGCCATATCACATCACATAGCATACCCTGCAAAAACAAGTTAGACATCCTCTAATTGTTGTTTGCATGTTTTACGTGGCTGCTATGGGTTTCTAGCAAGAACGTTTCTTACCTACGCAAAAACCACAACGTGATATGCCAATTGCTATTTACCCTTCATAAGGACCCTTTTCATCGAATCCGTTCCGGCAAAAGTGGAAGAGACAGACACCCGCCAGCCACCTTATGCAACTAGTGCATGTCAGTCGGTGGAACCGGTCTCACGTAAGAGTACGTGTAAGGTTGGTCCGGGCCGCTTCATCCTAGAATACCGTCGAAACAAGATTGGACTAGTAACGGTAAGCATATTGAACAAAATCAACGCCCACAACTACTTTGTGTTCTACTCGTGCATAGAGTCTACGCAATAGACCTAGCTCATGATGCCACTGTTGGGGAACGTAGCAGAAATTCAAAATTTTCCTACGTGTCACCAAGATCTATCTATGGAGAGACTAGCAACGAGGGGAAGGAGAGTGCATCTACATACCCTTGTAGATCGCTAAGTAGAAGCGTTCAAGAGAACAGGGTTGATGGAGTCGTACTCGTCGTGATCCAAATCATCGATGATCCTAGTGCCGAACGGACGGCACCGCCGCGTTCAACACACACACAGCCCGGTGACGTCTCCCACGCCTTGATCCAGCAAGGAGAGAGGGAGAGGTTGAGGAAGACTCCATCCAGCAGCAGCACAACGGCTTGGTGGTGGTGGAGGAACGTAGCAATCCTGTAGGGCTTCGCCAAGCACCACGGGATATGAGGAGAATGAGAGGGAGGGCTGCACCAACAGGCAGAGATCAGATCACGTGTTATGGGCAGCCCCTAGGCCTCACTATATATAGGGGAGAGGGAGGAGGGTGCGCCCCCTCTAGGGTTCCCACCCCTAGGGGGGGCGGCAGCCCTAGATGGGAAAAGGGGGGGCGGCCAAGAGGGGGAGAGGGGAGGCGCCCCCTAGGGTGGGCCTTAAGGCCCATCTGGACCTAGGGTTTGTCCCCTCCCACTCTCCCATGTGCCTTGGGCCCTTGTGGGGGGGGGGGGGGGGGGCGCACCAGCCCACCTGGGGCTGGTCCCCTCCCACACTTAGCCCACGCAAGCCTCCGGGGTTGGTGGCCCCACTTGGTGGACCTCCGGGACCCTCCCGGTGGTCCCGGTACGTTACCGATAAACCCCGAAACTTTTCCGGTGACCAAAACAGGACTTCCCATATATAAATCTTTACCTCCGGACCATTCCGGAACTCCTCGTGACGTCTGGGATCTCATCCGGGACTCCAAACAACATTCGGTAACCACATACTAACTTCCTTTATAACCCTAGCGTCATCGAACCTTAAGTGTGTAGACCCTACGGGTTCGGGAGACATGCAGACATGACCGATACGTTCTCCGGTCAATAACCAACAGCGGGATCTGGATACCCATGTTGGCTCCCACATGTTCCACGATGATCTCATCGGATGAACCATGATGTCAAGGACTTAATCAATCCCGTATACAATTACCTTTGTCTAGCGGTACGATACTTGCCCGAGATTCGATCATCGGTATCCCGATACCTTGTTCAATCTCGTTACCGGCAAGTCTCTTTACACGTTCCGTAACACATCATCCCGTGATCAACTCCTTGATCACATTGTGCACATTATGATGATGTCCTACCGAGTGGGCCCAGAGATACCTCTCCGTTTACACGGAGTGACAAATCCCAGTCTCGATTCGTGCCAACCCAACAGACACTTTCGGAGATACCTGTAGTGCTCCTTTATAGTCACCCAGTTATGTTGTGACGTTTGGTACACCCAAAGCATTCCTACGGTATCCGGGAGTTGCACAATCTCATGGTCTAAGGAAATGATACTTGACATTAGAAAAGCTTTAGCATACGAACTACACGATCTTTGTGCTATGCTTAGGATTGGGTCTTGTCCATCACATCATTCTCCTAATGATGTGATCCCGTTATCAATGACATCCAATGTCCACGGTCAGGAAACCGTAACCATCTATTGATCAACGAGCTAGTCAACTAGAGGCTTACTAGGGACATGGTGTTGTCTATGTATCCACACATGTATCTGAGTTTCCTATCAATACAATTCTAGCATGGATAAAAAACGATTATCATGAACAAGGAAATATAATAATAACTTATTTATTATTGCCTCTAGGGCATATTTCCAACAATTATAACCCAACCGTGTAAGGAACGCAAAATCCGGGAACATAACACCGATATAACGGAAACTAGGGCGGCAAGAGTGGAACAAAACACCAGGCATAAGGCCGAGCCTTCCACCCTTTACCAAGTGTATAGGTGCATTAAGATAAACAAGATAATATGATGATATCCCAACAATAAACATGTTCCAACAAGGAACGGTCTCCAATCTTCACCTGCAACTAGCAACGCTATAAGAGGGGCCGAGCAAAGCGGTAACATAGCCAAACAACAGTTTGCTAGGACATGGTGGGTTAGAGGTTTGACATGGCAAATGGGAGGCATGATAAGCAAGTGGTAGGTATCGTAGCATAGGCATAGCAAAAGAGCGAGCATCTAGCAAGAAAAGATAGAAGTGATTTCGAGGGTATGGTCATCTTGCCTGCAAAGTTCTCAAAGTTGCCTTGATCCTCATAAGCGTACTCAACGGGCTCCTCGATCACATACTCGTCTCCCAGCTCTACCCAAGCAAGAACAACAAGCAAAAGGAACACAACCAACCACGTGCAATGCTCAAACAACATGATGCAAACATGGTATGATATGTGGGATGCGGTATGTGATGCATATGCATGATTTGGAAAGGAATGATTGTACCTGGCCTCAACTTGGAAATCCAAGAGTGCCACTGGAAATGGGAGTTGATTTCGGTCGAAATTGATATAAAGGTCACCGGAATCGGATGCACAGTTTGGAAATGGCAAGCAAAACAAATATGACACCGATCTGCGATTAACAGCAAGTAGCCTTCTAAATGCAACAAGAACAACATGCTACAGCACTCCTACGTGACAACAAAATACATGGAAGGGATCCACTCATAATGCTTGACAAAAGATGAACAATGAGCTATGGCTAATTCACTCATTAACAGGTTAAAACAACCATGGCAAAAGTGCAAAAGATTACTGGTTACAAACTTAGTGAAAATAATAACATGTCAGGAATTTATCATGAGGAAGCAATGTTTAGAGCACGATAACTACATGCTACAGGAACATAACATGGCAAAGCAAGGCATGTCATGAAGCTACTCAAGCTAGGGTGCTCCAAAATTGCAAACAAAGACATGGATGGATAGAGCACAACATTATCTTCAAAACATCCTTACTGACCATGCTCAAAAGAGGCACGGATCACTAGGAAACAACATGAACATATGGCATAAAAATAATGACAGGGCAAAGACTTAGTGAAATTCTAAGTCCCTGAAATCAGCATCATAGTGTAAGCTACTTTGCATGCATGTGCAAGTCACCACAAAGATCACAAAAATACATGGCATACAACTCTATAAAGATGGCATGACATATTTCAAAACTCATGTAGAGCTTAGGATCATAGCATGCACACATTACTCATGGCAAAAATGACACAAGTGCATTTGCTGAAACAGATCTGAAACTATCATCACATAGCCCTCTTCTAACAGCATTTCGGGCATCAAGATGAGCTCAAATGAAAATGATGCAATGAGATGAAATGATGCACTCGTCGAGACGAACATTTTGATATGCTACACGCACGAATCAAGCTACGATGAGGAAGTTATGGCATGTCAAAGTATGCACAAAAGCTAGGGTTAGAGGGCAAAAGTCAACTGAGGTGGATCTCAGATCCAGATCCAGCCGATGCACTGTAGCAGTCCGAGGATGAGGTCACCGGAAATGGCCACGGCGGTGGCCGGACTTGTCACCAGAGTTGGTCGGAGATGGCGGAGCTGGCCGGAGGAGGACGGAGAGGTCGCCGGGCGGCGAGGCGCGGCTCCCGCGGTGGCGGTCGGTGCACGGGGCGGCGGGCGCCGATGGCGGCCGCGGCGGCGATCGGTGCCAGCGTCGGTGGCGGGTGGCGCCGGCGCGGTGGCAGAGTGGGGCGGCTCGGCGCGCGCGTGGGGGGACGAAGGCGGGCGCGGGCGGCACAGCTTCGGGCCGGGGAGGGCCACACACGGGCTACTGCAGGCCGCGGTGGGAGGCGCCGGCTGTTGCCACGTGGCAGCCTCCGGTTTGCGGCGGCGGCAATGTCCGACGCGCCCGGACGTTGTCCGGCGCGCTGCGAGGAAAAAGACTAGGGTTAGGGGAAGAAGAGACCCGGGATTTTCGTGGAAGGGTTTATTTATAGAGGTAGGAGGAGGTAGGAAGCTCCAAATGAGGTGCGGTTTGCGGCCACGCGACCGTGATCGAACGGCCGAGGTGATGGAGTGGCTTTTCTTGGGTTTTGGGCCACTTTGGAAGGGTGTCGGGCTGCAACACACACAAGGCCTTTCCGGTCCCTCGGTTAACCGTTGGAGTATCGAACGAAGTCCAAATGGCGCGAAACTTGACAGACTCTCTACCGGTAGTGAACCAAAGCCGCATGACAAGTCTCGGTCCAATCCAAAAACCTTTAACACCCGCACACGAAAAGAGGTAGAAAGGGACACCGGAGGACATAGGAGCGCCGGAATGCAAAATGGACAACGAGGCAAATGCTTGAATGCATGAGACGAACATGTATGCAAATGCAATGCACATGATGACATGATATGAGATGCATGACAAAGACAAAAACACACGGAGACAAAATCCCAACAACGAGGAAATAAAATAACTTAGTGCCGAAAAATGGCAAGAGTTGGAATACAAACAAGGTAAATTACATCCGGGGTGTTACAGCGTAGATGCTCTCCGCCGCCCATTTGGTCGCCGGAGTACGAAACCCGCACAGCCCCGCCGTGTCTGGCCTCGCCGGCGGCTAAATGCTGGTGAATTTGACTTCGTTTGACCCTGGTTGACCACGTGTGGGCCCAGGTTGAATCCCCCTGAGTCTATGACAAGTGGGACCGCTCTGCTAATTAACTTAGATTAACACTAACTAAATTTAGTTAGTTAATTAACTACTGATACGCGGGTCCCACTGGTCAGGTTTGACCTGGACCGGCCCCATTCACCACTGACGTCACCCTGACGCAATGCTGACGCAATAATTCAATTACTGGAATTATTCTTGTACAGGAAATTCCAGAAAATACAACAAACTTAAAAAATTCATAACTTTTAATCTGTAACTCCAAATGCAAAGATTTATATATGAAATTTGATCAGAAAAATTCAATCTTTCCATCTGTAATGGTTTCATGCATGACAAAACACTTTAACCTTGCTGTTTAGGTGAAACAAGCAAATGCACTTATATGACTTAATAACATAAGCTTCCATTTGAACCTTCGATTCAAATGGACTCAAACCAACTTGTTTCACAATGCATTAGCCAGGACACCTCATATTGCCATGTCATAGCATGCATCATATTGTTGCATATTTCCATGTGATGATTGTGTTCTGTGATGTCTTTCGTGGTAGGTTCTGCCTCCGAGGATATTCTCGAGTATCCAACTGAAGGGCAGTACCCTACTACTACTCCATCAGGCAAGTAGCCCCATTGATCATATCGATACAATCCCATGTTCTCGCTCCTGCTCTCATTTACTGCATTAAGATAACAATGTTTCAAACTGTTGTGTGCTGCGGTAGTTGAACCCTTATCCTCTGCATGACCTGTCATTGCCACAATAACTAGATGAAACCCACTAGCATGTGTAGGAGTTGATTGAGCCATGTATGTGTTTCCTTCCTTGTTATGCCTGCTATGCTTAGAGTTGTGTCAGGTCTGGTTCATTTGGGTGATGGGCTAGAGTGAAATGATTACGTCGGTAATGTGAGGGATGTGTTTAACATGATTTGGTAAATGTATCGATGAGAGGCCATGTAGGAGTACATGGTGGGTTGTTTCATTGAGGCCGTCCCTAAGAACTGAGATCTGTATGCGTGATTTAAGATTCAGCTAGTACCACACATTGGGCCCTGAAATATGACCCCGCTTGACTTACTGAGCCCTCTCGTCCTCTGTCCAGGAGTTGCAACTAGTTTCTGGTGTTTATAGGTTAGGTGTTGGCGGCCGTGCATAGCGCTGACCCTAGGGGTGGGCTATGATGCGGTAGATACACCATGGCCGGGTATGCCGGACGCCCGTTTCGCCTCTCGGGACCCTGTACACATCGTTTGGGGCCGTTGAGGACACCCCGCCGGATTTCCTTGCGGATGGAACCCGAATAGGCAATAAACCTGGACTAGAGACTTCTACGGTTAGTCAGGTCGTGGTCTACACCCACGTCGGTTTTCACTTGAAGTCTGTCAAGCACATGTCGTGTGCAGACGCTAAGTGGTGGAAACATGTGTGACGAAGTACACCCCTGCAGGGTATAAAACTATTCGAATAGCCGCATCCGCGGTAAAGGACTGCTTGGTTGCCTATACAGTTCAAAGACAAGTTAATGGTTACTACTAAAAGACTCAAGATTAGTGTGAGTACCGCGGATGGCCCTCTCGTAGGATGACGAGGGAGGATCCACGGTGGAGTATTGTGTTGGTGATTAGTGGACTCGTGTGCGAAAACTATTTTACAAGTGGTGTCTCGTAGGATAGCTTAGCCGAGAGTCAAAGCTGGCTTGCTGCAATAACTCCACCACCTTCTTGAGAATGAGCATGTATAGTAGGATCTGTTGTAAGACTTGCTGAGTACCTTTGTACTCATGTTGCCTTAATTACTATTTTCAGACAACAACACCGCCCCCTCCGACGGGTTTTACGTAGACCTCGACGTCGATGAGTGACTTGCCACCTAGGTGGTGATTCTGGCCATGGAGGGCCCTATGTAGATAGACATGCTTCGTCAATCCTTCTTTCTTTCTAGTGTCTGTACTCAGACTAATTTGCTTCCGCATGTGCTTGTATGCTTGTATGACTTGAGTGTCGGGTCATGTGACCCTACCTGTATGAACATGTTATGTATGGCTCTCCGGAGCCTTTAAATAAAGTACTTTGAGTTGTAGAGTTCTGTTGTGATGCCATGTTGTATTTACACATATCGAGCATATTGTGTGTATGATTGAAATGCTAGGTATGTGTGGGATCCGACAATCTAGTTGTTTATCCTTGGCAGCCTCTCTTATGGGGAAATGTAGTCTAGTGCTTCCATGAGTGTAACATCCCAAATTTTCAATTTGGAATGTTATACACTAGATCATCATGCATATCATATTTTCTTGCATTTTGGTTGATCCTAGAAATTTCACGCAACTCAAGGACCCTCGGAGAGAGTTGGAGATTTCGTTATTTTCATATTTGAGTTTTCTTGAATTTTGAAAAAAAAGGATCCTTGGTTTTGTTGGAGTTTATTTGCCTTTTATTTGGATAGGGAAAAATGCGTGTTTTCAAAATTTGCATTTTAGGCCCGGAGAAAAGTTCATTTTGCTCGACTCATTTTTAGGAGTCGGGGAAAAATTTACTTTAGAAGTTTTGGAGTTCGTTAGTTTTCTTTTTCCGTGTTTTTCTGCGCGCGAAACCGTTTTTTTTAAACTTCACAGCGCCTTGGGCCAAGGCCCAGCCAGCAGGCCGGCCGGCCAGGCCATCGCCCGCGCCTAGCGCGCCAGTGCAGGGAGCCGCTGCCGCCGCCTAGGAGTCCTAGTAGGACTCTAGTCCTACTCCGTTTCCAATCTCTTTTTCCTTCTCTTTTTCTTGCCCCCTCCCCCAAGTCTCCACTCCTCTCCCCTCTTTATATACCCCACACCCCCCCTCTAAATCCCACACCAAACCCCAAGCCCCAAGCCGCACCTTGCCCCGCGCCGCCGCCGCCCTTGTGCATCGCCGCCGCTGCCCTTGCTCGCCGACGCCGGAGCCCTGTTCGCCGGAAGCCTCGCCGGAGGTAGCCCCACGCCGCCTCTCTTCTATTCCTCGGTACGGTTTTTCTTCTAGACCGTTCCGATTCTTTTCTTCTCTTCCGATTCGTTTTCTTTGCGGTTCTTTTCTAAACAGTTCCGGTTTTCTAGATCGGTTCTTCGTTTCGATTTCTTTTCCGAAACCCTAGATCGGTTTCATTCTCTTTTCCGATTTAGTTGCCTAGCGTCCATTCGCCGGACCGTTCGTCCTAATGAACGTGATCACCGGATTATTCCTAGGTTAACGAACGTCCGTTCGTTTAACCGTTCTTCTTTTTCTTTTCGTCGGATTTATTCCGCGATCGCGATCTCAGATCCGATCTTCGTTCTAGTTTATCTTCTCGCTTGTTTATCGGAATCAGGTGATTCAAGCGCCTGGAGTTTTGTTTCGAAACCGCTGTTATGACTAATCAACTTTAACTAAGTTTTTGCTACGGTAAAATTTGACCTAGTTTCAACTTGCTAGAACCGAGTTGTTTTCTTCCGCCGTTTGTTTTCGGTTTCTTTGTTCGGTTCGATCTTTCTTTGCAACCGAAGTTCTTAAGTTGAACTATCTGGTTCGATCTCTTGTTCGAGTTTTACCTGTGCATTAGATGAGTACTTATTGTATGCTTGTTGTTTGTCTGCGATAGATTACCCGGATTGCGCCGCTTGTTACTTTGAATCTCTAGGACTCGCGGATCATCAGCAAGGCAAGTGACACTTTGATCATACCTTTTCTACAACCCAGTTTTATTGCATTAGATCCATCCTCACACATTGCATGATTAGGATCTAATTAAATTGTGGGATGGGAAGTAGATGAGGTAGTGCCTATTACCTGTTTATTATGAAACCTTTGGGAGTTACTTCTACGTTTGCTTATTATGCCATGCTATGCTAGTAGACGTGGATTGGGTGAGTGATATCCATGACAGATGTGAGATTGATAATTTTAATGGTTTATCTAAGGTGGCAACTTAAACACACATCTGGGTGGACTGAGGCACCTGATGTCTATCGGGACTTGCCTGTTTTATTTTGGACCACCACCAAGGCTCAAAGGGACCATAAGATCTTTCATGTTAAATACTTACGTGTGCAGCCACAAGCCAATATGGGCTCTAGCATAGTTGACTAAGTCGTGCGAACTCTTATAGGGTAGACTAGCAGATGTAGGGGAAAGTAGGTGTACCGGTCTATCCATCGTAAGGTGCTAGCGCTTCTGAAAGACTGTGTCTCGGTCATCCATTTCTCAAACACCAGTAGTGCGAGAAATCCAACGGAGGTGATCGAGTCTTGTGGGGAAAAGTGCGCAAACCTCTGCAGAGTGTAACAAACTAATCATGATTAGCTATGTCCCCGGTTATGGACAATCTTGAGTATCTAGTACTTGAATATCATGTGAATCTCATCATGTTACTTCTAAATTAATATTGTTGGGTTATTAATGATTACTTTTAATTGGGATTGAGAATGCTGTCAACCATTCTCAATGTTTAACAACCACCATGATAGTTAAATAAATTTATTCCTTTGCAGTAGGGAAAACTGGCTTTACGCAAAACAGTAACCATAGAGCTTTCCACCAGCCGAATATGCATATAGTATAGTTGTTTCATTCCATTATTCTCTATGTGTTACCTTGCTAGCATATTCCATGTGCTGACCCGTTTTGGGCTGCAACGTTAATGTTGCAGACTTTTCAGACGACGATTAAGGTGCTTTTAGGTCGTGGTTCTATACTCAGTGATGCCGTTGGAGTTGATGGACCCATTTATCTTCCAAGTCTTCCGCTGTTATCAACACTAGATGGCCTTAAGCCATATTATTGTAATAAGTTCTCTTTTGAGACATCAATGTAATAAGTGTGTGATTGCCACTCTGCTATAAATCCTTCGAAGTACTGTGTGGTGTCAGCATTACTGATCCAGGGATGACACCGGAGCACAGTAGACTTGATCCATTCGGGTCGGGTCGCTACAATGAGCCATAGTAGTCCGCTACAGCCTGGTTCACCGGAGTCCTGCTAGCCCATCACTACTGCTCAGGACACTTGAATGACCGGCATGTGTTCACTTTGTTCCTGTGTCTGTCCCTTCGGGGAAATGTCACGCTGTGACATCCGGAGTCCTGCCTAGCCTGCTACAGCCCGGGTTCCCGGAGTCCTGTTAGCCCAGTGCTACAGCCCGGATTCACACGCTGCTGACCGACATGCTCGATGTTATTCATGTATGCCTGTCCCCATAGGTTTGTGCCGCTTTGGGTTCACAACTAGCCATGTCGGCCAGGGTTCTCTGTCATATGGATGCTACCGACACTATCATATACGTGAGCCAAAAGGCGCAAACGGTGCCGGGCCATGGTAAGGCGACACCCGTGGGAATACCGTGCGTGAGGACGGAAAGTGATATGAGGTGTTACCGG
Organism: Triticum monococcum; assembly: GCA_034509565.1. Taxonomy (NCBI): domain Eukaryota; kingdom Viridiplantae; phylum Streptophyta; class Magnoliopsida; order Poales; family Poaceae; genus Triticum; species Triticum monococcum. The sequence goes on along the minus strand of CM067842.1, from coordinate 375,998,978 downwards.
CTAGATCGATGTGACTTGTAATCGGGGTCCTGACAGTGTTGGCATCAGAGCCGGACTGCCTGTAGGTTCGTTGAGACAAACTGGTCGATGCCGAGTCTAGAAATGCTTTAGTTATATGTAGGGGAATTGATTGTGGGAGGGAACGTAAGGCTCTTTTACTCCTTTACCTTATGCCCTATGATCTGAGTCATTCTGTTCTCATTCTACGTGGGTTAAGGACTAGGCTCTCTTCTCTCTATCAGGTTCACGTGTTACTAATCCGTAGTAACTTATAGGATTGTGGGTTCAAGCCTCAGTTCATCTTCTACTACTTTTAGCATGTTGTTAGTTGAACCAGAACCTTGATATGATGTTGTTGAGTGGTTTTGCAAATTGTTGTGAATGTCTCAAATCTTTTTCTGAGCATTTACAGCTGTTATGTTGTCCGATTTCTCCTAGAAAATACTAATGCCTTTGCATTATTCTGTGCTTTCAGATGGCCACCCGTTCCCAGAACCAAGTGGTTCATCTGACAAGGTGCCTCGATGTACCTTGTCACACGGCCATGTTGGTCCGAGTGATGGTCGAGACAGGCTATCGATGTTATCCTGAATATACCGTCAAGGAGCAGTTCCGAGACTTCAGTCAGAGCCAGTACCTTTGTACCGTTAGGATATATCCCTCTTATCCTGGAGCCACTGAACCCCTCCACTGCTCTTATGAACTTGGGGTTACTATTGAGATGTTCGTGCATGATGCAGCTTACTCAATGATGACTATCATTCGTGCCAGAACTGCCCTGCTCTAGAACACCGATTTTCGCTACATGCCAGCCTCAGTCCCTGGAGCACAGGCGTACTATCAGGCTTTGTACTATGACTCTACACATGAGGATTCACTACTCTGCACCACTGCCGAGATGCTCGAGGACAAGGACCGCGAAAATCGGGCCTTGCGAATGGAGCTCTTCAACTCTCGTTCTGACCACTGGGCCACTTTGACTCGGTTTGCACCTGCTGTGCAGGCGGGATACATGGACATGAGGGACCTGTAACCCGTGCGGTCTGGATTGCCAGATTGTATGGACTGGCGTGATGTGGGATGCATCACCCCTCCTCATGGTCCTCGTCTGCCACCATTTGTGGGACCAAGGCCACATCCGAGTCCCTATGGCCCGGAAGCTCCACAGGACCGTCTGTTCCCAGATGATCATGTTCCGCTTCCAGGTTTTGGTGGTGACTTTTGTGAGGATTACTATGGAGCTGTCTGAGCTAGTAGTAGTTTCACTAGTACTGTCATAGTTGTATTCTCCACAGTCCTGCGTGACCCGTGGGATACGACTTGGTGTGTATCACGCTCCGGAGGTGTGGAAAATAATGTATAGGAGCTTGGAATGCCTCCGATGAGATGTAACGTCTTTCACCGTAGTTGTACTCTAGCCTGGGCTTGTACTAAACTATGTACTGTGTGTATGACTGATAGTTTATATATGGTAGTTTCTATATTACCATGTCGTGCAATGAACATCTCAGCATTCCATGTTATCCATACATCCGCACTTCTTTGCCAAGATTGTGCCATCCTTGTCTAAGCCATTGTCTTGTTTTTCCTAGGATGGTCAACACCCGCAGCAACCCTACTGCCCCGGAGCAAGGGGAAGCCAGTGCAGCTAGGGATGAGAATCTGCCTCACCCGCCTTCTCTGGCCGAAGTTATGCTGGAGGCAGAAAGAAACAAGCGTGAGACTAACCGCTTGCTGGAGCGGATTGAGCAGAACACTGCACGTCATCAGCGAAATGACTTGGTGTCAATCAATGACTTTATCAAGTTGTACCCACCATAGTTTAATCATTCCATCGAGCCCCTCGATGCGGATGATTGGCTTCGCAGCATCACCCATAAGCTACGTTCTGCCAACGTAGCCGAAGCTGATAAGGTTACCTATGCTGCCTATCACCTCGAAGGCCCTGCTAGCCTTTGGTGGGAAAACTTTGAGGCTATGCGCCCGGTCGGCCAAATCACTACTCGGGCTGAATTCAGTGAGCCTTTCCGTGAGCATCACATCCCGGAAGGTCTCATGGATCGTAAGAGGGAAGAGTTCTGCAATTTCACCCAAGGCAGACTGACTGTGGATGCATACAGCCGTGAGTTTGGAAATTTAGCACGTTATGCTCCTGAAGAGGTATCCACCGATGCTAAGAAGCTGGCAAGGTTCCGCAAGGGACTTAGCCCCAAGCTTCGCCGCGATCTTCATCTGCACGAGTGCACCTCCTTCCAGAAGCCGGTCAATAAGGCCATCAGTGCTGAGACAGGTCAGACTGACTATGACGCTTCACGCAAGCACTCCCGTGATTTTGGTTCTTCATCCGGCTCTGGATCTCAGAAGTGCCGGGTGTGGATTCCAAGCACAGCGCTGCCACCCAGGTTCACTCCGAGGCCATCCTTTGAGGCGCCTTGCCCCAACTAGCAGTTTGCACCGCCTAAGACCTGTGGTGGCCCCATTGCTAATGCTGCTCCACGCCCCAATGTTGTGACATGTTTCAAGTGTGGAGAGCCGGGTCACTACAGTCGAGAGTGTCCCCAGAACAACAACCCCAACCAGTCTGGAATGCCCATTGGCCGTGGTAAGCCAGCGGGAAAGACATTCTACGCCAAGCCAGCCACCACTACATGTGGCCATGTCAACTATGTCTCAGCTGAGGAGGCTCATGATGATCCTAACGTCGTCCTTGGTACACTCCTTGTTAATTGCCATCCGTCATCTGTTCTTTTCGATACTGGAGCATCTCATTCATTCATATATGAGAGCTATGCTCGATTGCATAACACGATATTCTGTGACATGCCCACTTCCATGGAAATTCAAACCCCTGACTCTAGATGGCAAACTTCTAGAGGAAGCCATGGGAATGAAATTCTTATTGATAGACTTGTCTTCCTTGGATGTTTAATAGCTCTCAAGTCCTCGGACATAAACATCATCTTGGGTATGGACTGGATGTAAGCTCATTATGCTAAGATTGATTGTGCCACTAGAACCGTTCAACTTACTCATCCATCGGGCAAGACAGTCAATGTCTTAACTCGAGTGGCCAAGCGCCAACTTTACTCCCTAAATGCCAACCCCCTTCCAGACCTTGAAGATAGTCCGGTAGTCCGAGACTCCCCGGATGTCTTTCCAGAAGAACTGCCAGGTGTTCCACTTGACAGGGATGTCGAGTTCGTGATAAACCTTGTTCCAGGAACCGTCCCAATTTCTAGAAGACCCTATAAGATGGCACCCTTAGAACTAGCCGAACTTAAGAAACAACTCGATGAGTCCTTGAAAAAGGGTTTCATCCATCCTAGTTCTTCTCGTTGGGCTTGCCCCGTCCTCTTCGTCAAGAAGAAGGATGGAACGGATCGGATGGTTGTACATTACCGACCTGTGTCACAACCCTAGCTTTACCCTGGCCTTGGACTAGTTTGGTTGCTGCATCATGTTTAAATTCAATTGAAATTTGAATTGAGGAATTTTCCAAGCCTCAGAAAACCTCTAAAAATAACCAACATTTAAATCTCATCAAATGAGTCCAAGAAAATGTTCCTGTTATTCTGTGAAAATATTGGCATGAGGTGAAATTCAAACCAATATTTTTGGAGTCACAGAAATAATTTATTTGGGCCTTTGATTTAAATCAATAATATATTTGCGTTGGAATTATTTCTGGTATATAAGAAATAATGTTCAAATAATCCTAAACTGAAATGTTCCATGTTGGGTTTATTCCATACAATGAGCATGAGCAGTTTGGTGATTTTCGGAAGTGTCCAAGTATTTTTAATAAAGCCCTAAAGACTACAGAATAATAGAAAACAAAAATTAAAAGAGAAAGAGGAAGAACCTACCTGGTGGGCCAACCGGCCCACCACTGTAGCAGCCCAGCCGGGCAAAGCCAGCCCGGCCCACCAGAGGCAGCACTGTCTTCTTCCTCCTGCCAGGAGGAGAAGCAGCTGCATGCCCGATGGCTGGCAAGCCGCGCTGGCTCCTCCCTGCCTGCGTGCCCCCCCTCGACTGCCTGGTCGCCGCCACGACACCCCCCCGGACCTCTCTCACTCTCCCACTTCTCCCCTCTCACTCTGGACCCCCTCCCCCTCCTCTGCTCTCTCTCACGCGCACGGCCGAGCGAGACCGTCGCCGTCACTTGCCGTCACCGCGTCCACCGTGTTCCCCGAGCCTCCCCGAGCTATCCCCGAGCTCCTCCACCTCGTTCCCTACCTCCTCACCGAGCCAAGCTACCAGAAGGGCCCCGAAGCGCCACCCCCGCCGCTTTTCCCCTCCTTGGCCACCGAGGATCGCCGCCGTCGAATTGCCGCCGTCTCCGCCTCCCCGAGCTCGCTGAGACCGTCTCCGACCCCGCTGTGAGCTCCGCCATCTTCTCCCCTGCTCCCCGTGCTCGTACGCACCCTCTAGCCGCCTCCTCCACCCGAGCCGAGCCGCTCCGCCGCATGAGCTCGACGCCGGCGACACTTCGGTGACCATTTGGTCATGTGCCAGTGTGCAACGCGTTAGCAGCCTCACGTAGAGCAGCCCCCGAGCTTTAGTTCGCGCGTTTGCGCGCCGTAGCACCTAATCCGAGCGGGCCCGAGCTCCGGCCGCCGCTGCACTACTCGCCGTCAGTGTTCCCGGCCACCCTAGGCCCGGAGCCTATCGCCGTTCGATGCGCCGCTTCGCCAGCATCCCGGAGAGCCCAACCGCGTGCCGAACGGTGCACCAGAGGGGTTCTCCGAAGCCCCTCGTCGCCGCTGACCTTGCTGGCGACTCAACGTCGGCGAGTTTGACCCGCTCGACCCGGGGTTTGACCTCCCTGGGGTCAATACATGTGGGCCCCACCCCTGACTCGTTTAGATTAGGACTAATTACCCCACTTCTGACACTAACAGTGGGCCCAATGCCTGTTAATTTGGTTAGTTAATCCTATTTAACCCTGTTAGCTAATTGAGTCACTGACCAGTGGACCACACTGGTCAGGTTTGACCCGGACCAGCTCCTGTTGACCAGCTGATGTCACGCTGACGCACTGCTGACGCAATAAAGCATTTACTGGATTTATTCTTTTACAGGAAATTCCAGAAAATAGCCAAAACTTCTAAAAATCATAGAAAATAATCTATAACTCAGAATGAAATAATTTATATATGAAATATTATCAGAAAAAATCAAGGAATCTGAATATGGCATTTTCATGCATGTTTGAACAACTTAACCTCACTATTTAGTCCAAAACATGATAATGCACTCTTTGAATTCATAGTTTGAATTTGAATTTGAACCTAGTGTTCAAACCAACTCCATTTTAACTTGTTGCTAGTTGCATTAGCTCAATCAAAAGCTTATTGCCATGTCATGATCATGCATCATATTGTTGCATCGCATTGATTGTGTTCTTCCTTGTTTTCCGGTAATTGTCCCCTCTCGATAGACGCTGCTCCGACGCTGTGATCATTGACACTGATGAAGACTCAATGTTATCTTCAGAAGTGCCAGGCAAGCAAAACCCCCTTGTTCATTCCGATACAATCCCACTCTCTCGCTCCTCCTCTCTTTTACTACATTAGGTCAACAATGTTTCAACTGTTACTTGCTGCGGTAGTTGAACCCCTTATCCTCTGCATGACCTGTCATTTCCACAGTAAATAGATGAAACCCACTAGCATGAGTAGGAGTTGTTTGAGCCCTAATGTGCCTACTCATTCATGCTTGTTTGTCATGCCTGCTACTGCTTAGAGTTGAGTCAGGTCTGATTCCTCGGGGGTGAATTGGAACAGAGATGAACATGTCCTACCGTGTGTGAGCTAAGTGTGTGAACACGATTTGGTAAAGGTAGTGGTGAGAGGCCATGTAGGAGTACATGGTGGGTTGTCTCATTGAAACCGTTCTCAGGAACTGAGTTCTTTGTTTGTGATCCACGAAACAGCTACTACCACACATTGGGCCCTGAAATATGACCCCGCTCGACTTACTGACCCCTCTCGTCCTCTGTCCAGGAGTTGCACTTAGTTTCTGGTGTTTATAGGATATGTGTTGGTGGCCGTGCGTAGCGCTGACCCTAGGGGTGGGCTATGATGCGGTAGATACACCGTGGCACGGTGTACCGGGCGCCCGTTTGGTGTCTCGGGAACCCTGCACACATCGTTTGGGGCTGTGAGCGAAACTCCGGCGGGATCTCCTCGCGGATGGAACCAGAATAGGCGATAAACCTGGACTAGAGATTTGTGTGGTTAGTCAGGTCGTGGTCTACACCCACATCGGATTTCACTTGAAGTCTGCCGAGCACATGTCGTGTGCAGACGCTAAGTGGTGGAAACATGTGTGACGAAGTACACCCCTGCAGGGTTATAAATGATCTATTCGAATAGCCGTGTCCGCGGTAAAGGACTTCTGGGTCGCCTATAACAGTTCATAGACAAGTGAAAGTGGATACTCTAAAACTCGCAAGATAAGTGTGAGTGGTATGGAATGCCTTCCCGTAGGGAGACGTGAGCGGATCCATAGTGGTGTATTGAATGGTGAATATGTGGACTCGTGTGCGCCACCTAAAAATAATTGCTTGCAGTCGTAGTTTAGGTTAGCCACTGAGTCAAAGCTGGCTTGCTGCAGTTAAACTCCACCACCCCTCTTTGTTGATACCGATGCATATGTAGCTAGTTCTGATGTAAGTCTTGCTGAGTACTCTTGTACTCATGTTTGCTTAATTTATGTTTTGCAGAGAGACTTCAGTCTCGCTAGTAGTTTCGCGTGGACTTCGACGTTTAGCTCGATACCTCAGCTATGATCTTGTTCCCTCGGCAGGATCTGGTAGATAGTTAGGTTTCTTAGCCTTTTTCATTTGTAGATGTCTGTACTCAGACATGTTAAGCTTCTGCATGTGCTTGATTTGTATGGTATGATTGTTGGGTCATGAGACCCATGTTTGTAATATCTCGCTCCAGGAGCCTAATGAAGAAATACTTGAGTTGTAGAGTTATGTTGTGATGGCATGTTGTATTTACACATATCGAGCATATTGAGTGTATAATTGAAATGCTTGGTATGTGTGGGATCCGACAATCTAGTTGTTTATCCTTGGCAGCCTCTCTTATGGGGAAATGTAGTCTAGTGCTTCCATGAGCCACAGTAGTCCGCTACAGCCTGGTTCACCGGAGTATTGTTAGCCCAGCACTACTGCTTAGGACACTTGACTGGCCGGCATGTGTTTCACTTTGTTCCTGTGTCTGTCCCTTCGGGGAAATGTCACGCGGTGACATCCGGAGTCCTGCCTAGCCCGCTACAGCCCGGGTTCCCGGAGTCCTGTTAGCCCAGAGCTACAGCCCGGATTCACACGCTGCTGACCGACATGCTCGAAGTTGATTCATGTATGCCTGTCCCCATAGGTTAGTGCCGCTTTGGGTTCACGACTAGCCATGTCGGCCCGGGTTCTCTGTCATATCGATGCTAGCGACACTATCATATACGTGAGCCAAAAGGCGCAAATGGTCCCGGGCCTTGGTAAGGCGACACCCGTGGGGATACCGTGCGTGAGGCCGCAATGTGATATGAGGTGTTACCGGCTAGATCGATGTGACTTGGAATCGTGGTCCTGACAGCGTTGGTATTAGAGCCTGACTGCCTGTAGGATTGCCAAGCCAAACTGGTCGAAGTTGAGTCTAGAAATGCTTTAGTTATGTAAGGGAATTGATTGTGGAAGGGAACGTAAGGCTCTTTTTACTCCTTATATCTCATGCCCTCTGATCTGAGTCACCCTCTTCCTTTCTACGGGGTTAAGAAACTAGGCTTTCTCCTCTATCTATCAGGATGACGTGTTGCTAACCCGTTGACTTATAGGATTGATGGATTCATGCCACAGTTCAGTTTCCAGTACTTCCGTGTGTTCAGAATTGGTCTCGGAACCTTGATATTATGATGTTGAGTGGTTATGCCACTATTTTGCAGGATGTCTCAAATCTTTTGAGCATTTACAGCCGTTATGCTGTCCGAGTCATCCCAGGTTTCTAAGTAGTCTGATGCATTTGCAAACCCCTTCCTCCTGTTCCTGATGTCCAATTGGGCCAGATTAATCACACTAATCGGTGAGTTGAGGTACTCTGTTGCCTCGACATATATGTTGGAGCTATTTTTATGGACCTAGGTGTTTTAGGGAGTCACCTAGTGATCTAGCCATGTTTTGTATCCCCAGTGTGTGATTCTGGCCACTATTCTCGAAAGCATCCCGTGATGCCATGTAGTAGCAGGTACTCTATTCATGGGTTCTTGAACCCGAGATTCACCCTACTTACCTCCTGTTGATAGTGTTTGCTCGTTCCTTTAGGATGTTAGTAACCTTTGCATTAGTCCTCGAGGTTTGTGGTATTTCCTTCTTCCAAATACTATGAACCACTTATGGTAGAAGTTTGTTGGATCAAAAGATCACAACAAGAGAGCTCTTGATGAGTTTCCCATTCTATATTGTGATTCTGCCAGTCCTACCATTCTGCATGGGTTGTCCGGAAGAAATTTTGAGCTTTGCTCGACATACTAATCTATGCATCCACAACTCAGAAAATTATATGTTCCTTGAGTTGTTCCTCTTCAGTTGTATCCCGACCATCCCCTATCAGTTGATAGCCAAGAGTATGTGTGCATTTGTGTTCATCAATGCCCTTTTATTCTTGTGGTCCGTCAAGCCATTCTATTCCAGAATGACTAGGAGAAACAAACTCCAGTACCTCACCCATATCCAGGATTGGGTCAAAGCAGCGGTAATCCGCAAATCAAATGCCAATCCAGCTTTTGATCCTGTTCTATCTTGGGGTATTACCATCTTTATGTCAAGAATGTCATGGAAATTGCACACCATCCTATGAACTCTTGATACAGTGAAACTTCTTGCCATCATTATTCATTCCTTGGTCCCCATGTTATCTGACAAGTGAATCTTGATGCGTGAAATCTATACTCCTAGCAACTCCGTTGCTTGGTAGTTAAAGGACAATAATTTCATTCTTAGCGTGTTGGTTATTGAATCATCGTTCTAAGATAGACTGTGCTACCTAGTCCTTGTTTCTGGTGCACTCTTCGATTGATGAGTTTGGATTTTGTCAAATCCTCGCCCATTTGATCATATCGTCTTGCCCTAAAAGGCAAGATTGTTCTCGAGCTTAGTAACATATCGGTGGTTTGTGATGTTCCGAATATCCTCTCGGAAGTATTACCAGGTTGTCATCTGACCGCTATGTTGAGTTCGTGATCATGTTGGTTTTTCTCCAAACCACCCATTCTCCAAAAATCTGTGTTGGATATCCCTGAGCTAGTTGGTTGAGCTAAACAACAACTTGGAGAGTTGGAAGATAAAAGCTTGTCTGACTTAGTTCATGTTAAGGGATATCTTTGTGTTTTTGTGTGTGTGTTGAAGAAAGATGATATCTTCATCGATTGGTCCTCGTGATCAGTTATTGGATCTATTGTCTTGTCCAAACCTTGATTTGAGTATGGGCTATTGTCAAATCAAATCAGAACAAACGATATTCGTAATGTTGTCTTACTCATGGTTGACCCCTCGAACATGCACCATTATATCTTTGGGACTGACCAGTGCTATCACCTTGTTCACATAATGGTGGAATTCCAGTGATATGGAAATCCCGATGAGTTGTTGTTGAGCCCATCAGTAGCATCGTATCTCCTCCATGATTCATGTTGAATGTTAAGCTAGTATTGGAAACTTTTGTAAGCATTTCTTCATGCTAACTCAAGCAGCATACGCTTGGATGAAAGAAGTGACTTCCTCTGAATCACGTGCATTTGATGCAAGTTGCCGTCGTGGATTTGAGAAAGTTTGTTTTGCTTCCTTTGGAATCATCCCAAATCAGTCATGCATAAGTGCGAAGTATTCTGTGGTTTGGAGACTTGCAACCTTCATTCTATATGTGTCCCTAGCACACCAAGCCACTAATTGAATTGTTCAAGGAGAAGAAGTTCCTTCTTAAGAGCATGCCTTATGCAAGGACTTTGATATCCTCGATGATGGTTCCCCACCTGAACTTGATAGTGTTTTATTATAAGATTACTATGTGGCCATTCTTGTCTTGGACAACGTGTTCACATGTGTGTAGCAGAACGCGCTCATGTTTTGGAGTTTACTATCGTAGTTCAAACCCCGAGAATCTCGCAATATCGTCTCGTCGGTTTGTGTTGCAAACTTTCTTCCAGACATGTTGTCTGAAATATCCCATTACCATCCAGATCTGAATCTCAGGCAGATATGATGGTTGGAGCTACTCCAAGAATTATGATGTAGGTCCCGACAAGGTTGATGTTCTGGCCGATACACCTAGCCGGAAGATCTATCGTTGTAGTATCTTGATTGAGCTATTTGGCAATCTTCTCCATGAGGATTTAGTGCAACTTATTCTAGAAGCTGTTCCTCAGGGGTCGTTGTGCTCTCGGTTTCCTCGATTATGCTAGAACCATTCAAACAGTGGAATCACTCTCTACTGTTAAGTTTATCCCCAGTTACTAGAATCATTCCCAACATTTGCATTTTGTTTCCAGCTTGCACTGCCGTTGTGCCATTCTATCTTGGACTACCTTCTCGGTAATTCCTGGTCAGGATCATCTTCAATAGTGGTACTACCATGGGTTCCATCCATTTCCGATGATAAGCAAAATCATCCATTGCGCTGTCTTCAAAAAGGTAATCCACATCATCCATCTTAGTCTGAGTATGCGACTCCTTCGAACTCTTCCAAACGATCAATTGTAAATTGCCTTAAGCTAGTATGAAGAGTTTCAATGATCTATAGATCAAAAGTAATTCTTTTTGCCACTTAAGGGAACAATCCAACGAGTCACCTTTCCCGAGGTGCCCCGTTATGGGACCATGGCAATTATTTCCTCGCCACCTTGACACAATCCACCATCTTTCTAAGCGTGGAATTGTTGCCACCAAATCAAACCACGTCGTTTGTTCTTCCAGCCCTCTCGATGTGTTTGGTGTCTCAACCCGAGATGTTTCAACATGTCATTCCGTGAGTTGGTCTTGTGATCATTAGGATGATCCATCGATGTAGACATGTCTCGCTCTGTTGACCACATGTGGATGAAGATCTTGAAAGCGAGGATGTCAAGATCAACGTATGCTACGAATCAACAACTTTATGAGGTGCAACTTGGATCGTGAAGATTGTGTTGGTCTTGTGCCCCCTCTGTCTTCTTACCTCACAACTTGAATCTTGGGACGAGATTCTTGTTTAGTGGGGGTGAGTTGTCACAGCCCTAGGTTTACCCTGGCCTTGGACTAGTTTGGTTGCTGCATCATGTTTAAATTCAATTGAAATTTGAATTGAGGAATTTTCCAAGCCACAGAAAACCTCTAAAAATAACCAACATTTAAATCTCATCAAATGAGTCCAAGAAAATGTTCCTGTTATTCTGTGAAAATATTGGCACGAGGTGAAATTCAAACCAATATTTTTGGAGTCATAGAAATAATTTATTTGGGCCTTTGATTTAAATCAATAATATATTTGCGTTGGAATTATTTCTGGTATATAATAAATAATGTTCAAATAATCCTAAACTGAAATGTTCCATGTTGGGTTTATTCCATACAGTGAGCATGAGCAGTTTGGTGATTTTTGGAAGTGTCCAAGTATTTTTAATAAAGCCCTAATGACTACAGAATAATAGAAAACAAAAATTAAAAGAGAAAGAGGAAGAACCTACGTGGTGGGCCAACCAGCCCACCACTGTAGCAGCCCAGCCGGGCAAAGCCAGCCCGGCCGACCAGGGGCAGCACTGTCTTCTTCCTCCTACCAGGAGGAGAAGTAGCTGCGTGCCCGATGGCCGGCAAGCCGCGCTGGCTCCTCCCTGCCTGCGTGGCCCCCTCGACTGCCTGGTCGCCGCCATGACACCGCCCGGACCTCTCTCACTCTCCCCTTCTCCCCTCTCGCTCTGGACCCCCTCCCCCTCCTCTGCTCTCTCTCACACGCACGGCCGAGCGAGAACGTCGCTGCCGCTTGCGGTCACCGCGTCCACTGTGTTCCCCGAGCCTCCCCGAGCTATCCCCGAGCTCCTCCACCTCGTTCCCTACCTCCTCACCGAGCCAAGCTACCGGAAGGGCCCCGAAGCGCCACCCCGCCGCTTTTCCCTTCCTCAGCCACCGAGGATCGCCGCCGTCGAATTACCGCCGTCTCCGCCTCCCCGAGCTCGCTGAGACCGTCTCCGACCCCGCTGTGAGCTCCGCCATCTTCTCCCCTGCTCCCCGCGCTCGTACGCACCCCTCTAGCCGCCTCCACTACCGGAGCCGAGCCGCTCCGCCGCATGAGCGCGACGCCGGCGACACTCCGGTGACCATTTGGTCATGCGCCGATGTGCAACGCGTTAGCAGCCTCACGTAGAGCAGCCCCCGAGCTTTAGTTCGCGCATTTGCGTGCCGTAGCACCTAACCCGAGCGGGCCCGAGCTCCGGCTGCTGCTGCACTGCTCGCCGTTCGATGCGCTGCTTCGCCAGCATCCCGGAGAGCCCAACCGCGTGCCGAACGGTGCACTAGAGGGGTTCTCTGAATCCCCTCGTCGCCGCTGACCTCGCCGGCGACTCAACGCCGGCGAGGTTGACCCGCTCGACCCAGGGTTTGACCTCCCTGGGGTCATACATGTGGGCCCCACCCCTGACTCGTTTAGTTTAGGACTAATTACCCCACTTCTGACACTGACAGTGGGCCCAATGCCTGTTAATTTGGTTAGTTAATCCTATTTAACCCTGTTAGTTAATTGAGTCACTAACCAGTGGACCCCACTGGTCAGGTTTGACCCGGACCAGCTCCTGTTTACCAGCTGACGTCACGCTGACGCACTGCTGACGCAATAAAGCATTTACTGGATTTATTCTTTTACAGGAAATTCCAGAAAATAGCCAAAACTTCTAAAAATCATAGAAAATAATCTATAACTCAGAATGAAATAATTTATATATGAAAGATTATCAGAAAAATTCAAGGAATCTGAATATGGCATTTTCATGCATGTTTGAACAACTTGACCTCACTGTTTAGTCCAAAACATGATAATGCACTATTTGAATTCATAGTTTGAATTTGAATTTGAACCTAGTGTTCAAACCAACTCCATTTTAACTTGTTGCTAGTTGCATTAGCTCAATCAACAGCATATTGCCATGTCATGATCATGCATCATATTGTTGCATCGCATTGATTGTGTTCTTCCTTGTTTGCCGGTAATTGTCCCCTCTCATAGACGCTGCTCCGACGCTGTGATCGTTGACACTGATGAAGACTCAATGTTATCTTCAGAAGTGCCAGGCAAGCAAAACCCCCTTGTTCATTCCGATACAATCCCACTCTCTCGCTCCTGCTCTCTTTTACTGCATTAGGACAACAACGTTTCAACAATTACTTGCTGCGGTAGTTGAACCCCTTATCCTCTGCATGACCTGTCATTTCCACAGTAAATAGATGAAACCCACTAGCATGAGTAGGAGTTGTTTGAGCCCTGATGTGCCTACCCATTCATGCTTGTTTGTCATGCCTGCTACTACTTAGAGTTGAGTCAAGTCTGATTCCTCGAGGGTGAACTGGAACAGAGATGAACATGTCCTACTGTGTGTGAGTTAAGTGTGTGAACACGATTTGGTAAAGGTAGCGGTGAGAGGCCATGTAGGAGTACATGGTGGGTTGTCTCATTGAAATCGTTCTCAGGAACTGAGTTCTGTGTTTGTGATCCATGAAACAGCTACTACCACACATTGGGCCCTGAAATATGACCCCGCTCGACTTACTGACCCCTCTCGTCCTCTGTCCAGGAGTTGCACTTAGTTTCTGGCGTTTATAGGATATGTGTTGGCGGCCGTGCATAGCGCTGACCCTAGGGGTGGGCTATGATGCGGTAGATACACCGTGGCACGGTGTACCGGGCGCCCGTTTGGTGTCTCGGGAACCCTGCACACATCGTTTGGGGCTGTGAGCGAAACTCCAGCCGGATCTCCTCGCGGATGGAACCCGAATAGGCGATAAACCTGGACTAGAGACTTGTGTGGTTAGTCAGGTCGTGGTCTACACCCACGTCGGCTTTCGCTTGAAGTCTGCCGAGCACATGTCGTGTGCAGACCCTAAGTGGTGGAAACATGTGTGACGAAGTACACCCCTACAGGGTTATAAATGATCTATTCGAATAGCCGTCTCGGCGGTGAAGGACTTCTGGGTTGCCTATAACAGTTCATAGACAAGTGAAAGTGGATACTCCAAAACTCGCAAGATAAGTGTGAGTGCTATGGATGGCCTTCCTGTAGGGAGACAGGAGCGTATCCATAGTGATGTATTGAATGGTGAATATGTGGACTCATGTGCGCCACCTCAAAAGAATTGCTTGTAGTCGTAGTTCAGGTTAGCCACTGAGTCAAAGCTGGCTTGCTGCAATTAAACTCCACCACCCCTCTTTGTTGATACCGATACATATGTAGCTAGTTCTGATGTAAGTCTTGCTGAGTACTTTTGTACTCACGTTTGCTTAATTTATGTTTTGCGGAGAGACTTCAGTCTCGCTAGTAGTTTCGCGTGGACTTCGACGTTTAGCTCGATACCTCAGCTACGATCTTGTGCCCTCGGCAGGATCTGGTAGATTGTCAGGTTTCTTAGCCTTTTTCATTTGTAGATGTCTGTACTCAGACATGTTAAGCTTCCGCATGTGCTTGATTTGTATGGTATGATTGTTGGGTCATGAGAACCATGTTTGTAATATCTCGCTCCTCGGAGCCTAATGAATAAATACTTGAGTTGTAGAGTTATGTTGTGATGCCATGTTGTATTTACACATATCGAGCATATTGAGTGTATGATTGAAATGCTTGGTATGTGTGAGATCCGACAATCTAGTTGTTTATCCTTGTCAGCCTCTCTTATGGGGAAATGTAGTCTAGTGCTTCCATGAGCCACAGTAGTCCGCTACAGCCCGGTTCACCGGATTCCTGTTAGCTCAGCACTACTGCTCAGGAGACTTGACTGGCCGGGATGTGTTTCACTTCGTTCCTATGTCTGTCCCTTCGGGGAAATGTCACGCGGTGACATCCGGAGTCCTGCCTAGCCCGCTACAGCCCGAGTTCCCGGAGTCCTGTTAGCCCAGAGCTACAGCCGAGATTCACACGCTGCTGACCGACATGCTCGAAGTTGATTCATGTATGCCTGTCCCCATAGGTTAGTGCCGCTTTGGGTTCACGACTAGCCATGTCGGCCCGGGTTCTCTGTCATATCGATGCTAGCGGCACTATCATATACGTGAGCCAAAAGGCGCAAACGGTCCCAGGCCTTGGTAAGGCAACACCCATGGGGATACCGTGCGTGAGGCCGCAATGTGATATGAGGTGTTACCGGCTAGATCGATGTGACTTGGAATCGGGGTCCTGACAACCTGTCAACTTGGTCACTATCAAGAACAAGTATCCGCTCGCTGGATCCTCAATCTTCTCCAAAATGGATTTGAGGTTGGGCTACCATAAAAAATCAAAATCAAGAATGGGGACATTCCTAAAACGGCTTTTGTTACTCGTTATGGTCAATACGAGTACACCGTCACGTCCTTCGGTTTAACCAATGCCCCAGCCACCATCTCTCGGTTAATGAACTCGATCTTCATGGAGTATTTGGATAAATTCGTCGTGGTATACCTTGACGACATACTCATCTACTCCAAGAATGAGGAAGAACGTGCCAAACATCTAAGGCTAGTATTGACAAAACTTCGAGAGCATCGCCTTTATGCCAAATTCTCCAAGTGTGAATTTTGGTTGCTAGAAGTGACCTATCTGGTAAGGGTATTGCTGTCAATCCTGAGCGAGTTCAAGACGTCCTTGATTGGACTCCACCTGAAACAGTCAAGCAAGTTCAGAGCTTCCTTGGCTTAGCGAGCTATTGTTGCCGCTTCGTCGAGAATTTCTCCAAGGTTGCTAAACCTCTAACTGAACTCCTCAAGAAAGATAAAAAGTTCGAGTGGACCCCACATTGCGAGTTCAGCTTTCAGGAACTGAAAAGACGCCTGACATCTGCTCCCATATTGGTACCACTAGATTTCTCCAAGGACTTTATTATTTATTGCGACGCCTCACGACAAGGACAAGGTTGCATACTCATGCAAGATCATCAGGTAATTGCCTATGCTTCACGGCAATTACACCCACATGAGGAAAACTATCCCACACATGATCTAGAGCTTGCAGCTGTAGTCCTTGCACTTAAAACTTGGCGACATTACCTTCTCGGTAATTGTTACGAGATCTTCACCGATCACCAAAGTTTGAAATATATCTTCACCCAACGGATTTGAATCTCAGGCAAAGACGTTGGGTCGAGTTGATCTCAGATTACGACTTAGGAATAACTTACACCCCGGGCAAAGCCAATGTCATGGCTGATGCGCTAAGTCGTAAATCTTATTGTAACAACCTGATGTTACAACAAAGTCAACCACTTCTCCAAGAGGAATTTCGTAAGCTTAACCTTCACATAGTTCCTCGAGGATTCCTATCCACCCTGGTGGCGAAGCCTAACCTTATGGATCAAATCATAGCTGCCCAGAAGCGTGATAAGGGCATATCCCGGATTAAGGAAAACATCGCTACCAGAGTTGCTAAATGTTTTTCCATGGATGAGCGAGGTGTTGTCTTCTTCGAGAACCGCTTGGTGGTTCCCAAGAAACAACATATACGTCAGTTGATTCTTAAGGAAGCTCACGAGTCCCCTCTCACCATTCATCCTGGTAGTACTAAAATGTATCAAGACCTACGCCAGAGGTTTTGGTGGACTAGGATGAAGAGAGAAATTGCTCAATACATTGCTAGTTGCAACGTCTGTCGTCGTGTTAAAGCAGAGCATCAACGGCCTGCTGGCACCCTTCAACCTTTGATTATTCCTGAATGGAAATGGGATAAAATCAGTATGGATTTCATTACTGGATTTCCCAGGACCAAGAGAGGGAATAATGCTATCTTCGTCGTTATCGATCGTCTTTCCAAAGTAGCCCACTTTCTACTTGTTCGTGAGAGTATTACTGTGAAGGAAATATGCCCTAGAGGAAATAATAAAGTTATTATTTATTTCCTTATTTCATGATAAATGTTTATTATTCATGCTAGAATTGTATTAACCGGAAACATAATACATGTGTGAATACATAGACAAACAGAGTGTCACTAGTATGCCTCTACTTGACTAGCTCATTAATCAAAGATGGTTATGTTTCCCAACCATAGACAAAGAGTTGTTATTTGATTAACGGGATCACATCATTAGATGAATGATCTGATTGACATGACCCATTCCATTAGCTTAGCACCCGATCGTTTAGTATGTTGCTATTGCTTTCTTCATGACTTATACATGTTCCTATGACTATGAGATTATGCAACTCCCGTTTGCCGGAGGAACACTTTGTGTGCTACCAAACGTCACAATGTAACTAGGTGATTATAAAGGAGCTCTACAGGTGTCTCCAAAGGTACATGTTGGGTTGGCGTATTTCGAGATTAGGATTTGTCACTCAGATTAAGTTTTTTCAATGAGTACATACCTTGACAAGATTTTGAAGTAGTTCAAAATGAAGTAGTCAAAGAAAGAGTTCTTGCCTATGTTACAAGGTGTGAAATTGAGTAAGACTCAAAGTCCGACCACGGCAGAAGATAGAAAGAGAATGAATGTCATTCCCTGTACTTTGGTCATAGGTTCTATAAAGTATGCCATGCTGTGTACTAGATCTATTGTATACCCTACCACTGAGTTTGGCAAGGGAGTACAATAGTGATCTAGGAGTAGATCACTGGACAGCGGTCAAAATTATCCTTAGTGGAATAAGGATATGTTTCTCGATTATGGAGGTGACAAAAAGGTTCGCCGTAAAGGGTTACGTCGATGCAGGTTTTGACACTGATCTGGATGACTCTAAGTCTCGATCTAGATACATATTGAAAGTGGGAGCAATTAGCTAGAGTAGCTCCGTGCAGAGCATTGTAGACATAGAAAATTGCAAAATACATAACGGATCTGAATGTGAAACACCCGTTGACTAAGATTCTCTCACAAGAAAAACATGATCACACCTTAGTACTCTTTGGGTGTTAATCACATAAGCGATGTGAACTAGATTACTGAATCTAGTAAACCCTTTGGGTGTTGGTCACATGGCGATGTGAACTATGGGTGTTAATTACATGATGATGTGAACTATCGATGTTAATCACATGGTGATGTGATCTAGATTATTGACTCTAGTGCAAGTGGGAGACTGAAGGAAATATGCCCTAGAGGAAATAATAAAGTTATTATTTATTTCCTTATTTCATGATAAATGTTTATTATTCATGCTAGAATTGTATTAACCGGAAACATAATACATGTGTGAATACATAGACAAACAGAGTGTCACTAGTATGCCTCTACTTGACTAGCTCATTAATCAAAGATGGTTATGTTTCCCAACCATGGACAAAGAGTTGTTATTTGATTAACAGGATCACATCATTAGATGAATGATCTGATTGACATGACCCATTCCATTAGCTTAGCACCCGATCGTTTAGTATGTTGCTATTGCTATCTTCATGACTTATACATGTTCCTATGACTATGAGATTATGCAACTCCCGTTTGCCGGAGGAACACTTTGTGTGCTACCAAACGTCACAATGTAACTAGGTGATTATAAAGGAGCTCTACAGGTGTCTCCAAAGGTACATGTTGGGTTGGCGTATTTCGAGATTAGGATTTTTCACTCCGATTGTCGGAGAGGTATCTCTGGGCCCTCTCAGTAATGCACATCACTTAAGCCTTGCAAGCATTGCAACTAATGAGTTAGTTGCGGGATGATGTATTACGGAACGAGTAAAGAGACTTGCTGGTAACGAGATTGAACTAGGTATTGGATACCGACGATCGAATCTCGAGCAAGTAACATACCGATGACAAAGGGAACAACGTATGTTGTTATGCGGTCGGACCGATAAAAGATCTTCGTAGAATATGTAGGAGCCAATATGGGCATCCAGGTCCCGCTATTGGTTATTGACCGGAGACGTGTCTCCGTCATGTCTACATTGTTCTCGAACCCGTAGGGTCCGCACGCTTAAGGTTTCGATGACAGTTATATTATGAGTTTATGAGTTTTGATGTACCGAAGGAGTTCGGAGTCCTGGATGAGATCGGGGACATGACGAGGAGTCTCGAAATGGTCGAGACGTAAAGATCGATATATTGGACGACTATATTCAGACATCGGAAATGTTCCGAGTGATTCGGGTATTTTTCGGAGTACCGGAGAGTTACGGGAATTCGCCGGGAGAAGTATTGTGCCTTGATGGGCTTTAGTGGGAAGAGGAGAAAGGGCCTGCTGCCCCCCCCTCCCCTCTAGTCCGAATTGGACTAGGGAAAAGGGGGCCGGCCACCTTTCCTTCTCCTCCACTTCCTTCTCCCTTCCTCCCCTCTTGGTGGACTCCTACTAGGACTTGGAGTCCTAGTAGGACTCCACATCCTGGCCGCACCTAGCCTTGGCCAGCCTCCTCCTCCTCCATCCTTTATATACTGAGGCAAGGGGCACCCTAGAAACACAAGTTGATCCACGTGATCTTATTCTTAGCCGTGTGTGGCGCCCCCTGCCACCTTAGTCCTCGATAATATTGTAGCAGTGCTTAGGCGAAGCCCTGCGATAGTAGTACATCAAGATCGTCACCACGCCGTCGTGCTGACGGAACTCTTCCCCAACACTTTGCTGGATCGGAGTCCGGGGATCGTCATCGAGCTGAACATGTGCTAAAACTCGGAGGTGCCATAGTTTCGGTGCTTGATCAGTCGGGCCGTGAAGACGTACGACTACATCAACCGCGTTGTCATAACGCTTCCGTTGTCGATCTACAAGGGTACGTAGATCACACTCTCCCCTCTCGTTGCTATGCATCACCATGATCTTGCGTGTGCGTAGGAAAATTTTGAAATTACTACGTTCCCCAACAGTGGCATCCGAGCCTAGGTTTTATGGTTTGATGTTATATGCATGAGTAGAACACAAGTGAGTTGTGGGCGATATAAGTCATACTGCCTACCAGCATGTCATACTTTGGTTCGGCGGTATTGTTGGATGAAGCGGCCCAGACCGACATTACGCGTACGCTTACGCGAGACCGGTTCTCCCGACGTGCTTTGCACACAGGTGGCTTGCGGGTGACTGTTTCTCCAACTTTAGTTGAACCGAGTGTGGCTACGCCCGGTCCTTGCGAAGGTTAAAACGGAGTCAAATTGACAAACTATCGTTGTGGTTTTGATGCGTAGGTGAGATTGGTTCTTGCTTAAGCCCGTAGCAGCCACGTAAAACTTGCAACAACAAAGTAGAGGACGTCTAACTTGTTTTTGCAGGGCATGTTGTGATGTGATATGGCCAAGACATGATGCTAAATTTTATTGTATGAGATGATCATGTTTTGTAACCGAGTTATCGGCAACTGGCAGGAGCCATATGGTTGTCACTTTATTGTATGCAATGCAATCGTGATGTAATGCTTTACTTTATCACTAAGCGGTAGCGATAGTCGTGGAAGTATAAGATTGGCGAGACGACAACGATGCTACGATGGAGATAAGGTGTCGCGCCGGTGACGATGGTGATCATGACGGTGCTTCGGAGATGAAGATCACAGGCACAAGATGATGATGGCCATATCATATCACTTATATTGATTGCATGTGATGTTTATCTTTTATGCATCTTATCTTGCTTTGATTGACGGTAGCATTATAAGATGATCTCTCACTAATTATCAAGAAGTGTTCTCCCTGAGTATGCACCGTTGCGAAAGTTCTTCGTGCTGAGACACCACGTGATGATCGGGTGTGATAGGCTCTACGTTCAAATACAACGGGTGCAAAACAGTTGCACACGCGGAATACTCAGGTTATACTTGACGAGCCAAGCATATACAGATATGGCCTCGGAACACGGAGACCAAAAGGTCGAGCGTGAATCATATAGTAGATATGATCAACATAGTGATGTTCACCATTGAAACTACTCCACCTCACGTGATGATCGGACATGGTTTAGTTGATTTGGATCACGTGATCACTTAGAGGATTAGAGGGATGTCTATCTAAGTGGGAGTTCTTAAGTAATATGATTAATTGAACTTGAATTTATCATGAACTTAGTCCTGGTAGTATTTTGCAAATCATGTTGTAGATCAATAGCTCGCGTTGTTGCTTCACTGTGTTTATTTTGATATGTTCCTAGAGAAAAACTATGTTGAAAGATGTTAGTAGCAATGATGCGGATTGGATCCGTGATATGAGGTTTATCCTCATTGCTGCACAGAAAAATTATGTCCTTGATGCACCGCTAGGTGACAGACCTATTGCAGGAGCAGATGCAGACGTTATGAACGTTTGGCTAGCTCAATATGATGACTACTTGATAGTTTAGTGCACCATGCTTAAACGGCTTAGAATCGGGACTTCAAAGACGTTTTGAACGTCATGGACCATATGAGATGTTCCAGGAGTTGAAGTTAATATTTCAAGCAAATACCCGAGTTGAGAGATATGAAGTCTCCAACAAGTTCTATAGCTAAAAGATGGAGGAGAATCGCCAACTAGTGAGCATGTGCTCAGATTGTCTGGGTACTACAATCGCTTGAATCAAGTGGGAGTTAATCTTCGAGATAAGATAGTGATTGACAGAATTCTGTAGTCACCATCACCAAGTTAGTAGAACTTCGTGATGAACTATAGTATGCAAGGGATGACGAAAACGAATCCCGAGCTTTTCATGATGATGAAATCGATGAAGGTAGAAATCAAGAAAGAGCATCAAGTGTTGATGGTTGACAAGATCACTAGTTTCAAGAAAAGGGCAAAGGAAAAAAGGGGAACTTCAAGAAAAATAGCAAGCAAGTTGCTGCTCATGTGAAGAAGCCCAAGTCTGGTCCTAAGCCTGAGACTAAAGTGCTTCTACTGCAAAGGGACTGGTCACTGGAAGCGGAACTACCCCAAGTGATTGGCGGATAAGAAGGATGGCAAAGTGAACAAAAGTATATTTGATATACATGTTATTGATGTGTACTTTACTAGTGTTTATAGCAACCCCTCAGTATTTGATACTGGATCAGTTGCTAAGAGTAGTAACTCGAAACAGGAGTTGTAGAATAAACAGAGACTAGTTAAGGGTGAAGTGACGATGTGTGTTGGAAGTAGTTCCAAGATTGATATGATCATCATCGCACACTCCCCTATACTTTCGGGATTAGTGTTGAACCTAAATAAGTGTTATTTGGTTTTTGCGTTGAGCATGAATATGATTTGATCATGTTTATTGCAATACGGTTATTCATTAAAGTCAGAGAATAATTGTTGTTCTGTTTACATGAATAAAACCTTCGATGGTCATACACCCAATGAAACAAGTTCGTTGGATCTCGATCGTAGTAATACACATATTCATAATATTGAAACCAAAAGATGCAAAGTTAATAATGATAGTGCAACTTATTTGTGGCACTGCAGTTTAAGTCATATTGGTGTAAAGCACATGAAGAAACTCCATGCTGATGGGCTTTTGGAATCACTTGATTATGAATCACTTGATGCTTGCGAACCATGCCTTATGGGCAAGATGACTAAAACGCCGTTCTCCGGAACAATGAAGCAAGCAACAGATTTGTTGGAAATCATACATACTGATGTATGTGGTCTGATGAATATTAAGGCTTACAGCAGGTATCATTATTTTCTGACCTTCACAGATGATTTGAGCAGATATGGGGATATCTACTTGATGAAACATAAGTCTGAAACATTTGAACAGTTCAAAGAATTTCAGAGTGAAGTGGAAAATCATCGTGACAAGAAAATAAAAGTTTCTACGATATGATCGCAGAGGTAAAATATTTGAGTTACGAGTTTGGCCTTCAATTAAAACAATGTGAAATAGTTTCACTACTCACGCCACCTGGAACACCATAGTGTAATTGTATGTCCGAACATCATAACCGTACTTTATTAGATATAGTGCGATCTATGATGTCTCTTACCGATCTACCACTACTGTTTTGGGGTTATGCATTAGAGACAACTGCATTCACGTTAAATAGGGCACCATCTAAATCCGTTGAGACGACACCGTGTGAACTATGGTTTGGCAAGAATCCTAAGCTGTCGTTTCTTAAAAGTTTGAGGTTGCAATGCTTATGTGAAAAAGTTTCAACCTGATAAGCTCAAACCCAAATCGGAGAAGTGCATCTTCATAGGATACCCAAAGGAAACTGTTGGGTACACCTTCTATCACAGATCCGAAGGCAAGACATTCGTAGCTAAGAATGGATCCTTTCTAGAGAAAGAGTTTCTCTCAAAAGAAGTGAGTGGGAGGAAAGTAGAAAACTTGATAAGGTAATTGTACCTTCTCCCTTATTGGAAAGTAGTTCATCACAAAATATGTTCTTGTGACTACTACACCAATTAGTGAGGAAGCTAATGATGATGATCATGTAACTTCAGATCAAGTTAATACCGAATCTCGTAGGTAAACCAGAGTGAGATCTGCACCAGAGTGGTACGGTAATCCTGTTCTGGAAGTCATGTTACTAGACCATGACGAACTTGCGAACTATGAGGAAGCGATGATGAGCCCAGATTTCGCGAAATGGTTTGAGGCCATGAAATCTGAGATATGATCCATGTATGAGAACAAATTTTGGACTTTGGTTGACTTGCCCGATGATCAGCAAGCAATTGAGAATAAATGGATCTTCAAGAGGAAGACGGACGCTGATAGTAGTGTTACTATCTACAAAGCTAGAATTATCGCAAAAGGTTTTCGACAAGTTCAAGGTG
Source organism: Triticum monococcum (assembly GCA_034509565.1). Taxonomy (NCBI): domain Eukaryota; kingdom Viridiplantae; phylum Streptophyta; class Magnoliopsida; order Poales; family Poaceae; genus Triticum; species Triticum monococcum. Next base: position 375,975,112 of record CM067842.1, on the reverse strand, counting down.
TTGACTACGATGAGAGTTTCTCACTCGTATCTATGCTAGAGTCTGTCCGAATCATGTTAGTAATTGCCGCATTTTATGAAATCTGGCAAATGGATAAACAAAACTGCATTCCTTCATGGATTTATTAAAGAAGAGTTGTATATGATGCAACCAGAAGGTTTTGTCAATCTGAAAGGTGATAACAAAATGTGCAAGCTCCAGAGATCCATCTGTGGACTGGTGCAAGCATCTCGGAGTTGGAATATACACATTGATGAGTTGATCAAAGCATATAGTTTTATACAGACTTGCGGTGAAGCCTGTATTTACAAGAAAGTGAGTGGGAGCACTACAGCATTTCTGATAAGTAATGTGAATGACATATTGTTGATCGGAAATAATGTAGAATTATTGGGTAAAGCATAAAGGAGTGTTTGAAAGGAGTTTTTCAAAGAAAGACTTCGGTGAAGCTGCTTACATATTGAGCTTCAAGATCTATAGAGATAGATCAAGATGCTTGATAAGTTTTTTCAATGAGTACATACCTTGACAAGATTTTGAAGTAGTTCAAAATGAAGCAGTCAAAGAAAGAGTTCTTGCCTATGTTACAAGGTGTGAAATTGAGTAAGACTCAAAGTCCGACCACGGCAGAAGATAGAAAGAGAATGAATGTCATTCCCTGTACTTTGGTCATAGGTTCTATAAAGTATGCCATGCTGTGTACTAGATCTATTGTATACCCTACCACTGAGTTTGGCAAGGGAGTACAATAGTGATCTAGGAGTAGATCACTGGACAGCGGTCAAAATTATCCTTAGTGGAATAAGGATATGTTTCTCGATTATGGAGGTGACAAAAAGGTTCGCCGTAAAGGGTTACGTCGATGCAGGTTTTGACACTGATCTGGATGACTCTAAGTCTCGATCTAGATACATATTGAAAGTGGGAGCAATTAGCTAGAGTAGCTCCGTGCAGAGCATTGTAGACATAGAAAATTGCAAAATACATAACGGATCTGAATGTGAAACACCCGTTGACTAAGATTCTCTCACAAGAAAAACATGATCACACCTTAGTACTCTTTGGGTGTTAATCACATAAGCGATGTGAACTAGATTACTGAATCTAGTAAACCCTTTGGGTGTTGGTCACATGGCGATGTGAACTATGGGTGTTAAATTACATGATGATGTGAACTATCGATGTTAATCACATGGTGATGTGATCTAGATTATTGACTCTAGTGCAAGTGGGAGACTGAAGGAAATATGCCCTAGAGGAAATAATAAAGTTATTATTTATTTCCTTATTTCATGATAAATGTTTATTATTCATGCTAGAATTGTATTAACCGGAAATATAATACATGTGTGAATACATAGACAAACAGAGTGTCACTAGTATGCCTCTACTTGACTAGCTCATTAATCAAAGATGGTTATGTTTCCCAACCATGGACAAAGAGTTGTTATTTGATTAACGGGATCACATCATTAGATGAATGATCTGATTGACATGACCCATTCCATTAGCTTAGCACCCGATCGTTTAGTATGTTGCTATTGCTATCTTCATGACTTATACATGTTCCTATGACTATGAGATTATGCAACTCCCGTTTGCCGGAAGAACACTTTGTGTGCTACCAAACGTCACAACGTAACTGGGTGATTATAAAGGAGCTCTACAGGTGTCTCCAAAGGTACATGTTGGGTTGGCGTATTTCGAGATTAGGATTTATCACTCCGATTGTCGGAGAGGTATCTTTGGGCCCTCTCGGTAATGCACATCACTTAAGCCTTGCAAGCATTACAACTAATGAGTTAGTTGCGGGATGATGTATTACGGAATGAGTAAAGAGACTTGCCGGTAACGAGATTGAACTAGGTATTGGATACCGACGATCGAATCTCGGGCAAGTAACATACCGATGACAAAGGGAACAACGTATGTTGTTATGCGGTCGGACCGATAAAAGATCTTCGTAGAATATGTAGGAGCCAATATGGGCATCCAGGTCCCGCTATTGGTTATTGACCAGAGACGGGTCTCCGTCATGTCTACATTGTTCTCGAACCCGTAGGGTCCGCACGCTTAAGGTTTCGATGACAGTTATATTATGAGTTTATGAGTTTTGATGTACCGAAGGAGTTCGGAGTCCCGGATGAGATCGAGGACATGACGAGGAGTCTCGAAATGGTCGAGACGTAAAGATCGATATATTGGACGACTATATTCGGACATCGGAAAGGTTCCGAGTGATTCGGGTATTTTTCGGAGTACCGGAGAGTTACCGGAATTCGCCGGGAGAAGTATTGGGCCTTGATGGGCTTTAGTGGGAAGAGGAGAAAGGGCCTGCTGCGCCCCCCTCCCCTCTAGTCCGAATTGGACTAGGGAAAAGGGGGCCGGCCACCTTTCCTTCTCCTCCACTTCCTTCTCCCTTCCTCCCCTCTTGGTGGACTCCTACTAGGACTTGGAGTCCTAGTAGGACTCCACATCCTGGCCGCACCTAGCCTTGGCCGGCCTCCTCCTCCTCCATCCTTTATATACTGAGGCAAGGGGCACCCTAGACACACAAGTTGATCCACGTGATCTTATTCTTAGCCGTGTGCGGCGCCCCCTGCCACCATAGTCCTCGATAATATTGTAGCGGTGCTTAGGGGAAGCCCTGCGACAGTAGTACATCAAGATCGTCACCACGCCGTCGTGCTGACGGAACTCTTCCCCGACACTTTGCTGGATTGGAGTCCGGGGATCGTCATTGAGCTGAACGTGTGCTAAAACTCGGAGGTGCCGTAGTTTCGGTGCTTGATCGGTCGGGCCGTGAAGACGTACGACTACATCAACCGCGTTGTCATAACGCTTCCGCTGTCGATCTACAAGGGTACGTAGATCACACTCTCCCCTCTCGTTGCTATGCATCACCATGATCTTGCTTGTGCGTAGGAAAATTTTGAAATTACTACATTCCCCAACATACCGCTAGCCAGCTAGCTGACTTATACATCTCCCGAATAGTGTCTCTTCATGGTGTTCCATTGGAAATTAACTCAGACCCTGGGAGTCTCTTCACCTCTCGATTTTGGGAAAGTTTCCAAAATGCTATGGGAACTTGTTTCTCTTTTAGCACCGCCTTCCACCCTCAATCAAGTGGTCAAGTAGAGCGAGTAAATCAAATTCTGGAGGATATGCTCCGAGCTTCTGTCATCTCATTTGGAATGGATTGGGAGAAATGCCTTCCATTCGCGGAGTTCGCTTATAACAATAGTTATCAAGCTAGCTTGGGCAAAGCTCCTTTCATAGTTCTCTATGGACGAAAATGTCGAACGCCTCTTAACTGGTCAGAAACCGGGGAAAGACAACTCTTTGGCCCGGATATGATTCAAGAAGCAGAAGAGCAGGTTCGCGTTATTCGTGAGAAATTGAAAACAACCCAATCTCGTCAAAAGAGCCAATATGACCGCAAACACAAGCTCATGACTTATGAAGTCGGCCAGAAGGCTTACCTTCGGGTTACTCCTTTAAAGGGAACCCATCGTTTCAGTATCAAAGGCAAGTTGGCTCCTCGTTACATTGGACCCTTTCACATTCTTGCCAAACAAGGAGAAGTTGCCTACCAATTGGAACTACCTCCGCATCTTTCCAGAGTTCACGATGTCTTCCACGTTTCTCAACTCAGGCGTTGCTTGGCGGATCCTATCTGTGGAGTGGACCACGAGACGCTTGATCTCTAAGATAATATCACATATCAGGAATATCCCATTCGTATCCTTGATCAAGCCGAGCGTACCACTTGACGCCATAACATCAAGTTTCTCAAGGTTCAATGGTCACACCACTCTAAGAAAGAAGCCACTTGGGAAAGGGAGGATCTTCTTTGACTCGAGTACGCCACCTTCTTCCCAACGGATCCTAAATCTCGGGACGAGATTCTTTTGAGTGGGGGTGATTTGTCACACCCTAGCTAGTTCATGCATTAGAGTGTTGCATCATGTCTACTCTTCCAGAAAACTGAAATGGGGATGGCAGAACCCCCAGCACCCCCTGGAAACAACTAGGGTTTACTAAAATATTTTTCAATGAACCTGAAATGCCCTTCTAAAAAGTCCACCCTTTTTGTTTTGGGTTAGAACCCCTGACAAAATGGGTTCACATTTTTCCAGGACACATAAGGTCATTGGATTAAATCATTACTATTTGCATTTGGGCAATTTAAATCCTATAAATGTTTTAAAATGCCCAAATAATCCTGAAAGTATTTTTAGGCTGTTGAGAATATTTTCAAATGTACCTTTGAATATTTCCAGGTTTTTCCTAAATGGAATAGTATTTTTACTATTTCAAAACACAGAACAGGAATAAATAAAAAATAAAAACAAAAGCAGAGAGCAGAGGCTTACCTGGCGCCCACCTAGCAGGCCCACCTAGCCGGCCCAGCCCAGCAACCGCTCCAGCGAGCTGCTTGACTCGGCCAGGCAGGCAGGTAGGTGCTCGACGCCAGCACCTCCGTGCGCCACGCAGCTGCCCGCCGCCCTGCTTCCTCCCCTCGCCGTTTTGCTGCCCTAGGTAGGTCACCCACTCCTCCCCCGAGCTCGCAGACACGCCCCTTCCTCCCCAGCTCCTCTCCCTCGCTCTCCCGCACCATGGCCGATGCTGCCGCGCCTGTAACGCCCCAAGACCGGAGCTTCAGATGCCTTCCAGGGTTTCTGGGTTTCGTCATGTGTTTTGTTTGGTTCTTTGCATTCATCTTTGCATCATGTGCATTGCATCATGTCATCATGTGTAACGCCCCGAGACCGATGTGCCAGTTGTCGTCCAGTTATTCGCCGTCGTTGCCATGTCATTTGCTTGCGTGTTGCATCTTACCATGTCATCATGTGCATTGCATCATCATGTTTTCAAAACTTGCATCCGTCTCGGTCTCCTCATTCCGTCCGTTGTCCGTTCTGAGCCCAACCACACTTGCACGCGCCCGCGGCACGTCCGAAATAGTATTTTATAAGTGGCCGGAGAATGTTCTCGGATTGGGTTGAGATTTGGTGTGCGGTCTTATTATAGAGTAGACAGACCGGCTGTCAAGTTTTGTCGCAATCGGAGTTCGTTTGACGCCCCAACGGATAAATATAGCGGCAATAGTAGCCGGTAAAAACGTCGGACGTTTTCGGTCTCCGGAAACAGTCGTCGGGTCTCTCTCTTCTCTTCTCTCAGCTCGAGACCGTCTACACAGCCCACTACTCACCACCAGGCCCTACCTAACCTCTCTTGTCAGCCCGCGGCCCTCCTCGCGCGCGCGTCCGAAAAGCTGTCGCGGACCCGACCCGGACAGTCGTTACCGCTGTGTCCGGATCAACCCCAAACATCTACAAAACATCACCGTTTTCTCTTTTGGACTCCCTAGCCTATTTTTCTCGACCACCCGATTTAAATCGAAGGGTCCGATCTAGCCTCTTTTGGACCTTCTTACTATATATAAGCCCACCACCTACCAAATCAACCCAACCCTAATTTTTAGGAGGTTTGTCCCATCGCAGCGCCGCCTCTCCACCAAATCCTCATCGGGATCTCCCCTGCTCGATCCACCCAACCAGCTCGCAGCCATCCACAAATCCATCCATCCAACAGACATGAGGGCCGCCTCTGCCTCCTCGCTCGATCCCAAGCGGGTGAGGACCCCGACGCCTTCTCATCCCCGCCGGAGATCGGACCTCGCCGGAGATGAGTTCCCCGCCGTGCCCTGCTCCCTTCATTCCCCACCTGCTCTCTCTTTTCTCTTTCTCCCACGCTACTCTCTCTCTCTCTCTCTCTCTCTATTGTCTCGCAGCGCCGTCGTGGAGGTCCTAGCTGCAACCCGTAGCAGCCGCACTGCCGGAGTTACCATCACCTCGCCTCCCCTGCAGGAACCGAACAACGCCGCATCGCCCGTACGCTGCATCGAGCTCCTCCCGCTCGATTTGGAACCAGAGGAGTTCTGCCCCGACGCCATGGGCGGGGGTCGCCGCTCCCTAACTCCGGCCTCGTGCGGGCTTGCCAAGCCCCGCGCTGAGCCGCAAGCCCCTGCGCCCCCTTCCGCCGGAGAACGCCGTCCAGGGCCCGGATCCGCCCCTTCGCCCCGCTCGATGGAGTTCTGCTCCCAGCCACCGCTGCCTACTCGCCTCCTCTGCTTCGACGCTGCGCGAGGATGATGACCCAGCGCCAAGTCCACAAGCTCCGCCGCTGCAGGGAACGAGGAGCACGCCGCCCCGATGCGTGGACCCCGCGCCCGGATCCCGCCATCCCCGGCGAGCTCCGCCTCCCGTTTCCGTCGCTCCGCCGTGCGCCAAGTCCCCTGCCGTCGCGCCTCTGCTTCCACCCTCTGTCGCTGTTGCTCTGCCTCCATACGAGGAGACGACCAGGAGCCAAGCCCAGCGCCTGCGCTGACCGCACCCCCCACCGTCTCCTCGTTCGATCCACCAAGGCCGGCCTAGCGCGCCCCCTGCCAGCATTGCCTCCCACCGACCGGGCCTTGGCCCATGGGTGAGCAGCACCCCCCTCCATCCTTTTGTGCCTATTGGACCAGTTCAACTTTCAGCCCGTGTCATGTTTTTTTCCAATCTGCGAATTTAGCATTTTTCCAGTGACTTACTATTTTATAGAAAAGTCCCTGTTCTTCATGCATTTTATAACTCACCAACCATGCATCAAATGTAAAAACTTAATATATGAAACTTGCTCAGAATTTTGTGTAGATTAATAATATCCAACTTTCATCCATGTCTAAAATGTTTAAAATGTTGTTTGCATTAACTTGCTCCTATGCCATGTCAAAATGATTTAATTCATAACTAAATAACCGTAGCTCCGTTTTTAATAAACTTTATATGTAAATGGGGTAGAATTATGCCTAGTTTAACATGGTGTGCTTGTTTTGCATGTTTAATAACTCTAAAATTGTGTTTAGGACAGATCAGTACCAAACCTAATATATGCACATGAGGAGTTTCCGGATTTGTTGTTCGTTGCTTCCGGCCTCATTTAAACTTGACTAGATAGGTAGTTTTACTTTGTTTCACCTCTTGCCATGCTAACAACATTTAATATTGTTGGGTACATAAACGGGATGAAACTAAATAACTTATCGTGGTGTTTCGTCAATATGCAACCCGTTGCATATTGTGCTCCACTTAACTTGTAGTGTTGTTTGTGCAGTTTGCCATGCCATGCCCTCTTTAAACCGGACATGCATCATACTTGATTGTGCATCATGCCATGTCTATGTGGTGGTTGTTTACTATGTTGTTTGCTTCTTTCCGGTGTGCTTCTTCGGGTTGTTTCCGATAACGTCGCGTTTGTGAGGACCCGATCGTCTACGTTCCATTTGTCTTCTTCATGGACTCGTTCTTCTTCCTTGCGGGATTTCAGGCAAGATGATCATACCCTCGAAATCACTAATATCTTTGCTTTGCTAGATGCTCGCTCTGTTGCTGGCCTATGCTGCGACACCTACCACTTGCTTGTCATGCCTCCCATATTGGTGAACCAATCCTCTAACCCATAAGGTAGTCTAGGATCACTTCTTGATCATATTTTATCGACCGTGCTTTGCCTTCTCTTCTCGCTCTCATTTGCGTATGTTAGCCACCATATATGCTAGTCGCATGCTGCAGCTCCACCTCATTCCTTTTACCTTACGCATAAGCTTAAATAGTCTTGATCGCGCGGGTGCGAGATTGCTGAGTCCCTGTGGCTCACAGATACTTCCAAAACCAGCTTGCAGGTGCCGATGAGACCGTGCAGATGACGCAACCAAGATCAGGAGGAGTTCGATGAAGATCTTGTCCTTGTGTTGTTTCGTTCTAGTTGATCAGTAGTGGAGCCCAGTTGGGGTCGATCGGGGACCTTTGTCGCATTTGGGGTTCTTCTTTTATTTTGGTTCCGTAGTCGGACCATGAGTGTATTTGGTTGATGTAATGCTTTATTCATGTAATTGTGTGAAGTGGCGATTGTAAGCCAACTATGTATCCTTTTCCTTATTATATTACATGGGTTGTGAGAAGATTACCTCAGTTGCGACATATGCCTTCAATGCGATTATGCCTCTAAGTCGTGCCTCGACACGTGGGAGATATAGTCGCATCGAGGGTGTTACAAGTTGGTAATCAGAGCCTTCCCCGACCTTAGGAGCCCCATTGCTTGATCGTTATTAGCGGCCGAGTTGTGTCTAGAAAAATGTTTTGAGTCATTTAGGAATTATATATCGGAAAGTTTAGGAATTCTTTTTACTTCCCAGTCTCCTCATCGCTCTGGTAAGGCATCCTGACGTAGAGTTTTGACTATTCTCTTCTCAAATTTCACTAAATTTTTTTTAGGATCACGCGAGTATCTTGGAATCGTTCCGATGGCTTATGATGAGAACATTGTCTTGGTGCCTCCTGTCAGGGGTTTAGTGGAAGTGTCCCGGGGAGTTGAGCTCTGAGGTGTTGTCATCATAATTTTATCGTTGCAATTCTGGAATACTTGAGATATGTTCGCCGACATCGAAAATCTCTTATATGCAGTTCGTTGGTGAGATAACCTCGACGCCACCCAGTACTGGGGCGGGAGTTCGGGAGTATCGCCATAACTTGTATAACGGATGCTTTTCGAAGGTTGAGGTAGATGATTTCCGAAGGTTTCTTGGTTATGTGTTGAAGGATGGATACAGCTGGATGTAGGATTTGCTAGTTTTGGGTGAGATATTATGCTTCCCCTGTATCCCCAACACCTGATTGCATAACCGGAAAATTTCGGGAGTTTCATAGGTGGGAATTCAAGTAGCTCTTAGGATATCTTTTTGACAGATGTATGATATGAAATTGGGGTTCGACGTCTAGTGGTCTGCCTATTCACGGTCGATTTTACAGTGGTCTCGTTGTGTCTTAAAGAGTCCTTGGCTATGCCGACTCGGGGACGCTTCGTATGTCATGTGCACTGCCTTGTACATGATGGTGCTGTACGATCGAGCCCGTGTAGGCCCCACCACGAAAACTTCGGACGAAATCTCTATCATATGTTTGTTCTCGCTTATTCTGCAAACCAATCCTTTGTTTTTGTTTTGAGTTGTGGTATTCGAGTTGCTTCGAAGTCAAATGTTGATTCCATACCTTTTCTAAATGGTGTCCTCATACTCCGATGTGGATACCAATCCTTCTTGATCATCAAGATTGTCTTGTCAATCCTTTTCACCGGTGTGTTTCTCTTCAAGTGGATCCGATCATTTCAACATTCGCAAGATCAAGTATCAGTTCTTCTCTACGGTGTTCGTTCCATCCATTCCAAATTGTCTTTGTTTTTCCCACCCTCCCTCCCTTTGTTTTTCTCCAAGGACTCAGATGTTTTAATCAAGTATCCTTTTATTCTTGTGAAGTCTCTCCATTCCTTTCTATCAATATTCTTATCCGGTGATTTTCATGAAGATTCTAATGGAGCTTCAAGCTCATCATTCTTTGTTCTTTTTCTTCTCCGATGGTTTCAAGTCAAGGTTTGTTGATCATATTCTTTTTCCTCATTTCAATGCCTTCTCATACCGGTGCACCTCATAACCATTCATTTCCTGCTATTCATTTATTCCGGAGTGCTCAAGATATCTCGAAGATTCGTGTTTCCACTCTACATTCGTTCAACCTATTTCAAGGATATTATATCATTCAAGCCCTTTAATTCAACCGGTGCAACCTCCCTTTTAAATCTTTTCAACGGTGTTTCTTTTGAGTGGGCCCTAACCCACATGTCTTTTCCCAGGATCTTACCTCACACTTCCTATTTTCCCGGAGCTATCCTAAATTCTTTTCGAAGTTTGACGTAAGAATGATTTATCATCAGTCAAATGTTTTCTCCAAGATCTTTCAAATTCTTTTCATCGTTGGCTCAACCTCTTCGTTTTGATTCTTCCGGATTGTCTAAATAATTCATGGTGGTGTTTCTCGTCATCATTCTCAACATTTGAAGATCGAAGAAGAGTTTCTCTTTAATCTTGCTCTTTTCTTTTCAAGATTCGTGATTCTAGCTTGTTGCCATCCTCTCGAAATTGTTTGGATCGTGAGAATTCTTTTCATCCATCCGATGCAAATTCAGGAGTCTTTTCAGTTTGATTATCCGGAGCTCATCATTTCAGAAGACTTGTTCATTCTCAGTTTTCAGTTATCATTCTCCAATTTTACCGGTGCATCAAGTGATCTCTAATCAACTCGTGATCTCTTCGCTCTCATGTATCCATATTCTCTCAAGCGTCTTCGTTCATTTTCTCAATTCTTCCGGTGTTTCTTTATTTTTCCTTCGGTCATTTTTAATTCTTACGGTGGTTCGTGCAAGATTCCTCTTCTTTCGTTATCATATCAATTCATTCGTTGTTTCGATTCCACCGGTGTTTCGTTGAATGCCTTCTCAAGTTTGCGCTATATCTCTCTTAATCCTTTCTACGAGAATAAGTGGCGTGCCAAATCCATGGTTTGCCATCAATTTAATTGATGAAGGACGAGCATAATATAATTCTTATTCTTGTTTCATCGAGTTTGTTCAATTCTTGTTTTTCCGGAGTGTTTCATCATACTTATTCTGGGTTTCAAATGCTCATCTTTCTTTCCCGGAGTTCCAAGCTCTCGCAATTATGTTATCACGGAGATCCATCTAAGTCATTACAGGGATTCACCTTGTGTTTTCAATTTCTCTTTCTTTTTATCCTTTTGTTTACCGGAGTTCTTCATGGAGGTTCTACATGATGGTTCATCAAGGATTTAATTCCTCCTCGAAGTGCTCATCGAGATTCTTTTCAGAGGAGCTCAAGCATTCTTCATCTTGCATTTCGAAGTGCAATTCTTTCTTCCATATCATTGGAGGTGGTATTATGTCATTCTTGATAATTTGGGTTCATGTTTCATGATTCACATGTTGTTATGAATGAGGTATTTTAAATCCATCAATCTCGTCGTTGGACTTATCTTGGGTTATATTTCACCTAAAGCTTTCCCTAAGGATTGTTGCTATTATGGTGCTCATAAATGATCCAAGCTCTTCATTTGTCCTTTCCGGTGCGACATATTTTCTCGTAAATTTGTTCATATCAATCCAATTCTTTTCCCGTGAGCGGCAGGTTGTCACCTCACAATTTGAGATGTATGCCATAAGACCATATCAAGATTATTCTTTTCGTTGTTGGTTTTCCAACAACTCCGTTCTAACTTTTGTTGTAACCGTGCTCTCTCAAGATATTGTTTTCCCTTCGTTCCGGAGACATTGTGATGTTGCTCTCTTCAAACCATCTTCTTGTTTTGTCTAAGATCATGTTCTTTGCATGATTGTCCATTTAACCGGAGTGTCGTGCCCTCTTTTCAAGTTCTATCACCTTATCAAGTTCTTATTCAATTATTTTTCTTTCCAACCGGAGTGCTGCCTGAATCTGTTCTTCCTTGTTCCTCTTTTCTAATGGAGTGTTTTCAACTTTGTTCATCTCCGTTGTCTTTCTTTTCTCAAAATGGCTCAACCTTTTTCAAGGTTCTTTGGTTTCACTCGTTTGTCCAAGAAGCAACTTAGTGTTACCTCTTCTCCTTCTCTTCCGTTTTCCCTCCGGTGCCATTCTAGATCTCGGGACGAGATCCTCTCGTAGTGGTGGAGTGTTGTAACGCCCCGAGACCGATGTGCCAGTTGTCGTCCAGTTGTTCGCCGTCGTTGCCATGTCATTTTCTTGCGTGTTGCATCTTACCATGTCATCATGTGCATTGCATCATCATGTTTTCAAAACTTGCACCCGTCTCGGTCTCCTCATTCTGTCCGTTGTCCGTTCTGAGCCCAACCACACTTGCACGCGCCCGCGGCATGTCCAAAATAGTATTTTATAAGTGGCCGGAAAATGTTCTCGGATTGGGTTGAGATTTGGTGTGCGGTCTTATTATAGAGTAGACAGACCGCCTGTCAAGTTTCATCGCAATCGGAGTTCGTTTGACGCCCCAACGGATAAATATAGCGGCAATAGTAGCCGGTCAAAACGTCGGACGTTTTCGGTCTCCGGAAACAGTCGCCGGGTCTCTCTCTTCTCTTCTCTCAGCCCGAGACCGTCTACACAGCCCACTACTCACCGCCAGGCCCTACCTAACCTCTCTTGTCAGCCCGCGGCCCTCCTCGCGCGCGCGTTTGAAAAGCTGTCCCGGACCCGACCGGGACAGTCGTTACCGCTGTGTCCAGATCAACCCCAAACATCTACAGAACATCATCATTTTCTCTTTTGGACTCCCTAGCCTATTTTTCTCGACCGCCCGATTTAAATCAGAGGGTCTGATCTAGCCTCTTTTGGACCTTCTTACTATATATAAGCCCACCACATACCAAATCAACCCAACCCTAATTTTTAGGAGGTTTGTCCCATCGCAGTGCCGCCTCTCCACCAAATCCTCATCGGGATCTCCCCTGCTCGATCCACCCAACCAGCTCGCAACCATCCACAAATCCATCCATCCAACAGACATGAGGGCCGCCTTTGCCTCCTCGCTCGATCCCAAGCGGGTGAGGACCCCGATGCCTTCTCATCCCCGCCGGAGATCGGACCTCGCCGGAGATGAGTTCCCCGCCCTGCCCTGCTCCCTTCATTCCCCACCTGCTCTCTCTTTTCTCTCTCTCACGCTACACACACTCTCTCTCTCTCTATTGTCTTGCAGCGCCGCCGTGGAGGTCCTAGCTCCAACCCGTAGCAGCCGCACTGCCGGAGTCACCATCACCTCACCTCCCCTGCAGGAACCGAACAACGCCGCATCGCCCGTACGCTGCATCGAGATCCTCCCGCTCGATCTGGAACCAGAGGAGTTCTGCCCCGATGCCATGGGCAGGGGTCGCCGCTCCCTAACTCCGGCCTCGTGCGGGCTTGCCAAGCCCCGCGCCGAGCCGCAAGCCCCTGCGCCCCCTTCCGCCGGAGAACGCCGTCCAGGGCCCGGATCCGCCCCTTCGCCCCGCTCGATGGAGTTCTGCTCCCAGCCACCGCTGCCTACTCGCCTACTCTGCTTCGACGCTGCACGAGGTTGATGACCCAGCGCCAAGTCCACAAGCTCCACCGCTACAGGGAACGAGGAGCACGCCGCCCTGATGCGTGGACCCCATGCCCGGATCCCGCCATCCCCGGCGAGCTCCGCCTCCCGTTTCCGTCGCTCGGCCGTGCGCCAAGTCCCCTGCCATCGCGCCTCTGCTTCCACCCTCTGTCGCTGTTGCTCTGCCTCCATATGAGGAGACGACCAGGAGCCAAGCCCAGCGCCTGCGCTGACCGCACCCCCCACCGTCTCCTCGTTCGATCCACCAAGGCCGGCCCAGCGCGCCCCCTGCCAGCCTTGCCTCCCACCGACTGGGCCTTGGCCCATGGGTGAGCAGCACCCCCCTCCATCCCTTTGTGGCTATTGGACCAGTTCAACTTTCAGCACGTGTCATGTTTTTTTCCAATCTGCGAATTTAGCATTTTTCCAGTGATTTACTATTTTACAGAAAAGTCCTTGTTCTTCATGCATTTTATAACTCACCAACCATGCATCAAATGTAAAAACTTAATATATGAAACTTGCTCAGAATTTTGTGTAGATTAATAATATGCAACTTTTATCCATGTCTAAAATGTTTAAAATGTTGTTTGCATTAACTTGCTCCTATGCCATGTCAAAATGATTTAATTCATAACTAAATAACCGTAGCTCCGTTTTTAATAAACTTTATATGTAAATGGGGTAGAATTATGCCTAGTTTAACATGGTGTGCTTGTTTTGCATGTTTAATAACTCTAAAATTGTGTTTAGGACAGATCAGTACCAAACCTAATAGATGCACATGAGGAGTTTCCGGATTTGTTGTTCGTTGCTTCCGACCTCATTTAAACTTGACTAGATAGGTAGTTTTACTTTGTTTCACCTCTTGCCATGCTAACAACATTTAATATTGTTGGGTACATAAACGGGATCAAACTAAATAACTTATCATGGTGTTTCGTCAATATGCAACCCGTTGCATATTGTGCTCCACTTAACTTGTAGTGTTGTTTGTGCAGTTTGCCATGCCATGCCCTCTTTAAACCGGACATGCATCATACTTGATTGTGCATCATGCCATGTCTATGTGGTGGTTGTTTACTATGTTGTTTGCTTCTTTCCGGTGTGCTTCTTCGGGTTGTTTCCGATAACGTCGCGTTTGTGAGGACCTGATCGTCTACGTTCCATTTGTCTTCTTCATGGACTCGTTCTTCTTCCTTGCGGGATTTCAGGCAAGATGATCATACCCTCGAAATCACTACTATCTTTGCTTTGCTAGATGCTCGCTCTGTTGCTGGCCTATGCTGCGACACCTACCACTTGCTTGTCATGCCTCCCATATTGGTGAACCAATCCTCTAACCCACCTTGTCCTAGCAAACCGTTGATTGGCTATGTTACTGCTTTGCTCAGCCCCTCTTATAGCATTGTTAGTTGCAGGTGAAGATTGAAGTTTGTTCCTTGTTGGAACATGGAGATCGTTCCTTGTTGGAACATGTTTACTTGTTCGGATATCACTATGTATCTTATTTAATTAATGCATCTATATACTTGGTAAAGGGTGGAAGGCTCGGCCTTATGCCTGGTGTTTTGTTCCACTCTTGCCGCCCTAGTTTCCGTCATATCGGTGTTATGTTCCCGAATTTTGTGCTATAATGGGAACCCCTTGACAGTTTGCCTTAAGTAAAGCTTCTCCAGCAATGCCCAACATTGGTTTTACCATTTGCCACCTAGCCTTTTCTTTCCCTTGGGTTCTGCAGACTCAAGGGTCATCATTATTTACCCCCCGGGCCAGTGCTCCTCTGAGTGTTGGTCCAACTTGTCAGCCGCCGGTGGCCACCAGGGGCAACTCTGGGTTGGCCTACTGGAAGTTTAGACAATCCGGTGTGCCCTGAGAAAGAGATATGTGCAGCTCCTATCGGGATTTGTCGGCACATTCAGGCGGTGTTGCTGGTTTAGTTTTACCCTGTCGGAATGTCTTGTTGTACTGGGATACCGAGTCTGATCGGAATGTCTCGGGTGGAGGTCTATTCCTTCATTGAGCGTGAGAGCTTGTCATGGGCTAAGTTGGGACACCCCTGCAGGGATTTGAACTTTCGAAAGCCGTGCCCGCGGTTATGGGCAGATGGGAATTTGTTAACGTCCGCTTGTAGAAAACCTGAACTTGACCTTAATTAAAATGAATCAACCGCGTGTGTAGCCGTGATGGTCTCTTTCCGGCGGAGTCCGGGAAGTGAACACGGTTGTTGGAGTTATGCTTGACGTAGGTAGTCTAGGATCACTTCTTGATCATATTTTATCGACCGTGCTTTGCCTTCTCTTCTCGCTCTCATTTGCGTATGTTAGCCACCATATATGCTAGTCGCATGCTGCAGCTCCACCTCATACCTTTTACCTTACCCATAAGCTTAAATAGTCTTGATTGCAAGGGTGCGAGATTGCTGAGTCCCTGTGGCTCACAGATACTTCCAAAACCAGCTTGCAGGTGCCGATGAGACCGTGCAAATGACGCAACCAAGCTCAGGAGGAGTTCGATGAAGATCTTGTCCTTGTGTTGTTTTGTTCTAGTTGATCAGTAGTGGAGCCCAGTTGGGGTCGATCGGGGACCTTTGTCGCATTTGGGGTTCTTCTTTTATTTTGGTTCCGTAGTCGGACCATGAGTGTATTTGGTTGATGTAATGCTTTATTCATGTAATTGTGTGAAGCGGCGATTGTAAGCCAACTATGTATCCTTTTCCTTATTATATTACATGGGTTGTGTGAAGATTACCTCACTTGCGACATATTTCTTCAATGCGATTATGCCTCTAAGTCGTGCCTCGACACGTGGGAGATATAGTCGCATCAAGGGTGTTACATCATGCCATCATGTCATTTCTTTTCTTAACTCAACTAAATAAATGGCACGGACCTTTGATCCATTTAAACCGAGGGAGTTCACCCGGTGACTTCTCTTTATAACATACCCTCCCGATAGTAGGGAGCTATATTAAATATTCCATTTGTTGGAATTCACCGGAACACACTTGCAAAATAAATCTCAATGCCTTTGTTATCACAACTCTTGGCCTCTAACCTTGCTATTTATTCTTTCATCATATTCCGAGGTTCCTCCAAAAATCTGAACATTTTTGGATACTCCTAAAACCTCGTCCTAGTTCAAATCTTTTGTATTAAATTTAAATGAGTTTGTTTTAAACTCTTCTTTTTCGCGTGAAACTTCTTTTCTTGGGCTAAGTATAATTCTTAGACTCAATAGGAGTAGTTTCAGCATTTTCTAAAAAACCCTAGCATTTTCTTTCATTCCTTTTTCCTCCTGTCTACTTCTCTGTAAATGGGAAATAGCAAAAGGTTGGGTTTTTTTATCCGAAGCAGCAACTGGCCGGCCCATCTCCAGGTCCAACTGACCCCCGCTCCTAATCCCTCACTAAGGCCCTGGCCTTTTTCGCCTCTCCACTGGACCGACCCCTTAGGCCCATCTCCCGCAGCCCCCGCTCTAACCCTAGCACCCTGGCCCGATCCCCTTTTCCCACGATCCCTTCCCTCGTCCTCCCTCCAGCTCCGCCAGGAGATGGCCGCTTCACGCTCGACCCCGCCTCCTCTCGATCCTTGCAGCGCCCGCGCTTGATCCCCCTTTCTCTCTCTTCGATCTCCCTTGCTGTGCCCCAGTCCTTGATCCCCTGTCTCTCCTGCCTGCCTTCGCCCCGCATCCACCATGCCTCGCCCCTCTCCGCTCGCGTTGCCAACTGGCCCCGGCAAGCGTTGCGCCGGTGAGCTCCTCCCGGACTCGTTCCACTTCTCCTCACCTTGCGCCGCCCCTCTCCCTCGAGTCCTCGCCATGGACCTGCTCCCAGCGCCTGCGAACCCTCCAACTCTGCAGGGCTCCTCTCCTTGCGCGCCTACAACCCCTGCATCACCCCCGAAGGCCACCCTACGCGCGACCCTGACGACTTGCTGCAGCCATTCGCCGCCACAGGAGCCTCGTGTCTGGTTCCCTCGAGGTCCCATGCTGCCAGACCTCTCCTGCACCTCCGCCGCACGCAGGGCCCCTCGTGCCTTTCACTACCGTCGACCGGCCAGATCCAGAGGTCTGCCGCTCCTTGCTGCCCGCTCACCTGTCCCGCTACCTTCGTCGATCGTCTCCTAGAGGAAGTGACGAGGCAGCCCGCAGCTCCTGTGTCTACCCGCGATCCCCTGCTCGCATGCTTTCCTCCCGCATCACGCCCGTCCTCAAGCCCCGCCGCGAGACCCCGGTTCAAACCACAAGCATCAAAGTTCCACTACGGCTGCCGTGTTCTTTCCCACCAAGTGCAACGACTCTAAGTACCACTACCGTCGCCAAGACCAAGATGGCGCCAAAAGTACCAAGAGAATGGGAACGACTACCGAGGTCTCTCCAAGTTCGACCAAGATTGCCGTGTACAACTACTGTTTACTCGAATTACGCCAAGTACACCGTCGGCCTTGGTTTCACCAAGACCACCTCGAGTACGACTACATGACCGGAACACAAGTTCCTTGTATCACTATCGTCACAAGAACCGAGTCCGGCATGTCCGAAGACCCCAAGTACCATGACGCCCGAAGACATCGGATTCATCAAGTTCATCCTCGCACACGAGTACGACTTCATGTTGTTGGGACGAGTACCACCGATGACCCTGAACAACTATGAAACATGTACAACTACTTCCAAACGAGAACGACTACTTCCCACGACGCATCGTGAACAACCACTTCCTCTACCATCGCCGAGTACCACTACATCCCACGACGATCGTGAACGACTACACCGCTTGACCCAAACCGCTCCGATAATGCACGCTTCGAAGGTATAACCCCGAGACGACCGCCCGTGAACGAATGCACGTGTGATGTATGAGATGCTCGTGCTTGCTCCGTGCTCGAATTGTCAGTGCACGTTGCCCCTCTTTTGCCTTGTCACCATCATTGACTCATGGGACACCCGGTATCCGGGAGTGCCCCACCATCTTTTGTACGCATCCGCACACTTATCCTTTGCATCGGTATCCCAATCGAGTTACCGGAACCAGAACGTTGTAGTGGCACCGTTTTCATTATCGTTGCCATGGCACCCCTTTTCTTTCCACCACGGTGACAAATGCTTCATAATGCTCTTGTCAACTTTTATTAAAAATTGCATAAACTTGTCCATGTCATCTGCATCATGATAACAACTTTAATATTGGTTAAAATTGTTGTTTGCATTAAATTACGAATGCATATGGGGATTTACCGGGTTTGTTGTTTATTACATCCGGCCCCATTTAAATTGTTTAGATGGTGTAGTTTTGTTATACCTGACCTCTTGCCATGTTTAACAACATTTAATATTGTTGAGTACCTAACTGGGAGAGAACTAAATAATTGATGTGGTGTTCCGTCAATATGCAACTTGTTGCATATTGAGCTCCATTTAATCTGTAGGATTGCTTGTGCACTTTGCCATGCCATGCCTCTTTAAACCGGACATGCATCATACTTGTTGTGCATCATGCCATGATTTTGTGGTGGTTGTTTACTATGTTGTTTGCTCCTTTCCGGTGTTGCTTCTTGGGGTTGGTTCCGATAACGTCGTGTTGTGAGGATTCATTCGACTACGTCCGTTTATCTTCTTAATGGACTCGTTCTTCTTCCTTGCGGGATTTCAGGCAAGATGATCATACCCTCGAAATCACTTCTATCTTTGCTTGCTAGATGCTTGCTCTTTTGCTATGCCTATGCTGCGATACCTACCACTTGCTTATCATGCCTCCCATATTGTGAACCAAGCCTCTAACCCACCTTGTCCTAGCAAACTGTTGTTTGGCTATGTTACCGCTTTGCTCAGCCCCTCCTATAGCGTTGTTAGTTGCAGGTGAAGATTGAAGTTTGTTCCTTGTTGGAACATGGAGATGTTGTTCCTTGTTGGAACATGTTTACTTGTTGGGACATGTTTACTTGTTGGAACATGAAGTTTGTTCCTTCTCTTCTCGCTCTCTTTTGCGTATGTTAGCCACCATATATGGTAGCCGCTTGCTGCAGCTCCACCTCATACCTTTTACCTTACCCATAAGCTTAAACAGTCTTTATCGCGAGTGTGTGAGATTGCTGAGTCCCCGTGGCTCACAGATACTTCCAAAACCAGCTTGCAGGTGCCGATGAGTCCGTGCAGATGACGCAACCCAGCTCAGGAGGAGCTCGACGAAGATCTTGTCCTTTGTGTTGTTTCTTTCTAGTTGATCAGTAGTGGAGCCCAGTTGGGGTCGATCGGGGATCTGTGTACCATTTGGGGTAGTTTTCTTTTATTTGGGTTCCGTAGTCGGACCTTGATTGTATTTGGATGTTGTAATGCTTTATTCATGTAATTGTGTGAAGTGGCGATTGTAAGCCAACTATGTATCTCTTTCCCTTATGTATTACATGGGTTGTGTGAAGATTACCTAACTTGCGACATTGCTTTCAATGCGGTTATGCCTCTAAGTCGTGCTTTGTCACGTGGGAGTTATAGCCGCATCGAGGGCGTTATAGCGCCCGCGCCACCGTGATAACTGCGTCCGCCGTCGTCCCCGTGCCGCGTCACCGTGTTCGTTCGCTCCGCCGTTGTCGTCCACGTCGAGCAGGCCGAGCCCCGAGCGCTCGCCCGCTCTGGAGTCGCCCCTGACCCCATCTTCCCCAACTCCGGCCACCGAGATCGCCATCGTCGCCCCGCTCAGCTCCGGTCTTCCCCGAGCCCGCTTTGACGCTTAATGCAATCGCCGTGAGCTCAGCTCCGTCCTCCCCCTCTCCGTTAACTCTCTCCTGCACCATATGCACCGCACCACGTTCACCCGCACCCGCCGCCGCCGAGCTCGTCGCCGACGTGACTCCGGCCACCCACCGGCCACACCACTGTGACCAACGCACTCACCGCACTCGCAGGAACCCGTAGCACTACTCCACGCGCCTCGCTGTGCCCCGTAGCCTCGGGTTCGACCTCACCCGAGCTCTGGCAGCCGCACAACTCATCGCCGGCGACATTTCAGGCCACCCCGAGCTCCACCACTACCACCAAACGACACGGCTTGCTCCCAGCTACGCGTAGATGCTCTCTGCCGCCCATTTGGTCGCCGGAGCACGAAACCCGCGCTGCCCAGCCGCGTCTGGCCTCGCCGGCGGCTAAACACCGGTGAGTTTGACTTCGTTTGGCCCTGGTTGACCCCGTGTGGGCCCAGGTCGACTCCCCCTGAGTCTATGACAAGTGGGACCGCTCTAGTAATTAACATAAATTAGCATTAACTAAATTTAGTTAGTTAATTTACTAATGACACACGGGTCCCACTGGTCTGGTTTGACCTGGACCGGCCCCGTTGACCATTGATGTCACCGTGACGCAATAATTCAATTACTAGAATTATTCTTATACAGGAAATTCCAGAAAATACCACAAACTTAAAAAATTCATAACTTTTAATCTGTAACTCCAAATGCAAAGATTTATATATGAAATTTGATCAGAAAAATTCAATCTTTCCATCTATAATCGTTTAATGCATGACAAAACACCTTAACCTTGCTTTTTAGGTGAAACAAGAAAATGCCCTTATATGACTTAATAACATAAGCTTCCATTTGAACCTTTGATTCAAATGGACTCAAACCAACTTGTTTCACAATGCATTATCCAGGACACCTCATATTGCCATGTCAGAGCATGCATCATATTGTTGCATATTGCCATGTGTTGATTGTGTTCTGTGATGTCTTTCATGGTAGGTTCTGCCTCGGAGGATGTTCTCGAGTATCCAACTGAAGGCCAGTACCCTACTACTACTCCACCAGGCAAGCAGCCCCATTGATCATATCGATACAATCCCATGTTCTCGCTCCTGCTCTCATTTATTGCATTAAGACAACAACGTTTCAAACTGTTGTGTGCTGCGGTAGTTGAACCCTTATCCTCTGCATGACCTGTCATTGCCACAGTAACTAGATGAAACCCACTAGCATGTGTAGGAGTTGATTGTGCCATGTATGTGTTTCCTACCTTGCTATGCCTGCTATGCTTAGAGTTGTGTCAGGTCTAGTTCATCTGGGTGATGGGCTAGAGTGAAATGATTACGTCTGTAATGTGAGGGATGTGTTGAACATGATTTGGCAAAGGTATCGATGAGAGGCCATGTAGGAGTACATGGTGGGTTGTTTCATTGAGGCCATCCCTAAGAACTGAGATCAGTATGCGTGATTTAAGATTCAGCTACTACCACACATTGGCCCCTGAAATATGACCCCGCTCGACTTACTGACCCCTCTCGTCCTCTGTCCAGGAGTTGCAACAAGTTTCTAGTGTTTAAAGGTTATGTGTTGGTGGCTGTGCGTAGTGCTGACCCTAGGCGTGGGCTATGATGCGGTATATACACCGTGGCCGGGTATGCCGGGCGCCCGTTTGGCATCTCGGGACCCTGTACACATCGTTTGGGGCCGTCGAGGACACCCTGGCCGGATTTCCTTGCGGATGGAACCCGAATAGGTGATAAACCTGGACTAGAGACTTGCGCGGTTAGTCAGGTCGTGGTCTACAACCACGTCGGCTTTCGCTTGAAGTCTGCCGAGCACATGTCGTGTGTAGACGCTAAGTGGTGGAAACATGTGTGACGGAGTACACCCCTGCAGGGTATAAAACTATTCGAATAGCCGCGTCCGCGGTAAAGGACTGCTTAGTTGCCTATACAGTTCATAGACAAGTTAATGGTTACTACTAAAAGACTCAAGATAAGTGTGAGTACCACAGATGGCCCTCTTGTAGGATGACGAGGGAGGAACCGCGGTGGAGTATTGTGTTGGTGATTAGTGGACTCGTGTGCGAAAACTATTTTACAAGTGGTGTCTTGCAGGATAGCTTAGCCGAGAGTCAAAGCCGGCTTGCTGCAATAACTCCACCACCTTCTTGAGAATGAGCATGTATAGTAGGATCTGTTGTAAGACTTGCTGAGTACCTTTGTACTCATGTTGCCTTAATTACTGTTTTCAGACAACAACACCGCCCCCTCCGACGGGTTTTACGTAGAACTTGACGTCGATGAGTGACTTGCCACCCAGGTGGTGATTCTGGCCATGGAGGGCCCTATGTAGATAGACAGGCTTCGTCAAGCCTTCTTTCTTTCTAGTGTTTGTACTTAGACTAATTTGCTTCCGCATGTGCTTGTATGCTTGTATGACTTGAGTGTCGGGTCATGTGACCCTACCTCTATGAACATGTTATGTATGGCTCTCCGGAGCCTTTAAATAAAGTACTTTGAGTTGTAGAGTTTTGTTGTGATGCCATGTTGTATTTACACATATCGAGCATATTGTGTATATGATTGAAATTCTTGGTATGTGTGGGATCCGACAATCTAGTTGTTTATCCTTGGCAGCCTCTCTTATGGGGAAATGTAGTCTAGTGCTTCCATGAGCCATAGTAGTCCGCTACAGCCCGGATCACCGGAGTCCTGCTAGCCTAGCACTACTGCTCAGGACACTTGACTGGCCGGCATGTGTTTCACTTCGTTCCTGTGTCTGTCCCTTCGGGGAAATGTTGCGCGGTGACATCCGGAGTCCTGCCTAGCCTGCTACGGCCCAGGTTCCCGGAGTCTTGTTAGCCAAGTGCTACAGCCCAGATTCACACGCTGCTGACCGACATGCTCGATGTGATTCATATATGCCTGACCCCATAGGTTTGTGCCGCTTTGGGTTCACGACCAGCCATGTTGGCCTGGGTTCTCTGTCATATGGATGCTACCGACACTATCATATACGTGAGCCAAAAGGAGCAAATGGTCCCGGGCCATGGTAAGGCGACACCCGTGGGAATACCGTGCGTGAGGCCGCAAAGTGATATGAGGTGTTACCGGCTAGATCGATGTGACTTGGAATCGGGGTCCTGACATGATGGGGGCTCACAATCACAAAAGGTTTCTAGGATAATGTATTTATATGTGAAACTTCTCTTCCCTTATTAATTCTTTCATGAGTTGCATCATTGACCTATGCTATGGTTGTCAATCTCTAATAAAGTTTCCTACTTATACTTTTCCTTATGTGGTGTAATCACTTACCATAATATTAGCATATGATCTTTTTAATTTATTTCCTTTCTTTTTATTGCAACATGAAAGTAAAGAAAGCAAAAACTCAAACTAAACTTTATTATATATATCTCACACACGATTACAAGGATAAATCACTAAGCAAACTCTCAAAAAGAAAGGATCGGACTAAACTTTTATTCATCTAAAGCAAAAGATTGAACTAAAATAAGTAAAGGCGAAAGATAGTAGGGATGATACGATACTGGGCACCTTCCCCAAGCTTGGCGGAAGCCAAGGGGAGTGCCCATAACCGATACCTAGTTTTCTTTTGGGGATGAAGAAGAGGGTGGTGGTGGCAAAGTAGAGGGTTTGTCCTTCTTCCTTAGCTTACGCTTGAGGATGGAATTTTCCTCCTTCAATTCACCGACCTCCTCCTCGAGCTCCAGTACCTTTTTGCATAGATCTTGCTTATTTTCCTGCGAAAGGTGAAAGGGTATGAACTGAACCTTAGGCCTCTTTGGTTTGTTTGGGAGGCTTGACTTCTTGAATTCCACATGCATGTCCCCAGGTTGAGGCAATAGGGGTTCGTCCTCGTCCGAGCTCGTCTCCTCCTTCTCTCTAGGATAAATAATCTTCCCCTTCCTCCGAAGTCTAGCCATAATGCTCCACATCCCCAGAAGACTTGGGGTTTGCGATGAAATCAAAAACATAGCAATCACCCCCAGAGTCTTGGGATGACATATTTTCAGATCTATCAGAGAAACAGCAAGAAAAGAAAACAAAAGATTTCTTTGCGATATGGTGATCAATGGTTTCGGGGGGTATATAAAGATTTTTTATCTTGGGAAACAAGCAAATGGGAGAAAAACAGAGTCCGAAAGGTGCCCTAGGTGGGTGTGCCTGGCAAGCGAGGTGCACCCTGGTGTCTTGTGCCCACCAGGGTGACTTTCCTGGAAGTTTCTTATTTTCCTAATTTTCTAAATATTCCAAAACTGCCAAAAAATATTTTTGCGGATTTTTTGGAGTCCGTTTACTTACCGTATCACATACCTCCTTTTTTCACGATTCTGGAGTGTTCCTGAAGGACTCTTTTATATGTTCTTCTGGTGTCAAAGTTTGTATAATATTACTTTCAACATTAATAGGCATACCTAAGAAATAATGTTTTATTCGTTGCCCATTAACAACCTTCGGGTTAGTACCTTCGGCATTATTTATTTTGGTAGCTCCAGACCAATAAACCTCCTCGATAACATATGGGCCTTTCCATTTTGAGAGGAATTTTCCTGCAAAGAATATAAAACAAGAGTTGTACAAAAGAACATATTCTCCAACTTTGAACTCATGCTTTTGGACTCTTTTATCATGCCATCTTTTAACTTTTTCTTTAAATAATCTGGCATTTTCATAAGCTTGGGTTCTCCATTTATCTAGTGAGCTAATATCAAATAACTTCTTTTCACCAGCAAGTTTGAAGTCATAATTGAGTTGTTTGACTGCCTAATATGCTTTATGTTCTAACTCAAGAGGTAAATGACAAGCCTTTCTGTAAACAATTTTATAAGGAGACATACCCATAGGATTTTTGTATGCTGTTCTATAAGCCCAATGTGCATCATCTAATTTCTTAGACCAATTCTTCCTGGACTTATTGACAGTCTTTTGTAATTTTTTTCTCTATTGCTAATTTCAACCTGACCACTAGACTGAGGATGATATGGTGATGCAATTCTATGGTTAACATCATACTTGGTGATGTCTGCTAGGACTACGTCGGTATTTCTCCAAAGAGGAAGGGATGATGCAGCACAACAATGGTAGGTATTTCCCTCAGTGATGATACCAAGGTTATCAAACCGGTAGGAGAACCAAGCAACACTATGTAAACATCACCTGCACACAAATAACATATACTCGCAACCCGACGTGTTAAAGGGGTTGTCAATCCCTTTCGGGTAACGATGCCAGAAATTGGCAAACGGACGTGAGAGAGTTGTAAATATTGATAGATTGAATGCCAAATAAAATAAAGTGCAGCAAGGTATTTTTGTATTTTTGGTTTAATAGATCTGAAAAAGGCAAATAAAATAGACCGCAAAGGAAAATAATATGAGAAAGAGATTTGGGGGCCGTAGGTTTCATTCGTGGCTTCTCCCGAGAAAAATAGCAAATGGTGGGTACACAAATTACTGTTGGGCAATTGATAGAACTTTGAATAATCATGACGATATCCAGGCAATGATCAGTATATATGCATCACGTCCAAGATTAATAGACCGACTCCCGCCTGCATCTACTACTATTACTCCACACATCGACCGATATCCAACATGCATCTAGTGTATTGAGTTCATGGCGAAACGGAGTAATGCAATAAGAATGATGACATGATGTAGACAAGATCTATTTATGTACCAATAGACCCCATCGTTTTATCCTTAGTAGCAACGATACATACGTGTCGGTTTCCCTTCTGTCACTGGGATTAAGCACCGTAAGATCGAACCCACTACAGAGCACCTCTTCCCATTGCAAGATAAATAGATCAAGTTAGCCAAACAAAACCCAAATATCGGAGAAGAAATACGAGGTTATAAGCAATCATGCATATAAGAGATCAAAGAAACTCAAATAACTTTCATGGATAAAAAGATAGATCTGATCATAAACTCAAAGTTCATCCGATCCCAACAAACACACCGCAAAAAGAGTTACATCGTATGGATCTCCAAGAGACCATTGTATTGATAATCAAACGAGAGAGAGGAAGTCATATATCTACTAACTACAGACCTGCAGGTCTAAAAAGAACTACTCACGCATCATCAGAGAGGCACTAATGGAAGTGGTGAACCCCTCCATGATGGTGTCTAGATTGGATCCGGTGGTTCTGGACTCTACAGCGGCTGGAATTGATTTTCGTCGACTCCCCTAGGGTTTCTAGAATATTGGAGTATTTATAGAGCAAAGAGTCGGTTCAGGGGGCACCCGAGGTGGGCACAACCCACCAGGGCGCGCATAGGCCTCCTGGTGCGCCCTAGTGGGTTGTGCTCCCCTCGGAGCACCCCAGGCGCTTCTCCAGCCCACTGGATGTCTTCTGGTCCAAAAAATTCCACAAAAAGTTTCACTGCATTTGGACTCCATTTGGTATTGATTTCTTGCGATGTAAAAACATGCAGAAAATAGCAACTGGCACTTGGCTTTGACAATTCTAGTAGCTTCATTACAGAAGTAAGTAACATGCCCATCTATAATTTCTTCCAGGAGATCCTTAACCAGAGCAACACTAGGTTCTACTTTAATTTGTTTATCAGGTTAGGTGTTCTAATATAACTTTTATTAACCACAGTCGAAACTTTAGCATGTTCCTTTATCCTAACAGGGCAAGGTGGTTTCTCAATATAAGCAGTAGGAACAACTGGATCAACATTATAAATAGTAGTTTCCTCTTTCACCAATACCGTTTCTTTAATTTCTTCTTTAATAGGTGGGTGATATTTAAACCACTTCTCTTTAGGGAGATCAACATGAGTAGCAAATGATTCACAATCTCAGAGTCAGGTCCATATTTAGTGGTAAACTTTTGAAAATCATCGGTATTCATAAAATATTTAACACAATCATACTTAAGCTTAATACCTGACCCTTTACCTTCATCGATTTCCCAATCTTCAGAGTGCATTTAATTCTTTCCAAAAGATCTCACTGGAATTCAATAGTCTTCTTCATAAAAGAACCAGCACAAGAAGTATCAAGCATGGATCGATCAGTATGAGAAAGCCGAGCATAAAAATTCTGGATATTAATTTCTCTTGAGAGCTCATGATTGGGGCATGAATATAACATTGATTTAAGCCACCCCCAAGCTAGAGCGATACTTTCTCCTCCACGAGGCCAAAAATTATATATGTAATTACGATCACGATGAACTACATGCATAGGATAATGTTTTTGGTGAAACTCCAATTTCAATCAATTCCAATTCCAAGCTCTAATATTATCGCGTAACATATACCATGCCAATGCTTTTACCTGCAAAGATAAAGGGAAAACCTCTTGTTAACTTCATTTCCGGGTAAACCTGCAAGCTTAAACAATCCACAAATTTGTTCCACATATAGTGCATATCAGGATGTTCGGTTCCGTCTCCTACATAAGGATTAGCTAGCAGTTGTTCTATCATACCCGAGGGAAATTCATATTTTCAGTAGGTGCAGTAGGTTGAGGGGTAGCTAATTGTGGTTCCGTTCAAGGTGAAGATAGCCCCGAACAAACCCCTTAAAGGATTGCTTTCCATAATAACAAGTGCCAATAGATTTTAGCACACTATGTAAATGTTTCCGTACCAAATTCCACTTACCAAAGGCGCTTAACTCCCCGACAATGGTGCCAGAAAATAGCCTTGATGACCCATAATTATAGGGGATCAATTGTACCTCTTTTCGTTAAGTAAGAGTGTCGAACCCAACAAGGAGCAAAAGGAAATGACAAGTGGTTTTCAGCAAGGTAATGTCTGCAAGTGCTGAAATTGTTATTAACAGAGTAGTTTGATAGCAAGATAATTTGTAACAAGCAAGCAATTATAGTAGTAGAAAAAGTGCAGCAAGGTAGCCCAATCCTTTTGAGGCAAAGGACATGCCAAAATGGTCTCTTATAATAAGCAAAGTGTTCTTGAGGGTACACAGGAATTTCATCTAGTCACTTTGATCATGTTGGTTTGATCCATGTTCGCTACTTTGATAATTTGATATGTGGGTGGATCGGTGCTTAGGTGCTTTTGTTACTTGAAAAAACCTCCTACTTATGATTAATCCCCTCGCAAGCATTTGCAACTACGAGAAAAGTATTAAAAATAAATTCTAACCAAATCATTAAACTTTTGGATCCAATCGGTCCCTTACGGCATAGCGCATAAACTAGGGTTTAAGCTTCTGTCACTCTCGCAACCCATCATCTAATAACTACTCCACAATGCATTCCCTTAGGCCCAAATATGGTGAAGTGTCATGTAGTTGACGTTCACATGACACCACTAAGGGAATCACAACATACATACTATCAAAATATCAAACAGATATCAAGTTCACATGATTACTTGCAACATGATTTCTCCCATGACCTCAAGAACAAAGGTAACTACTCACAAGTGATAAACATGCTCAAGATAAGAGGGGTATTAAATAGCATATTGGATCTGAACATATAATCTTCTACCAAATAAACCATATATTAATCAACTACAAGATGTAATTAACACTACTAGTCACCCACATAGCACCAATGTATAGTTCCGGTCCAAAGATTGAATACAAGAGATGAACTAGGGTTTTAGAGGAGATGGTGCTGTTGAATATGTTGATGGAGATTGCTCTCCCCAAGATGGTAGAGTTGTTGGTGATGATGATGACGGTGATTTCCCCCTCCGGGAGGGAGGGAGGAATCGCTCCGCTGGAGGGTGAAAGTGCTCCTGCCCAAGTTCTGCCTCGAGACGGCGGCGCTCCATCTTGAAAGTCCTCCCCTTATTTTTTCTAGTTCAAAATGACATATATACCAGAAGATGGGCACCAGAGGTGGGCCTGGGTGAGCACAACCCACTAGGGCGCGCCTGGGCTCCCTGGCGCACCCAGGTGGCACCCTAGCGCACCCAGGTGGGCCCCCTCTGTCTCCAATATTCCTCAAATATTCCATAAAAAATCTCCGTAAACTTTCAGCTTGTTTGGAGTTGTGCAGAATAGGTGGCCTGACATAGCTTTTCCAGGTCCAGATTTCCAGCTTCCCGAATTCTCCCTCTTTGTGTGTACCTTCCATATTATGAGAGAAAGGGCATTATAATTACTCCAAAAAGCATTAATATGCATAAAAACATCATAAATAACAGTAGGAAAACATGATGCAAAATGGACGTATCACACACCCACTTAGTTTCATGTTGAGCTTTCATACACTTATATCTTTTAGTGGATCCGTTCCATGGCAATTCATACGCCTCTCATTGATATCAATTGATGGGCATCTCCATAGCCCATTGATTAGCCGCGCCGATGTGAGGCTTTCTTCATTTTTTGTCTTCTCCATATTAATCTCTACCATCGTATTCTATTCCACCCATAGTGCTATGTCCATGGCTTGCGCTCATCTATTGCGTGGGGGTTGAAAAAGCAGAAGCGCATTAAAAAGTATGAACCAATTGCTTGGCTGACACCGGTGTAGTATATGATAAATACTTTGTGTTAAGAAGATGGAGCATGACATGTCTATTTGATTTTGTAGGGATAATGTTCTTTAGCACTGATACTTTGAAAGACATGATTGTTTGTTGGGATGCCTGAGTATTTATGTATTTATGTCAACTTATAGACTATTTCTTTGAATCACTCGTGTCTTAATATACATGCCATGACTAGATTATATGATCAAGATTATGCTAGGTAGCATTCCACATCAAAAAATATCATTTTTATCATTTACCTACTCGAGGATGAGCAGGAATTAAGCTTGGGAATGATAATACATCTCTATCATATTTATAATTTTTGATTGTTTCATGCCAATATTCTACAACTTTTATATACTTTTGGCAACATTTTACATTATTTTTGGGACTAACATATGATCCAGTACCCAGTGCAAGTTCTTGTTTGTTGCATGTTTTTTGTTTCACATAATATCCATATCAAACGAAGTCCAAACACAATAAAAATTTATGGAGATTTATTTTTGAATATATGTGAATTTTGGGAAGAAGAATCAACGCAAGACAGTGCTCGAGGTACCCACTAGGCATCAGGGCACGCCCAAGGCGGTAGGTTGCACCGTGGTACCTAGTGAGCACCTTGTAAGTCGGTTGACCCCCTTCTTTCGCCGCAAGAAAGATAATATCTAGAAAAATCATGTTAAAATCTAAGCCCAATCGGAGTTATGGATCGCCAGATATTGAAGAAATGGTTTTCAACAAGAATACGAGAATGCGAAATTGAAGAGAACAGAGAGAGAGATCGAATCTAGGAGGGGCTCCCGCCCCTCCGCCGCCATGGCGTCCATGGACTAGAGGGGGACTCTCCTCCCATCTAGGGGTGGGCCAAGGAAGAATAATAAGGAGGGGGCTCTCTCCCCATCTCTCCACGTGGTGCCAGAACGCCACTGGGGCAATTATCATGATGGCGATCTACACCAACTACTTCATGGCCACCATCACCAACTCTGCCCCCTTCTATGCAGCGGTGTAACACCTCTTCTCCCCGCTGTAATCTCTACTTAAACATGGTGGTTAATGCCATATATATTATTTCCCAATGATGTATGGCCATCCTATGATGTTTGGGATTGCATTTACCACGCTTGTCGCGTGGTCATCCTATGATGTTTGAGTAGATTCGTTTTGTCCTATGGGTTGATTGATGATTGTGATTGGTTTGAGTTGTATGTTTTATTTTGGTGCTATCCTATGGTGCCCTCCGTGTCGTTCAAGCATGTGGGATTCCCGCTGTAGAGTGTTGCAATACGTTCATGATTCTCTTATAGTGGGTGGCGAGAGTGACATAAGCTTATACCCGAGTAAGGGGGTTGTTGCGTATGTGACTAAACAGGACTTGATACTTAATGCTATGGTTGGGTTTTACCTTAATGATCTTTGGTAGTTTTGGATGCTTGCTAGAGTTCCAATCATAAGTTCATATGATCCAAGAAAGTATGTTAGCTCATGCCTCTCCCTCATATAAAATTGCAATAATGATTACCGGTCTAGTTATCGATTGCCTAGGGACAAAATACTTCTCTTGTGTTATAAAAATCTTTCTACTAAATAACTAACTATTATTATCTCGCAAAGTACTCCTAGTTTAATTCTTGCAAAGTAGTTCTAGCATCACACCTACAAAATAGTTTCATACTTGTTCTAGGTAAAGCGAACGTTAAGTGTGCGTAGGGTTGTATCGGTGGTCGATAGAACTTCAAGGGAATATGAATCCTACCTTTAGCTCCTCATTCAGTTCAACACTCTTATTTATTGAAAAAGCTACAATTGATCCCCTATACTTGTGGGTTATGAAGAGGGAGGACCCTGCCTCGTGGTTGGATGGGCTTGCTGCCGCTGTTTCTTCATCACCAACTTCTCTATGTGCAACTAGCGCGGCACTGACCACCTAGTTCATTGCCGCTAAGTATAGTATCAATGACTCCTATGGTCTAGGTTGTCAGGACCCTGATTCCAAGTCACATCGATCTAGCCGGTAACACCTCAAATCACATTGCGGCCTCACGCACGGTATCCCCACGGGTGTCACCTTACCATGGCCCGGGACCGTTTGCGCCTTTTGGCTCACGTATATGATAGTGTCGCTAGCATCCATATGACAGAGAACCCGTGCCTACATGGCTAGTTGTGAACCCAAAGCGGCACAGACCTATGGGGACAGGCATACATGAATCACATCGAGCATGTCGGTCATCATCGAGTGAGTACGGGCTGTAGCACTGGGTTAACAGGACTCCGGGGAACCCGGGCTGTAGCAGGCTAGGCAGGACTCCGGAAGTCACTGCGTGACATTTCCCCGAAGGGACAGACATAGGAACGAGGTGAAACACATGCCAGCCAGTCAAGTGTCCTGAGCAGTAGTGCTAGGCTAGCAGGACTCCGGTGAACCGGGCTGTAGTAGACCACTATGGCTCAAGGAGCACTAGACTACATTTCCCCATAAGAGGGACTGCCAAGGATAAACAACTAGATTGTTGGATCCCACACATACCAAGCATTTCAATCATACACACAATATGCTCGATATGTGCAAATACAACATGGCATCACAACAAAACTCTACAACTCAAGTACTTTATTTAAAGGCTCCCGAGAGCCATACATAACATGTTCATACAAGTAGGGGTCACATGACCCGACACTCAAGTCATACAAGCATACAAGCACATGCGGAAGCAAATAGTCTGAGTACAGACACTAGAAAGAAAGAAGGCTTCTCGAAGCATGTCTATCTACATAAGGCCCTCCATGGCCAGGATCAACACCTGGGTGGCAAGTTACTCATCGACGTCGAGGTCTACATAAAACCCATCGGAGGGGGCGGTGTTGTCATCTGAAAACAGTAATTAAGAAAACATGAGTACAAAGGTACTCAGGAAGTCTTACAACAGAACCTACTATACATGCTCATTCTCAAGAAGGTGGTGGAGTTATTGCAGCAAGCCAGCTTTGACTCTTGGCTAAGCTATCCTATGAGACACCACTAGTAAAATAGTTTTCGAACACGATTCCACTAAGCACCAACACAATACTCCACCGGGGATCCTCCCTCGTCATCCTACGAGAGGGCCATCCTCGGTACTAACACTTATCTTGAGTCTTTTAGTAGTAACCATTAACTTGTCTATGAACTATATAGGCAACCAAGTAGTCCTTTACCGCGGACGCGGCTATTCGAATAGTTTTATACCCTGCATGGGTGTACTTCGTGACACATGTTTCCACCACTTAGCGTCTGCACATGACATGTGCTTGGCAGACTTCAAGCGAAAGCCGACGTGGGTGTAGACCATGACCTGACTAACCGCACAAGTCTCTAGTCCAGGGTTATCGCCTATTCGGGTTCCATCCGCAAGGAAATCTGGCCGGGGTGTCCTCAACGGCCCCAAGCGATGTGTGCAGGGTTCCCGAGATACTAAATGGGCAACTCGGTACACCATGCCATGGTGTATCTACCGCATCATAGCCCACCCCTAGGGTCAGCGCTACGCACGGCCGCCAACACATAACCTACAAACACGAGAAACTAGTTGCAACTCCTGGACAGAGGACGAGAGGGGTCAGTAAGTAGAGCGGGGTCATATTTCAGGGCCCAATGTGTGGTAGTAGCTGAATCTTAAATCACACATACATATCTCAGTTCTTAGGGACGGCCTCAATGAAACAACCAACCATGTACTCCTACATGGCCTCTCATCGATACCTTTACCAAAACATGTTCAACACATCCCTCACATTACTGACATAACCATTTCACTCTAGCCCATCACCCAGATGAACCAGACCCGACCAAACTCTAAGCATTGCAGGCATAGCAAGGTAGGAAACACATACATGGCTCAATCAACTCCTACACAAGCTAGTGGGTTTCATCTAGTTATTGTGGCAATGACAGGTCATGCAGAGGATAAGGGTTCAACTACCATAGCACACAGCAGTTTGAAACGTTGTTGGCTTAATGCAGTAAACGAGAGCAGAGGCGTGAACATGGGATTGTATCGATATGATCAACGGGGCTGCTTGCCTGATGGAGTGGTAGTAGGGTATTGCCCGTCAGTTGGATTCTTGGAGATATCCTCAGAGGCAGAACCTACCACGAAAGACACACCGAATATAATCAACACATGGCAATATGCAACAATATGATGCATGCTATGACATGCCAAAATGATGTGTCCTGCCTAATGCAATGTGAAACAAGTTGAAATCGATCCATTTGAATCAAAGATTCGAATGAAAGCTTAAGTTCTTATGCATAATAAGTGCATTAGCTTGTTTCACCTAAACAGCAAGGTTAGAGTGTTTTGTCATGCATGAAACCATTACAGATGGAAATATTGAATTTTTCTGATCATTTTTCATATATAATTTGTTTGATTCGGAGCTATGGTTGATTTTTTATGATTTTTAGAAGTTTTGGCTATTTTCTAGAATTTCCTATATAAGAATAAATCCAGAAAATAAATAATTGCGTCAGCACTGTGTCACT
Organism: Triticum monococcum; assembly: GCA_034509565.1. NCBI lineage: Eukaryota > Viridiplantae > Streptophyta > Magnoliopsida > Poales > Poaceae > Triticum > Triticum monococcum. The sequence continues at coordinate 375,941,336 of CM067842.1, read as the reverse complement.
GTGACATCAGCGAGTCAAAGGCGCCAGCCCAGGTCAAACCTGACTGGTGGGCCCCATCTGTCAGTGTCTCAGCTAACTAACAGAATTAAGTTAGTACTAACTAAACTGTCAGTGGGGCCTGGGCCCACATGTCAGTGACCTGAACTAACTAAAATTAGTTAGCGCTAACCCTAGGTTATTTAGCAGAGGGGGCCCACTTGTCATAGACTCAGGGGAGTCAACCTGGGCCCGCCCAGTCAAAGTCAACGGGTCAAACCCACCAGCGTTTAGCCGCCGGCGAGGCCAGACACAGCGGAGGGCTTCGGAAAACGCCCATAGGCGACTATTTGTGCGGCAGAGAGGCTCTACTCGTTGCTGGGAGCAAGCCGCAGCGTTTGGTGGTTGAGGTGGAGCTCGGGGAGGCCGGGAACGACGCCAGCGACGACCTTGGCGGTCACCGGAGCTCGGGTGAGCTCGGGCTCGTTGCTGCAATGGCCTAGGCGGGGCAGCGCTAGCATCTACGGCTCCTACGCGATGCGAGGAGTGCGTTGGACAAAAGCCCAGGACCAGTGGGTGGCCGGAGCATCGTCGGCGACGAGCTCCACGGCGGCGCGTGCGGGTGAGCTACATGCGGTTGCTATGGGGCTCGAGAGGGAGGACGGAGAGGATAGGGACGTGCCCAGGCTCACGGTGGTTGCAACGGAGCTGACGACGAGGTCGGGGACGAGCTGGAGTAGTGGTGACGGAAAAAGGGATCTCCGGCGGCGATCGACGAAGACGGGGTCGGTAGAGGCGGTGCAGGGCGTGCGAGCGCTCGGGGCTCGGCCTGCTCGACGTAGTCGATGACGGCGGAGCAAACGGACAGGGTGGTGCGGCACGGGGACGATGGTGGCTACGGTTACGGCGACAAGACGGCGGCGGCAAGACGGCCATGGCTTCGGGGGAGCGAGGGAGAGAGCAGGGGGAAGAGTGGGATATCCAGGGGGTCGGGGCGGTGCCGCAGAGGCGCTTCGAGGCGTCGCGCTGGCGCGGGCGACGGCAGGCAGGCAGGGAGGTGGCGTGGCAAGCTCGGCGGCTTCGCGGTGTCCCTCCTCTGCCTACTGGCAGAGGTAGGTGATGACTGGCACAGGCCAGATGGGCCGGGCCAGCCAGGTAAGTGGCCTCTAGCCTTTTTCTCTCTCTCTCTTTCTAAATTGTTTTCTGTTTTCTAATTTTCTGCAACTGTTGGGCTTTATTAAAAATACTAAAACGTTTCCAAAAATCCTGAAAATAATTATAGGCTCTGTTTAGATTATTTCCAATAGCCCACACTTATTTCCAGAATTATTTGAGCATTTAAAATATTTTACAGTATTTAAATGCCCAAATTCAAATACTTATGATTTAATTCAAAAAATCCAGAATGTCCTAGAAAAGAGTGCGGCATTTTGCCAGGGGTTTTAGCCCAATCCAGAAATGATGAACATTTTGTGAAGGGCATTTTGGGTTCATTGAAACCAATTTTAGTAAACCCTAGTTGGTTTAAGGGGGTGCTAGGGGTTCTGTTATCCCCATTTCATCTTTCTGGGAGAATTAAACATGATGCAAACACTCTAATGCATGAAGTGGCTAGGGTGTGACAACTCACCCCCACTCAAAAGAATCTCGTCCCGAGATTTAGGATCTGTTGGGAAGAAGGTGGGGTACTCGAGTCGAAGACGATCCTCCCTTTCCCAAGTGGCTTCCTCTTCGGAATGGTGTGACCATGGAACCTTGGCAAACTTGATGTTATGGCATCGAGTGGTACGCTCGGCTTAATCAAGGATACGGTCGGGATATTCCCGATATGAGAGATTATCTTGTAGATCAAGCGTTTCGTGGTCCACTTCACGGATAGGATCCGCGAAGCAACGCCTGAGTTGAGAAACGTGGAAGACATCGTGAACTCTGGAAAGATGCGGAGGTAGTTCCAATTGGTAGGCAACTTCTCCTCGTTTGGCAAGAATGCGAAATGGTCCAATGTAACGAGGAGCCCATTTGCCTTTGATACCGAAACGATGGGTTCCCTTTAACGGAGTAACCCGAAGGTAAGCCTTCTCGCCAACTTCATAAGTCATGAGCTTATGTTTACGATCATATTGGCTCTTTTGACGAGATTGGGTTGTTTTCAATTTCTCACTAATAACACGAACCTGCTCTTCTGCTTCCTGAATCATATCCGGGCGAAAGAGTTGTCTTTCCCCGGTTTCTAACCAGTTAAGAGGCGTTCGACATTTTCGTCCATAGAGAACTTCGAAAGGAGCTTTGCCCAAGCTAGCCTGATAACTATTGTTATAAGCAAACTCCGCGAATGGAAAGAATTTCTCCCAATCCATTCCGAATGAGATGACAGAAGCTCAGAGCATATCTTCCAGAATTTGATTTACTCGCTCTACTTGACCACTTGATTGGGGGTGGAAGGCGGTGCTAAAAGAGAGACGAGTTCCCATATCATTTTGGAAACTTTCCCAAAATCGAGAGGTGAAGAGACTCCCACGGTCTGAGTTAATTTCCAATGGGACACCATGAAGAGACACTATTCGGGAGATGTATAAATCAGCTAGCTGGCTACCGGTGATACTCTCATGAACAGGTAGAAAGTGGGCCACCTTGGAAAGATGATCGATTACGATGAAGATGGCATTATTCTCTCTCTTGGTCCTGGGAAACCCAGTAATGAAATCCATACTGATCTTATCCAATTTCCATTCAGGAATAGCCAAAGGTTGAAGGGTGCCAGCAGGCCGTTGATGCTCTGCTTTAACACGACGACAGACGTCGCAACTAGCAATGTATTGAGCAATTTCTCTCTTCATCCTAGTCCACCAAAACCTCTAGCGTAGGTCTTGATACATTTTAGTACTACTGGGATGAATGGTGAGAGGGGACTCATGAGCTTCCTTAAGAATCAACTGGCGTAGATGTTGTTTCTTGGGAACCACCAAGCGGTTCTCGAAGAAGACAACACCTTGCTCATCCATGGAAAAACATTTAGCAACTCTGCTAGCAACGTTTTCCTTAATCCAGGATATGCCCTTATCATGCTTCTGGGCAGCTATGATTTGATCCGTAAGGTTAGGCTTCGCCACCAGGGTGGATAGGAATCCTCGAGGAACAATGTGAATGTTAAGCTTATGAAATTCCTCGTGGAGAAGTGGTTCACTTTGTTGTAACATCGGGTTGTTACAATAGGATTTACGACTTAGCGCATCAGCCATGTCATTGGCTTTGCCCAGGGTGTAAGTTATTCCTAAGTCGTAATCCAAGATCAACTCGACCCAACGTATTTGCCTGAGATTCAAATCCGGTTGGGTGTAGATATACTTCAAACTTTGGTGATCGGTGAAGATCTCGCAACGATTACCGAGAAGGTAATGTCGCCAAGTTTTGAGTGCATGGACTACAACTGCAAGCTCTAGATCATGTGTGGGATAGTTTTCCTCATGGGGGTGTAATTGCCATGAAGCATAGGCAATTACCTGACGATCTTGCATGAGTATGCAACCTAGTCCTTGTCGCGAGGTGTCGCAATAGATAATAAAGTCCTCGGAGAAATCTGGTGGTACCAGTACGGGAGCAGATGTCAGGCATCTTTTCAGTTCCTGAAAGCTGAACTCGCACTATGGAGTCCACTCGAACTTTTTATCTTTCTTGAGGAGTTCAGTTAGAGGTTTAGCAACCTTGGAGAAATTCTCGACGAAGCGGCGGCAATAGCTCGCTAAGCCAAGGAAGCTCCGAACTTGCTCAACCATTACAGGTGGAGTCCAATCAAGGACGGCTAGAACTCGCTCGGGATTGACAGCAATACCCTTACCAGAGATTACATGGCCTAGATAGGTCACTTCTGGCAACCAAAATCCACACTTGGAGAATTTGGCATAAAGGTGATGCTCTCGAAGTTTCGTCAATACCAGCCTTAGATGTTCGGCATGTTCCTCTTCACTCTTAGAGTAGATGAGTATACTAAGACGAATTTATCCAAATACTCCATGAAGACCGAGTTCATTAACCGAGAGAAGGTGGCTGGGGCATTGGTTAAACCGAAGGACATAACGGTGTACTCGTAGTGGGCATAACGAGTAACAAAGGACGATTTGGGAATGTCCCCGTTTCTGATTTTGATTTGATGGTAGCCCAACCTCAAATCCATCTTGGAAAAGACTAAGGATCCAGCGAGCTGGTCATACAGATCGTTAATCCTGGGAAGCGGATACTTGTTCTTGATAGTGACCAAGTTGATAGGTTGGTAATCTACAACCATCCGATCCGTTCCATCCTTCTTCTTGACGAAGAGGACGGGGCAAGCCCAAGGAGAGGAACTAGTATGGATGAAACCCTTTTTCAAGGACTCATCGAGTTGGTTCTTAAGCTCAGCTAGTTCTAAGCGTGCAATCTTGTAGGGTCTTCTAGAAATTGGAACGGTTCCTGGAACAAGGTCTATCGCAAACTCGACATCCCTGTTAGGTGGAACACCTGGCAGTTCTTCTGGAAAGACATCCGGGAAGTCTCGGACTACCGGAATATCTTCAAGGTCTGGAAGGGGTTGGCATTTAGGGAGTAGAGCTCGCGCTTGGCCACTCGAGTTAAGACATTGACTGTCTTGCCCGATGGGTGAGTAAGTTGAACAGTTCTAGTGGCACAATCAATCCTAGCATAATGAGATGACATCCAGTCCATACCCAAGATAATGTTTATGTCCGAGGACTTGAGAGCTATTAAAGATGCAAGGAACACAAGTCTATCAACAAGAATTTCGTTCCCATGGCTTACTCTAGAAGTTTGCCATTTGGAACCCGGAGTTTGAATTACCATGGAAGTGGGCATGTCATAGAATGTCGTGTTATGCAGTCGAGCATAGCTCTCAGATATGAATGAATGAGATACTCCAGTATCGAAAAGAATAGATGCCGTATGGCAATTAACAAGGAGCGTACCAAGGATGACGTTAGGATCCTCATGAGCCTCCTCAGCTGAGACATAGTTGACATGGCCACGTGCAGTGGTGGCTGGCTTGGCGTAGAATGTCTTTCCTGCTGGCTTACCACAGCCAACGGACTTTCCAGACTGATTGGGGTTGTTTTTTTGGGGACACTTTCGACTATAGTGACCCGGCTCTCCACACTTGAAACATGTCACTACATTGGGGCGTGGAGCAGCATTAGCAGCGGGGCCACTATAGGGCTTAGATGGTGCAAACTGCTGGTTGGGGCGAGGCGCCTCAAAGGATGGCCTCGGAATGAACCTGGGTGGCAGTGCCATGCTTGGAATCCACACCCGGCGCTTCTGAGATCCCGATCCGGATGAAGAACCAAAATCACGAGAGTGCTTGCGTGAAGCGTCATAGTCAGACTGGCCTGTCTCAGCACTGATGGCTTTATTGACCAACTTCTGAAAGGAGGTGCACTCGTGCAGACGAAGATCGCAGCGAAGCTCAGGGCTAAGTCCCTTGCGGAACCTTGCCTGCTTCTTAGCGTCGGTGGATACCTCTTCAGGAGCATATCGTGCCAGATTCCCAAATTCACGACTATATGCATCCACAGTCAGTCTTCCTTGGGTGAAATTGCAGAACTCTTCCCTCTTGCGATCTATGAGACCTTCTGGGATGTGATGCTCACGGAAAGCCTCACTGAATTCAGCCCAAGTAGTGATTTGGCTGACCGGGCGCATAGCCTCAAAGTTTTCCCACCAAAGGCTAGCAGGGCCTTCGAGGTGATAGGCAACATAGGTAACCTTATCAGCTTCGGCTACGTTGGCAGAACGTAGCTTGTGTGTGATGCTGCGGAGCCAGTCATCCGCGTCGAGGGGCTCGGCGGAATGATTAATCTTTGGTGGGTACAACTTGATAAAGTCATTGATTGACACCAAGTCATTTCGCTGATGGCGTGCAGTGTTCTGCTCAATCCGCTCCAGCAAGCGGTTAGTATCACGCTTGTTTCTTTCCGCCTCCAGCATAACTTCGGCCAGAGAAGGCGGGTGAGGCAGATTTTCACCCCTAGCTACACTGTCTTCCCCCCAGCTCCAGGGCAGCAGGGTTGCTGCGGGTGTTGACCATCCTAGGAGAAAACAAGACAACGGTTTAGATAAGGATGGCACAAACTTAGCAAGGAAGTGTAGAATGTAATGGATAACATGGAATTCTAAGATGTTCATTGCACGGCATGGTAATATAGAAACTGCCATATATATACCATTGGTCATACACACCGTACATAGTTTAGTACAAGCCCATCCTAGAGTACAACTACGGTGAAAGACAATACATCTCATCAGAGGCATTCCAAGCTCCTATACATTATTTTTCTACACCTCCGGAGCGTGATACACACCAAGTCATATCCCACGGTTCACGCAGGACTGTGGAGAATACAACTATTACAGTACTAGTGAAACTACTACTAGCTCAGACGACTCCGTAGTAATCCTCATAAAAGTCGCCACCAAAGCCTGGAAGTGGAACATGATCATCTGGGAACAGACGGTCCTGCGGAGCCTGCGGACCATAGGGACTTGGATGTGGCCTCGGTCCCACAGGTGGTGGCAGACGGGGACCTCGAGGAGGGGTGATTCCTCCTACATCGCGCCACTCCATACAATCTGGCAATCCAAACTGCACAGGGTAGATGTCCCTCATGTCCATGTATCCTGCCTGCACCGCAGGTGCATACCGAGTCAAAGTGACCCAATGATCAGAACGAGTGTGGAAAAGCTCCATACGCAAGGCCCGATTTTCGCGGTCCTTATCCTCGAGCATCTCGGCAGTGGTGCGGAGTAGTGACTCCTCATGTGTAGAGTCATAGTACAAAGCCTGATAATACCCCTGTGCTCCAGGAAGTGAGGCTGGCATGTAACGGAAGTCGGTGTTCTGAAGCAAGGCAGTCCTGGCTCGAATGATAGTCATCATTGAATAGGCTGCATCATGCACAGACATCTCAATAGTGACCCCAAGTCCATAGGAACAGTGAAGGGGTTCAGTGGCTCCAGGATAAGAGCGATATATCCTGACGGTACAAAGGTACTGGCTCTGGTTGAAGTCTCTGAACAGCTCCTCGACGGTATATTCCGGATACCACCGATAGCCTGACTCGACCATCACTCGAACCAACATGGGCGTGTGGCCGAGCACATCGAGGCACCGGGTCAGACGAACCACTTGGTTCTGGGAACGGGTGGCCATCTGAAAGCACAGAATAATGCAAAGGCATTAGAATTTTCTAGGGGAAGTCAGAAAGCATAACGGCTATAAATGCTCAGAAAAAGATTTGATACATCCACAACAGTTTGCAATACCACTCGACAACATCATATCAAGGTTCTGATTCAACTGACAACATACTAAAAGTAGTAGAAACTATACTGTCGCTGGTAACAACAATCCTATAAGCTACTACAGATTAGTAACACGTGAACCTGATAGAAGAAGAGAGCCTAGTCCTTAACCCACGTTGAATGAGAAGAGAATGACTCAGATCAGAGGGCATAAGGTAAATGAGTAAAAAGAGCCTTACGTTCCATCCCACAATCAATTCCCCTACATATAACTAAAGCATTTCTAGACTCGACATCGACCAGTTTGGCTCAACGAACCTACAGGCAGTCCGGCTCTGATGCCAATGCTGTCAGGACCCCGATTCCAAGTCACATCGATCTAGCAGGTAACACCTCATATCACATTGCGGCCTCACGCACGGTATCCCCACGGGTCTCGCCTTACCATGGCCTGGGACCGTTTGCGCCTTTTGGCTCACGTATATGATAGTGTCGCTAGCATCCATATGACAGAGAACTCGGGCCGACATGGCTAGTTGTGAACCCAAAGTGGCACATACCTATGGGGACAGGCATACATGAATCACATCGAGCATGTCGGTCATCAGCGAGTGAATCCGGGCTGCAGCACTGGGCTAACAGGACTCCGGGGTACCCGGGCTATAGCAGGCTAGGCAGGACTCCGGAAGTCACTACATGACATTTCCCCGAAGGGACAGACATAGGAACGAGGTGAAACACATGCCAGCCAGTCAAGTGTCCTGATCAGTAGTGTTGGGCTAGCAGGACTCCGGTGAACCGGGTTGTAGCGGACCACTATGGCTCGAGGAGCACTAGACTACATTTCCCCATAAGAGAGACTTCCAAGGATAAACAACTAGATTGTCGGATCCCACACATACCAAGCATTTCAATCATACACACAATATGCACAATATGTGCAAATACAACATGGCATCAAAACAAAACTCTACAACTCAAGTACTTTATTTAAAGGCTCCAGAGAGCCATACATAACATGTTCATACAGGTAGGGGTCACATGACCCGACACTCAAGTCATACAAGCATACAAGCACATGCGGAAGCAGATAGTCTGAGTACAGACACTAGAAAGAAAGAAGGCTTCTCGAAGCCTGTCTATCTACATAAGGCCCTCCATGGCCAGGATCACCACCTGGGTGGCAAGTTACTCATCGACGTCGAGGTCTACATAAAACCCATCGGAGGGGGCGGTGTTGTCGTCTGAAAACAGTAATTAAGCAAACATGAGTACAAAGGTACTCAGCAAGTCTTACAACAGAACCTACTATACATGCTCATTCTCAAGAAGGTGGTGGAGTTATTGCAGCAAGCCAGCTTTGACTCTTGGCTAAGCTATCCTACGAGATACCTCTAGTAAAATAGTTTTCGCACACGAGTCCACTAATCACCAACACAATACTCCACCGGGGATCCTCCCTCGTCATCCTACGAGAGGGCCATCCTCGGTACTCACACTTATCTTGAGTCTCGGCAACCAAGTAGTCCTTTACCGCGGACGCGGCTATTCGAATAGTTTTATACCCTGCACGGGTGTACTTCGTCACACATGTTTCCACCACTTAGGGTCTGCACACGACTTGTGCTTGGAAGACTTCAAGCGAAAGTCGACGTGGGTGTAGACCACGACCTGACTAACCGCACAAGTCTCTAGTCCAGGGTTATCGCCTATTCGGGTTCCATCCGCAAGGAAATCCGGCCGGGGTGTCCTCAACAGCCCCAAACAATGTGTGCAGGGTTCCCGAGACACCAAATGGGTGACTCGGTACACCGTGCCACGGTGTATCTACCGCATCATAGCCCACCCCTAGGGTCAGTGCTACGCATGGCCGCCAACACATAACCTACAAACACCAGAAACCAGTTGCAACTCCTGGACAGAGGACGAGAGGGGTCAGTAAGTCGAGCGGGGTCATATTTCAGGGCCCAATGTGTGGTAGTAGCTGAATCTTAAATCACGCATACAGATCTTAGTTCTTAGGGACGGCCTCAATGAAACAACCCACCATTTACTCCTACATGGCCTCTCATTGATACCTTTACCAAAACATGTTCAACACATCCCTCACATTACCGACATGACCATTTCACTCTAGCCCATCACCCAGATGAACCAGACCCGACCAAACTCTAAGCATAGCAGGCATAGCAAGGTAGGAAACACATACATGGCTCAATCAACTCCTACACATGCTAGTGGGTTTCATCTAGTTACTGTGGCGATGATAGGTCATGCAGAGGATAAGGGTTCAACTACCATAGCACACAGTAGTTTGAAACGTTGTTGTCTTAATGCAGTAAACGAGAGCAGAGGCGAGAACATGGGATTGTATCGATATGATCAATGGGGCTGCTTGCCTGATGGAGTGGTAGTAGGGTACTGCCCTTCAGTTGGATACTCAGAGATATCCTCAGAGGCAGAACCTACCACGGAAGACACACAGAATATAATCAACACATGGCAATATGAAACAATATGATGCATGCCATGACATGGCAAAATGATGTGTCCTGCCTAATGCAATGTGAAACAAGTTGAAATGGATCCATTTGAATCAAAGATTCAAATGAAAGCTTAAGTTCTTATGCATAATAAGTGTATTAGCTTGTTTCACCTAAACAGCAAGGTTAGAGTGTTTTGTCATGCATGAAACCATTAAAGATGGAAAGATTGAATTTTTCTGATCATTTTTCATATATAATTTGTTTGATTTGGAGCTGTGGTTGATTTTCTATGATTTTTAGAAGTTTTGGCTATTTTCTGGAATTTCCTATATAAGAATAAATCCAGAAAATAAATAATTGCGTCAGCACTGCGTCACTGTGATGTCAGCAAGACAAAGGAGCCAGCCCAGGTCAAACCTGACTGGTGGGCCCCATCTGTTAGTGTCTCAGCTAACTAACAGAATTAAGTTAGTACTAAATAAACTGTCAGTGGGGCCTGGGCCCGCATGTCAGTGACCTGAACTAACTAAAATTAGTTAGCGCTAACCCTAGGTTAATTAGCAGAGGGGGCCCACTTGTCATAGACTCAGGGGAGTCAACCTGGGCCCGCCCAGTCAAAGTCAACGGGTCAAACCCGCCGGCGTTTAGCCGCCGGCAAGGCCAGACGCGGCGGAGGGCTTCGGAAAACGCCCACAGGCGACCATTTGCACGGCAGAGAGGCTCTGCGCATTGCTGGGAGCAAGCCGCAGCGTTTGTTGGTGGAAGTGGAGCTCGGGGAGCCGGGAACGACACCGGCGACGACCTTGGCGGTCACCGGAGCTCGGGTGAGCTCGGGCTCGTTGCTGTAGTGGCCTAGGTGGGGCGGTGCTAGCAACTATGGCTCCTACGCGATGTGGGGAGTGCGTTGGACACAAGCCCAGGACTAGTGGGTAGCCGGAGCATCGTCGGCGACGAGCTCCGCGGCGGCGCGTGCGGGTGATCAACATGCGGTCGCTACAGGGTTCGAGAGGGAGGACGGAAAGGATAGGGGCGTGGCCAGGCTCATGGTGGTTGCAACGGAGCTGACGACGAGGTCGGGGATGAGCTGGAGCAGTGGTGACGGTGAAAGGGATCTCCAGCGGCGATCGACAAAGATGGGGTTGGTGGAGGCGGTGCAGGGCGTGCGAGCGCTCGGGGCTCGTCCTGCTCGACGTAGTCGACGACGGCGGAGCGAACGGACACAGTGGTGCGGCACGGGGACGACGGTGGCTACGGCTACGGCGACAAGACGGCGGCGGCTGCGGCGGCCATGTCTTCGGGGGAGCGAGGGAGAGAGAGCAGGAGGCAGAGTGAGATGTCCACGGGGTCGTGGCGGTGCCGCAGAGGCGCTTTGAGGCGTCGCGCTGGCGCGGGCGACGGCAGGCAGGCAGGGAGGTGGCGTGGCGAGCTCGGCGGCGTCGCGGTGTCCCTCCTCTGCCTACTGGCAGAGGTAGGTGATGACTGACATAGGCCAGATGGGCCGGGCCAGCCAGGTAAGTGGCCTCTGGCCTTTCTCTATCTCTTTTTCTAAATTGTTTTCTATTTTCTAATTTTCTGCAACTGTTGGGTTTTATTAAAAATACTAAAACGTTTCGAGAAATCCTGAAAATAATTATAGGCTCTGTTTAGATTATTTCTAACAGCCCACACTTATTTCCAAAATTATTGGAGCATTTAAAATATTTTATAGTATTTAAATGCCCAAATTCAAATACTTATGATTTAATTAAAAAAATCCAGAATGTCCTAGAAAAGAGTGCACCATTTTTGCCAGGGGTTTTAGCCCAATCCAGAAATGATGAACATTTTGTGAAGGGCATTTTGGGTTCATTGAAACCAATTTTAGTAAACCCTAGTTAGTTTAAAGGGGTGCTGGGGGTTCTGTTATCCCCATTTCATCTTTCTGGGAGAATTAAACATGATGCAAACACTCTAATGCATGAACTTGCTAGGGTGTGACATAGGTGCAACTAATTTGGTGCAGAGGATAGGTACTTTTCAGATCCTGTGGCGCATCCTCCACTTCCAGAGTCCATTTTACTATACATGCCTTTTTCGGTATTTTAAAAAATGGCGGGGCGTGCTCAGCGGATCTTGAAATGAACCTACTCAAAGCAACGATACAGTCAGCAAGACGCCGCACATCCTTGACGAATTTTGGTTCTTGAATCTACTCAATGGCTATGATCTTGTTGGGATTTTCTTCTATTTCACACTATGACATAAAGAACCCGAGGAGTTTGCTAGACAAAATGCCAAACACACACTTCTCAGGGTTAAGCTTCATGTTGATTCCGTGCAAGTTTGCAAAAGTTTCTTCCATGTCTTGAATGAGGGTTGCTTTGTCCTTTGTCCTGACCACTATATCATCCATATAAGCCTCTATATTCCTATGCAGGTTTGGCTCAAAACCAATCTAGACTACTCTTGCAAACATTGAACCAGCGCTCTTTAGTCCGAAAGGCATACGTACGAAACAATACGTGCCACATGGAGTAATGAACGTAGTTTTATCCTCATCTTCCTTGGCCATGAATATATCCGATGGTATCCAGAATATGCGACAAGGAATGAGAGCAAATCACAGCTAGAAGTGGAGTCTACAATTTGATCAATACGTGGAAAGGGGAAAGGATCCTTTGGACATGCTTTCTTAAGATCAGTGTAGTTAATACAAAGTCTCCACTTCCCATTTGCCTTGCGCATACAATTGGATTTGCTAGCCAAGTTGGATGTAGCACGCTTCTAACCAGACCTGCTGCTTCAAGGTTCTTGATTTCTTCTGTGATGAACTGCTATCGTTCCAATGCTTGCCTTATGACCTTCTGCTTGATGAGTCGAGCGTGGGGATACACAACAAGGTGGTGCTCTATTACCTCCCTAGGAACGCTGGGGATGTCAGATGGTTGACATGCAAACACATCTACATTCGCCCGTAGGAAGGAAGTGAGCGTGGTTTCCTATTTACTGTCAAGAGTGACACTGATCGTGAAAGTACCGCCAGTGCCATCCTCCTTTGCCGGCACCTCCTTCGTCACAGGTGGAGTAGCCTTGGAGCTCTTGACAGCAGAGCTCTTCGGCAAGTCTTCAACAGGTGCGCAGCACTCCAAGGAGGCACGCTTCCCGGAATTCTTGCTAGATTTCTTGTTGGGCTGCTTGCTCTTCTTTTTCTTGCCAGGAGTTGCTGCCTTGACGGCCTCTGCTGCCACCGCATCTCTATAAAGCTTTTCGACACATATGACTGCATCCTTCTTGTCTGAGTCGATGGAGATGACACCCATTGTAGCTAGCATCTTCAACGTGTCATAGGCATAATGAGATGCTGCCATAAATTTAGCCAGTGTCGGGCGGCCGAGAATTCCATTAAACAGAAAAGGGATCTTGACAACATCAAACACAATCTTTTCTGTTCTATAGTTCAGTTCCCTGCCAAATGTCACCAACAATGTGATCTTCCCCTTGGGTTGGCTCCTTCTTGGATTGATTCCGTTGAATGTCCCAGTTTTCTTGAGCTCTTTGTCAGGGATTTGAAGCCTCTTGATCACTTCAGGAGAGATCAAATTCAAGTTATCCCCATCATTAACTAACATTTTCGTGACCTTGAGGTTGCGAATTGTGGGCGAATGTAGCGACCAGACCTCAAACAGTCTGATCTCTGTGCTCCGGTGTCATCCCTGGATCAGTAATGCTGACACCACACAGTACTTCGAAGGATTTATAGCAGAGTGGCAATCACACACTTATTACAACGATGTCTCAAAAGAGAACTTATTACAATAATATGGCTTAAGGCCATCTAGTGTCGATAACAGCGGAAGACTTGGAAGATAAATGGGTCCATCAATTCCAATGGCATCACTGAGTATAGAACCACGACTTAAAAGCACCTTAATCGTCGTCTGAAAAGTCTGCAACATTAACGTTGCAGCCCGAAACGGGTCAGCACATGGAATATGCTGGCAAGGTAACACATAGAGAGTAATGGAATGTAACAGCTATACTATATGCATATTTGGCTGGTGGAAAGCTCTATGGTTACTGTTTTGCGTAAAGCCAATTTTTCCCTACTGCAAAGGAATAAATTTATTCAACTATCATGGTGGTTGTTAAACATTGAGAATGGTTGACAGCATCCTCAATCCCAATTAAAAGTGAACAATTAAACCCAACAATATTAATTAGAAGTAACATGTTGAGATTCACATGACATTCAAGTACTAGATACTCAAGATTGTCCATAACCGGGGACACGGCTAATCATGATTAGTTTGATACACTCTGCAGAGGTTTGCTCACTTTTCCCCACAAGACTCGATCGCCTCCGTTGGTTTTCTCGCACTACTGGTGTTTGAGAAACGGATGGCCGAGACACAGTCTTTCAGAAGCGCTAGCACCTTACGATGGATAGACCGGTACACCTACTTTCCCCTAAATCTGCTAGTCTACCCTGTAAGAGTTCGCACGACTTAGTCAACTATGCCAGAGCCCATAATGGCTTGTGGCTGCACACGTAAGTATTTAGCATGAAAGATCTTATGATCCCTTTGAGCGTGGGTGGCGGTCCAAAATAAAAATAGGCAAGTCCTGCTAGACATCAGGTGCCTCAATCCACCCAGATGTGTGTTTAAGTTGCCACCTTAGATAAACCATTAAGGATTATCAATCTCACATCTGTCATGGATATCACTCACCCAATCCATGTCTACTAGCATAGCATGGCATAATAAGTAAACGTAGAAGTAACTCCCAAAGGTTTCATGATAAACAGGTAATAGGTACTACCTCATCTACTTCCCATCCCACAATTTAATAAGATCCTAATCATGCAATGTGTGAGGATGGATCTAATGCAATAAAACTGGGTTGTAGAAAAGGTATGATCAAAGTGTTACTTGCCTTGCTGATGATCCGCGAGTCCTAGAGATTCGAAGTAACAGGCGGCGCAATCCGGGTAATCTATTGCAGACAAACAACAAGCATACAATAAGTACTCATCTAATGCACGGGTAAAACTCGAACAAGAGATCGAACCAGAAAGTTCAACTTAAGAACTCCGGTTGCAAAGAAAGAAAGATCCGAACAAAGAAACCGAAAACAAACGGCGGAAAACAACTTGGTTCTAGCAAGTTGAAACTAGGTCAAATTTTACCATAGCAAAAACTTAGTTAAAGTTGATTAGACCGAACGGTGGTTTCGAAACGAAACTCCAGGCGCTTGAATCACCTGATTCCGATAAACGAGCGAGAAGATAAACTAGAAAGAAGATCGGATCTGAGATCGCGATCGCGGAATAAATCCGACGAGAAGAAAAAGAAGAACGGTTGAACGAATGGACGTTCGTTAACCTAGAAGAAATCCGGTGATCACGTTCGTTAGGATGAACGGTCCGGCGAACGGTCTCGGGCAACTAAATCGGAAAAGAAAACGAATCCGATCTAGGGTTTCGAGAAAAGAAAACCGAACGAAAAACCGATCTAGAGAACGAATCGGAAGAGAAGAAAAGAATCAGAACGATTAGAAGAAAACGATCCGATGAAAAGAAGAGATGTGGTGCCGGGCTACCTCCGGCGAGGAACTCCGGCGGCGTGGGCGTGGGGCGGCGGCAAGGTGCGGCGGCGGCGGTGGTGCGGCGGCGGTGCGGCGTGGGCAAGGTGCAGCGGCGGTGGGGCACTAGGGCGGCGCGGAGCGGGTGAGGGGCGCGGTGGTGCTTGGGGTGTTGGGGCTTTGGTTTGATGAGGATTTAGATGGGGGGTGTGGGAGTATTTATATTGGGGAGGGGAGGGGTTTACTTGGAGTAGAGGACAAGGAATTAGACTAGGACTAGGAAAGAAAAGAGGAAAGGAAAAGATCTAGAAAAAGAAAAGGAATATACGGAAGTAGGACTAAAGTCCTACTAGGAAACAAAAGAGGCAACGGCGGCGGCCTCCCTGGCGCCTTGCGCCTGGGCGCGCCTGGCGTGGCTCGCGGGCGATGGCCCTTGGCCTGGCCGGCCGGCTGGCTTGGGCCTTTGGCCCAAGTCGCTGGAATTTAAAAAAAACGGTTCCGCGCTCGGAAAAAAAACAGAAAGAGATCTAAACGAACTCCAAAACTAATAAAGTAAATTTTCCCCGACTCCTAAAAATGAGTCGAACAAAATGAACTTTTCTCCGGGCCTAAAATGCAAATTTTGAAAACGTGCATTTTTCCCTATCCAAATAAAAGGCAAATGAAACTCCAACAAATCGAATGATCCTCTTTTCAAAATTTGAGAGGACTCAAATATGAAAATAACGAAATCTCCAACTCTCTCCGAGGGTCCTTGAGTTGCGTGAAATTTCTAGGATCGGCAAAATGCAAGAAAATATGATATGCATGATGATCTATGTATAACATTCCAAATTGAAAATTTGGGATGTTACAGCGAAACCAAAAATGGCAAGCACCCAACCACAGTTGTGCGATCAGGGTGGTCCTCGGCATAAAAAATGATTGGCGTGTGTGACCATTTGAGGGGGCTTCTGAGCATCTGCCGTCGGCTCCGCTGTGTTGACCTCATGCACCCACTATTTAAGCTGGCAGTGAGAGCAATGCAAAGGTGCAACCCCGGTAATACACATGGCTTCTGTTGCCTTCTGGAATTCATGCTCACTGGATTCATTGTCATCTTCCTCTTTCCTTTCCTTGGCTTCCTCTTTATTTTCCTGGACCGTAGCAGGTTTCTCTTTCTATTGATTGGCCTTGCCGCGGCGCCCTCCTCGGCCACTGTGACCCTTCTTACGGGATCCTCCAATACCATCTTCTCCCTTCTCCTTGTCGTGCTTCTCATACTCATCCTTTTGCTTCTCAACCAGCTGTTCAACTTGTCAGCAGTCTTGGAGGTCGCGATCCTTGGTATGGTGAATCTTGTAGTATGGCCCATCAGACTTGCCGACCTTCTCACCCGCAGCAAGTACCTGACAATCAACGCACACAAGAACTTCCTTGCCGAAGCTCAACGTCTTGGTTTTCTTGGCGGAACTAGAGTTTTTTAACCCTTCCACGACCATAATTGACC
Source organism: Triticum monococcum (assembly GCA_034509565.1). Classification (NCBI taxonomy): domain Eukaryota; kingdom Viridiplantae; phylum Streptophyta; class Magnoliopsida; order Poales; family Poaceae; genus Triticum; species Triticum monococcum. Next base: position 375,924,536 of record CM067842.1, on the reverse strand, counting down.
TGCCCTTTCACTTTCTATTGCATTTCCGGCCTTTCTTCTTCAGGGTCACAACACCATCATCCTTAGATCAACTTCAGCGCCAGCATCTTCCCTGGGAAGCGTTCTCCCCTCCTCAGCACATGCACATTTTTCAGCCAACGTGTAGAGCTCGTTGACGGTCTTTGGCAGTTGTATGTTCATCTTCTCCCGGATCTTGTGATTGCGCATGTTTGTGTGGAACGCGACAATCACTGCAGGGTGCACATCTGGTATGTTGCAGTGTACACGGCTCAAACTCACGATGTACTTGTGCAAATCTTATCCTTCTCTTTGCGGGATCACTTGCAAGTCACTGGGTTTTCTACGAAGGCACCAACGAACTCATTGCATAGATCTAACCAAGAAGAAATGTAATTCTCTTGCAAGTTCATCAAACAAGATCTCACATTGGGTTTGAGAACCAAGGGGAAATAGTTGGCAAGGATCTTTTCATCCCTTCCTCATGTAGCTTGCATGACAATTGTGTAAATGCCTAGGAATTTCGATGGGTTCAGCTTGCCATCGCACTTCTCTGGAACTTCTTGTTTGAATGTCTGGATAGATGGCCAGCGGACTTGCCGCAATTTATGTTTGAAAGCAGGGCAACCAACCATGTAAGGTCGGTGTAACACCCCGGATGTAACTTGCCATATTTGTAACTCCGACTCTTACCATTTTTGGTCTTAAGTTATGAGTTTCCCTTCGTGGTTGGGTTTTGTCTTAGTTTTACATTTTGTTCATGTCATGCATTTCATATCATGTCATCATGTGCATCGCATTTGCATACGTGTTCGTCTCATGCATCCGAGCATTTTCCCCGTTGTCTGTTTTGCAATCCGACACTCCTATGTGCCCCGGCACACCCCTCTTGCCTCTTTTCGGGAGCGGGTGTTAAACGTTCATGGAATGGACCGAGATTTGCCAGGTGGCCTTGGTACACCACCGGTAGACCGCCTGTCAAATTTCGTTCCATTTGGAGTCCGTTTGATACTCTAACGGTTAACCGGGGAACCGCAAAAGCCTCTTTTGTGTTGCAGCCCAACACCCCTCCAAAATGGCCCAAAAACCCATCCAAACCACTCCCATGTCCTCCATCGTCAGATCAAAATTGTGTGGGCAAAAACTACAATCCATTTGGACACTCCTACCTCCTCCTACCTATAAATAGGTGCTCCCCTCCGAAATTTTTGCGCAGTCCAACCCTAGATCCAACCCTCCGCGCCGCCGGACATGTCCACCGCCCCCTCAGCCAATCGGCGTCCGACACGTGGCACCTCCGCCGCCACCCGCCGCCATGGCCCGGCGAGCCCGTAGTGGGCCCGCCTGGCCCATCCGTCGGCGCCACCCGATCACCCCGCGCCCTCCGCCCGCGCGCCCCGGCTCTGTCGCGCCGTTCTCCGCCTCCGGCCGCCGCCCCGCCATCGTCGACCGTCGACCGCCGCTGCTCCGCGACCTCGCCGGCCACCGCTCCTCGTCGTCCGACCCCATCGCGCTGGATCCGGCGAGATCCGACCGGATCCGCCCCAGACCGACCTCGCCGGCGCCCCCCTACGTCTCTTCGGCGACGTCTCCGAGCTCTGGCCACCCTCCCCAATGATCCTCGAAGTCCGCGCTAACCGGGAACAGATCCACCGGGTGCTTGATCCAAACGCCGTCCCCGTCCCGGATCCCTCCGTCCCGGTACCGCTCCGTCCCGCGTTGACTTTCGCGGAGGTGAAATTCCACTAAGTCCCGGAGCTCTCTGTTATTTTCATGCCCTATTCATTGCCACATATCTCGGTGACCGTAGCTCCGTTTCATGCATATGTTATATCAAAATGTTTAAAGTGAGATGCTCTTAATTTCATTCCATTGCGGCATGCTTGTTTGAGTTAATCTTGGTTCCCAAATCATTGATGCAAGAGTGCTATAAAATGTTAGGTGCTGCTACTTATCAGATCATGGGGTTTTGTCATTTTTGTCACATTTGATGTCTGCTTCATATGAGCATGAGCTCTACATGTGTTTTGAACTAAATCATGCCATCTGTACAGAGGTGCTTTCCTTGTATTTTTGTGATCAGTGTGGTGACTAGCACAAGCATGCAAACTAGGCTTCGTGATATTGCTGTTTTCAGGGACTTAGGATTTTTCTAAGTCCTTTTCCTGCTGTTATTTTTAAGCCATGTAAACTTGATGCTACAGTGATATCCATGCTTGTTTTGAGATACTTAAGTAAGGGGTTTTTGAATATATGGTTATGTTGTATCCATCCATGCCCCTGTTTGCAATTATGGAGTGCCCTATCATGTCTTATTCTTGCTCTACTTTTCCTATAAAATTTTCCTGGCAGAATGTTAACATGTTAATCAATTTTTCCATGGTTGTTGCTAATGATCCATGCATTCTATGAACTTTCTCTTGCCATTGTTAGCTTCATGAACATGTCATATTGCTGTTGCTATGCTTGTTTTGTGATGCAATGCTTTGTGATGAGTGATTTGATCTCGCAAAGTTGCCTTCATAATTCTGTTTATGCCATGCTCTGTTTTCTGCTAAGTCTGAAACTGCTAACAAAACTTGCTATGTTTACATAGGTGCCATCATATCTTCTGTGCCTTGTTGGCTCATGTTCATTAAGAGAATTTTGATCTATGCATTTAGTACAATCATGCCATGCCTTTGTTTGCTATGATATTTTCCTGTAGAATGTTGTTTTCTTGCTCTAAACATGGCTTCCTGATGTTATTTCTGGCATGTTAGTATTTTCACCAAGTCTGTGAAGCTGATATCTTTTGCACTTTTGCCATGCTTGTTTGAACCAGCTCTTTTATGATTTAGCTGTAGCTCAGTGTTCATGTTTTGTCAAGCATCTAGTGTACATCACTGCGATATACTTTGTTGTTATGTTGGAGTGCAGTAGCTTAGTTTCTTATTGCATTCTAAATGGCATCATGATGTTAATCGCAGAATAGCACCATCCTTGTTTTGCTTGCCATTTGCAAACCGTGCCTCCGTTTCCGGTGATCTTTATATCGATTTCGACCGAAATCATCTCATCTTTCCAGCAGCACACTTGGTTTGCCAAGTTGATTCCTTGATCATTCTTTCCCTTCCGAAGCACGCATATGCATTGCATATCATGTCTTGCATATCATGCTATGTTTTGCATCATGTTGCTTGTGCATTGCATCGTGATTGATTGTTTGTCATTTGCTTGTGTTCTTGCTTTGGGTAGAGCCGGGAGACTAGTACGTGACTGAGGAACCTGTTGAGTATGCTAACGAGGATCAAGCTTTCGACAACTCTGAGAACTTTGCAGGCAAGATGACCATACCCTCGAAATCACTTCCATCTTTGCTTGCTAGTTGTTCGCTCTATCGCTACGTCGCGCTACCTACCACTTGCTATATCATGCCTCCCATATTGCCATGTCAAGCCTCTAAACCACCTTTCCTAGCAAACCGTTGGTTGGCTATGTTACCGCTTTGCTCAACCCCTCTTCTAGCATTGCTAGTTGCAGGTGAAGATGAAGTTTGTTCCATGTTGGAACATGGATATTGTCGGGATATCATTATTATCTCTTATTTACTTTAATGCATCTATATACTTGGTAAAGGGTGGAAGGCTCGGCCTTATGCCTGGTGTTTTGTTCCACTCTTGCTTCCTTAGTTTCCGTCATACCGGTGTTATGTTCCTTGATTTTGCGTTCCTTATGCGGTTGGGTGTTATGGGAACCCCTTGATAGTTCCCTTTGAATAAAACTCCTCCAGCAAGGCCCAACCTTGGTTTTACCATTTGTCTACCTACCACCACATACCTTTCCCTTGGGTTCTGCAGACTCAAGGGTCATCTTTATTTTAAACCCCCCCGGACCAGTGCTCCTCTGAGTGTTGGTCCGAACTAGAGACCTTTGCAGTTCCACCTCGGGGAAACTCGAGGGTTGGTTTTAGTTGTACGGAGTGCTCATCCGGTGTGCCCTGAGAACAAGATACATGCGACTCCTATCGAGATTTATCGGTGCATCAGGCGGCTTTGCTAGTCTTGTTTTACCATTGTCGAAATGTCTTGTAACTGGGATTCCGAGACTGATCGGGTCTTCTAGGGAGGAGGAATATCCTTCGTTGACCGTGAGAGCTTGTGATGGGCTAAGTTGGGACACCCCTACAGGGTATAAACTTTCGAGAGCCGTGCTGGTGGTTTTGTGGCAGATGGGAATTTATTAATATCCGATTGTAGTGAATTTGAGACTTAACTTAATTAAAATGAATCAACCACGTGTGTAGCCGTGATGGTCTCTTTTCGGCGGAGTCCGGGAAGTGATCATAACCTTGTGTTATGCTTGAGCGTAAGTAGCTTCAGGAGCACTTCTTGATCACTATTAGCTTCTCGACCGTGTGTTGCTTCTCTTCTTGCTCTCTTGTGCGTAAGTTAGCCACCTTATATGCTAGTGCTTGCTGCAGCTCCACCTCACTACCTTTTCCTACCCATAAGCTTAAATAGTTTTGATCGCGAGGGTGTGAGATTGCTGAGTCCTTGTGACTCACATATACTTCCAAACAGATGCAGGTGCCGATGATGCCAATGCAGGGGATGCTACCGAACTCAAGTGGGAGTTCGACGAGGATTCGGGCCGTTACTATGTTTCTTTTCCGGATGATCAGTAGTGGAGCCCAGTTGGGACGATTGGGGATCTAGCATTTGGGGTTGTCTTTCTTTATTTTGGTTCCGTAGTCGGACCTTTGTTTGTACTTTGGACGATATATGGATTATTTATGTATTGTGTGAAGTGGCGATCGTAAGGCAACTCTTTATCCCTTTCTTATTCAGTACATGGGATGTGTAAAGATTACCCCTCTTTCGACAGACCTGCCATGCGGCTATGCCTCTAAGTCATGCCCCGACACGTGGGAGATATAGCCGCATTGTGGGTGTTACAGTAGGTACCCGCCAACAATGGGCGCAAGCTCATCGACGCCTGGACTGTTTCGCTCGTTAGATTGACGACACGCCTCCCGACATCGTTGAATGGTGGTACGAGCATCTTCTGCTCACCTATCGAGCAACACCCGTGATTGATCTTGTCGCGTCTGCGGATCTGAAGAAGCCATCAACGCTTTGTTGGGCTAAGCAGTTCCTTGGGTTCGCTGTGGCTGCTGACACTCTGTTGGGGTTGTTGCCGTGGAGGCGATTTCACCCTTGGCACACCACCTACATCATGGCCAACAGTTCGAGCTACTCGTGCTGTTTGCGGGTGCCGTGAGGGCTCCACCAGCTGAGATTTGTTCGGTTTTGCAAACCCAATGAAGCTTTTGATGGTGTCCCTCCACTCATCCATCTTGTCTACCGTTGGAGGGAAGTTCGACAACATTTGGGCTCACGCCATCGCCCCCGTTGCTGTCGAAGGCATGTTTGAGAGTGAAGAACACGATGTCGCTCTACTCCTGGCAGAGCCAGTAGGAGCGTCGTTGTGATCTTGCTGTCATAATGTTGGGGCGACAACAAGTCATCAAGTTGGCATGGCGGAGGTGGTGCCTGAAGATCTCAAGCCTGAGCGGCAGGTGTCTTGTCGTGCGTGCGTTGCTGTGCATGATCAACAATGCCACTCAGAGTCACGTCACATCCATCTCGCGACGCACGCGTGTGTGCTTCAATGTTGTTTCCCTCACCGCCGCCAGAGTTGCTGCAGTGGGAGGATCCTGGCTTGCCCTCGTCGGTGCGTAGAGGAGGCGGGAGCTGCGTGCCCGCGCCACCCGCGTCGTGGTTGATGTCCTCGCTAGAGGGTCATGGAATGTAACCACCTCCAGCACCTCCATCTCCCATTCCTGCCACAATAGGCACAACACCGTGTCGCATGCGTTGGCCGTGCCTACTGCAGCATTCGCGCCGTCCGCGATGATGCCACTGCCCACACCGCCTACAGAGGCGTGTGAGGGAACCTTTGATGTGGAAGGCTTTGTTGCCATTGATCCCTTCTTTTTGGGCGCCTTGGATGATGAAAATGGCGATGAAGCTCAACGAAATCATGCATCGTCTGCTAATGTAGGTACGCTAGTGATCCCCCTAACTGGCGCACCAAAGATGTCGATGTGGACGACCATCTATGGGGCCATCTAGCCCCTTTTGGTTCGGCTAGGGAATGCACAAAACACAAAGAGCAAGATCAAAAAAGGGCGCAGGGATATTTACCTAGGTTTAGGCCACCTTGGAGGTGTAAAACCCTACTCCTACTTTCATGTACTGGATGTGTGGGTCCACAAGTACAAGGAGTGCTTTCGCCCAGCAAAGTGCAAGGAGAAGGCAACTACGCGTGCAATTGTGTGTGAAGTTCAATTGGGTTTGAACCCTTGTAAAGGTTGCCATGGCCCTCCTTTTATAGCTCAAGGGCTTACCACGGTGGAAAAAAAATCATTACTTAGTGATTAGATAGCGAACATTGCTATCATACCTATCTCTGCTAGTTAGGACTTGATAGAAGCAAAGGTGTCCCGTCTTTCAATGAGATGGTGATTATTGTTCGGAGGAGTATACTTTGACGATCCGACTACGAACGTGCGAGGACGTCGCGCCTTAGCAATCGCTAAACCAACTCCGAGAGGTTATTGACCACGCCGGAGCACGATCAACCTGACCACGAAGGTCTATTTCCTACAAGAAAACGAAGAACAAGCAAGAAACTAAGATTGCAATCTAGATATTGCGAATATAACACTCGTACGCGTCGGTGCTATACAAACGGTTTTTAACCCCTTTCCTTGAAGACATTTGGAACAGTCGCCAAGTGGGTGTGGGCGATAGGGGGTCTTTCCCACATGACCCAGAAATCATTGGGGATAGGCCCTCCTAGGACACAAGCTGGGGCCGTGTGCGATCGGGCGAGGCATCAAAACCTAATCATTTCCGTAGGTATGTACATCCCACACGGGAATCCAAGAAAATCATTTCCGTAGGTATGTACATCCCACACGGTGAATCCCCGAAAATCATTTCCATAGGTATGTACATCCCACACGGTGAATCCAAGGAATGCATTTCCGTTCTTATGTACATCCCACACAATCAATCTGGGGAAAATGTTTCCGTTCGTATGTACATCCCACACAGTTTTATGTATTTGCTCGTGTGTGAAAGGTGTAACTATCACACATGCTCTGCCTTGGTTAACTGTTTGCTTTCATTAACTACATCACACACGATTTGATGTAGAAAATTGTGTGGCATTGGGCTATCCATCACAAGCACTTTTACTGCCAGAACCGTTTGCAAAGTTCCATAACCGTCTGTTCTCTTTTTATTTTTGCCTGTAATTTATTATTCGAATTGGAAATTTTGAAATATGAAACGTGCAATTCAAATTCTCATCATAATGGTTTAACAACGAATCCGAAATATAAAATTGCCAGTACAATATGTTCAGTAATTACAGGATTAGGCAGCAATTAACTATGATGAACCACAATATTTAAAGGCGGTAAAGGTGAAGAGACAAGTGTAAATCATTTTGACAGCCGACGATGTTGAAGAAGCGGAATGCCCATAATGTGCCTTCCTGCATGCCATAGGCACGAACCACTTTTGTCCAACCCCTTGTGACGATCGCCCGCCCATCCTTCACCGCCTTCAGGAAGACTTCTAGAGCATTATCATGGTAGCATGAATTGTATACTTTAACCTTAGTTGCCTCCACTCCGGTCATGTTGTTTGCAAGGTAATCATCAGTAAATAGCTTCGGAAACCAATGAAAAGAGAAAAATATTAGATACTCAGGTCTAATAGAGTAACTTGTTGTGGGCAGGGGAAAAGGCAACACATTACTTACCATCCTAAAGTTCATTGTTGTCTTCGACAAAGTGTAAATAAAGAGATTAATTCCTATCACCCGTTTCTTTCGCCTAACAATCTTTCTTAGTTTCCTCACTTGACGCTTGTTCATGAATATCTCATTGCCCCATATGCAAAAGGGATCAAAGCGTGGATCATTACCGCTCATATATGTACCTACAAGCAACCAGTAAATGTTAGATGCTAAACTGAGATTGCACAAATGATGTAAAATACAACTACCCATGTTCCTAAGTACAAGTATTTTTTTAGATTTCAATATGAACTACATACGGATGTATATAGAATTATAGATATAGTTTAGATTAGAATCTAGATTCACTCATTTTGCTCCTTATGTAGTTTATATTGGAATCTCTAAAAATACTTATATTTAGGAATAGATGGTGTATAAGACATGGGATGCAGGTAACCTCGACGACAAACAACAACATCGCCCATTGTAGCCCTATGTAAGTACATGGAAAGCCAATGTTAACTACAACATGGTTAACACCCACCAAAAATAGCAAATGGTAATAAAACGGCATCATCTGTAGTGATATCTTCATTTCGAAAGAGTACCATGGAGGAAAAGGGACGGATTAAGAAATGGATACAACTGTTAATTGCAATAGGCTTAACAACATCCTAATTCATGTTTTGTAAGTTTGTAGCCATTGAAATACAACTCTTTAAAAATGGAGACAACTATTAATTATAACAGGCTTAATGGCCTTTGAAACTGGTACTGATAAAAATGCAATTGGTAGAGTTAAACATCACAAGGCAGGTGCTCCCAAAGCAGATAATGGCCTAGTTGTCTATAAAAAGGTAGGGAAAATAGCTAAAACGTGTTAGGCATGTTTACTACAACATGCTTAATACATCGACTGTACAAAACATAGCCATTAATTGCAACTGGTATTGGTAAGATTGAACTGGTGGGTACATACTTGGTAAGTCCCGAGAGGTAGTTGCTGGGGCACTTCATCTTGGCCAGAGCCCGCCCAAAGTCAGCGGCGGCGGAGGCGAGCTGTTCCTCCGAGTCGAAGCGTGGATCAGTGCCACTGACATGTGTACCTACGGGCAACCAGTAAATGGTAGAAGCTAAACTGCAATTGCACAAATGATGTGAAATACTATAAGACATGGGATGCAGCTAACCTCGACGGCAAACAACATCATCGGCCGTTATGACCCTGCATAAGTACATGGAAAAGCATGTTAAGTATAACAGGGTTAGCACCCACCAAATATAGCAAGTGGGCAGCATCTCTATGTGGCTCCCCGTCTCAGAGAAACCCGAATGCCCCGTATTCCAGCCCAGAGATCGAGGCGAAGTCTTCTAGAAGACGGCACTACTTAGGATAGAACAAATCAGCTCTTTATTACAATCTATATTGGGTACAAGGGGTTCTGATATAATGGGGAATTACATCAGCACGGCGACACTACGCCTTCCACTGTTGCTCTATGCAAGCAGTAGAACAACTCAAAGTAGCGGAATAACTTCTAACAGCGGAATAATGAAAATGGTGGTGAACTCCACTCTGCTGGGACTCTGGCTGGAATGCTTATCCTAGATCGCAAACAAGGAATCCACGACAAACAAGCAATCAAATCCTGCATGACCTGCAAATTGGCATGACATGCCAGGTCAGTACATTGAATGTACTTGCAAGCTCACAGCAACCAAGCGCAATCAAGACAAACATTAGCATGGGAATTACAGGTTAAACATGGATGAACATGATACCATCAGATCAACATGGCATGTACAACATGATACAACTAGAACAGTACGAGCATGGCATGAACATGCAAACATGATAACACTAGCATATACCAGGATGACACTATCATGCACCAACTTACTCTGATCGGGTTACCTTGTAACCAGTACATGCATGAACTTACCATCGCGGACATCACACGATGATCTTAGGATCCAATCAAGCTTGGTATTACAATACCATAGTAATCATACATGACCACAAGGAGCTCGACCTTTACCCGCGATTCTTGCACAACATCACAAATATCCATCAACTCGGTATCCACGATACCACGGTGATCCTCTCACGATCACAATATATATCAACCAACTTCTTTCATCATCGAACCGGGGTTGTTATTAATCCAGTTATCATTATTACTGTTGACCCATAGTGTGACCATCTATGAACTGGGCCCTTATCCGTGGGCGCGGCTATTGATAGATTAAACACACACTCTGCAGAGGTTAGCACACTGTACCCACACCACAGAACCCATGGCCTCGTACTCCCATTCGGGTGGACGAACGATGTTTCGATAAAACTGATCTACTGCCATGACACTCTCCCGGCCACTCCGACCAACTCCCCTTTGAGCTAAGTCCTGGGTGGCCCCGTGCCTACCAAAGGCACCAACAGCCACCGTCGTGGCAAAATTGTCCCAAACGGGGACAAGGATCCATACTCAACAACGGGCACACAAGGCTTATGCCGTCCTACCTGATCATGGTAGCGCCCGCGCATAACCTTCCCTCGTTGGAGGCACCGGCTAGAGGCATGATAATAGACCCAGCTAGGACCTTCCCACAAAGGTAAGCATGGTTGCACTGGTCAGCTCGATATGGTTGCACCAGGACTCAACCAAGAGTTGTTCAAGTTCAATTTAATCCGGTTAAACTTGAATGCAATATGCTGAGTCATGATAAAATAACATGATGCAATTACAATGCATGAGCATGATATCAACATAAGCATGGGGGTGCAACATAACTACCAACCATATCAACAATGAATCATATCCAACTAAGCATGGCATAATGACGAGCATGAGTATTAGAATTAGAACACTACCCATAGCATAACATGACCACTAGCATCAACAATAAATACCATGCAATAACATAACGATAAAACTACCATGCAAGCATTTAACCAATTGGGTGCAAAAGAACATGCATAACAACGGTACTCGGAACAGACAATAGTCATGCACCGAAGACCATCACCAACATGTACTACTACCAAGCATGGCCAATATTAAAGTAATACTAGCATGAAGAACATAATAACAGAGTGCAAGAAACATAACATGACGGTAACCACTGATCCATAAGCATAACTGAAATAATGACAGTAGTAGCAAAATGAACAGACAATTATTAAATATTCAAGTTGAAAACCAATGCTACTGCATGGCTATCATGCAAATGGTAGTTTTGGCTTGCCTGGGGTGAAGAAGGCTCCGGGGAGAAGTGAAGTGAAGCCATGGAAAGATTCGCCGGAAAAGATTCTCTCTTGGAGGGGCTGATTAGGGGCAAGGGAAAAATGGTCATTTCTAGTATGTCAAACAATAGTGAAAATAGTACCAAAAGTTTGGGCTCGAAGAGACGAAGAAGTGGGAGTTTAATTCACCTCAATCGGAGTTACGGGTAAAAAGTTGTGAAGAGATGAAGATCAGGGACTTTTTTATAAAAATATCATCACAAACAAGTCCTTGGGTAGATAAGGCAGACGCGGTTTTGAGAAAATACGCTTTCCAGAGAGGAAAGTGCATTCCTCGCCGAAGCCGCAAGGAAATACGCCTTCGAAAAGCGAAAATGCATTCGCGCGAATGCGCTTCCACTTATCCACGTCAGCGTGGGCGGGGTTGGCAAGCTGGGTCGCTTACAGGTGGGGCCCGCGCTGCTTCTCTCTCCTCCCATCTCCTTCTTCCTCTCCTCCCGATGCCGCACGTAGAGCAGAGGTGGGCAGAGCGCTCCAGCGATGATGGCCGGTAGCACGGGCCATCTCAGGTGGCGCCCGACCTAGCGGCATGACCATGGGACCAAGGCGGCCCCGTCCAGGTAGGTTGCAGCCACTGTCGAGCTTGGAGAAGGGCGGGGCACTGGCCGGGGCGGACGGAGGGCTCGGGCAACTCCGGGCACGGCGCCCCGACTACGGAGAGAGGGCGGAGAGCTACGGGAAAGGAACTAGGCTGAGAGTGGAGGCTCTGGGTGGTGGTGGAACGGCGAGAATGACTCGGGCTCGACCGGATTGAAGAGGAGGAGGCTGGCAGCCATGGCGGCGATGGAGGTCAGGGAGGGGCTCTGGTGCTCGAGCTGTTTGAGGGAGAAGAGATCGAACACACTTGTATTCACAGGGTTCGGCCGCACTTTATACAAGGGGGGCGAGCGCATGATCACCATCGTGGGCAAGGCCATGACGAGGAGTGGAGGACGTGCATGTTGATAGGGAAAACCACACGCACGTACTGCTACTCATACACTACTCATTACAGTACACACACCAGTATTCTAACACCCCTCGCAGTCTTGGCGTCGGGGTTGGAGACGCAAAGGCTGGAGCGGAAGTCGCCGAAGACAGAGCCAGGGAGCCCCTTGGTCATCACGTCGGCGAGCTGCTGCGATGTGTTTAGTACGGCGGTGATGGACAGGATTGCTGGAGAGGTAGACGGCGGAAACGTTGTCGCAGTAGACAACGGTTGCCGCGCTCACCGTGCACCGTAGTTCGCCAAGGAGCTGCCGGAGCCAGATGCACTCGGCAACGGCGTTGGCGACGCCACGGTACTCCGCTTCAGCACTGGAGCGAGAGACAGTCGCTTGCCTCTTGGAGGACCAGGAAACGAGGGCGTCGCCCAGAAAAACGCAGAACTCGGAGGTGGATCGCCTGGTGTCCGGGCAGCCGGCCCAGTCAGCATCAGTGTAGGCGCGGAGGTCCAGCGACGATGAAGCTCGAAGATGAAGACCAAGCGAGATCGTCCCACGGACATAGCGCAGCACGCGCTTGAGCAGCACGTTGTGGCACTCGCGTGGGTCATGCATGTGGAGACAGAGCTGTTGCAAAGCGTAGGACAGCTCCGGTCTCATGAGAGTCAGGTACTGCAGGGCGGCGGCCAGACTGCGGTACTGGGTGGGATCGGCGATGCGAGGCCCGTCATCAGCGGGCAGCTTGGCCTTGGTGTCCACCGGAGTTGGAGAAGGCTTGCAGTTGTCCATGCCGGCACGCTCCAGGATATCCTCCGCATACTGGGACTGCGAGAGGAAGAAGCCAGAGCACGTCCGCGTGACATGGATGCCGAGGAAGTAATGCAGAGTGCCGAGATCCTTCATGGTGAACTCTCCAGTGAGGCGCGCGACGACATGTTGAAGAAGCGCGTCGGAGGAGGCGGTGAGGACGATATCATCAACGTAGAGTAGCAGGTAGGCCGCGTCGGAGCCGCGCGCGAAGGTGAACAGAGAGCTGTCCGAGCGGGTCGCCGCGAACCCGATGGTGGCGAGGAAGCTTGCAAACCGAAGAAACCATGCCTGCGGGGCCTGCTTCAGTCCGTACAGGGACTTGGACAAGCGGCAGACATGATCAGGCCGGTCTGTGTCGATGAAGCCGGCGGGTTGCATGCAGTAGACCTCTTCCTGGAGCGTGCCGTGCAAGAAGGCGTTTTTGACATCGAGCTGGTGGACAGGCCACTGGCGAGACGCAGCCAGCGTGAGGACGGTGCGTACAGTAGCAGGCTTGACGACGGGGGAGAAAGTCTCGCCGTAGTCCACGCCCGCACGCTAGTGAAAGCTGCGGACGACCCAGCGCGCCTTGTAGCGTTCGAGCGAGCCATCAGCGCGCGTCTTGTGGCGAAAAACCCATTTGCTTGTGATCACATTAGCACGAGCAGGCCGTGGAACCAAGTCCCAGGTGCGGTTGCTGACGAGAGCGGCGTATTCCTCCTGCATGGCAGCCACCCAGTTAGGGTCACGAAGAGCACCGCGGACGGAGCACGGGAGCGGCGAGATGGCCGACGAAGGGTTGGCGGCGGTGGTGGCGACGCAGACGTAATTAACGTCGTACTGACGATTCCGCTTGACCATGCCAGCGCGCGCCCGCGTGATGATAGGGGAGTGCGAGGAGGACGAAGGCGCTGCAGCAGTCGGGGGAGGAGCGGCCGGAGTGGAGGCTGGGGCGCGATCACTCGACAAAGAGACATGCATGCCATTGGATGAAGATCCAGCGGACAGAGTCAAATCTCCGGAGCTCGCGCCAAGCGATGAAGCTGGGGAATCGTGGGATGACGATCCGACGGTGGAGTTTAAATCAGGGCGATGAGTAACAGACGCAGCGGGATCCGCGGCGGGAGGAGCGACGGGCGTGGGATCCAGACACGGCGGGGCCACGGCAGGAGAAGCGACGGGCACGGGAACTAGACGAGGCGGAGCCATGGCGGAAGGTGTGACGGGCTCGACGGTGGCGGCGAAGGGGAAGACGTGCTCGTCGAAAAGGACGTGGAGGGAGGTGAGGACTCGGCGAGTAGTGGGATCGTAGCAGCGGTAACCACGATGATCAAGTGGATAGCCGAGGAAGACGCATGGCAGGGAGCGAGGCTCGAGTTTGTGGCGCATCATGGAGGTTGTGTTGGGGTAGCATAGGCATCCAAACACTTGGAGAAGCGGAGTAGTCTGGAGCAGTGCCAAGCAGCAGCTCGTGTGGTGACTGCGGCGACGTGCCCGAGCATGGTTTATAGTTGAGAAGCAGAGTAGCCGTGGCGAGAGCTTCAGCCCAGAAGCGAGCAGGCATCGAGGCATGAAAAAGCAGCGAGCGCACGCTGTCGTTCAGTGTACGTAGAATGCGCTCCGCCTTGCCATTTTGCTGGCTCGTGTAGGGACAGGAGAGGCGGAAAACCGTGCCATGCTGCGTGAGCAGAGAGCATAGAGGTAGGTTGTCAAATTCGCGCCTGTTATCAGTTTGCATAGCTAGGATAGGGCGCTCAAATTGTGTCTGAACATAAGCATAAAATGCAGATAGAATGGCAAGCACTTCAGATTTGTTTTGAATTGGAAAGGTCCAGACATAGTGAGTACAGCTATCAAGCATGGCAACATAATACTGAAAACCAGAAACGCTATTAAGTGGTGATGTCCAAAGATCTAAATGTAGAATTTGAAAAGGAAAATAGCTACGATGAGGTGAGTCAGAGAATGGCAGGCATGCGTGTTTGCCCAGACGACACACACGACAACTATGACTTGACGACGGGTAGCAGGTGAACTGGGTGTGACGGAGTGCTCGCCGAAGCACTTCTTCTCCAGGATGCCCGAGCCGTTGGTGCCAGAGACCCACGGTGGCGACGCCGGCGAAGGGAGGAGTGGAGACGGTGGGCGAGCCAGATGTCACACGGTCGAGATCACCAGTGGAATCACATCGCAGAATCGCCCGGCGGGTGTGGATGTCCTTGACAGAAAAGCCAAATTTGTCAAACTCAACAGTAACTGGGTAATCGTGAGTGAGTTGGCGAACAGACAGTAAGTTCTTAAGAATGGATGGCGATAGAAGAACATTACGGAGGCAGAGAGGGCTAGTGGTGGTGATAAGTGAACCATAGCCAGTGTGGGTGGCAGGAAGACAATCACCACTGCCAACAATGATTTGGAGAGAATCAGAAGGACGGAGGGAGTGAAGAGTACCCGCGTTGGATGTCATGTGCGCCATTGTGCTGCTGTCCATGTACTAGTCTGAGGTGCTCCGTAACGGTGGAGAGGTAGTGGACGCAGTGTGCAGAGCAGTCTGTAGCGGCCCCATGTTCCAGGGCTGCGGTGGCGGAGGTTGGGGCCCGGTGCTGGAACTCACGCTGGGGTCGCCGTAGGAGAAGCCTAGTGCAGCATAGGGGAAGTAGCTGTACGGCAAAGGCGTCGGGGCGTGAGGCCGGCGAGGTATGCCTGCTGATGCGGGACACCAGGACGAGGACCAAGAACGCCCGCGCCAGGGGCACGCCACGGCATGGGCCACGCCTGGACCATGCCAGTCCAGGAGTTGGCGCCAGGTGTGGCACCGGGCAGGGCGCCGGAGGCGCTGGCGACGCGGGGGATGCCCCCTAGAGCCCCGGCCACGGCGATGACCATGGCCGCGCCCGCGCCCAGAGTCAGTTGGTGAAGAAGAGGTGGGCGCCGGGGTGGGCGGACGGGGTGCAGGTGGCGGAGTCGGCGCACGCGCGGCAAGCAGGGCGTGCGCGGACTGCTGGCGTGTGGACTGCTCCGCACGATGCTCTTCCAGGAGAAGGAAAGAGCGGGCATGCAGAAACGTCGGCAACGGCACACGGGTGGTGAGGTGGGGAATGGCGTGGTGGTACCGTGAACTGAGCCCGCGCAGCATGTTGAAGAGCTGCTGAGTGTCGGTGACCGGCTGCCCGAGGTCGCGGAGCTGATCGGTGAAGGACTTGAGGCGGGCGTAGTACCGCATAACAGTGAGATCGCCTTGGACGACGACATGGTACATAGCGTCGAGGTAGACCGCGTGCGAGAGCTGGTTGTCGCGGAAGATGCTCTCGATCGCAGCCCAGAGAGTGGCCTCCGTGTCATCTGGTTGCATCACGGCGTCGACGAGCTCCAGCGAGATGGTGGCGTAGAGCCAGTGGACGATGCAGTGATCGACCATGACCCACTCCGGATCATGGTTCCGACGAAGAGGAGCAGCCTCGGCGAGGATGTGGTCGCGCACACCAAACATCCCAACGATGGTGTTGAAGAACCAACGCCACTGGGTGTAATTTCCCCCGTGGAGGTCCAGGGTGACAGGAACATGATGGCGAATGTCGATCATCTGAAGGATCGACGAGGGGAACGCGCGGAAAGCGAGCAGCACCGGGGTGACGGCTGTGGCAGCGGCGACCGCCACGACATCCGGGAGGATGGCATCACGCAGGACGCCGGTGCCAGGGGCATCACCAGCAGCGTCACGCAAAACACCATCGCCATCGTGGGAGGAACGAGGAGACGAGATGGAGTTGGTGTCCATGGCAGCGGAAGGGAGGTTGGGATCGGGTGCATAGGAATTGTGCGGGTCCTCAGCATCTGATACCATGTTTGAGGGAGAAGAGATCGAACACACTTGTATTCACAGGGTTCGGCCGCACTTTATACAAGGGGGGCGAGCGCACGATCACCATCATGGGCAAGGCCATGACGAGGAGTGGAGGACATGCGTGTTGACAGGGAAAACCACATGCACGTACTGCTACTCATACACTACTCATTACAGTACACACACCAGTATTCTAACACGGGCAAGTAGCCAGGCAGGACTAGAGGAGGGTGGGAAGGCTGGTGATGAGGAGAGGAGTGGCTTGGGGTGGCTATATATAGCCGAGCAGCAAGGGGGTGCGGTGGCACGCGCACGGCTACATGTCCGTGCTCCGGTGACGGGCACACGCGGCCAAGCGTCACGGGGAGGGGTGGAAAGGCGACGAGGGAGGGAACAGAGGAGTGGCAGAGCTCACGGAGAAGAGACAGAGCTCGGGGTCAAGGGGAGGAAGAAACCAACAGAGGAGAAGACGATGGTCGGCTAGAACACACCCGTGGATGCGCGGCGACGAGCGGCATTAAAGCCCTATCGGAGGCGGAGAGGAGTCCAAGGGGACGACGACGACGCGGGGAACACGTTGGACAGGCTCACGCGCATGAAGACGACGAGCACGATCAGGGCCGAGGCAAAACGACGCTCTGGACATGGCCATTGCATGCCAAAACGATGGTCACCACTGGCACTGGCACGAAGAGGACAAGGGGGGCTGCGAGGAGTTATCAAGTGACTAGTCCTTGCATAATAGAGGCCGAGGGAGGTGATGGGTCACGGAAAAGTGCCAAGGAGAGGTGTGAGTGATCGTCTGAAGTTTGTTGTTGCAAACTTGATCATGAGACAGTGATCAACTGAGGTGAGAGTAGAGCCAAATGAGTTGTCTGGGAGGTTTAGATTAGGAAGGACTACAGTCCTGTGAAGTTTGGAAGGGAATGGATCAAGATTTAATATAGTTGCTTCACAACAGCTTAAACTAGTCCAAAATATGAATCATGAAGTAGCACTCACTAGGAGTAACGACTTGAGCTTAAATTTGGCAAGGCTAGTTGATTGGGCATATGAGAGTTCCATAAATATTTAATGCCATTTGGCCAAGCCAAAATGGTACTTCCTTCATAGCTATCCTCTCTGTCGAGAAAATTGAGAAAAATCCTGTGGGAAAATGGCTAGATGAAATTAGCCCAAATTTTTGTGGAGATAGGTTAAATAGCTAAGAGAAGCGCTAGGAAAATTTTCAGACATAATGGAGCAATATAAAATATACTTGCTTCATTAACTAAAAATTTGGACAAAACCCAAGAATTGAAGCTGAGCTCACAGGGAGGCATGACATGAGCTCAAATTTGGTGGAGGTCTACGATATGATGATATTGAGGTCATGCATAAATTGCAACTCATTTGGATATGCCTAGATTGTACCTCCTTCACAAAGTTTCTTTCTGGACAGAAACTTTGGAAAATCATTGATAAATAATCACTTGGCAAATGAAGGTGAATTTTGGCATGTGGCAATGATATGGACATGAAAAGATGTCCAAGAAGTTTGGGGTCAATTGGGCAAAGATAAATAGCACTTGATTCACAATGTGCTATTTAGGACAAAATAGGGAGTGAATTATTTGAGCATGATGGAAAATATGGGAAGTGAAATATTTTGCCATATTTGAGGAAGATATGACCCAAAAAAATTATGAGAATTATTTGGGAATTTTAGGAGTGATGGAAATATAGGTTGCTTCACAACCTAGGGCAGACAGGGTTATTCCTTTAATTGAAAAAGGAAATATTCCCTAGAAAAAGAATATTGGGTTTGGTCCAGGATGGAAATGGCAAGGTCTTGGGAAGGGTTTGAGGATGACAAGCCACTTTGGAAATAAAGAAGAGGGCATCTTCTTCAGTTTCCAGACCACAAAGCCACGGAAAAAGAAAACTCAAGCAAAAATCTCAGAAAAACAAAAGAAAAAGAAAGGGCCAAAAATCAGGATGTGACACTCTAGTATATCTTCATTGCGGAGAGTAGCATGGTAGCGATTGGACAGATTAAAAAAATGGATATAACTGTTAATTGCAACAGGCTTAACAGCATCCTAAGTCATGTTTTGTATGTTTGTGGCCATTGAAATACAACTGTTTAAAAATGGATTCAACTGTTAATTCCAATAGGCTTAATAGACATTAAAATCGGTACTGATAAAAATGCAATTGGCGTAGTTAAACATCACAAGGAAGGTGCTGCCAGAGCAGAGAATGGCCCAGATGTCTATAAAAAGGTAGGGAAACTAGCAACAATGTTTTTGGCATGTTTACTAGAACATGCTTAATACATCGACCGTACAGAACATAGCCATTAATTGCAACTGGTATTGGTAAGATTGAACTGGTGAGTACATACTTGGTAAGTCCTGAGACGTAGTTGCCGAGGCACTTAATCTTGGCCAGAGCTCGCCCAAAGTCAGCGACGGTGGAGGCGAGCTGTTCCTCCGGGTCGAAGCGTGGATCCATGCCACTGACATGTGTACCTACATGCAACCAGTAAATGGTAGAAGTTAAACTGCAATTGCACAATTATGTGAAATACTATAAGACATGGGGTGCAACTCACCTCGACGGCAAACAAAAGCATCGGCCGATATGACCCTGCATAAGTACATGGACAGGCATGTTAAGTACAACAGGGTTAGCATCCACTAAAAATAGCAAATGGGCAGCATCTCTAGTGATATCCCAAGTCATGTATTGTAAGTTTATTGCTGGTATTGGTGAAATTGAGCTAAACACGGTAATATTTGAACATCACACAGTGTGCAGTACTGAAATAAACAAGGCATGGACATGCTTAATACATCAATCGTACAAATCAGAGCCGTTGCAAGTGGTATTGGTAAGATTTAGCTAGTCAGATCTTACCTGTTAAGTCCTGGGGGGTAGTCGCTGGAGGACTTTATCTGGGCCAGAGCCTGCACCATGTCGGCAGCGACGACGGAGGTGAGGTGTTCCTCTGGGTCAACACGAACAGCGGCCATCGCGCCAAGGACCGCCATAACTGACTTATGGGTCATTAACGCAAAAAACGCAGACGGGTACGGCATAGAAACCGTGTGTTTCGTGATCTTCTAATGATGAAGGCAAAAAATGCACACGGGCACACATGCTAATCAACTCTCAAAGCCCTCAAAGGATGCTCTTACCGACATTGTGCGTTAATACTACAAACTTAAAGTACTACTGGTAATTTGCTATAATACTACAAACTTAAAATACTTCTCACATGCTTCCATCAGGGCATGCTGGCCAGACGCTGGTGTTCTCCTTCCTAGCCTTGTAGGCGGCAACCCATCATTCTTCGATCTCCGCCAAGCTCTCCTCACCACGGCGCGCGGCCTCTCTTTCTTGCTGCGGCAAGGCTCTCTTTTCTTGACTGCTTTCTGCCTTTTCCGCTCCTTCTATGCGGCTTTGGCCGCCTCTAGATCCACCACCCATTCAACCATGGCAGCCTCAAAGTCCGCCCATGTAACTGTCTGGCTGTCGGCGGCGATGAACTTGGCGCGGTGAGATGCCATCGCTTCCTTACCATGTGTGCGGTCGCGGGCTGCGAGGAGCGCGGCCTGGCGGGATGCCATCGCTTCCTTACCAGTAACTGTGCGTCGCGGTCCCATGGACGATGCCTGGAGAGAGCTCTGGGACGCAGGGGACGGGCAGCCGTAAAGTGCGGTGATATTCAAGAGCTCAATGACAAACGACAACAGAAATTTGGCTTCCCTTACAATTTTGCTCGTTCATTATCGCACACGGTTCATCTTTGTCGCTTCCGGAAACAGTGTGCACTGAGCCTATTGTGTGTTGCATTATGATTGGCTGGAACCCTAGCCATGCGGATCGCGCATGTGCATCGTAGGATGGGCCGTGATCGAACGGCAACCCACGTCCCTCACATCACACCCATGCACCTGTAGCTGAATTGGATTTATATGCACTAAATGCCTAGAAAATGCACATAATCCCCTAAATATGGTAAATGAGCATGGAAAAATGCCAAATTTGAACACTATGATTTGCAGGGTGTATGTTCGTCGTAGAAAAAAAACTCTAGGGCAAAGAACGAAGAAAATTTGAATTCTCCTTCAATCTTGGGGATTTCCCTCTCAAAAGCATGGAACTTCCTCGGTGATGGTTCGATTTATGAAGGGTGTTGTCGATGTCAAAACCGACGGATCTCGAGTAGGGGGTCCCGAACTGTGCGTCCAGGATCGATGGTAACATGAGATAGGGGACATAATGTTTACCCAGGTTCGGGCCCTCTCTATAGAGGTAATGCCCTACATCCTGCTTGATTGATATTGATGAATATGGGTGTTACAAGAGTTGATCTACCACGAGATCGTAATGGCTAAACCCTAGAAGCCTAGCCTGTATGGCTATGGTAATGCATATATCCTTTCCGGACTAACCCCTCCGGTTTATATAGACACCGGGGGGATCTAGGATTTACATAGAGTCGGTTACATAAGAAGGAATCTTCATAGTTGGTCGCCAAGCTTTCCTTCCACGCCAAGGAGAGTCCAATCTGGACACAGGTACAGTCTTCGGCCTTCATGTCTTCACAGCCCATCAGTCCGGCCCATGGATAATAGGCCGGAGACCCGAGGATCCCTTAGTCCAGGACTCCCTCAGTAGCCCCCGAACCAGTCTTCAATAGCGAGGTGTTCGGCACACAAATTTTCTTCGGCATTGCAAGGCGGGTTCCTCCTTTAACGATCTCCAAGTGATGTATTCGGCCATTGGTTCCATGTCGCTCCCCTCGGCTTCTACGCGTTAAATAACTTCGCCTCCCACGTGTCAAGTGAAGGCGGAAGGTTAGGGTATTTTTGTAGATAACACCCCGCCCATGCAAGGGAGAGCGCCTATTAAAGAGATCGGATCCTAGATCCATTCGGCACCATACAGAGGAAATCCATGGGAACTGCTTAGGAAAAACCATTCCAGCATGGCTAGAATCCCGAGCTCCTCCACCCGTTCCGCCCCAAAGAAGGGCAAGTGGGAGAGGTATTCAGTGTCCCACAGTCAATTGACGGAGCTATAGACATAGGGATTTCTTCACCCCGCAGATCTAGTTCCTGTTTGAGCGGGGCTAGATTCCTTCAACGGTGAGATTCAGGCAGATGACTTCCCCAATCCATCCCGGGGAGAGCGAGTATGTTTCATCCCCTACCTGCTAAGGGGCGTTGGATTTCCCATTCATCCGTTCCTCCGAGGGCTTCTGCAATACTATGGCCTCCAGTTGCACAACTTCACCCCTGCCTCCGTTCTGCACATTGTGGGTTACGTCGCTTTATGTGAATTATTCCTGGGCATCGAGGCTCATTTTGAGCTATGGAGGAAGTTGTTCTGTCTTGCCCCGCGTAACCACGGGGGGTCAATATTTGAAGTGGGTGGAGCCAAAGTATGGCGCATCGCTGATACTAGATATCTGTTCGGCACACCAAGGAAGGCACCCGAAGAATGGCCTTCCGAATGGTTCTATATTGAGGATGTCACGCTTCCCGACCCAGTTCGAAAGGGTCTTCCTGAATTTGCAAGCGTTCTGCTGAAGAAACTCCATAATTGGCGTCCTCAGAGTCTTGAAGAGGAGGACAGCGCAAAAGTTCGCTAGCTTATGAGCAAGATAAAGATGCTCGGTCAGTCCGGACTTACAATAATCGAGGTAATGGCAATCTCCATAATGCGTGGGGTTTAGCCACTACAATACAGAGGGCTGCCCATGTGGCACTATAATGGAGAGGATGACGCCTCCCATTATGGCCGGAAGGGTCCGGATACCCCCGCTGCTCTGGCCAAAATATTGGATGAGCTTTTTAAAGGGGAGGAAGAGGAGTTTCTTTGCATTAAGCACAGAGATGGATATTCTATGTATAATCCTCCCAGTTGGGTAAGCTTTGCCTTTTCAATTCCTTCATTCCCCTTACGGATTACTTCTGATAAATTTCAAGTCTATTTGTTATGGCAGCACTAGCGGAAGGTCACCGAAGGACTTCATAGTCCTGCCCCACAGCCGGAGATCCACAACTGGGAACTAGATCCTGGGTTTGAAGAGGATCCGGATATATTCGTGGTGCTCGCGGGGGGAGTGTTCTACCAGAAAAGTTATGACGGCACAGAAGTGGCCATCACCGCCGACTACCCTGGCCTTCTTCCTGTTCTCATGTAAATAATTAAGAAACACCTTGTCTAAAAGAGTGCTCTTATTCCTCCTCACCATCGCACTATATCGTGCTTCACAGGGGAGACGTTCGGCGATTTCGTAGAGATCGGCTCCTGCGCCGGACAGGCCTTCCAATAGGAAAGCAAACAAAGACACGGCCATGCCTTCATCGAAGAGGTATGAATTTGCCAACCTACCCCTGAGCAGTCACGTCCAATCGTGACCTTCCTGTTTTCCATTTGCCAGGAGGAAGGCGCACCAGACTATATCCGGGGGTCCGAGCGGCCGTACTTCCCACAGCTAGGATTCAAATCCTACCGTGAAGACAAGGGCTGATGCAGGGGCGACGCCGGACTGTCCTCCAGCCGAGGACTTGGACGATGTATCCATCACCAACTCGGAAGGGGAGAGTGCTATGAATCATCGGTGCCAACGGGCCATTTTACAGGATCCTGGCTTTTCGGAAGAGTCGTTTAACGCCTTCAACGCAACTGATGCATACATCTGGGCTGCTCGAGATGGGATTAGAGGGCCACAAAGCAACATTTGAAAGATGTGCAGGTAAATTCGCTTTGTCTGACTATGATAACCATATGCCAGTAGCCCCTGAGACTTAAAGGAGTTGAAACAACTGATTTAAGGATCAATGTACAACTAGGTGCTTACGGAGAAGAATACCTAGCTGGCTCAGGAACTAGAAAAGTGTCAGCGCCAGCTGCTTGCTGCTAATGCCGAACTAGAGAAATACAAGGCATCTCCAGGTAATATTTTTCTCCATCGAAAATTCATAAGGCTACACCGATAGTATGAATCTGGGTTCTAATCTTTGTGTTGGGTCGTTTAGACCAAGTACGAGAGTAGCTGGACGCCGCTCGAAGCGAAGAACATGGAGCCAAAAAGCTACTAGCAGCGGGCGAGTGTGTATTGACAAAGGTCATTGAAGAGAAAAAGAAACCCCAGGATTCAAACATCAACCTAGGCAAAGAACTGAAAGATGTGCGAGCACAGCTAGACGACTCTGTGAAGGAGAATAAGAAGCTCCGAGGCGGCATATTCAGTATGTGGCCGCTTTTATCTTATAACAGTTTGGAGGTAGTGGTAGCTGATATAGCTGTAATTGCAGGTGTGTTGACGAACTGCCCCAAAGAGGAAGTGTTCGGATCATCAAATGATCTTCTCCAGGAGCTGTCGCAATTGCACGAGCAAGGTCGGCAGGCTATGCGGAGTGTAGCAAAGGCTTTATGGCCATCCGACTCCCCTCCAGGAAGCATGGAGAAGCTGGTAGAGCTGTTTAAGGGAGCGCGGCGGCGTATCCGGCTGTGAAAGATATCTGCCTGCCGAGAGGGTGCGCGAGAGGCCCGAGCCATGGTGAAGACGCGCTATACAAAGCTGGATCCTAATCACATGGCTCGTGTCGGGCCGGTAGGGCTGAATGGGGAAGAAATTACCGTTACTATAGTATATGACCAAGTAGAGGTGGCCGCCAAATATTCTCAACAGGATTGTAAGTTAGACTGCCTGTTGTAAGGTGTAGAGGAAGAGGTGTTCGAGTCCAAGTGACTGTGTACTTTCATCGTCTAGCTGAATTGTATATCATTTGTCATGGCAGACCTTTTTGCTTCTGCCTCCGGACCCGAAGGTGCAGAGTGTTTCCGAATACCGTTGCTGTCGGATTTCGGGTTCCGGCAGACCCTTGAGGTTCGAACACTGGGGTGCGTGCGGAGATTTCGCCTCCTACCTGCCTGCACCCCTCCGCCATGCTGGGATCTAAACTTTGGAAAGAACAACACAAGAGACACAGGGTTTATACTGGTTCGGGCCACCGTTGTGGTGTAATACCCTACTCCGGTGTGTGGTGTGGTGGATTGCCTCTTGGGCTGATGATGATGAACAATACAAGGAAGAACAGCCTCGCGAGGGTCTGTTCTTGGCTGGGGCAATGAACTGCTGGGAGGAGTTCAATCACCTTTCTTTCTCTCTCTCTTTCTGATCGAAACCCTCTCTAAGGAGCCTCTTCCTTCCAACCTCCCAACCCCCTTGCTCTGTGGGTGGCTGGTCCTATTTATAGAGGCCCTGGTCCTCTTCCCAAATATCGAGTGGGAAGGGAGCGAACAATGGTGGGCTAATTAGAAGGGGGACAACAAGTATCAGCTATCCTGACAAAAGTAGTCTTCGTCTGCGCAAAGCTCTGGTGATGACGCCGTCTTGGGCTCCACGATGACCTCCGTCTCGTAGTCCTCCGGGTCTTGGTCTCGTTGCACCGAAATGGCAACTTTTGCCTTATACCTCGGTACTCTGCGGCTGCGCTTGCCCCCTTTGCACCAAAGAGGAAAGGAGGACGCTGCGTGGGCTGGCACCCGCCTGGCGCCCTGAGTCGTCATGGCTTGCGTCACGGGCACCTCGTGAGGTACCCCGCCTTGATCTCTCCGCCTCCTCGTGAGCCAGCTTGACGAGGCCGTGCATGAGGAAGCTCCGCGTCATCCGCCCCGCGAGGCTTGGCCCCTCGCGAGGGTCTTGGGTTTGTGTTGGTGAAGATGGGCCGCGCTGGACCCCCTTTTGAGCCACGCCGCAGGCCGCAGGCAGGCAAGTCTGGGGACTCCCGTTCCCAGAACGCCGACAGTAGCCCCCGGGCCCAAGGCGCGCCCGGACTTGGCAGTGCAGGGAGGTGGAAGGGCAAGAGCGAAGCGCCGCAGGCCTTAACAGCCTGCGGCCTTGGGCATCGCGTGGCGGTTGACTAGACATGGGCGCCTTAGCAACCGCGCGAGTTGATAAAGGAGTGGCATCCGTCTAGGCCCTGCTTCTTGCCTTCCCCGGTTGCTGCTCAGCTGCCCTTTATTGCGCCTCTCCTTCCTTCCTCCAAAATTACCAGATCTGCTCTGACCGTGCGACCTAGGAAGCCATGGCGCCTCGTCAGCCCCGGCCGCAGCTTGGTACTCGTCTGCCCTGGACTCGCCGAACGTGTCGGAGGCGAGCCTTGCCCGGTTGCGCCGGATGGCGACGGCGCGGGGCATCGACGGGGCGAAGGTGTTCAAGGTCGGCTCCGCCAACCCTGAGGGTCAAAGGAGCACCTTCTATCCGCTCTTCGTAAGTGCCATTGTTGCTGGCCTGGTGCCTCCCTTCTCTGAGTTCTTCTTCTTTGTCCTCCGCCATTACAAGCTACAAGCCCTGCATCTCCATCCCAACTCCGTCCTTCAACTGGCAATGTTTGCTTATTATTGCGAGGCCCACATTGGGGTGCAACCCTCAGTAGCCTTGCTGCGCCACTACTTCTACCTCCGGACCTCTCGCGGTCCTGCTTCCGCGTGCGTGAGCTTCATCGCATACAGTGGCGCCATTGCCATCTTGAATCCTGGGAAAAGGATTGAGGGCTTCAGGAGCAAGTGGATCTTGGTGGATGCTGGGCGCGTCCACCCTCAGCTGATCTTGCCCACGGAGCAGCCCACGAGCTCCAGCGATTGGGGTCGAGCGGAGCTCGCGGATCCCCGCGCGAAGATGGTGTTGGAGAAGATGGACGCGGATCTGAGGCCGACCGACATGGCGGTGGTGAAGCTGACCGGCGCGTCGCTGCTGAGGGAGTTCCTGGAGCACCAGCTGGCTCCGCTTCGGCAGTACTCACTTCCAATGTGGAGGCCCCGTCCGAGCCCCGCGACCTTGGCCGACAAAGACCTGGCTGCGGTTCTCCAATCTCTGGTCGGGGGCAGTGTGGCGAGGTTGGCGGGCGCTCCTACGCCCTTGTTCCTCCGCGACGACTGGGAGCAGGTAGTGGAGTCCAAGCCCGTTTTTAACGGGGATGGGCCCGTGCCCATGGAAACTCCCAAGGAACCAGTGGACGTGCCCTCCGATGACTGCAGCGAAGAGGAGGAAGGAGGGGAGCGGGGAAATGGGCCTGACTCCGAGGCGACTAGCGGAGAGTCGAGGGCTCCCCTCCCCCGGCGCAGGTCCCGCGTTCTCCGCCTCTCTCCGAGCGATGACGACGAGGATGACGACGAAGACGACGACGTGGACAACGAGGAGCAGGACGGCGGGAGCTCGCCCCCGATCCCGAAGAAGGACAGGACTGGGTTGATCTCCCGCGGGTCTGCCCCGGCCCCGAGGAGGGCCGCAAATGAACCTTCCGCTTCCAAGCTTCCCGAGGTTGATCCTTCCAGTCGGCTTTCAGGCTTCAAATTTGGGCGGAGGCCGCTTGAGCTCACTGGCGATGACCCATAAGTGTTCGATTCTTGACTTTATTTCTTGCTCTGCTTCTGAGGCTTGACGTCCGCATCTCTTGGATAGGCTGGCGCCCGCTGCAAAGAAGTCAAACGGGGCTCCTGAGGTTCCATCCATGGCGGCGCCTCTGCCCGCGAAGGAGGGTGACCGCGACGCATAGGCTTCTCCTGCCCAGTCGTCCTCGCGAGGCCTGGCTGAGCCGGCTGGGGTGAGCTCAGCCCCCATGGCCCAAGTTGTTGGTGAACGTAGTAATTTCAAAAAAATTTCCTACGCACACACAAGATCATGGTGATGCATAGCAACGAGGGGGAGAGTGTTGTCTATGTACCAACGCAGACCGACTGCGGAAGCGATCACACAACGTAGAGGAAGTAGTCGTACGTCTTCTTCCCGATCCGACCGATCCAAGCACCGTTACTCCGGCACCTCCGAGTTCTTAGCACACGTTCAGCTCGATGACGTTCCTCGGGCTCTGATCCAGCAAAGCATCGAGGAAGAGTTCCGTCAGCACGACGGCGTGGTGACGATCTTGATATACTACCGACGCAGGGCTTCGCCTAAGCACTGTAACGGTATGATCGAGGTGGAATTTGGTGGCAGGGGGCACCGCACACGGCTAAGGAACGATCTCAAGGATCAACTTGTGTGTCTTGGGGTGTCCCCTGCCCCCGTATATAAAGGATGGAGGGAGGGAGGCTGGCCGGCCAAAGAGAGGGAGGCGCAGGAGGAGTCCTACTCCTACCGGGAGTAGGACTCCCCCCTCCAATCCTAGTCCAACTAGGAATCCTTAAACGGGAGAGAGAGAGAGGTGGCCGGCCCCTCTCCTAGTCCTAATAGGACTAGGGAGAGGGGGGAGGCGCAGCCCTATGTGGGCTGCCCTCTCACCTTTCCACTAAGGCCCATGTTGGCCCATTTGGCTCCCGGGGGGTTCCGGTAACCCTCCCGGTAATCCGGTAAAATCCCGATTTCACCCGGAACACTTCCGATGTCCAAACATAGGCTTCCAATATATCAATCTTTACGTCTCGACCATTTAGAGACTCCTCGTCATGTCCGTGATCACATCCGGGACTCCGAATAACCTTCGGTACATCAAAATGCATAAACTCATAATAACTGTCATCGTAACGTTAAGCGTGCGGACCCTACGGTTCGAGAACAATGTAGACATGACCGAGACACGTCTCCGGTCAATAACCAATAGCGGGACCTGGATGCCCATATTGGCTCCTACATATTCTACGAAGATCTTTATCGGTCAGACCGCATAACAACATACGTTGTTCCCTTTGTCATCGGTATGTTACTTGCCCGAGATTCGATCGTCGGTATCCAATACCTAGTTCAATCTCGTTACTGGCAAGTCTCTTTATTCGTTCCGTAATACATCATCTCATAACTAACATCTTAGTTATTATGCTTGCAAGGCTTATGTGATGTGTATTACCGAGAGGGCCCAGAGATACCTCTCCGACAATCGGAGTGACAAACCCTAATCTTGAAATACGCCAACCCAACATCTACCATTGGAGACACCTGTAGTACTCCTTTATAATCACCCAGTTACGTTGTGACGTTTGGTAGTACCCAAAGTGTTCCTCCGGTAAACGGGAGTTGCATAATCTCATAGTTACAGGAACATGTATAAGTCATGAAGAAAGCAATAGCAACATACTAAACGATCGGGTGCTAAGCTAATGGAATGGGTCATGTCAATCAAATCATTCAACTAATGATGTGACCTCGTTAATCAAATAACAACTCTTTGTTCATGGTTAGGAAACATAACCATCTTTGATTAACGAGCTAGTCAAGTAGAGGCATACTAGTGACACTCTGTTGGTCTATGTATTCACACATGTATTATGTTTTCGGTTAATACAATTCTAGCATGAATAATAAACATTTATCATGATATAAGGAAATAAATAATAACTTTATTATTGCCTCTAGGGCATATTTCCTTCAGTCTCCCACTTGCACTAGAGTCAATAATCTAGTTCACATCGCCATGTGATTTAACAGCAATAGTTCACATCACCATGTGATTAACACCCATAGTTCACATCGTCATGTGACCAACACTCAAAGGGATTACTAGAGTCAGTAATCTAGTTCACATATCTATGTGATTAACACCCAAAGAGTACTAAGGTGTGATCATGTTTTGCTTGTGAGATAATTTTAGTCAACGGGTCTGTCACATTCAGATCCGTAAGTATTTTGCAAGTTCTATGTCTACAATGCTCTACACGGAGCTACTCTAGCTAATTGCTCCCACTTTCAATATGTATCCAGATTTAGAATCATCTGGATCAGTGTCAAAAACTTGCATCGACGTAACCCTTTACGACGAACCCTTTTTTTTGTCACGTCCATAATCGAGAAACATATCCTTATTTTACTAGGGATAATTCTGACCGCTGTCCAGTGAACTACTCCTAGATCACTATTGTACTCCCTTGCCAAATCAGTGCAGGGTATACAATAGATCCGGTACACAGCATGGCATACTTTATAGAACCTATGAATGAGGCATAGGGAATGACTTTCATTCTCTTTCTATCTTCTGCCGTGGTCGGGCTTTGAGTCTTTACTCAACTTCACACCTTGTAACACAGGCAAGAAATCTTTTCTTTGACTGTTCCATTTTGAACTACTTCAAAATCTTGTCAAGGTATGTACTTATTGAAAAACTTATCAAGCGTCTTGATCTATCTCTATAGATCTTGAAGCTCAATATGTAAGCAGCTTTACCGAAGTCTTTCTTTGAAAAACTCCTTTCAAACACTCTTTTTATGCTTTACAGAATAATTCTACGTTATTTCCGATCAACAATATGTCATTCACATATACTTATCAGAAATGCTGTAGTGCTCCCACTCACTTTCTTGTAAATACAGGCTTCACCGCAAGTCTGTATAAAACTATATACTTTGATCAACTCATCAAAGCGTATATTCCAACTCCGAGATGCTTGCACCAGTCCACAGATGGATCGCTGGTGCTTGCACATTTTGTTAGCACCTTTTGGATTGACAAAACCTTCTAGTTGCATCGTATACAACTCTTCTTTAGCAAATCCATTAAGGAATGCAGTTTTGTTTATCCATTTGCCAGATTTCATAAAATGCGGCAATTACTAACATGATTCGGACAGACTTTAAGCATAGATACGAGTGAGAAAATCTCATCGTAGTCAACACCTTGATCTTGTCAAAAACCTTTTGCGACAATTCTAGCTTTGTAGATAGTAACACTACTATCAGCGTCTGTCTTCCTCTTGAAGATCCATTTATTTTCTATGGCTTTGCCGATCATCGGGCAAGTCAACCAAAGTCCATACTTTGTTCTCATACATGGATCATATCTCAGATTTTATGGCTTCAAGCCACTTTGCGGAATCTGGGCTCACCATCGCTTCTTCATAGTTCGTAGGTTCATCATGATCTAGTAGCATGACTTCCAGAACTGGATTACCGTACCACTCTGGTGCGGATCTCACTCTGGTTTACCTACGAGATTCGGTAGTAACTTGATCTGAAGTTACATGATCATCATCATTAGCTTCCTCACTAATTGGTGTAGGTGTCACAAAAACAGTTTTCTGTGATGTACTACTTTCCAATAAGGGAGCAGGTACAGTTACCTCATCAAGTTCTACTTTCCTCCCACTCACTTCTTTCGAGAGAAACTCCTTCTCCAGAAAGTTTCCGAATTTAGCAACAAAAGTCTTGCCTTCGGATCTGTGATAGAAGGTGTATCCAATAGTTTCCTTTGGATATCTTATGAAGATGCACTTCTCCGATTTGAGTTTTGAGCTTATCAGGATGAAACTTTTTCATATAAGCATCGCAACCCCAAACTTTAAGAAACAACAACTTTGGTTTCTTGCCAAACCATAGTTCACACGGTGTCGTCTCAGCGGATTTAGGTGGTGCCCTATTTAACGTGAATGCAGCTGTCTCTAATGCATAACCCCAAAACGATAGTGGTAGATCGGTAAGATACATCATAGATTGCACTATATCCAATAAAGTACGGTTATGACGTTCGGACACACCATTATGCTGTGGTGTTCCATGTGGCATGATTTTGTGAAACTATTTCACATTGTTTTAATTGAAGACCAAACTCGTGACTCAAATATTTTACCTCTGCGATCATATCGTAGAAACTTTTATTTTCTTGTCACGATGATTTTCCACTTCACTCTGAAATTCTTTGAACTTTTCAAATGTTTCAGGCTTATGTTTCATCAAGTAGATATACTCATATCTGCTCAAGTTATTTGTGAAGATCAGAAAATAATGATATCTGTCGCGAGCCTCAATATTCATCGGACCACATACATCAGTATGTATGATTTCCAACAAATCTTTTCTCGCTCCATTGTTCCGGAGAACGGCGTTTTTGTCATTTTGCCAAAAAGGCATGGTTCGCAAGCATCAAGTGATTCATAATCAAGTGATTCCGAAAGCCCATCAGCATGGAGTTTCTTCATGCGCTTTATACCAATATGACCTAAACAGCAGTGCCACAAATAAGTTGCACTATCATTATTAACTTTGCATCTTTTGGTTTCAATATTATGAATATGTGTATTGTTAAGATCGAGATCCAATGAACTATTTTAATTGGGTGTGAAATCATATTAGGTTTTATTCATGTAAACAGAACAACAATTTATTCTCTTACTTAAATGAATAACCGTATTACAATAAACATGATCAAATCATATTCATGTTCAACGCAAACACCAAACAACACTTATTTAGGTTCAACACTAATCCCGAAATTATAGGGAGTGTGCGATGATGATCATATCAATCTTGGAACCACTTCCAACACACATCATCACTTCACCCTTAACTAGTCTCTGTTTATTCTGCAACTCCCGTTTCGAGTTACTAATCTTAGCAACTGAACTAGTATCAAATACTGAGGGTTTGCTATAAACACTAGTAAAGTACACATCAATAACATGTATATCAAATATACTTATGTTCACTTTGCCATCCTTCTTATCCGCCAATCACTTGGGGTAGTTCCGCTTCTAGTGACCAGTCCCTTTGCAGTAGAAGCACTTAGTCTCAGGCTTAGGATCAGACTTGGGCTTCTTCACTTGAGCAGCAACTTGCTTACTGTTCTTCTTGAAGTTTCCCTTCTTCCCTCTGCCCTTTTCTTGAAACTAGTGGTCTTGTCAACCATCAACACTTGATGTTTTTCTCGATTTCTACCTTTGTTGATTTCAGCATCACGAAGAGCTTGGGAGTTGTTTCCGTTATCCCTTGCATATTATAGTTCATCACGAAGTTCTACTAACTTGGTGATGGTGACTAGAGAATTCTGTCAATCACTATCTTATCTGGAAGATTAACTCCCACTTGATTCAAGCGATTGTAGTACCCAGACAATCTGAGCACATGCTCACTAGTTGAGCGATTCTCCTCCATCTTTTAGCTATAGAACTTGTTGGAGACTTCATATCTCTCAACTCGGGTATTTGCTTGAAATATTAACTTCAACTCCTGGAACATCTCATATGGTCCATGACGTTCAAAACGTCTTTGAAGTCCCGATTCTAAGCCATTAAGCATGGTGCACTAAACTATCAAGTAGTCATCATATTGATCTAGCCGAACGTTCATAACGTCTGCATCTGCTCCTGCAATAGGTCTGTCACCTAGCGGTGCATCAAGGACATAATTCTTCTGTGCAGCAATGAGGATAAACCTCAGATCACGGATCCAATCCGCATCATTGCTACTAACATCTTTCAACACAATTTTTCTCTAGGAACATATCAAAATAAACACAGGGAAGCAACAACGCGAGCAATTGATCTACAACATAATTTGCAAAATACTACCAGGACTAAGTTCATGATAAATTTAAGTTCAATTAATCATATTACTTAAGAACTCCCACTTAGATAGATATCCCTCTAATCCTCTAAGTGATCACGTGATCCAAATCAACTAAACCATAACCGATCATCACGTGAGATGGAGTAGTTTTCAATGGTGAACATCGTTATGTTGATCATATCTACTATATGATTCATGCTCGACCTTTCGGTCTCTGTGTTCCGAGGCCATATCTGTATATGCTTGGCTCGTCAAGTATAACCTGAGTATTCCGCGTGTGCAACTGTTTTGCACCCGTTGTATTTGAACGTAGAGCCTATCACACCCGATCATCACGTGGTGTCTCAGCACGAAGAACTTTTGCAACGGTGCATACTCAGGGAGAACACTTCTTGATAATTTAGTGAGAGATCATCTTATAATGCTACCGTCAATCAAAGCAAGATAAGATGCATAAAACGATAAACATCACATGCAATCAATATAAGTGATATGATATGGCCATCATCATCTTGTGCTTTGTGATCTCCATCTTTGAAGCACCGTCATGATCACCATCGTCACCGGCGACACCTTGATCTCCATCGTAGCATCGTTGTCGTCTCGCCAATCTTATGCTTCTACGACTATCACTACCGTTTAGTAATAAAGTAAAGCATTACATCGCGATTGCATTGCATACAATAAAGCGACAACCATATGGCTCCTGCCAGTTGCCGATAACTCGGTTACAAAACATGATCATCTCATACAATAAAATCAGCATCATGCCTTGACCATATCACATCACAACATGCCCTGCAAAAACAAGTTAGACGTCCTCTACTTTGTTGTTGCAAGTTTTACGTGGCTGCTACGGGCTTAAGTAAGAACTCATCTCACCTACGCATCAAAACCACAACGATAGTTCGTCAAATAGACTCCGTTTTAACCTTCTCAAGGACCGGGCGTAGCCACACTTGGTTCAACTAAAGTTGGAGAGACAGTCTTCCGCAAGCCATCTATGTGCAAAGCACGTCGAGGGAACCGGTCTCGCGTAAGAGTACGCGTAAGGTTGGTCCGGATCGTCTCGTCCAACAATACCGCCGAACCAAAGTATGACATGCTGGTAGGCAGTATGACTTGTATCGCCCACAACTCACTTGTGTTCTACTCGTGCATATAACATCAAACCATAAAAACCTAGGCTCGGATGCCACTGTTGGTGAACGTAGTAATTTCAAAAAAATTTCCTACGCACACACAAGATCATGGTGATGCATAGCAACGAGGGGGAGAGTGTTGTCTACGTACCAACGCAGACCGACTGCGGAAGCGATCACACAACGTAGAGGAAGTAGTCGTACGTCTTCTTCCCGATCCGACCGATCCAAGCACCGTTACTCCGGCACCTCCGAGTTCTTAGCACACGTTCAGCTCGATGACGTTCCTCGGGCTCCGATCCAGCAAAGCGTCGAGGAAGAGTTCCGTCAGCACGACGGCGTGGTGACGATCTTGATATACTACCGACGCAGGGCTTCGCCTAAGCACTGTAACGGTATGATCGAGGTGGAATTTGGTGGCAGGGGGCACCGCACACGGCTAAGGAACGATCTCAAGGATCAACTTGTGTGTCTTGGGGTGTCCCCTGCCCCCGTATATAAAGGATGGAGGGAGGGAGGCTGGCCGGCCAAAGAGAGGGAGGCGCAGGAGGAGTCCTACTCCTACCGGGAGTAGGACTCCCCCCTCCAATCCTAGTCCAACTAGGAATCCTTAAACGGGAGAGAGAGAGAGGTGGCCGGCCCCTCTCCTAGTTCTAATAGGACTAGGGAGAGGGGGGGAGGCGCAGCCCTATGTGGGCTGCCCTCTCACCTTTCCACTAAGGCCCATGTTGGCCCATTTGGCTCCCGGGGGGTTCCGGTAACCCTCCCGGTAATCCGGTAAAATCCCGATTTCACCCGGAACACTTCCGATGTCCAAACATAGGCTTCCAATATATCAATCTTTACGTCTCGACCATTTCGAGACTCCTCGTCATGTCCGTGATCACATCCGGGACTCCGAACAACCTTCGGTACATCAAAATGCATAAACTCATAATAACTGTCATCGTAACGTTAAGCGTGCGGACCCTACGGTTCGAGAACAATGTAGACATGACCGAGACACGTCTCCGGTCAATAACCAATAGCGGGACCTGGATGCCCATATTGGCTCCTACATATTCTACGAAGATCTTTATCGGTCAGACCGCATAACAACATACGTTGTTCCCTTTGTCATCGGTATGTTACTTGCCCGAGATTCGATCATCGGTATCCAATACCTAGTTCAATCTCGTTACTGGCAAGTCTCTTTACTCGTTCCGTAATACATCATCTCATAACTAACATCTTAGTTATTATGCTTGCAAGGCTTATGTGATGTGTATTACCGAGAGGGCCCAGAGATACCTCTCCGACAATCGGAGTGACAAACCCTAATCTTGAAATACGCCAACCCAACATCTACCATTGGAGACACCTGTAGTACTCCTTTATAATCACCCAGTTACGTTGTGACGTTTGGTAGTACCCAAAGTGTTCCTCCGGTAAACGGGAGTTGCATAATCTCATAGTTACAGGAACATGTATAAGTCATGAAGAAAGCAATAGCAACATACTAAACGATCGGGTGCTAAGCTAATGGAATGGGTCATGTCAATCAGATCATTCAACTAATGATGTGACCTCGTTAATCAAATAACAACTCTTTGTTCATGGTTAGGAAACATAACCATCTTTGATTAACGAGCTAGTCAAGTAGAGGCATACTAGTGACACTCTGTTGGTCTATGTATTCACACATGTATTATGTTTCCGGTTAATACAATTCTAGCATGAATAATAAACATTTATCATGATATAAGGAAATAAATAATAACTTTATTATTGCCTCTAGGGCATATTTCCTTCACAAGTGGCTCCCGAGGTGTCCTTGCCTGCCGCCGCCACTACAGCTGTCGGGGCGCGGCAGACTCCGCCTCAGGATGCTGTGGCCGCACTGCCGCCTTCTCGCCCTACTCCACCGGCTGCTACCTCTCCGACTCCTTCTGCCGTTCTGGATCGTGCTGTTGCCGAGCTGGACCGACTGCGGCAGGATCTTCTTGGCGCCGACCCTCGCTTGGTGGCCTAGTGCTTGGAGCTGGCTTCTGGATGGGTTCGCTCCGACGCTTTGATCCGGGCGGCGCTAGTCCAGGCCTCGACGGCTTGCGATGAGGAAAAGTAGGCCGTCCTTGAGGCGAAGGCTGCTCGTGATGCAGCCCTGGTGGAGGTGGTCGACGTCCGTGGTCGCTGCAAGGCGCTGGAGGACTAGCTGCAAGGCTTGTGGGATCAGCTCGCGAAAGAGGTCCGTCTTCGCCAAGAGCAGGAAGAAGGCGTGAAGGCCCGTGAGGCGGCCGTCGAGGCCGCGACGTCAAGCTCAGGAAGCGCCGCGACCGTCTGGGCGTGCTGGAGCAGGAGTTGTGGGAGAGGAAGGCCGAGCTGGAAGACAAGGCCCTGGTTCTTGCCGAGGACCGCGCGGCCTTCACGGAGTTGGAGGCGAGGGCTCACTCCTCGCTGAGGACGCTTTATGACAGCGGCCTAGAGAGCCCGCTGGCTGGCGCCGAGGACGGCCCCGCCAAGCTGCTTCTCTTCCTGGTTCATGCTCTTGAAGATGTCGCCCTTGGCCTTGGCCCCACGGCCGAGGCCGAGGCGCGTGTCCTGTCTTCTGCAGCGCTGACGCGGGTCCTCACCCACATCTACCTTCGCGATCCCGGCGTCGACCTCGACAGCCTGCTAGAGCCAGCAAGCGGCGAGCGTGCCACTGCTGCTGCCGAGGCCGTGAAGGGCCACGCGGAGGCTCTGCTGGGGAAGTTCCGGGCCTTCAGCACCAAGCCGGAGCAAGGCGCTGCCCACCCCGCTGCTCCGTGAGGCAAACCCACTTTGCGCTGCTCCTCCGCCGACAAGCGACTCCGTCATGGCTCCTGTCCTGCCTTTAATTCCTGCACATGTATCATGCCTCAGGGAGGCATTTAAACTTGCGTTTGGTATTGGGATAACAGTGTGGACTGTAATATTTGCTTTTGAATTCCTTGAAATTTGCGCCTTTCCTTCCTACTTGCTTATGTTCTACGCCGGCAGAGCCCAGCCCCGCGGGCTATGTGACTAGTTAGGCTCCTGAGTCGCGATGCTCAGGAGTCCCCCTTGACGCTCAAATGGCCTTCATACCTTGGCTCCGCTCGGGGAGAGGCGCGCGACGAACCAAGCCGGGGGGGGGGGCCTGGCTGGGCGGCGTGCGTCTGGGCGTGACCCAGGCGCAGCCCCCGTTCCCAGCCCCCTCGCGCGGCACTCCCGAGGGGAGGCGTTACGATGAGGCTATACACTGAGCTCTGGGCTCCCTGAGGTTGATGCGGCCCGGGGGCCACCCTCAGTTGTTTATCACCAGTGCGGAGCATAGTGCTTCCCTATGTGTACGGGCATAGCCGCTCCTCGGCAGTGTCGTCAGCCAGCACGGAGCATGGTGCTTCCACTAGTACGTGGGAGGGGGCCCCCTCCGGGCGGAGCCCCCGGGGCGTGTACAACCCCGCCCTGACACGTGGCTGGCACGGTAGGGCCTGGCGAGGTGTATCTGGGCACCCGTGAGCCAGCGTGGGACTCACGGGGCCCTACCTCTAGGCGGGTTGCGCCTGGCACTGGGCCTTATCTTGTGATGTGTCCCTGCAAATTTGGTTAGATGCCTGCACTCTACGTCCTCGGGTCCCGGCCCTCGAGCTGGTCTCAGCCGTCGCTGGTATGCCAGGTCGCGATGCCGTGGTCAAGGCCAGAGGGTGAGGGCTGGAGAGCCAGTAAGAGCCCTGAGTCGCGATGCTCAGGTACCCCCCTTTAATGTGCAAGTGGTCGGCATGGAGGAGAAGAGGTGACGTGGACCGACATCAAATAATCAAGCATGGTGCTTCTAACGCATAATCGGAAATAAACGCAAATGGGATACATGCCGCTGGGCCTGGCCCGAGCGGCTTGGGGATCATGCAGCCCGAGGGGCGCCCCCAACAAGGTAAGCTAACAACATGGAATAAAAAAGGGATACACGCCGCGGGGACGGACCCACGCGGCCTGGGAATAATGCAGCCCTGGGGAGGCGCTCCCAGCTGGAAGTGAAACTTGAAAGATGCCATCCGATGATGCTGAAGATGAAGGGGTGTTGGCGTAGCAGACTCGATGGGCTGCGGAAGCCGATCCTCATGAGCCCCCAGGCCCAGGGGCCTCGGGAGGCTCCGGAGGCGCTGGCGGCTCCTCGCGGACCATCTCCACCTCCGCCAGGGCCGCGGAACGCCTGGCCTCTTGTGCCTCCATGGTGCCCCTCATGAGACGCTAGTACGTGTCAGCCGCGCTCGGCAAGCCGTAAGGCATGCGAATGTAGCTGTGGGGTGGACCTCCGCAGCGCCCCACTCGCGAGGGCCAGAGGCGCTCCAGGGAGGCAACTCGGTTGAGCCCTGGTACTTCGATGCAGACGCGCAGCCCGCCATCCTCGCCTGGATGGGGAGCCACTGCTGGTAGGCGCGGCCGCCTCTCATGGCTCTTGACTCCTGTAGCTCCTGAATGGCCTTGCGGACGAACTCCTGAGGGTCTGGATCTCCTTGCCATGCTCCTTCTTGACAGAAACGTGCTTCGAAACATGCCTCCATGTGGTGCCCAAGCGCCTCCCTCGTGACCCTAGCTAGGTCGGTGGCCCTCCAGGAGAGAGCCCCCCAGCCCTGCCTGAGG
Source organism: Triticum monococcum (assembly GCA_034509565.1). Lineage (NCBI taxonomy): Eukaryota > Viridiplantae > Streptophyta > Magnoliopsida > Poales > Poaceae > Triticum > Triticum monococcum. The sequence goes on along the minus strand of CM067842.1, from coordinate 375,885,848 downwards.
AGGGCGCCGGGTGCGCTTTCCTATGCGATGGAAGGAGGTTCCCCCGTGGCAGGCACGGGCCCAGAGGGGCCTGCCTCCTGAGGGGCCGGGCCGGACAATGTCTTCTTCTTCTTAGGGGCGGTCTCGGGAGGCCTCCTACTTCCACGATCCGGGTCTTCCAGTGACGCGGCCTGAAAGGCTCGTTCCAGGGAACACACCGCGTCCTTCTCTTCACAGGGCACCGTGATGACTCCGCCGCTTCCTGGCATCTTGAGGACGTTGTAGCCGTGGTGAGTTATGGCCATGATCTTGGCCAGCGCTGGGTACCCAAGGATGGCGTTGTACACCAGGTGAATGTGAGCGACGTCGAAGTCGATGAGCTCGGTGCGGTAGTTGTCGCGTGCCCCGAAGTTGACAGGGAGGCGGACCTGCCCAATCGGGACCGTGAAGCTGTCGGTGATACCGGAGAAAGGCTTGGTTGGCTGAAACTGGCCGTAGGGCACTTGGAGGTTGTTGAATGTCTCCATGGACACGACGTTGAGCCCTACCCCGCCATCGATGAGGGTCTTGGTGACCACCATGTTCCTGATGATTGGGGAACAAAGCATCGGGAGGACTCCGGCTGTAGCCGCACACTTGAGCTGATCTGCTGAGCTGAACGTGATGGCGCACGCCGACCACCTGAGAGGGTGCGTGGCTTCGAGCCTGGGGAGGACTGCGTTCACTTCGCGGGCGAACTGCTTGAAGATGTGTTGAGAGGCTGGGGCTTGAGCCCCACCCAGGATGCAGGCGATCGCGCGCGGCTCCTGGAAGCCCCCAGCCTCCTCGTCCTGGTGGCGGTCCTCATTCCTCCTTGGCTGTGGCGGCAGTGGTGGGAGGCCTGCGTTGCCTTGCGGGTGATCCTCGCGAGGCTGATCCCTCCAGCCTCCCTCGCGAGGTTGATCGTGCCACCCCTAGCGCGGGCCACGGTCTTCCCAGCGTCCTGTGTTCTTTCCTCCTCCTCGACCGTAGCCCCGGTCACCGCGGTCAAGGCGACGGCCGATCCTTCCTTCTCGAACGGCTCGGAGTTCTTGACATTCGTTGGTGTTGTGGGTGTGGAGGTCGTGGTACACACAGTACCAGCTGCCCTTGGAAGGTTCGGGCTGATCTCTGCCCCGCTTGGTGTCTGGTTCCGCCACAAGCACGGCAGCCCCCTTGCGCTTCACATCCTTGGCCTTGAGCTTCTTCTCTTCTGGGTCTGCGGCAGGCAGCTCGAGGAGGGAGAGACGCCCTTCCTCAGCCCCGGCGCACTTGTTTGCCAAGTTGAACAGCTCCAAGGAAGTGCACGGGTCTTCATGCATCGCCAGCTCCTCCTTCATCTTGACGTCACGCACGCCATCGGAGAAGGCCGAGATGATGGCCTCCTCAGTGCCCTTGGGAATCTTGAGGCGTGCGTTGTTGAAGCGCTGGATGTACTTCTGCAGGGTCTCCCCGGGTTGTTGCTTGATGCGGCGCATATCGCTCACGGTGGGTGGCCGGTCGTGAGTACCTTGGAAGTTGGCGATGAAGCGGGTGCGCATCTCGTCCCAGGAGGAGATCGTGCCTGGAGCCAGGTTCAGGAGCCAGGTGCAGGCCCCGTCCTTAAGCGCCATGGGAAACCATTTCGCCATGACCTTCTCGTCTTCGTTGGCAGCTTCGATGCCCAGCTTGTAGAGCTGGAGGAACTCCGCAGGGTCGGCCGTGCCATCATAGCGAGGAGGCAGGTCTGGCTTGAACTTGCCGGGCCATGCGACGCTGCGTAGTTCGGTGGTGAAGGCGCGGCAGCCTGCTGTGGCCACGAGAGGCCTTGGGTGACGGAGACCTTGGTCTTGCATGTCCCCACGCACTGCCGCTGAGAGCAGCGCGGGGTCTTGACGCGCGGGAGCAGGAGCATGGTCGCGACGTGCTGGAGCAGGGAGCGCCCGAGCAGCTTCTGGCAGGCGAGGGACATCTTGGCAGCTCTGTTCTGGCTGTGCTGGCACCTAACGGAGCGGGTTCCGCCCAGGGGCCACGCGCCTTGGAGCCATGGCGTCTTCTTGAGGAGGAGGCGGCCGGGGCGCCACCGGAGCCTCGTCGCCCGCGCGGGGCGGGGTGCGGTGCAGCGGAACAGACGGCGTAGGAGAGACCCCTGCGGCGCGGACGAGCTCGGCGACGCGGTCGAGCCATTCTTCGTAGACGTCATCGACGGGACAGTAGCGCAGGAGCTCGTTTGCCGTGATGAGTGCAGCCCGAGCCTCTATGGGCGCGCGGAGCGCGCGGGACGAAGATCCAGCTGGGGCGAGCGAGGGAGTTGCGGTGCGGCCGTCTTGCCACACGGACGGATCCTGGGATGATGCTTGCTGCTCATCCCCCGCCGGGCCGGTGGCGGCGTTGACGGCAGGTGACGGGGAACGGCGAGGGCGCCCGCCGACGGGGGCCGTCTGGGCGACGCGGGAAGCGAGGGCGGCCTGGCACTCCGCGCGGGCCCGACGAGCATCAGACATGAGCGTGATGGTCGGAGGAGAACGGGGTGGTGGAAGATGAATTCCGGCGCACCCCTACCTGGCGCGCCAAATGTCGGTTTTCGGGTTCCGGCAGACCCTTGAGGTTCGAACACTGGGGTGCGCGCGGAGATTTCGCCTCCTACCTACCTGCACCCCTCTGCCATGCTGGGATCTAAACTATGGAAAGAACAACACAAGAGACACAGGGTTTATACTGGTTTAGGCCACCGTTGTGCTGTAATACCCTACTCTAGTGTGTGGTGTGGTGGATTGCCTCTTGGGCTGATGATGATGAACAATACAAGGAAGAACAGCCTCGCGAGGGTTTGTTCTTGGCTGGGGCGATGAACTGCTGGGAGGAGTTCAATCACCTTTCTCTCTCTCTCTCTCTCTCTCTCTCTCTCTCTCTCTCTCTCTCTCTTTCTGATCGAAACTCTATCTAAGGAGCCTCTTCCTTCCAACCTCCCAACCCCCTTGCTCTGTGGGTGGCTGGTTCTATTTATAGAGGCCCTGCTCCTCTTCCCAATTATCGAGTGGGAAGGGAGCCAACAATGGCGGGCTAATTTGAAGGGGGACGTCAAGTATCAGCTATCCTGACAAAAGTAGTCTTCGTCTGCGCAAAGCTCTGGTGATGACGCCGTCTTGGGCTCCACGATGACCTCCGTCTCGTAGTCCTCCTGGTCTTGGTCTCGTTGCACCGAAATGGCAACCTTTGCCTGATGCCTCGGTACTCTGAGGCTACGCTTGCCCCCTTTGCACCAAAGAGCAAAGGAGGACGCTGCGCGAGCTGGCACCCGCCTGGCGCCCTGAGTCGTCATGGCTTGCGTCACGGGCACCTCATGAGGTACCCCGCCTTGATCTCCCGGCCTCCTCGTGAGCCAGCCTGACGAGGCCGTGCCTGAGGAAGCTCCGCGTCGTCCGCCCCATGAGTCTTGGCCCCTCGCGAGGGTCTTGGGTTTGTGTTGGTGAAGATGGGCCGCGCTGGGCCCCCTTTTGAGCCACGCCGCAGGCCGCAGGCAGGCAAGTCTGGGGACCCCCATTCCCAGAACGCCGACAGTCACGGCCGAATAGGCCAGGGTATGCCTAGAAAACTAGGCGTAGGGGTCATAGTTGCTTGAATAGACAAGTTGTATCCGGCTAGCTATGTTATATTACATTATATCGTAAGAAACATCTTCTAGAGAGAATAGTTCCGTTAAGGGTTCCTTTCTCTGGGTGTGCATGCATTTAATGTACATATCCGAATTGTGATGCGAGCACCACAGTTTGTATGACTTCTAGGGGTGCACAATGGAGTATGTTTAGAAAACATCTTTAATTCACTGACCGAATATTCCCTTAAGAACGCTAGCTTTTGGCTTCACCCAGCCTGAGGTACACATCCGGATGACCCAACAGTAACAATCACAGAGGTGCTCCCTTTATGCCCTAGCTGAACTAACGGGAACGTAGGGCAAAAGCACAGGAGCCAAGCAACCCAGCTTGGCCAAAACTTAAGTCATATCGATGCATATAGTAGTGAAGAAGAGGTACATATGGAAAAAGTCATATGTGAGGAGCTTAATGCTCAAGGAATGACAAGAACTTCTGTCCGAGAAGCCCCTAGGTACAAGTAACATACATATTTAAAGATGTATGTGTCGATGTTGTGCGGTCTAGCCATACCAAAGCTTTAAAGCAAGAAAGAAGAAAGTAATCGTAAAAGAGAGAGAAAATAATGGAAGCTACAGGGGACGAGGAGACGAACACGAGGTTTGGCGCTAGGCATAGACTCTTCGGAGTCTGGCCGTGTTCTAGGGGTTCGGCTCGATGCGATTGTCTGACGCATCGTGAAGACGGTACGCTCCTCCGGTGAGAACTTTGTCAATTATGAAGGGACCCTCCCATTTGGGCTTGAGTTTGTCCTTTTTCTTCTCTGGCAGGCGTAGAATGAGTTCGCCAATGTTATAAGTCTTGGCCCGTACTTCTCTGCTTTGATATCTTCGAGCCTGTTGTTGGTAAAATGCTGAACAGGCTTTTGCGACATCGCGTTCCTCCTCCAGGGCATCTAGGCCGTCCTGCCGATCAAGCTCGGCTTCACTCTCTTCGTACATATGCACTCGAGGTGAGTTGTGAATAATATCACAGGTCAATACGGCCTCTGTGCCATACACCATGAAGAAAGGTGTGTATCCGGTAGTGTGGTTGGGCATGGCCCGCAGCCCCCAGAGTATGGAGTCGAGCTCCTCAACCCAGTGCTTGTCTGATTCTTTCAAGGACCACACTAGTCTAGGCTTGATGTCGCTCATAATAAGACCGTTAGCTCGTTCGACTTGACTGTTGGTTTATGGGTGGTAGATGGACGTGTAATCGAGTTTAATACCCATATTAGTACACCAGGTTTTTACTTCGTCAGCTGTGAAATTGGAGCTGTTGTTAGTGATGATGCTATGTGGGACACCGTAACGGTGCACAACACCGGATATGAAGTCTATCACCGAGGCGGACTCAGCCATTTTGACCGGCTTGGCCTCTATCCACTTAGTGAATTTGTCCACCATAACCAGCAGATATTTTTCTTATGGCTTCCCCCTTTAAGGTCCAACCATATCGAGTCCCCAGACCACAAAAGGCCAAGTGATGGGGATTGTTTGTAAGGCGGTGGGGGCATATGGCTTTGATTGGCAAAGAGTTGGCATCCGATGCAATGTTGGACAAGGTCCTGTGCATCTGTTCGGGCCGTCGGCCAATAAAACCCTGTACGGAAGGCCTTGCTAACAAGGGCCCAAGCTGCGGCATGGTGACCACCGAGCCCGGCATGAATTTCAGCCAAGAGCTGCCGACCCTCCTCCTCAGATATACATCGTTGAAGGACTCCGGTGGCGCTTTTCTTGTAGAGTTCTCCATCGTGAACCTTGTAGGCCTTTGAACACTGGACAATACAGCGGGCCTCATTCTGGTCCTCATGAAGCTCTTTCCTGTTGAGGTAGGCCAGGAAGGGTTTGGTCCATGGGGCAATGACTGCCATGATGAGATGCACCGATGGTGTTATTTCGATGGCTGAGCCCTCGACGACGTCGGTGTTTCCGGGGTCTTGGATTATGTTTGGCTCGAGACTAGTATTGTTGTTTTCTCCCTGCCACACCACGGATGGCTTGAATAGCCTTTCCAGGAAAATGTTAGGTGGGACAGGGTCGCGCTTAGCACCGATACGAGCAAGAACATCCGCCGCTTGATTACATTCTCGGGCCACATGATGGAACTCGAGCTCCTCGAACCGGGCCGACATTTTTATGACTGCGTTACGATATGCTGCCATCTTCATATCTTTAGCGTTGAAATCTCCGTTTATTTGAGATATTGCTGGGTTGGAATCCCTGCGTACTTCTAGGCATTGTATGCCCATGGAGACAACCATCCGGAGACCATGTAATAAGGCCTCGTATTCGGATGCGTTATTGGAGTCTGTGTATAGTATTTGGAGAACGTACTGGACAATGTCTCCAGTAGGGGACGTTAAAACGACACCCGCTCCTAATCCTGCCAGCATTTTGGAGCAGTTGGAGTGCATGACCCAATTGGAGTATGTGCCATACTCTTTAGGGAGTTTGACCTCTATCCATTCGGCGATGAAGTCGGCCAGTACTTGGGATTTGATAGCTTGACGCGGTTTATATGTAATGTCAAATGTGATGAGTTCAATGGCCCATTTGGCAATCCGGCCCGTAGCATCGCGGTTGTTTATAATGCCATTGAGTGGTACTTCGGAGGCCACCATGATCGAATACTCCTGGAAGTAGTGACGGAGCTTTCAGGATGCCATGAAGACTGCATATGCTATTTTTTCATAATGAGGGTACCGGGATTTGCATGGTGTAAGGACAGTAGTATAAGTGCATCTAGTGCCACCCCTAGTTGGTTTTGGAGTATTGACGACAAACCTGGTTGAGGGACTAATGTGTTTGTGAGAATTGCAGGATAACACAAGTAGAAGTCCCTCATTGATTCAGTTTTCCTACCAGAGATGACCCCTAAAAATGTATGAAGACATTGAAGTCAAAGGCGGTATGTGAAGACATTCACATTGAAGACTATGACAAGAGAAGACATTGCGCGAAGACTATGGAGCGCGAAGACTTAGTTGTTTTGTCGTTCTTTTTCTTCTTTGTTGAGTCATAGGAACCACCGTACTATTAAGTGGGGTCCAAGTGAACCAGTCAGAATGACTGAAGTGATGCTTAACCAAAATCCTATGTCTTCGAGCGAAGACAATGAGAGCAAATCTTATCCAGAGCTGGATAAGTCAGCTTTGCTTGTAGCCCAAGTAAAGTTGTCGTGTGTGTTTGAAATCTGACCGTTGGAACACATGTCAGTTCCTTAGTGACCCAGGGTCATATCGGACAAATCAGGTCGGGTTACCTAGTGGTTATAAATAGTCCACCCCCTACAACCATAAACGGTTGGCTGCTTAGTGTTAGTGTACGTCTTTTGTCATTTGAGAGCAACCCACCTCCAAGCCTTTGAGAGAGAATTCCTTGCGAGGATAAAGCCCTAAACACCCAGAGCCAAAGAGTGTTAGGCAGCACTTAAGTCTTCCTGTCTGTGTGATCTGAAGACTTATTACACTTTAGGACTGTGAATCCTCCAGCCGGTTAGGCGTCGCGTTCTGAGCATCCAAGAGTCATTGTGGATCACCGGTGAACAAAGTCTGTGAAGGTTTGGAAGTCTACCTTGAAGACTTACCAGAGTGATTGGGCGAGGACTGGGTGTCCTTAGCTCAAGGGGAATAAGGTGAAGACACGGTCTTGTGAGTTGAATCTCAGCCTCCCTAACCAGACGTACAGTTGTCACAGCAACTGGAACTGGTCCAACAAATCGTTGTCTTCAACGAGCCACTGGTTCCATCCTTCCCATCTCTTTATGTGCTGATAGGTCCTTGTGAAGTCATTGCCTGTTTGCATTAGTTATTTGTCTTCACTTTGTGATTGCTTGTCCTGATTGGCTTCATACTATCTTCCATCCTGATCTATACTGCCTAGCTGCTATTAGTCCTTATGCTTTCATCGAATTGAATACTTGACTATGGCTAGATTAGTGTAGTCTACCTTCCACTGCATGGTAATAGGTTTATTTCTATCGTTTTTCTTCGAAACTTCCATGTTTTGAAGACTTTCGTAATAATCACCTATTCACCCCCACTCTAGTCGATCACTAGCACTTTCAATTGGTATCAGAGCAAGGTACTCCCTTGTTCTGTGTGATTCGGTTTAACCACCTGGAGTTTTAGCTATGTCGACTGCAGGGATAATCAAAGTCTCCGCTGCGTGCCCAGTCTTCGATGGAGCTGAATATCCCTACTGGAAGAATAAGATGCGCATGCATCTTGAAGCCATTGATGTCGACCTCTGGTATGTCATCAAGAATGGCGTCCCCAAGGCTGGTGAAGGTGTCACCGCTGCTGATGTCTAGAAGTTCGTTCAACTGGACTGCACGGCCAAGAACATCATCTGTGGTCATCTGACCAAAGGACAGTATGGCCGTGTGAGTGCGCTGGAAACATCTAAGCTAGTCTGGGACTGGCTCTCCAAGGTCAACGAAGGCGTCTCAACCCAGAGAGATCAAAGAATCAGTGTGCTTCACAACCTCTTCAACCGCTTCAAGAGAAACGACAATGAGAATGTTCAGCTCACGTTTGATCGACTCACTGACATCACAAATGAGCTTCAAGCCCTCGGCGCTATTGAGATCACCAAGCATGAAGTCGTCAAGACACTCCTGAGATCACTTGATAGCTCGTTTGACACCCTAGCCCTGATGATTCAAGAACGCCCTGACTTCAAGACACTCGATCCGTCTGACATACTTGGAAGGCTGAACACACATGAGTTTCAGCTTTCTGAGAAAAGAGACATCTACGGTCACAACTATGGGCGTACTCGTGCCTTGAAGGCAAAAGCTGTCTCCTCATCTGAGGAAGAATTTGACAGCAGTTCTGATGATCCTGAAGACATTGGAAAGGAGCTTGCTATGCTTGTGAAGAAGTTCCAAAAATTCACCAAGAAGAAGGTCTTCAGAAAGTCTTCACGATCAAGCTCAAGGAATGATGAAGCTTCTGCTCATGACTACAAGAGAACATGCCACAAGTGCAAGAAACCTGGCCACTACATCTCTGAGTGTCCACAGTGGGACAATGAGAACAAGAAGAAGAAGAAGAAGAAGAAGAAGAAGAAGAAGAGCAAGGAGTATGATTCTGACGACAAGAAGAAGAAGAAATACTCAAAGTCTTCTTCCAAGTCTTCCTCAAAGTCTACATCACACAAGAAGAGCCCATCTGGCAAGGCTCGTGCGTTTGTTGGCAAGGAAATGGATTCACAGGAGGAGTCCGCTTTGTAGGAGGCGGAGGTGGAGTCTGAGGAGGAGTCCGACTCTGGCGTTGCAAGTCTGGCTACAACATACATTGCCTAGTCCATCTTCAACACTGAAGACAATGACTTCATCACCGCCGCCGATGCAAATGACAAGGACTACTCCACTCCCACCTACTGCTTCATGGCACGTGGTGCCAATGTAAACACACGCACTACTCACTATCAAACATCCAGTGAAGATGACTCTGATTGTGGTTCCAAACCCAGCTACAAAACACTTGCTAAAATTGCAACTGAACAACAGAAATCTATGGAACGTATTCAAAAACTGTTAGACAAAAGCGATGACCTGGTAGATGCTGAAATGACTCGATCTCAGTCCTTAATTGAAGACATAAAAAATCTTCATGCTAAGTATGAGGAACTTGAAAGTCGTCATGAAATGCTCTCAACAACTCATGGAAAGCTTTCCTATGATTATCTTCAAAGGAAGCAAGATCTTGAGAAATTGAAAGCGGCTCATGAAGATCTTCAAAAGGAAAACGAGTCACTTCACGCCAAACATATTAGTTCCGCTCAGGAAGGATTTGAACCACCATGTCTTAAATGCATTAAGCGTGACAATGCCACTTCTGTTGCTGGATGTTCTACTGCTGCTACTATTGCAATATCTTCAACTGTTGATGTGGTAACTAACCCCTCTGCTGAGGATACCACTGCTATTGCTGATGAAATAGGGATGTACAAAAGTCTCAAAGGGCATCAGACACTATGTGATGTCCTCAAAAGGCAGATCCTGAACCGAAACCCTATGAAAGAGGGTGTTGGGTTCGAAAGGAAAATGAATGCTGATGGCTCTTACTGGAAACCTGAGCAGTACCCCAAAACCACATGGCTTGCTGCAAAGGAACCTTTAGTGGATCCATCCACCCTATCTGGCTTCACTTGTGCTAATCCCATTGTTACTGATGAATCCTTTGATGCAAACTATAAACTGTTTAAGAATCAGAATGGTGAAGTGTTTGCCAGGTATATTGGTACTAACTGCAGGAATGGGCCACCTATGAAGAAAGTTTGGGCGCCGAAAAAGTGTTTGGAGAATCTTCCTGTGAATGTCGTCATGACACCACAAGTGAAGAAGACAAACCCCAGACCACATGCTTCATATGGTCCAAAGGCTTCATACAGACAAAGGACTCACCTGAGTCGCACTAACGCAAATGTTTTGCAGGGAAACCATACTCAATCCTATGAATATGAGCGCGTTTCATCAAACCACCATGTTCATAAGACCAAGAACTACTCTGCTTATTCTTATGAGTACTATTGTCCTCCTGCAAGACTATTTGCTAGGGCTCCAAAGCCAAAGTTCTCAGATGCTGCACTTAGACTCATTGCTTCGAAGGCACCCTTGAAGATGTGGGTGGCAAAGAAAGCTTAACTCTCTTTTGCAGGGAAAGGTCTCCAGCCGAAAATCAAATGCGTCTGAAGCTGTTGCTGGGGACCTTAAACATCTTGTAGGGCGCACGATCAAATGTCCAAATGGTCTTATTATGTATTTTGTTCCCGGGTCGCTTGCTACTTGCCCTATCAGTCCTAACCTCGATGTAATCTTTCGTAATCCACTTGCTCGTCAAATGTTTATGTTTCACAATTCTCTTCGTGAAGCCTATCCCCCTAACTGCATTGTAGGGTATGACACCAGCTGCTTCAGAATGGATTATTGATAGTGGGTGTACTAATCACATGACTGGCAAGCGAAGTCTTCTCATGGACTCAACTTTACGTCCATCTGGCAAGAGTCACATCACATTTGCTGATACTGGTAAAAGCAAGGTATTGGGTCTAGGTAGAGTTGCAATCTCAAGGGATCAACACATGGATAAAGTGATGCTTGTTGAATCCCTTGGTTTCAACTTAATGTCTGTCTCAACGCTTTGCGATTTAAACATGATTGTGATATTTGGATAATATCGTTGCCTTGTTCTAATGGAATCTAACAAGTCTCTAGTCTTTGAAGGGTATCGGAAAGATGATTTGTACGTGGTAGATTTCTTAGCAGGACCACAGCTTGCCATATGTCTTCTAGCAAAAGCTTTAGAATGCTGGCTTTGGCATCGGAGGCTAGGGCATGCTGGCATGAGGAACTTGCACACTCTTGCAAAGAAGAAGCATGTCATAGGCATCGAGAGCATCAAGTTCAAGAAGGATCTCCTATGTGGTGCCTGTGAAGCTGGAAAGATGAAGAGGGCCAAGCATCCCTCGAAGACAATCATGACATCGACTCAACCCTTCGAACTACTACACAGGGACCTCTTCGGTACCACTCACTACTCAACTCTTACTACTACTGCTTGTCTCTATGGCTTCGTCATTGTTGATGATTATTCAAGATATACATGGGTGCATATAATCCTCTACAAGACTAAAGTGCAGGATGTCTTCAGATGCTTTGCCAATCGAGCCATGAACAACTATGGCGTCAAGATCAAGCACATTAGAAGTGACAATGGCACTGAATTCAAAAACACCGGCCTCAACACTTATCTTGATACTTTGGGCATCACTGATGAATTCTTAGCTCCGTACACGCTGCAACAGAATGGCGTCGTGGACCGCAAGAACAGAACACTTATTGAGATGGCACTGACGATGCTCGATGAATATAACACTCCAAGAAAGTTCTGACCTGAAGCCATTGATACTGCATGCCATATCATCAATCATGTTTATCTTCACAAGCTTCTGAACAAAACATCCTATGAGCTCCTCACTAGCAAGAAGCCAAATGTCAGTTATTTCAAAGTATTTGGTGCCAAGTGCTGGATCAAGGATCCACATCACACTTCAAAATTTTCAGCAAAAGCACATGAAGGTTTTATGCTTGGATACGGAAAGGATTCGCACTCCTACAGAGTCTTCAACCTCTTTCACTATAAAGTGGTTGAAACTATGGATGTGCGGTTTGATGAGACTAACGGCTCGCAAAGAGAGCACCTGCCAAATGTGCTATATGAGGTTCCATCCAGTGAAACCATCAAGCTTATGGGAACTGGAGAAATCATACCGTCTGAAGCTCAGCCTGAAGAGGAACTCATCATCTCTGCGCCTGATCAACCTGAAGACAATCCTTCTATCGATGACAATGATCAGCAAGAGCAAAATCTTCGTCCTGTTCATCATCGTGTTGCAAATGAAGTACAGATTGAGAGAATAATTGACAACATCAATGCACCTGGTCCACTCACTCGTTCAAGGGCAACACAACTAGCAAATTTTTGTGGACACTTCGCATTTGTCTCAATATCTGAACCCAAGAGAGTTGATGAAGCCTTTATGGAACCTGAATGGATTCAAGCTATGCAAGAAGAACTTCAACAATTTGAGTTGAATAATGTATGGGAACTGGTCAAGCGTCCTAATCCTCGTAAGCACAATATTATAGGCACTAAATGGATATATCGCAACAAGTAAGATGAGCATGGTCAATTTGTCAGAAACAAAGCTCGTCTCGTTGCTCAAGGATACACTCAAGTTGAAGGAATTGACTTTGATGACACATTTGCTCCTGTGGCTAGGCTTGAAGCCATACGCATACTGCTGGGCTATGCAAATCATCACAACATACTTCTTTATCAAATGGATGTGAAGAGCGCTTTTCTCAATGGCAAGATTGAAGAAGAAGTGTGTGTTGCACAACCGCCTGGCTTTGAAGATCCAAAACATCCTGGCATGGTTTACAAGCTCAACAAGGCACTGTATGGCCTTAAACAAGCCCCTTGAGCTTGGTATGACACACTCAAAGACTTCCTGAAGAGCAAAGGCTTCAAACCTGGTTCCCTGGATCCCACTCTCTTCACGAAGACATATGATGGTGAATTGTTTGTGTGCCAAATATATGTGGATGACATTATCTTCGGCTGCACTAATCAGTGATGAGTTTGGATACATGATGCAAGAGAAATATCAGATGTCCATGATGGGAGAGTTGAAATTCTTCCTTGGTCTTCAAATACGACAGCAACACAACGACATCTTCATATCTCAAGAGAAGTACCTCAAAGATTGCCTGAAGAAGTTTGGAATGCAAGACTGCAAAGGCTACACGACGCCAATGCCAACTAAACACCATCTGGGTCCCGACGACAATGGTAAAGAGTTCGATCAAAAGGTATACTGCTCCATGATTGGTTCTTTGCATTATTTACGTGCATCTAGGCCAGATACCATTCTTAGTGTTTGCATGTGTGCCCGGTTCCAAGAGGCACCAAAGGAATCGCATCACTTAGCTGTGAAGCGAATTCTTCAATATTTGGCTCACACCCCAACTCTAGGATTATGGTATCCAAAGGGCTCAGAGTTTGATCTAGTTGGATTCTTGGATGCTGATTATGCTGGTGACAAAGTGGATCGCAAGTCTACATCAGGCACATGTCACTTTCTGGGACGATCACTTTTATGTTAGTCTTCAAAGAAGCAGAACTGTGTATCTCTATCCACTGCTGAATCTGAATACATTGCTGCTGGATCTTGCTGCGTGCAGCTTCTATGGATGAAGCAAACACTCAAAGACTATGGCATTCATCCGAAGCAAGTACCACTCTACTGCGACAATGAGAGCGCCATCAAGATTGCTAACAACCCAGTTTAGCACTAGAAGACAAAGCACATTGAAATACGTCATCACTTTCTCAGAGATCATGTCATGAAGGAAGATATTGATATCATACATGTCAACACTGAAGAGAAACTGGCAGATATCTTCACAAAGCCCTTGGATGAGAAGAGGTTTTGCAAGTTACGATGTGAGCTAAATATCTTGGAATCCTCAAATGTCCTGTGATCAGGCACACATCCTAACACTTATCATGTTGATGACTTAGATGTGCAACACATGAAGTAACGTATGTCTTCAATCAATGAAGACTTGCATTCTGAGTGTGAATACATTAACATGTAATTTTACTTCGGAGCGCCATGATAATTGTGCGCCGTGTATGGGTCTATTACTTCCTATACGGTGGGTAACGCCACAACCAAATTCTTCCCTTAGAAGTGTTTTTCACATGGCGTTACATTTGCAAAGTCTTTACTTTCTGTTTGTCTTCAATGTTAACATGGCTTCATGTTTATCTTCAATGTACTGATTTGGTTTCTGTCCTCTACAACATTCACTTATAGCTATGGCTTCTTGTTGAATCTTTTGAACTAAGTGAATGTGATCGGACCCTAACCCCTCTATGCTTATATCTTAAGTCTATCTATCCAAATCATATGCATTCTATTGACACTATCAAAATGTCTTCTCTGCATCCTTGTCAGCAGAAGACACAGAGACAAACATTAATCTGTTTCAATGCTAAATCCTTCAACCTGAAACTCGGAGAAGTGGGAACAACCACCCGACAATCCAGGCGTGCGTGGGAACGTGGAACAACCTCCAATGTGTTGCATGATTGCCACATGTCCTTCAGATGTGAACCGCCAGGGGTACCTGTGTAATAACACTGTGCCGTCCCTGTCCCTATAAATACACGCCTCACCCCAGTCATTATCTCTTCTTCCACCCTCGCACAAACCCTAGCGCCACCGCTAGCCCTCGACGACGCTGGCGATGAAGCGCTTAGCTGCCGCGACCTCACCGACGCTGTCCTCTTACCGGCCGCGGACATCGTCTTCTCCACCGTCACCGTAGGTGTCCTCCGTCGCCAAGTTAGGGCACAGAAGATTGAAATTCTCAGCCTCCTCTCCCACTCCGTCTAGAAGTTCCTCGTGTGGTAAATAAAAAATTTTTTTACGGTCCTTTTGATCCGATAGATTCATCCTTTTCAACCAAAAGTAGTTAGATTCCTCACTTGTACTTATTCGTGGATTCGTACAAATCTGGAACCAACTCTCTACCTATGAGTGAATGTCTTCGCACTATGAGGTCACTGTCTTCTAAACTGATTTATCTTCAAAAATCTTCTGAGAATGCATATGACCTCTTCCCCTTCCCTCACACCTTTAATGCTGTCACAGGTACATGTCCATGGGAGAATCCCTTGGTTCTCATAGTCTACATTCATTTGCAGAGTTTTTACAGCATCATATAAATTCTCCTGAAGCCAGTTCTTGTCTGACCAGTAGACGGAAGACTTTGACAGCTTTGAAGCCTTTCAGTCTAAATTTCATGGCAACAGAGAAATCTGCAAGGAAGGGTGGCAGACAGCGTTGTGGCAACACCTCAAGAGATTTGCCTCCTGACCTCTATGAGCTGTACAAGACAGATCCAGAGGAGAACTACAACCAGCGAAAAACCAAAATCCAATGGATTCGAAGATATTGGGCAGAACAATGGTTCAAGTACAGGTTTGTGACCCAGGAATATGCTGAGAAAAATGCCATCAAGCGACCGTGGGGAGACATCTTGTATAGAAATCTTCAACCCCGATCCAAAGCTGAAGCCATTGAACAAGGCTTCTATCCTTGCATGGTCTGTGGACCACAGCTTGCCGATGCAGATCCATCTTCATTGCTATGGTGTCGTGACGACAATATGTTCAAGCGCAACTTCCAGTTTGCCAAGAACTCGGCCAAAGAAAACAAGAAGTCATGGGGATTAGACTTCAATCCAGGCCCCTCTGCTCCTCGTGCTGACGGCACACGCGAAGCTGAACCCAATCTGGTTGGGCCCTTCTAAACTTAGAAGGTCTCATTACTCACATAAAGGTTCAAGGGGCAGTCGTGGATCAACCTGCAGACGTTGCTGATTCTGACGAAGCGCCTGCACCACCGAAGCCAAAGACGCTGAAGAAACCTAAAGCTTCGAAGCCTGCACCTGCACCAAAGGTTTCGCGGGTGAAAGCCTCTGGCCACTTCACCTCCTGAACAAAGTGTGCAGTTTGAAGATCTATCAAGCATCTCCAAGCCCTCCAAAGTGAAGATACCCATGCAACCCACCAGCCAAGCACTGACCCTTGCTGCTGTTCTGCGCAACGAGGATGACGCCATTGATCTATCCAGCGATGACGATCTTGGCGATGACGCTCTTGAGCAGCTGATGAAGAGCAAACAAGAGGCAGAAAACTTCAATGACCTTGCTCTCATTGATGTTGAAATCATAAACAAGTTCATTGATGAGTGGTGTGACAGCCCAAATGTTAGCTTTGATGATCTTCAGCTTCCCATTGGCCTCAGCGTCGCCTTCCATGGAGCCATTGCTTTTTAGCTGGCTCTAGCTCAGAAAATTGTTGAGCTGAAGCATAAGATAGATTATGAAAAGGCTCAATTCAAGAAGCATATGGCCAAGCTCACTGTTCAAGACATTCATAACTTCCAGGTCATGATGCATGAGCTCAAGGAAGCATTCCTAACGAAACGCGAGGAAGCCAAAGGTTCTCGTGAGTGCATGAAGGATCTAGCTGCTAAATGTGTTCAGGGATACAATGAAGCTGGAAAGCGTAAGGCTTTGGGGCGACCAGGCATCGACCCCCGAATGGCGGCCAAGAAGAAGAAGAAGCTAGCTGTGGCAGAACCCGAAGCACCAAGGCAGGAAGTACATCCAATTGTCTTCCCAGCCAGTATGACAGGCTCGAAGCCTAAGGTCCCCAAAGTGGCTTCAGAACTGAAGAAAGAAAGCGCAGCTGAAGCCGAAGCCAGAAAGTGCAAAACCAAGGCCACCACTGATGATGCTCCTCCAACCAAGAAATGCAAAACCAAGAAGAGAGACCAGGCTGCTCCCACAGAGCCCCTTGATGTCGAGCCAATCTCAGTGGCTTGTCCTACATCTGAACATCAAGAACGCCAAGTGATAGTTCATGAGCCTTCTTCCACAGAGGCTCATGAAGCTGAAGACAATCCAGCTGTTGACCCCACTGCAGCTGAAGACATTGGTCCTCACGACATTGTTGAAGATGATGAAGTCCTTCCTCAGATCGAGCATCAGTTGGTATCATCGCCTGTGCTCCCGCACAACGAACTCATCAGCATTGGTCATCCTTTGACGCCAACTTCTCAGGATGCATCCTGGGCTGATCACCCAAAACGACAAGACACCCCAAGTTGTCCCCAACCACAAGTCACCTCACCAGTGCAAGATGATGATGACTTTGAGGCCTAGCCAACTCCATCTCCGCAAGCATCGCCAGCATTACGCAGGCTTCGCAAAGGACCAAGGCCCCAAGTCCCTCCCACTGTGCATGTGTCAGAGTCTGAAGCCAAAACGGCTGAAGATATTCCGGCTGCATCAGCCGATGAAGAAGAAGAACCAAGAGTTGAAGCTGAAAGAGTTGCTACACCCCCGTCCCACCAAGATGTTGTTCTCGAGGAGAACGTGTCCGACCATCCAGCTTCTAAAGTGGAGGTTAACAATCCTGAGGCGGCCACCAACATCAACATTGAAGCCAATGACGTTGTCATGGATGAGGCTAATGTGGCACCTGAAGCTACTGCGGTGCCAGAAGTGCATGCACCTGAAGCCACTACAGCGCCCGAAGCCAATGCTGGAGCACCTGAAGCCAATGTGGCCCCTGAAGCCCATATCAACGACAATGTCAATGCTCCTGTACCCCCTCCAAGACCTCATACAATTGAGCTGGCATTTGATCATGGTCAGCCTGTTATGGTCCGATGGCCCATTCTGGTTCCTCCACCTGCTGCGGGTCCACAATTTGACTATCATGTCGAGCACAGACCACCCATCCAGAAGCCCAAGCCAAGACTTCCACAATTCCCAGGCACTGCAACTTCACCTAGGGTCTTCAATGTGAATGGCTTCGTGGCACATAACACCTTCTTCAATAGCGCCAAGAACCCTTACACCAAACCTTGCATTTCATCAGATCGGTTCTGGAGCTATCAGCAGAGCAACTACTATTACTACGTCTTATACAATCAGGGGCGCATATTTCCACATATGCGTCTCGACACTGAAGCTATAGCTGGCCTGCCCTGCCTTGAAGAAGCGTTGGATTGCTTCAGAGATGCTGGACTCTTGCAGTTTGTCATAGATAAGGAACACTGGAATGAAGAGCTTCTGCTACAGTTCTATGCAACTCTTCACATTCGAGGCTACAACAGGGATCCAAAGACTTGGGTCCTTGAGTGGATGACAAGCAATGTCCATCATGAAGCCAAAGCTCTTGATATCATTGGAGAGCATTTTTCAGAAGCCAGAACCCAACATGAGCGAAATGTTGAGCATGATGAAGCCTTTGCCTCACGACGCTGACTACCCATCTGAATTCTTTATTGAAGACCTAGAGTATCTACCTCGCACCATTTATCATATCATCAGAAAAACTCTATGGCCCATCAAAGGACATTCATCTGCAGCGGAGCTTGAAGGAGCAATGAAGACTTTGGTTTTCTACATCTTCAATGGCATCAACTTCCATGCTCAAGACTTCTTCATTAGGCAGTTGGCTGCATCTGGCTCTGACATTTTTGGTCTGAAGTTCTATGCTCCATGGGTAATGCGCCTTATCAAGCTCCACTCTGCCATCAACTATTAGCCGTCTGCGCAATCATCTTGTCTTCTTGCCAGAGGTTGATCTATCTGTTGAAGCTATTTACCCAGAGCCTGCTAAGATCCCATTTATCTTCACAATGTTGATCACCAAAGCTTCACCCAGCCCATTGAAGGAGTTCAGGGAGTCTCGTGTGTTTATCCCTTGGCTGGCAACACATGTGCCCCTCGCGCTCAAACTGACGCCACTGGTAGCACCATTGCGCAAAGGCCTCGAAGGCGATCTCATGTTCTCAATGACCGAGAGCTTCTCGTCGCGCTACACCAGAAACAGGACAAGCATCACAACTGTCTTAAGCGTCAGATGCAAAGCCTCTTGGTGGATGTCAACCGCATACGCAATCTTGCCACCAAGAATGCCTTTGTCACTCATGAAACCTGTCGGAGGTCGTGGAAGAGTTTGAGTTTTCTTAGTGCTGAAGCTTGTCTTCAGGATGATGGCTTCACCGAAAGATTCAAGTTTGACTCAACTCCTCCACAGAATGGTCACGTGCATCGGACTCCCTCACTTGAAGACTCTGATTATTCATCCTCAGCTGCGACAGTGAATGCCAGAGTCATTGATGACCAAGATGATGCAACTTCACCTCCTCCAACTTCAACGCGTGTCGACACTGCACCAAGTTCTTCTGCACCACCGGACCTCAACGACGACCCTGCTGCCTTGCCTGCACCTCATGGGAACAAGTAGGCGCGTCTTCAAACCTTTTTGGTCCTTACTGACAAAAGGGGGAGAAGCATATGAGTTGATAGTCTTCAAGCGGGTCCATATGGGTGGTTCCTTTACCTTTGCTACTTTTGCCAAGTGCTTACAACTCTTGCTTTTCGATACATTTGGTTCTTTGAGTTATAACACTTAAACTCGATGGTCGTCTGCTACTTATTTGCTATTCTGTGATGTGATGATAAATTCCGCATGTGCGATGATAACTTCCGCACTTAGGTCATTTTGCAGACGTCCATTTTTCATTATGCGTGTCATTATCTTCATTACATCAAATCATGCATGATGAATTGTCATCATAAGTTGAAGAGGATCTCCACAAGTACAACCTGCCATGTGCATTTGCATTCCAAGAGCAAGTTACTTATATGCACATCTTTAGGGGGAGCCTTTACCAGTTATGAATACAATACCCCTTTACAATTTCACATATTTTATTCCCACTTGAAAACTCCAACCAGTTTGTCATCAATCACCAAAAAGGGGGAGATTGTAAGTGCATCTAGTGCCATCCCTAGTTGGTTTTGGAGTATTGATGACAAACCTGGTTGAGGGACTAATGTGTTTGTGAGAATTGCAGGATAACACAGGTAGAAGTCCCTCATTGATTCAGTTTTCCTACCAGAGATGACCCGTAAAAATGTATGAAGACATTGAAGTCAAAGGCGGTATCTGAAGACATTAACATTGAAGACTATGACAAGAGAAGACATTGCGTGAAGACTATGGAGCGCGAAGACTTAGTTGTTTCATCGTTCTCTTTCTTCTTTGTTGAGTCATAGGAACCACCGTACTATTAAGTGGGGTCCTAGTGAACCAGTCAGAATGACTGAAGTGATGCTTAACCAAAATCCTATGTCTTCGAGCGAAGATAATGAGAGCAAATCTTATCCACAGCTGGATAAGTCAGCTTTGCTTGTAGCCCAAGTAAAGTTGCCGTGTGTGTTTGAAATCTGACCGTTGGAACACGTGTCAGTTCCTTAGTGACCCAGGGTCATTTCAGATAAATCAGGTCGGGTTGCCTAGTGGCTATAAATAGTCCACCCCCCTACAACCATAAACGGTTGGCTGCTCAGAGTTAGTGTACGGCTTTTCTCGTTTGAGAGCAACCCACCTCGAAGCCTTTGGGAGAGAATTCCTTGCGAGGATAAAGCCCTAAACACCCAGAGCCAAAGAGTGCTAGGCATCACTTAAGTCTTCCTGTCTGTGTGATCTGAAGACTTATTACACTTGAGGACTGTGAATCCTCCAGCCGGTTAGGCGTCGCGTTCTGAGCATCCAAGAGTCATTGTGGATCGCCGGTGAACGAAGTCTGTGAAGGTTTGGAAGTCTACCTTGAAGACTTACCAGAGTGATTGGGCGAGGACTGGGTGTCCATAGATCAAGGGGAATAAGGTGAAGACACGGTCTTCTAAGTTCAATCTCAGCCTCCCTAACCAGACATACAGTTGTCACAGCAACTGGGACTGGCCCAACAAATCATTGTCTTCAACGAGCCACTGGTTCCATCCATCCCATCTCTTTATGTGCTGATTGGTCCTTGTGAAGTCATTGCCTGTTTGCATTAGTTATTTGTCTTCACTGTGTGACTGCTTCTTTTGATTGGCTTCATACTATCTTCCATCCTGATCTATACCGCCTAGCTGCTATTAGTCTTTATGCTTTCATTTCATTGAATACTTGACTATGGCTAGCTAAGTGTAGTCTACCTTCCGCTGCATGGTAATAGGTTTATTTCTATCGTTTGTCTTCAAAACTCCCATGTTTTGAGGACTTACATAAAAATCGCCTATTCACCCCCCTCTAGTCGATCACTAGCACTTTCAAGTAGATACGTAGTATACTGGCTTCTGAAGCAGGAATTTATGTCTGTCCTGTTCTTGTTCGATGATGAGTACAACACTCACCACCTGGTGTGTTGCCGATATGTATAATAACATCGGTTCACCGGCATTTGGTGTGGCCAGAATTGGATTGCCCGCAAGAAGGGTTTTTATTTCCTCCAGTCTGGCTGTTGCTGCGTCCCTCCACTCGAAGTGGTCGGTTCATCGTAGAAGGCGGTAGAGTGGTAGTGCCTTTTCTCCCAATCTGGAGATAAAGCGGCTTAGAGCTGCTACGCAACCCGCAAGTTTTTGGACTTGTTCAAGGTCGGTTGGCATAGCCAATTGTGACAAAGCTCGGATTTTGGCTGGGTTTGCTTCAATTCCTCTATTGGAAACAATGAAACCTAGCAGTTTTCCCGTGGAGACGCTGAAGACACACTTTTCCAGGTTAAGCATAATGTCATACACCCAGAGGTTGTCGAATTAAGGCGTAAGTCATCTATTAGTGTTTTGACATGCCTGGTTTTGATGACGACGTCATCGACGTAAGCTTCTACTGTTTTGCCGATGTGTTTCTCCAGGCATGTTTGAATCATGCGTTGGTATGTGGCGCCAGCGTTCTTGAGCCCAAAGGGCATGGTGTTGAAGCAGAATGGCCCATATGGGGTGATAAATGCTGATGCAGCTTGATCGGACTGCTTCATTTTGATTAGATGGTATATAGAATATGCATCGAGGAAACACAGCGAGCCATGTCCTGCGGTGGCGTCGATGATTTGATCAATGCGGGGGAGGGGTAAGGGATCCTTAGGGCAAGCCTTGTTGAGGTCTTTGAAATCGACGCACAGGCGCCATGATTTGTCCTTCTTTGGTACCATCACCAGGTTTGCCAGCCAGTCCGAGTGTTTGATTTCTCTAATGAATCCGGCCTCGATAAGTTTGGCCAGCTCCTCTCCCATGGCTTGTCGCTTAGGTTCGAAAAAGCGCCGCAGTGATTGCTTGACCAGCTTGAACCCTTTTAATATATTGAGGCTATGTTCGGCCAGCTTCTATGGGATCCCTAGCATATCCGAAGGGTGCCAGGCGAATATGTCCCAATTTTTGCACAGGATTTCTCATAGTGCTGTGTCGATTGTTGGATTTAGTTGAGCTCCTATAGATGTTGTCTTCTTGGGGTCCGTTGGGTGGACCTGGAATTTGACTATTTCTTTTGCTGGTTTAAAGGATGTGGATTTAGGGCATTTGTCGAGGATCACGTCGTCCCTGTCCACCGTGCAGTGTAGTGCGGTTAATTCGTTGGCCGCGAGGGCTTCGGATAGCTCCTCCAGGGCCAGGGATGCGGTTTTGTTTTCAGCGTGGAGTGCTATGTTCGGGTTACTGACGAGAGCGATTATACCATTTGGTCCATGCATTTTGAGCTTCATATACCCGTAATGGGGTATGGCCTGAAAGCGTGTAAAAGCATCTCGCCCCAACAGGGCGTGATATCCACTCCTGAAAGGGCCACTTGGAAAGTTATTTCTTCGGACCGATAGTTCTCCGGTGTGCTGAATACTACATCAAGTGTGATTTTTCCTGCGCACCGCGCCTCCCGACTTGGAATAATTCCTCGAAAGGTTGTGTTACTTTACATGATGCGGCTCCTGTCTATTTCCATTTTATTGAGTGTGTCCTCATAAATGAGGTTTAGTCTACTGCCGTCATCCATAAGGACCTTGGTAAGTCGAAACCCGTCCACGATGGGACTGAGGACTAGCGTGGCTGGCGCCCGTACTATTCTATACTTTGGTTCGTCACGGGCATTGAATGTTATAGCCATGTCATTCTAGGGGTTTATCACAACAATTTGGCAGACTTCGGTGAGTTCGCAAAGCGCCCTTTTGCGCTTGTTGTGTGAAGCGAATTTCTCAAAGACCGTCAATACTCTTGAGTTATCGTCCCCTGGGGGATGTCGTTCTGGGTCGTCCTTGATAAGGATGTCCTCGCCGCTCTTGGCTACATGTCGTAGTATCCAACATTCTCTGAGGGCTGTGGGTTGCCACGGTATCTAGCGTTGTATGTATTTTGCATGGGCCATCGAGCATCCCACCAGAATGGTGTCGTGCCGCATAGCGATTTTGTGTTTCTTGACTGTTAGACTGGGGGTGCCGCGAGGGTGCGCCCTTTTCGCCTGTATGGGGAGTTGAGTTGGGATTGATGGTTCCCAGTGAGCTGCCTGAGTTTTCCAGGTGCTCTCCATCACAATGTACTTTTGTACGATGGTTGCTAAGTCAGTGAATTTCAGTATGTTGCGGCGATTGATGGCGTTGAGGATTCCTTCGTCTGCGCAATTGTTGCAGAATGCCAATATTGCGTCCTCGTCACGGCAATCTTTTATCTTGTCCGTGACAAGGAGGAATCTGGCCCAGAAATGGTGGACCGTTTCCTTAGAGTGATGTTTTATGCTCATGAGAGAGTCTA
The DNA here is from genome assembly GCA_034509565.1 of Triticum monococcum. Lineage (NCBI taxonomy): Eukaryota > Viridiplantae > Streptophyta > Magnoliopsida > Poales > Poaceae > Triticum > Triticum monococcum. The sequence goes on along the minus strand of CM067842.1, from coordinate 375,862,506 downwards.
TATCCAGGTGGGTGGGTGGAATTAAATCTGAACCCCGACCTGACGGATTATTCGGAGTCTGACGACCTTCCGGGCATAACAGTCCGGTTTCCGGAATATCTTCTGATTGTTTAGGACCGCCGTCCGATGCTATGTTCAGAGGGCTGGTCACGTCCTTTCACGGGTGGGTATCCGTCTCTTCCTGATCGGCGGTCCGATCATAGTCCGTCTTCGGTATAGGCGAAGACTCGCTGTCCTGCTCCACGACTACCGCAATCTGGTGGGTGACCGGTAGGGTTTCGATTTCTCCTTGATCGGTTTTAGTCCCGATCCGATCGTAGTCTGTGGCTATTCCGAAAGAGGTGATGTTATCTAGGAGTTCGTTTAAAGACGAAAGCTCTGTTGGATCCATCTGCTTGGAGTGCTCGGGAGTTGATGCGAAGGGGGTTTGCGATGGCCCGAGAGGTCATCGTCGGCTCAACAGCCAAACGGGCGATCATAGTAAAGCCGCCCAACCGGAGTGTTTGGCCCAGTGCCAGAGCTCCCCCGAAGGTGATGTTGTCTTTAAGGACTAGGCGAGCCATCGAGCCTTTTGTCGACGGCATAGTGGGACTCTCAATGAAAGCACCAATGTCAGTGTCAAAACCGGCAGATCTCGGGTAGGGTGTCCCAAACTGTGTGTCTAGGATCGATGGTAACAGCAGATAGGGGACACAATGTTTACCCAGGTTCGGGCCCTCTCTATAGAGGTAATACCCTACATCCTGCTTGATTGATATTGATGAATATGGGTGTTACAAGAGTTGATCTACCACGAGATCGTAATGGCTAAACCCTAGAAGCCTAGCCTGCATGACTATGGTAATGCATATATCCTTTCCAGACTAACCCCTCCGGTTTATATAGACACCGGGGGGATCTAGGGTTTACATAGAGTCAGTTACATAAGAAGGAATCTTCATAGTTGGTCGCCAAGCTTTCCTTCCACGCCAAGAAGAGTCCAATACGGACATAGGTACAGTCGTCAGCCTTCATGTCTTCATAGCCCATCAGTCCGGCCCATGGATAATAGGCCGGACACCCGAGGACCCCTTAGTCCAGGACTCCCTCAGGCGTGCAAGACAACATAAGCCAAACCTTCTCAAATTTTTACCAGGGCATGGTGAGGTCATACCATGGCACCATGCCAGGCGTCATGTTTTTTAAGCATTTATTTCATTTTTTCTATAGTTGAAAACCCAACAAACAAACATTTTTGGTTGACTATTGCCACACATTTCATTGAAATATCTGTCCGTTCCTTGTAAAAGGCATGATAATTTACTAAATGGCACGAGCATGGTTTTCTAGGCCGTTCTTGTGGACCATTTCATGCACCGGTTGTTTGAACTTGAATAATGCGCAGTAATGCCTAGGAAATGCACATAATCCCCTAAATATGGAAAATGAACCCGGAAAAGTATCATGCATAGCAGAAGTGGCATCATCAATAACATGCAACATATCAGAATTAAGAGCAGAAGCAGGTTTAGGTGTCGCAAGTTTACTCAAAACAGAAGGTGAATCAAGTGCAGAGCTAGATGTCAGTTCCTTACCTCCCCTCGTAGTTGAGGGAAAAATCTTGATTCCCTGATCTTTCAAGTTCTTCATAATGATAAGCAGATATAAATCCCAAGTGACTCAAAGAATAGAGCTATGCTCCCCGGCAACGGCGCCAGAAAATAGTCTTGATAACCCACAAGTATACGGGGTCGCAACAGTTTTCGAGGGTAGAGTATTCAACCCAAAATTATTGATTCGACACAAGGGGAGCCAAAGAATATTCTCAAGTATTAGCAGCTGAGTTGTCAATTCAACCACACCTGGAAACTTAATATCTGCAGCAAGGTATTTAGTAGCAAAGTAATATGATAGTAGTGGTAATGATAGCAAAAGTAACGGTAGCAAAAGTAATATTTTTGGGTTTTAAAGTGATGGTAACAGTAGTAGTGAAAAAGTAAATAAGCAAAGAACAATATAGGAAAATCTCGTATGCAATGGATCAACAATGGAGAATTATGCTGGACGCGATCGATCATGTAACAGTCATAACCTAGGGTGACACAAAACTAGCTCCAGTTCATCAATGTAATGTAGGCATGCATTCCGAATATAGTCATACGTGCTTATGGAAAAGAACTTGCATGACATCTTTTGTCCTACCCTCCCATGGCAGCGGGGTCCTACTGGAAACTAAGGGATATTAAGACCTCCTTTTAATATAGTACCGGAACAAAGCATTAACACAAAGTGAATACATGAACTCCTCAAACTACGGTCATCATCGGGAGTGGTCCCGATTATTGTCACTTCGAGGTTGCCGGATCATAACACATAGTAGGTGACTATAGACTTGCAAGATCGGATCAAGAACTCTAATATATTGATGAAAACATAATGTGTTCGGATCTGAAATCAAGGCACTCGGGCCCTAGTGACAAGCATTAAGCATAGCAAAGTCATAGCAACATCAATCTTAGAACATAGTGGATACTAGGGATCAAACCCTAACAAAACTAACTCGATTACATGATAAATCTCATCCAACCCATCACCGTCCAGCAAGCCTATGATGGAATTACTCACGCACGGTGGTGAGCATCATGAAATTGGTGATGGAGGAAGGTTGATGATGACGATGGCGACGGATTCCCCTCTCTAGAGCCCCGAACGGACTCCAGATCAGCCCTCCTGAGAGAGTTTAGGGCTTGGAGGTGGCTCAGTATCGTAAAACGTGATGAATCCTTCTCTCTGATTTTTTTCTCCCCGAAAGTGAATATAAGGAGTCAAGGTTGAGGTCGGTCGAGCGTCAGGGGGCCCATGATGCAGGGGGCGCGCCCAGGGGGGCAGGCGCGCCCCCACCCTCATGGACATGTGGAGGCCCCCCTGACGTGGATTCCAAAATAATTCTCCGTTGATTTTCAGGTCATTTCGAGAACTTTTATTTCTGCACAAAAATAACACCATGGTGTAAGTGCATCTAGTGCCACCCCTAGTTGGTTTTGGAGTATTGACGACAAACCTAGTTGAGGGACTAATGTGTTTGTGAGAATTGCAGGATAACACAGGTAGAAGTCCCTCATTGATTCGGTTTAGCTACCAGAGATGACCCCCAAAAATGTACGAAGACATTGAAGACAATGGTGGTTCATGAAGACATTCATGTCAAAGACAATGACATATGAAGACTCCCCATGAAGCCTTTGGAACTCGAAGACTTAGATCCTTCGTAGTTTTACTTTATTCATGTTGTGTCAGAGGAACCACCGTACTGTTAAGTGGGGTCCAAGAGAACCAGTCAGGATGACTGAAGTGATGCCTAATTCAAATCCTATGTCTTCGAGTGAAGACAATGAGAGAAAATCTTGTCCAGAGTCAGACAAGTCAGCTTTACTTGCAGCCCAAGTAAAGTTGCCGTGAGAGTTCGAAATCCGACCGTTAGTACACGTGTCAGTTCCTTAGTGACCCAGGGTCATTTCGGACAAATCAGGTCGGGTTGCCAAGTGGCTATAAATAGTCCACCCCCACAACCATAAACGGTTGGCTGCTCAGATTTCAGTGCACGGCTTTTGTCGTTTGAGAGCAACCCACCTCGAAGCCTTTGAGAGAAAATCCTTAGTGAGGAGAAAAGCCCTAACCACCCAGAGCCAGAGTAATTGGGCATCACTTAAGTCTTCTTGTCTAAGTGATCTGAAGACTTATTACACTTGAGGACTGTGCATCCTCCAGACGGTTAGGCGTCGCGTTCTGAGCATCCAAGAGGAATTGTGGATTGCCGGTGAACGAAGTCTGTGAAGGTTTGGGAGTCTACCTTGAAGACTTACCAGAGTGATTGGGCGGGGTCTGTGTGACCTTAGCTCAAGGAGAAAACGGTGAGGACTGGGTGTCCTGAGGTGCGTGTTCAGGACTGGGTGTCCGGGACTGTGTGTCCTTTGGTTTAAATACCTAGCCGCTCCAACCAGACGTACAGTTGTCACAGCAACTGGAACTGGTCCAACATATCATTGTCTTCAACGTGTCACTGGTTTCATCTTCACCTCCCTTTACTTACCTGTACACATTGTGAAGCTATTGCATGCTTGCTTTATCTTCTGTATTCACAACCTGACTGTATGATCTGTTTGGCTTCATAACTTCTTCCAACCTAATCCTCATTACACTGAAGCTATTTGTCTCTGTGCTTTCACTGTATTGTATATTTGACTATGGCTTGCGTTGTGTAATCTACCTTCCGCTGCATAGTGATAGGCTTGGTCACTCTGTTTGTCTTCATAACTTCCACGTTTTGAAGACTTTCATAAAAATCGCCTATTCACCCCCCCTCTAGTCGATATAACGCACTTTCAATTGTTATCAGAGCAAGGTGCTCCCTTGTTCTGTGTGATTCGGTTTAACCACCTGGAGTTTTAGCTATGTTGACTGCAGGGATAATTAAAGTCTCCGCTGCGTGCCCCGTCTTCGATGGAACTAAATATCCCTACTGGAAGAATAAGATGCGCATGCATCTTGAAGCCATTGACGTCGACCTATGGTATGTCGTCGAAAACGGCGTTCCCAAGGCTGGAGAAGGTGTCACTGCGGCTGATGTCAAGAAGTTCACTCAACTGGACTCCACTACCAAGAATATTATCTGTGGTCATCTGACCAAGGGACAGTACGGCCGTGTGAGTGCCTTGAAGACATCCAAGCTGGTCTGGGACTGGCTCTCCAAGGTCAATGAAGGCATCTCAACCCAGAGAGATCAGAGAATCAGTGTTCTTCGCAATCTCTTCACCCGCTTCAAGAGAAATGACAATGAGAATGTCCAGCACACATTTGACCGGCTCACTGACATCACGAATGAGCTTCAAGCCCTCGGCGCCACTGAGATCACCAAACATGAAATCATCAAGACGCTGCTAAGATCACTTGACAGTTCATTTGACATCGTAGCCCTGATGATTCAAGAACGTCCAGACTTCAAGACACTCGATCCGTTTGACATACTTGAGAGGCTCAACACACATGAGTTTCAGCTTTCTGAGAAAAGAGATATCTACGGTCCAAACTATGGGCGAACTCGTGCCTTGAAGGCAAAAGCTATGTCATCATCTGAAGAATCTGACAGCAGTTCTGATGATCCTGAAGACATTGGAAGGGAACTTGCAATGCTAGTGAAGAAGTTCCAGAAATTCACCAAGAAGAAAGGCTTCAGAAAGTCTTCATGATCAAGCTCAAGGAATGATGAAGCTTCTGCGCATGACTACAAGAGGAAAACTTGTCACAAATGCAAGAAAACTGGACACTTCATCTCTGAATGCCCACAGTGGGACAATGAGAACAGAAAGAAGAAGAAGAGCAAGGAATATGACTCTGACGATAAGAAGATGAAGAAATACTCAAAGTCTTCGTCCAAGTCTTCCTCAAAGTCTTCATTACACAAGAAGAGTTCATCTGGCAAGGCTCATGCATTTGTTGGCAAGGAAATGGATTCAGAGGAGGAGTCCGCTTCTGAGGAGGCAGAGGTGGAGTCTAAGGAGGAGTCTGATTCAGGCATTGCAAGTTTGGCTACAGCCTATGTCGCCAAGTCCATCTTCAACACTGAAGACAATGACTCCATCACCATCACCGATGCAAATGACAAGGACGACTCTACTCCCACCTACTGCTTCATGGCACGTGGTGCCAAGGTAAACACACACACTACTCACTATCGAACATCTAGTGACGATGACTCTGATTGTGATTCAAAACCCAGTTACAAAACACTTGCTAAAATTGCAACTGAACAACAAAAGGCCATGGAACATATTCAAAAACTGTTAGACAGAAGCGATGATCTGTTGGGTGCTGAAATGACTCGTTCTGAATCCTTAATTGAAGACATAACAAATCTTCATGTTAAGTATCAGGAACTCGAAGATCGTCTTGAGACTCTCTCAACTACTCATGAAAAGCTTTCCTATGATTATCTTCAGAAGAAGCAAGATCTTGAGAAGTTGAGAGCGGATCATGAAGATCTTCAAAAGGAAAACGAGTCACTTCGAGCCGAACAGATCAGTTCTGCTCAGGAAGGATTTGAACCACCATGCCTTAAATGCATTGAGCGTGATAATGTTATTTCTGTTGCTGAATGTTCCACTGCTACTGCTGTTGCAATATCTTCAACTATTGAAGTGGTAACTAACCCCTCTGCTGAGGATACCACTGCTATTGCTGATGAAAATGCTAGGTTGAAGACATTGCTTGAAACAGGGATGTACAAAAGTCTCAAAGGACATCAGACACTATGTGATGTCCTCAAGAAGCAGATTCTGAACCGAAACCCTAGCAAAGAGGGTGTTGGGTTCGTGAGGAAAATTAATGCAGATGGCTCTTACTGGAAACCTGAGCAGTACCCCAAAACCACATGGGTTGCTGCAAAGGAATCCTCATCAGATCCATCCAATCTATCTGGCTTCACTTGTGCTAATCCAATTATCATTGATGAATCCTTTGATGCAAACTATAAACTTTTTAGGAATCAGAATGGTGAAGTATTTGCCAGGTACATTGGTACTAACTGCAGGAATGGACCGCCTATGAAGAAGATCTGGGTTCCAAAAACGTGTCTTGAGAATCTTCCTGTGAATGTCCTCATGACACCTCACATGAAGAAGACAAACCTCAGACCAAAGGCTTCATATGGTCCAAAGGCTTCATACAGGCAGAGGGCTCATCTGAGTTGCACTAACACAAATGCTTTGCAGGGAAACCATGCTCAGGCTTATGAGAGCGGTTCTTCAAACCGTCATTCTCATATGACCAAAAATTATTCTGCCTATTCTTATGAGTACTATTGCCCACCTGCTAGACTGTTTGCCAGGGCTCCAAAGCCAAAATTCTCAGATGCTGCACTTAGACTTATTGCTTCTAAGCCACCCTTGAAGATGTGGGTGGTTAAGAAAGCTTAACTCTCTTTTGCAGGGAAAGGTCTCCAGCACAAAACCAAAATCTTCTGATGCTATTGCTGGGGACCTCAGAAATCTTGTGGGGCGCAAGATCAAATGCCCGAATGGCATCACTATGTATTTCGTATCTGAATTGCATGCTACTCTCCCTACTTGTCCTAACCTGGATCTAAGTTTTCATAATCCACTGGTTCGTCAAATGTTTTTGCTTCACAACACTCTTCGTGAAGCCTATCCCCCTAACTGCACTGTAGGGTACGACACCAGTGACTTCAGAGTCTTCAGAATGGATTATTGACAGTGGGTGTACAAATCACATGACTGGCAAGAGAAGTCTCTTTATGGACTCAACCTTACGTCCATCTGACAAGAGCCACATCACATTCGCTGACACTGGTAAAAGTAAGGTACTGGGTCTAGGTAGAGTTGCAATCTCAAAGGATCAACACATGGATAAAGTCATGTTTGTTGAATCCCTTGGCTTCAACTTAATGTCTGTCTCAATGCTTTGCGATTTAAACATGATTGTAATCTTTGGAAAATATCGTTGTCTGGTACTAATGGAATCTGACAAGTCTCTAGTGTTTGAAGGGTATCGAAAAGATGATTTGTACGTGGTAGACTTCTCAGCAGGGCCACAGCTTGCAGTTTGTCTTCTCGCAAAGGCTTCAGAATGCTGGCTTTGGCATCGAAGACTTGGGCATGCTAGCATGAGGAACCTCCACACCCTTGCGAAGAAGAAGCATGTCATAGGCATCGAGGGCGTCAAGTTCAAGAAAGATCACTTATGCGGTGCCTATGAAGCTGGGAAGATGACAAGGGCAAAACATCCTTCGAAGACAATCATGACCACTACTCAACCCTTCGAACTGCTTCACATGGATCTCTTCGGTCCCACTCACTACTCAACTTTCTCCACTACTGCTTGCCTCTATGGCTTCGTCATTGTTGATGATTACTCTAGATATACTTGGGTGCACATAATCCTTTACAAGACTGAAGTGTAGGATGTCTTCAGACGCTTCGCAAATCGGGCAATGAACAATTATGGCGCCAAGATAAAGCACATCAGAAGTGACAATGGCACAGAATTCAAGAACACCGGCCTTGACACATATCTTGATACATTGGGCATCACTCATGAATTCTCAGCTCCATACACGCCACAACAGAATGGCATCGTCGAACGCAAGAACAGAACACTCATTGAGATGGCCAGAACAATGTTAGATGAGTACAAGACACCAAGAAAATTCTGGACTGAAGCCATTGACACTGCATGCCATACTATCAACCGTGTATATCTTCACAAGCTGCTGAACAAGACATCTTATGAACTTCTGACTGGCAAGAAGCCAAATGTAAGTTAGTTCAGAGTATTTGGATCAAGATGCTGGATCAAGGACCCTCACCACACCTCAAAATTTGCTCCAAAAGCACATGAGGGCTTCATGCTTGGATATGGAAAGGATTCGCACTCCTACAGAGTCTTCAATCTCTTTCACTACAAAGTGGTTGAAACAGTGGATGTGCGGTTCGATGAGACCAATGGGTCACAAAGAGAGCAACTACCAGATTTGCTAGATGAAGTTCCAGCTAGTGAATCAATCAAGCTAATGGGAAATGGAGAAATTATACCTTCTGAAGCTCGTCCTGAAGAAGAACTTATCATCTCAGCACCTGATCCACATGAAGACAATGCTCAGCCTGAAGACATACCTCCCCATGATAACGTAGATCCGCAAGAGCAAAGTCTTCGACCCCTACATCCTCGTGTTGCCAATGAAGTGCAGATTGACAGAATAATTGATAGCATCAATGCACCTGGTCCACTGACTCGTTCAAGGGCAACTCAACTGACAAACTTCTGCGGACACTTCGCATTCGTTTCAATCACTGAACCCAAGAAAATTGATGAAGCCTTTATGGAACCTGAATGGATTCAAGCTATGCAAGAAGAGCTTCAACAATTTGAGCTGAATAATGTATGGGAGTTGGTTAAGCGTCCTGATCCACGGAAGCATAACATAATAGGCACCAAATGGATATACGGCAACAAGCAAGATGAGCATGGGCAAGTCGTCAGAAACAAGGCTCGTCTCGTTGCTCAAGGATATACTCAAGTGGAAGGCATTGACTTCGATGAAACATTTGCTCCTGTGGCCAGACTTGAAGCCATCCGTATACTGCTGGCCTATGCAAATCATCACAACATAATCCTGTATCAAATGGATGTAAAAAGTGCCTTCCTCAATGGCAAAATTGAAGAAGAAGTGTATGTTGCACAACCACCTGGGTTTGAAGATCCAAAACATCCTGACATGGTGTACAAGCTCAAAAAGGCACTATATGGCCTCAAACAAGCCCCTCGGGCCTGGTATGATACACTCAAATACTTCCTGAAGAGCAAAGGCTTCATACCTGGTTCCCTGGATCCCACTCTCTTCACGAAGACATATGATGGTGAACTGTTTGTGTGCCAAATTTACGTGGATGACATTATCCTCGGCTGCACCAATCAGAAGTACAGTGAGGAGTTCGGATATATGATGCAAGAGCAATATCAGATGTCTATGATGGGGGAGCTGAAATTCTTCCTCGGTCTTCAGATAAGGCAACAACGCAATGGCATCTTCATATCTCAAGAGAAATATCTCAAAGACTGCCTGAAGAAGTTCGGTATGCAAGACTGCAAAGGCTTCACAACACCAATGCCAGCCAAGCATCATCTGGGTCCTGACGACAATGGTAAAGAGTTCGATCAAAAGGTATACCGCTCCATGATTGGTTCTTTGCTTTATTTATGTGCATCTAGGCCAGATATTATGCTTAGTGTTTGCATGTGTGCTCGGTTTCAAGCGGCACCAAAGGAGTCGCATCACTTAGCTGTGAAGCGAATTCTTCGATATTTGGCTCACACCCCAACTCTAGGGTTATGGTATCCAAAGGGCTCAGAGTTTGATCTCGTTGGATTTTCGGATGCTGATTACGCTGGTGACAAGGTTGATCGGAAGTCCACATCAGGCACATGTCACTTTCTGGGCCGATCTCTTGTCTGTTGGTCTTCAAAGAAGCAGAACTGTGTATCTCTCTCCACTGCTGAATCTGAATACATTGCTGCTGGATCCTGCTGCGCTCAGCTTCTATGGATGAAGCAAACCCTCAAGGATTATGGCATTCATCTGAAGCAAGTGCCACTTTACTGCGATAACGAAAGCGCCATCAAGATCGCCAACAACCCAGTTCAGCACTCGAAGACAAAGCACATTGAAATTCGTCATCATTTTCTCAGAGATCATGTTACAAAGGAAGACATTGATATCATACACGTCAACACTGAAGAGCAATTGGCAGATATCTTCACCAAGCCCTTGGATGAGAAGAGATTTTGCAAGTTACGGTGTGAGCTAAATATCTTGGAATCCTCAAATGTCCTGTGATCAGGCACACATCCTAACACTTATGCATGATGATGACTTAGATGTGCAACACACAAAGTAACGTATATCTTCAATCAATGAAGACATACATTCTAAGTGTGAATACATTAACGTGGAATTTGACCTCGGAGCGCCACGATAATTGTGCGCCGTGTCTGGGTCCAATACTTCCTATACGGTGGGTAGCGCCACCGCCAAAAATTTTCTGCTTGAAGTGTTTCACTCATGGCATTACATTTGCTATGTCTTCACATTTGGTTTGGCTTCAATCTCAACATGTCTTCATGATTATCTTCACTATGTTGATTATATATGTACTGGTGTTCTGTCCTCTACAGCATTCACTTATAGCTATGTCTTCTTGTTTGAATCTTTTGAACTAAGTGAATGTGATCGGACCCTAACCTCTCCATGCTTCCTACCTCAAACTCTATCTCTCCAAGTCATATGCACTGTATTGAAACTGTCAAATGTCTTCACTGCATCCATGTCAGAAGAAGACACAGAGACAAACTTTAAAACAGCTTTCAATGTTTTTCCATCAACTAGAATTCCGGAGAAGTAGGAACGACTCCCGACAAACCAGGCGTGCGTGGGGTGAAACTGCCCCCACAATTCCGCATGCTGGCCACGTACTGATCAGATGCGAATCGCCAGGGGCACCTGAGTAATAGCGCAGTGCCGCCCATATCCCTATAAATACACGTTTCACTGCGGTCATTATCTCTTCTTCCTCCCTCGCACAAACCCTAGCGCCACCGCTAACTCTCAACGACGCCGGCGATGAAGTGCTTCACTGCCGCGACCTCTCCGACGCCGTTCTCACGCCGACAGCGGACATCAGTCTCTCCGCCGTCGCCTAGGTGTCTTCCGTCGCCAAGTTAGGGCACAGAGGATCGAACTGCTCGGCCTCAACTCTCATCTCGTCTAGCAGTTCCAAGTCTGGTAAATAACAAGCCTTTTTACAGCCTCTTTTGATCCTATAGCTCCATCACTTTCTGCCGAAAGAGGTTTCCATTCACACAAAGTTTCATCCCTCTTGTCCGAATCTCATAACTTGCCTAGTATATTCACTTGTTCTTCATGAAGTAGTTAGATTCCTCACTTGTACTGATCTATGGGTTTGTACAAATCTGGAACCAACTTCTTTTCTGTAAAGTGAATGTCTTCGCATGATGAGGTCAATATCTTCTAAACTGATTTATCTTCAAAATCTTCTGAGAATGCATATGACCTCTTCCCCTTCCCTCGCACCTTAATGCTGTCACAGGTACATGTCCGTGGGAGAATCTTTGGTTCTCATAGTCTGCATTCATTTGCAGAGTTCCTACAGCGTCACATCAATTCACCCGAAGCAAGTTCATATTGGTCAAGCAAAAGGAAGCCTTTGAAGCCTTTGAATCCTTTGAAGACTTTGAATCTCTTGAAGCCTGTCAAGTTAAGCTTCATGGCAACTAAAAAACAATCTAGGAAGGGAGGCAGACAGAGGAGGGGTGACACATCTAAAGATCTGCCTGAAGATTTGGCAGAAATGTACCAAACAGATCCTGAAGAAAGCTATGGTCAGCGCAAGACACGAATCCAATGGATTCGAAGATATTGGGCAGAGCAGTGGTTCCACTATCGCTTCGTCACCAAGGAATATGCATAGAAGTACGCCCTCAAGAGGCCATGGGGAGATGCCTTGTACAAGAATCTCGTACCCCGAACCAGAGACGAAGCCATTGCTCAAGGCTTCTTTCCATGCATGGTCAGGGGACAACAGCCAGCTGACGCACATCCCTCGTCCCTTCTCTGGTGTCGCGATGACACTCTGTTCAAGCGCAACTTCCAATTTGCCTAGAACTCTGCGAAGCAAAACAAGAAGGAGTTTGGGTTGGACTTCAACCCTGGTCCCTCCAAACCAAGGGCAGATGGCACACGCGACGCTAATCCCAATGTCATCGGGCCATTTGCCAATCTCAAAGGCCTCATCACTCACATTATAGTCCAAGGGACTGCCATGAACGACCCTCCAGCAGACACTGAGTCTGATGATGCTCCTGCTGCCCCGGAGCCGAAGCAGATGAAGAAGAAGCCAAAAGCTTCCAAGCCAGCCGCTTCTCCCAAGATCTCCAGAGCGAAGCCATTGGCCACTGCACCTCCTGAAGCCAGTGTGCAGTCTGAAGACTTATCAAGAGTCTCCAAGCCTCAAGGAGCAAAGAAACCACAGCCACACACCAGCAAAGAGCTCACTGCCGCTGCCGTTCTTTGCTGCGAAGCCATTGATCTGTCCAGTGACGAAGATCTTGGTGATGACGCCCTTGAGCAGCTCATCAAGAGCAAGGAGGAGGTTGAAATCTTCAACAATCTGCCTCTGTTCGATGCAACAATCATCCACAACTTCATAGATGAGTGGTTTGATACACCCAACATCAGCTTCAATGATCTGCAGCTGCCCATTGGCCTCAGTGTTGCCTTTCAAGGAGCAATTGCTTCAGAACTTGCAATTGCCCAGCGCATCGTGGAACTGAAGCAAAAGATAGATTTTGAAAAGGCTCAGTTCAAGCAGAACATGGCCACGCTCAGCGTCCAAGAAGTCAAAGACTTCAAAGTCATGCTGCATGAGTTGAAGGAAAACTTTATGCAGAAACGTGCAGAGGCTCAGGGCTCACACGAGCGCATGAAGAATTTGGCTGATCTCTGTGTGCAGGCCTACAATGAGGCCGAGAAGCGAAAGTCACTTGGGCGTCCCGGCATCGACCCCAGGATGACCGCTAAGAAAAAGAAGACGCCCACTGTGGCTGAAGAAGAGGCCCCACAACAAGAAGCTGTTCCGATTGTCTTCCCCACCGCCAAGCCTAGCTCGAAGCCAAAGTGCTCAACCGCTTCAGAGCTTAAGAAGACAAGGATCGCCGAAGCTAAAGCAAGGAAGAGGAAACACCCTGAAGCCTCTCCTTCAGACCCCACCATCAAGAAGCGCAAGACCAAGAAGTCTCGGGCTGCTCCCACAGAGCCCTTGATAGTCGAACCCCTTTCCGTTTGCTTTCCTCATGAAGATCGTCAGATGACCGTGCATGAGCCTGCTCTCACAGAGGCTCCGCATGCTGAAGACATTCCAGCAGCCGACCCCAACGCTGCTGAAGACATTGGTCTCCAAGATAATGTGCAAGGTGATGCAGTCCTTCCTCAGCTCGAAACGAGCGAAATGATCAGCATTGGTCGTCCCTTGACGCCAATCACCCAAGATGCATCGTGGGCAGATCGCCCGCAGGAGGAAGAGGATGAGCCCCAGCCCACTGCAACTCCACCTGCATCGCCTGCATTCCGTAGGCTTCGCAAAGGACCAAGGGCTCAGACTGCTGACGACATTCCGGCTGCATCAGCCGAAGAACATGCAGAAGAGCATGAAGAACCTCAAGCTTCATCTCCCCCACACCAGCAAGAAGAAGTTCTCAAGGAGGCTGACACCACTGCGGCTGCCACACATAATACTGAAGCATTTGTGGAGCCCGACCAACCAACAGCTTCAAGAGATACTGAAGCTACTGCCTCTGACCCTTCTGTGCCTGTGTCTGCTGCCGGACCACAGTTCAACTATCATATTGCGCACAGGCCCCAGGTACAGAAGCCAATCCCATGACTGCCAAGGTTCCCAGGTCCAGTCACTGCTCCTGGCTCCTTCAATGTCAATAGCTTCAGGGCAGATAACACCTTCTTCAACCGCTCCAAGAACCCTTACTCAAGGGACAAGATTGTGTCAGATAGGTTCTGGAGCTACCCACAGCGCAGCTACTACTCCTGCGTCCTCTACAACCAGAGCCGTATCTTTCCACATCAGCGCCTTGAAGTTGAAGCTTTTGCTGGTCTGCCTGGTCTGGAAGAAGCCCTGGACTGCTTCAAGCAAGTTGGCCTGCTGCCGTTTGTCACGGATGAAGAGCACTAGAACGAAGAGCTTCTGCTTCAGTTCTATGCCACATTGCACATCAAGGGCTATAATAGAGATCCGAAGACTTGGGTCCTGGAGTGGATGACCGGCAACGTCCATCATGAAGCCAATGCATTTGATATCATTGAGCTCACCGGCCTACCCACTCCAGGCGAACTCTTTGAAGAAGGCTGTCAACTGCATGCTGAAGCTGTTGAGAGCATATTTCTGCGACCTGAGCCAAATATGAGTCAGATGCTCTCAATGATGAAGCCATTGCCTTCTGACGCACCTTACCCAACGGAGTTCTTCGTTGAAGACTTAGAGTACCTGCCTAGAACTATCTATCACATCATCAGGCGGACTCTATGGCCCATTAAGGGGCACTCTCGATATGCCAAGGTTGAAGGTGCCATGAAGACTCTCATCTTCTGCATCCTGCACGGCAAATGCTTCAATGCCCAGGATCGCTTCATACGTCAACTTGCTGCGTCTGGCTCAGATCTCTTTGGTCTGAAGATTTATGCTCCATGGGTTATGAGGCTAATCAAGCTCCACTCTGCAATATCATATCAACCCTCAGCCCGCAACCACAGAATCTTCTTACCTGATGTGGACACCTCTGCTGAAGCGATTTATCCTGAGCCTGCCAAACAGCCCCTAAGTCTTCAGAATGCAGAACACCAAAGCTTCACTCAACATGATGAAGGTGTTGAAGCCATTTCCAGAGTCTATCCAATGGCTGGCACTACAAGTGCCCCTGCATCCACTGAAGCCACTGACAGTGAAGCTGCACAGAGACCCAAGAAACGCGCTCGTACACTCACTGATCGTGAACTTCTTGTGGCTCTGCACCAAAAGCAAGATAGGCATCACGACTGGCTCAAGAGGCAGATGCGCAGTATCATGCAAGACGTCAATCGCATCAGGAATCTGGCCACCAAGAACGCCTTCGTCGCACATGAAACCTATCGCCGCACTTGGAAAGGCCTCACAATGATGTGCACTGAAGCTGAATTGCAAGAGGATGGCTTCAAGGAGCGATTCAAGTTTGACTCCACACCCCCTAGAAGAGCTGTGTTGCGTGGGACTCCGTCGCTTGAAGAATCCGAGTTCTCTTCCTCTGCTGCCACCGTGACGGGAAAAATCATTGAGGAAGAAGACGACGCTACATCACCACCCATGTCTTCAGCGCGCGTCATCACTGCACCAAGCTCGCCTGCACCACCAAACGCCTCCACCGACCCTGCTGCGCCTGGGAACGCATAGAAAACTCTATGTCTTCAAACCTTTTTGGTCATCACTGACAAAAGGGGGAGAAGCATATGATGTTTATAGTCTTCAAGCGGGTCAATAAAAAGGGCGGGTGCTTTATTATATTTTGCTTCGTGCTTACAACTCTCGTTTTGCTACATTTGGTTCTTTGAGTTGTAACACTTAAACTTGATGGTCGTCTGCTACTATGTTTGCCACTGTGTTTTTGCGAAGATAAATTCCGCATGTATGACGATAATTTCCGCACTCTCATCATCTCGCAGATGTCCATTTTTCATTATGCATATCATTATCTTCATATATCTTTACGTGCATGATGGATTGTCATCATAAGTTGAAGTGGATTCCCACAAATACAACCTGCTATGTGCATTTGCGTTCCAGAAGCAAATCACTTATATGCACATCTTCAGGGGGAGCCCTTGCAGCTTATGAAGACAATTCCTTTACAATTTCACAAATTATATTCCCCGTTGAAAACTTCAACCAGTTTGTCATCAATCACCAAAAAGGGGGAGATTGTAAGTGCATCTAGTGCCACCCCTAGTTGGTTTTGGAGTATTGACGACAAACCTAGTTGAGGGACTAATGTGTTTGTGAGAATTGCAGGATAACACAGGTAGAAGTCCCTCATTGATTCGGTTTAGCTACCAGAGATGACCCCCAAAAATGTACGAAGACATTGAAGACAATGGTGGTTCATGAAGACATTCATGTCGAAGACAATGACATATGAAGACTCCCCATGAAGCCTTTGGAACTCGAAGACTTAGATCCTTCGTAGTTTTACTTTATTCATGTTGTGTCATAGGAACCACCGTACTGTTAAGTTGGGTCCAAGAGAACCAGTCAGGATGACTGAAGTGATGCCTAATTCAAATCCTATGTCTTCGAGTGAAGACAATGAGAGAAAATCTTGTCCAGAGTCAGACAAGTCAGCTTTACTTGGAGCCCAAGTAAAGTTGCCGTGAGATTTCGAAATCCGACCGTTAGTACACGTGTCAGTTCCTTAGTGACCCAGGGTCATTTCGGACAAATCAGGTCGGGTTGCCAAGTGGCTATAAATAGTCCACCCCCACAACCATAAACGGTTGGCTGCTTAGATTTCAGTGCACGGCTTTTGTCGTTTGAGAGCAACCCACCTCGAAGCCTTTGAGAGAAAATCCTTAGTGAGGAGAAAAGCCCTAACCACCCAGAGCCAGAGTAATTGGGCATCACTTAAGTCTTCTTGTCTAAGTGATCTGAAGACTTGTTACACTTGAGGACTGTGCGTCCTCCAGACGGTTAGGCGTCGCGTTCTGAGCATCCAAGAGGAATTGTGGATTGCCGGTGAACGAAGTCTGTGAAGGTTTGGGAGTCTACCTTGAAGACTTACCAGAGTGATTGGGCGGGGTCTGTGTGACCTTAGCTCAAGGAGAAAACGGTGAGGACTGGGTGTCCTGAGCTGCGTGTTCAGGACTGGGTGTCCGGGACTGTGTGTCCTTTGGTTTAAATACCTAGCCGCTCCAACCAGACGTACAGTTGTCACAGCAACTGGAACTGGTCCAACATATCATTGTCTTCAACGTGTCACTTGTTTCATCTTCACCTCCCTTTACTTACCAGTACACATTGTGAAGCTATTGCATGCTTGCTTTATCTTCTGTCTTCACAACCTGACTGTATGATCTGTTTGGCTTCATAACTTCTTCCAACCTGATCCTCATTACACCGAAGCTATTTGTCTCTGTGCTTTCACTGTATTGTATATTTGACTATGGCTTGCGTTGTGTAATCTACCTTCCGCTGCATAGTGATAGGCTTGTTCACTCTGTTTGTCTTCATAACTTCCACGTTTTGAAGACTTTCATAAAAATCGCCTATTCACCCCCCCTCTAGTCGATATAACGCACTTTCAGTCCTAGATCTCGGGACGAGATCTTTTCGTAGTGGTGGTGTGTTGTAACGCCCCATATGTAACCTTCCCGAATTGTACTCCAACTCTTGCCGTTTTCGGCATTAAGTTATATTTAATTCTCGGGTTCGGGTCTTTGTCTCCGTGTGTTGTTTTTGTTTTCGTGCATCTCATATCATGTCATCACGTGCATTGCATTTGCATACGTGTTCATCTCATGCATTTGAGCATTTTTCCCGTTGTCCGTTTTGCATTCCGGCGCTTCGTTCTCCTCCGGTGGCCATTTCTAGCTTTCTTTCGTGTGTGGGGATTAAACATTTCCGGACTGGGCCGAGACATGCCATGCGGCCTTGGTTTACTACCGGTAGACCGGCTGAAAACTGATTGTGTTTCATCGATGTTCGTGTGCTCGGTAGAGTATTTTGTGAACCCTTTTGGCCCCAGGTCATTTTGGGTGTTTTGTTAGGCTTGTTGAGTAGCTCCATGCCATGCTCTTACTTGCCATGTTCAGGTTTTGCTTCATGTTGTTTTGCTGCTCCGAAGAGAGCATCGTGGCCTGAAATTCCAGACTAGCGTTAATTTCGCTAAGTCTGAAATCTGTTTTGCTTATTCAGTTTTGCCATGCTTGTTTGAAGCCCTTAATGGATGAATTTGCCTATGCCTCAGTCCTGATGATTTGTTAAGCTTCTTGAGTACATCACTGCCATGCAATTTGTTTTCATGTTGGGTGGCTGTAGCATGTTCATTTTGTTGCATTTAGTAGCCTACTTGCTGTAAATCGCAGATCGGTTCGTTTAGTAAATCGCTTGCCATTTCTAAACCGTAGCTCCGATTGCCATGATCTTTATATTGTTTTCAGGGGATTTATTCCCCTCTATCCAGTGGCACACTTGGTTTTCCAAGTTGAGGCCAGGTTCATGCACTTCCTGTCACATCTTGCATTTTGCATCCCGCATCACATCCCGCATAGCATATCATCTTTGCATCTTATTGGGTGCCTTTGCACATGGTTGATCGTATCCTTGTTGCTTGTTTGTGTTGTTGGGTAGAGCCGGGAGACGAGTTCGCTAACGAGGAGCCCGTTGAGTTTGCTTTTAAGGATCCAGTCAATTCTGACAACTGTGCAGGCAAGATGATCACACCCTTGAAATCACTACTATCTTTGCTATGCTAGTTTGCTCGCTCTTTTGCTTTGCCAATGCTACGATGCCTACCACTTGCTTGTCAGCCTCCCAATTGCCATGATTGAGCCTCTAACCCACCTTTGTCCTAGCAAACCATTGATTGGCTATGTTACCGCTTTGCTCAAGCCCCTTCTTATAGCGTTGCTAGTTGCAGGTGAAGATTGGAGCCGTTCCTTGTTGGAACCTTTATTTACTTGTTGGGATATCATTATATTGCTATGTTATCTTTATTCATCTATATACTTGGTAAAGGGTGGAAGGCTCGGCCTCTCGCCTAGTGTTTTGTTCCACTCTTGCCGCCCTAGTTTCCGTCATATCGGTGTTATGTTCTCGGATTGTTGCGTCCCTTACGCGGTTGGGCTATAATGGGAACCCCTTGATAGTTCGCCTTGATTAAAGCTTTTCCAGCAATGCCCAACATTGGTTTTACCATTTGCCACCTAGCCTCTTTTTCCCTTGGGTTTCCGGAGCCCGAGGGTCATCTTCATTTTAGCCCCCACGGGCCAGTGCTCCTCTGAGTGTTGGTCCGACTGAG
Organism: Triticum monococcum; assembly: GCA_034509565.1. NCBI lineage: Eukaryota > Viridiplantae > Streptophyta > Magnoliopsida > Poales > Poaceae > Triticum > Triticum monococcum. Next base: position 375,843,324 of record CM067842.1, on the reverse strand, counting down.
TAGACTGCGGGGCCACCTCGGGGCAACTTGAGGGTTGGTTTTACTCGTAGGATGTCTCATCTGAGTGTGCCCTGAGAACGAGATATGTGCAGCTCCTATCGGGATTTGTCGGCGCATTCGGGCGGTGTTGCTGGACTAGTTTTGACCTATCGAATCATCTTGTTGTACCGGGATACCGAGTCTGATCGGTGGGTCCTGGGTGGAGGTCTATTCCTTCGTTGACCGTGAGAGCTTGTTATGGGCTAAGTTGGGACCCCCCTGCAGGGATTGATCTTTCGAAAGCCGTGCCTGCGGTTATGGGCATATGGGAATTTGTTAATATCCGGTTGCAGATAACTTGAACCTTAAATAATTAAAATGAATCAACTGAGTGTGTTGCCGTGATGGCCTCTTCTCGGTGGAGTCCGGGAAGTGGACACGGCGTTGGAGTTATGTCTGCGTAGGCTGCTCTATATAGTTTTCCGCTCGTGCTTTGCCTCCTCTTCTGGCTCTCCTTTGCGAATAAGTTAGCCACCATATATGCTAGTCGCTTGCTGCAGCTCCACTTGCATTACCCCTTTCCTACCTATTTACCTTAAATAGTCTTGATCACGAGGGTGCGAGATTGCTGAGTCCTTTGTGGCTCACAGATTACTATTACACCAGATGCAGGGACCGATGATACTTCTCCGGATGGCGCGCTCGAGCTGAAGTGGGAGTACGACGAGGACTCTCAGCGATACTATGTGTCTTTTCCTGATGATCAGTAGTGGTGCCTATTCAGGGTCGATTCAGGGTTTAGTCGCTTGTTGGGGGTCTTTTCTATTTTGGCGCCGTAGTCGGGCCATGAGTGATTGTATGATGGATGTTATTTATGTACTTTGTTGTGACGTGGCGAGTGTAAGCCAACTATATTATTATTTCCCCTTTATATTATATATGTACATGGGTTGTGTAATGATTCCCGACTTGCGACATTGCTTTCAATGCGCCTATGTCTCTAAGTCGTGCCTCGAAACGTGGGAGACATAGCCGCATCGAGGGCGTTACAAGTTGGTAATCAGAGCCTTCCCCGACCTTAGGAGCCCCATTGCTTGATCGTTTTTAGCAGCCGAGTTGTGTCTAGAAAAATGTTTTGAGTCCTTAGGAATTATATATCGGAGAGCTTAGGAATTCTTTTTACTTCCCAGTCTCCTCATCGCTCTGGTAAGGCATCCTGACGTAGAGTTTTGACTCTTCTCTTCTCAAATTTCACTAAAAAAATTTTAGGATCACGCGAGTATCTTAGTTTTGTTCCGATGGCTTATGATGAGAATACTGTCTTCGTGCCTCCTGTCAGGGGTTTAGTGGAAGTGTCCCAGGGAGTTGAGCTCTGAGGTGTTGTCATCATAATTCTATCGTTGCAATTCTGGTATACTTGAGATATGTGCGCGACATTGAAAATCTCTTTTATGCAGTTCGTTGGTGAGATAACCTCGACGCCACCCAGTACTCCGGCGGGAGTTCGGGAGTATCGCCATAACTTGTATAACGGATGCTTTTCGAAGGTTGAGATAGATGGTTTCCGAAGGTTTCTTGGTTATGTGTTGAAGGATGGATGCAGCTGGATGTAGGAATTGCTAGCTTGGGTGAGATATTATGCTTCCCCTATATCCCCAACACCTGATTGCATAACCGGAAAGTTTCGGGAGTTTCATAGGTGGGAATTCAAGTAGCCTTAGGATATCTTTCCAACAGATGTGTGATATGAAATTGGGGTTCGACGTCTAGTGGTTCGCCTATTCACGGTCGATTTTACAGTGGCCTCGTTGTGTCTTAAAGAGTCCTTGGCTATGCTGACTCGGGGACGCTTTGTATGTCATGTGCACTGCCTTGTACATGATGGTGCTGTACGGTCGAGCCCGTGTAGGTCCTACCACGAACACTTCGGACGAAATTTCTATCATGTGTTTGTTCCGGCTTATTCCGCAAGCCAACCCTTGGTTTTACTTCGAGTTGTGGTATTCGTTCTTCTTCGACGTCATATGTTGATTTCATCCCTCGTTGATGTACCTCTTCTACCTGATTCTTCGTGGCTTCGCAATTTAGGAATATGTGACCACTTCAAGAGAAGTGCATTCGTTCATTTTGTTCGGATGTGAAGACTTTATGTTGCAATTTTCATTCCGTTGGTTTCACCTTCAATATTTCTCTATTTGAGTGCTAATGGTGGTCAACCTCTTCAGGATGGCTCCCGCTAAGAGCACCAGTCAGAACCAGAATCAAGATCCTCCGCCACCTCCGCCTCCTCCAGAAGCATGGCAGGCTGTGATGGCTGCTACTAATGCAAATACTCAGCTGATCATGCAAATCATCCAAGAGCGGAATCAAAGCAGTCAAGCAAATCAAGGCAACAACCAGAACCAATTTGCAACTCTGAATCAGTTCCTCGCAAATGGTCCAAAGACATTCAGCAACTGCGTTGAGGCTACCGATGCTGATGATTGGTTAGTCAATCTGGGCAAGCATTTTGAATGTAGCAACATCAGATCTGAAGATTTCGTCAAGTTCGCGTCTTTCCAGCTCAAGGATCAGGCCGCAGAGTGGTTTCAGCAGTACCGGGATTCCAGAGGTGGACATTTGATCACTTGGGATGATTTCCGTCGTGATTTCCGCGCTCATCACATTCCTCAAAGTGTGACTGAAAGCAAACGTGAAGAATTCCGCAATCTGAAGCAAGGCTCTTTGTCCGTCTATGACTACAAGAAGTTGTTCTAGAAGCTCGCCCGTTTTGCCAAGCAGGATGTTCCTGATGAGAAGAGCATGATCTATCAGTTCAGGGGTGGTCTTCGTGAAGAAATTCAGCTCGCTCTTGTCCTCTTCGAGCCGCTGAGATACGATGAGTTCTACAACATGGCACTGAAGCAAGAGGCTGCTCAGCTAAGGTGTGATGCTTCCAGGAAGCGAGTCAGAGACACTACGTCTTCTTCCTCTACTCAAGTGGCCAAGCAGCAGAAGTATTGGCTTCCTCCTCCTCCGTTCCGTCAGACGTATCAGCAGAAGAGCAAAGGTGGCAGTGGTTCGTCCCACCCACCCAACCCAGGCTTTCAGAACAAGACTTCGTCTCAAGCTCCAAGATCGAGTGCTCCGTACCACCGTCCGCTCTCAGAGGTCACGTGTAACAAGTGCCAACAGAAGGGTCATTATGCCAACAAGTGTTTCAACCAGAGGCGTCTTTCTCCTCCTCCTCCTGTCAGATCGGCAAGTACAACTGTGGTCAAGCATAATCCCAAGCACACCAAGGTCAACTTGATGAACGCAGCTCAGGTAGAGGATTCGTCGGATGTGATCATGGGTAACCTTCCTGTTAACGATGTTCCCGCAAAAGTACTTTTTGATACTGGTGCATCGCATTCTTTCTTGTCATGCCCGTTTGCATCGAAGCACAATGTTGATACTGAGATTATGCCCAAAGCCATGCAAGTTGTTTCTCCAGGCAAGCTGTTGACTTCAAGTTTGGTTGCTCCCGATATTTCTATCACATTGGGCGATTACAAGTTTCTCTCTTCTCCGGTGGTTCTTGGTAATTCTGATATCGACCTCATTCTTGGGATGGACTGGCTCTCTAAACACAAGGCTCACGTCGATTGTGCAGCCAGGCAGATTCAACTGACTCATTCATCTGAAGATGTCATTGTCTTTGCTGCTCGGGATTATACCATCCAGTTGTTCTCTCTCAATGAAAAGGGTGAATTGGATGCTATTTCGCAGATTCCGGTTGTTTGTGAGTATCAAGATGTCTTCCCTGAAGAACTCCCATGCATGCCTCCAAACCGGCCGGTTGAATTTGTTATTGAACTCGAGCCCGGGTACGGAACCTGTGTGCAAACGGCCTTACAAGCTCGGCCCCGAAGAGTTGAGGGAGTTGAAGAAACAACTCGATGTGCAAGAAAGAATGGGTCTCATTCGGCCTAGTACTTCTCCGTGGGGTTGTGGTGTTCTTTTTGTGAAGAAGAAGGATGGAACGGACCGACTTTGTGTTGATTATCGTCCATTGAACAAGAAGACCATCAAGAACAAATATCCACTTCCCAACATTAATGAGCTGTTCGAACAACTCAAGGGTGCCCAAGTATTCTCCAAGCTTGATCTCCGTATGGGTTATCATCAAATTCGCATTCGTGAACAAGATATTCCAAAGACGGCGTTCAGAACAAGCTATGGGTCATATGAATACACAGTTATGTCTTTTGGCCTCGCCAATGCTCCTCCGACGTTCTCTCGCATGATGAACTTCATCTTCAACCCCTACACCAACGACTTTGTTTTGGTCTATCTCGACGATATCCTGGTTTTCTCGAAGAACAAGGAAGATCATGCCAAACACTTGCGTTTGGTTCTTGACAAGCTCAGGGAACATCAATTCTACGCCAAGTTCTCCAAGTGTGAGTTTTGGCTCGATGAGGTTCTTTATCTTGGCCATATTATCTCTGCCAAGGGCATTTCCGTGGATCCTGAGAAGGTGTCTGCAATCATTAATTGGGAACCTCCTCAGAAGGTGAAGCAACTCCGTAGCTTCCTCGGTCTTGCAAGCTACTGCCGAAGATTCGTTGAAAACTTCTCCAAGATCGCGAAGCCTCTCTCAAATCTTCTTCAGAAGCACGTTAAGTACGTTTGGTCTCCGGAGTGTGATGTGGCTTTCAACGCTTTGAAAGAGAAATGGATCACTGCTCCAGTTCTAACTCCGCCCGATGAAACCAAGCCGTACGAGGTCTTTTGTGATGCCTCTCTCCAAGGTCTCGGTGCAGTACTGATGCAAGAGAAGAAAGTTGTTGCTTATACCTCTCGCCAGTTGAAGCCTAATGAGAAGAACTACCCCACTCATGATCTCAAGTTGGCGGCAGTTGTGCACGCATTGTTGACTTGGAGACATCTTCTCTTGGGAAGGAAAGTGGACATCTTCACTGATCACAAGAGTCTCAAGTACATCTTCACTCAGCCTAATCTCAACCTCAGGCAGACTCGATGGGTTGAAATGATTCAAGAGTACAATCCGAGTATCGAGTATACTCCAGGCAAGGCTAATGTGGTTGCTGACGCTTTGAGCAGGAAAGCATATTGCAACAGTCTGATTCTCAAGCCTTATCAACCCGAGTTTTGTGAAGCCTTCCGCAAACTTAATCTGCAAGTTGTTCCTCAAGGTTTCCTCGCCAACCTTCAAGTTTCCCCTACCTTGGAAGACCAGATTCGCCAAGCCCAGCTTCTTGATGCTATGGTGAAAAAGGTGAAGATTGGTATTGCAAAGAGTCAGTCCAAGTACAAGTGCTACCAACTTGATGACAAGGATACTCTCTTCTTCGAGGATCGAATTGTTCTGCCGAAAGGTGAACTTCGTAAAGTGATCATGAATGAGGCTCACAACTCTCTCCTCTCCATCCACCCTGGGAGCACGAAGATGTATCAAGACCTGAAGCAAACTTATTGGTGGACTCGAATGAAGCGCGAGATCGCTCAATTCGTGAATGAATGTGATGTCTGCAGAAGAGTGAAAGCAGAACACCAAAGGCCAGCAGGTCTCCTCCAACCTCTCGCCATTCCAGAATGGAAGTTTGACCACATTGAAATGGACTTCGTGACTGGGTTTCGAAAGTCCAAGCGTGGCAATGATGCTATATTCGTTGTCATCGACAAGCTGACCAAAGTGGCTCATTTCCTGCCTATCAAAGAGTCAATCACTGCAGCTCAATTGGCGGAGCTCTACACCTCTCGAATTGTCTCTCTGCACGGTATTCCTCAAGTGATATCTTCAGACCGTGGAAGCATCTTTACCTCCAAGTTCTGGGATTCTTTTCAGAAGGCCATGGGGACCAACATTCGCTTCAGCACTGCTTTCCATCCTCAAACAAGCGGTCAAGTCGAGCGTGTCAACCAGATTCTTGAAGATATGCTCAGGGCTTGTGTTATCTCCTTCGGCATGAAGTGGGAGGATTGTCTTCCTTATGCTGAATTCTCGTACAACAACAGTTTCCAAGCAAGTTCCGGCAAGGCCCCGTTTGAAATTCTGTATGGTAGGAAGTGCCGTACACCTCTCAACTGGTCTGAAACCGGTGAACGTCAGCTGCTGGGTAATGACCTGATCACAGAGGTAGAAGAAATGTGCAAGGTCATTCGTGATAATCTCAAAGCAGCCCAATCTCGTCAGAAGAGTTACTATGACAGCAAGCACCGTGATTTGGCTTTCGAGATCGGAGATCATGTCTACCTCCGCGTCTCTCCTATGAAAGGGACTCGTCGCTTCGGTATCAAAGGGAAGCTTGCCCCAAGATACGTCGGGCCTTTCAAGATCGTCAGCAAGAGAGGCGACCTCGCCTATCAACTCGAGCTTCCTGCAACCTTCGCCAATGTTCATGATGTGTTCTACGTCTCGCAACTCCGAAAGTGCTTCAAGACGCCTGAGCGCACCGTCAACTTCGAGGACATTGAGCTCCAAGAAGATCTCTCCTACCGTGAGCACCCAGTTGCAATCCTTGAAGAGACTGAACGCAAAACTCGCAACAAGTCAATCAAGTTTCTCAAAGTCAAGTGGTCACACCATTCCGACCGTGAAGCTACCTGGGAACGCGAGGATCACCTTCGTTGTGAGTACCCGGAGTTCTTTCAGTCCTAGATCTCGGGACGAGATCTTTTCGTAGTGGTGGAGTGTTGTAACGCCCCATATGTAACCTTCCCGAATTGTACTCCAACTCTTGCCGTTTCCGGCATTAAGTTATATTTAATTCTCGGGTTCGGGTCTTTGTCTCCGTGTGTTGTTTTTGTTTTCGTGCATCTCATATCATGTCATCACGTGCATTGCATTTGCATACATGCTCATCTCATGCATTCGAGCATTTTTCCCGTTGTCCGTTTTGCATTCCGGCGCTTCGTTCTCCTCCGGTGGCCATTTCTACTTTCTTTCATGTGTGGGGATTAAACATTTCCGGACTTGGCCGAGACTTGCCATGCGGCCTTGGTTTACTACCGGTAGACCACCTGTCAAGTTTCGGGTCATTTGGACTTCGTTTGATACTCCAACGGTTAACCGAGGGACCGAAAAGGCTTCATGTGTGTTGCAGCCCAACACCCCTCCATTTTGGCCCAAAACCCACCAAACTCTGCTCCATCGTCTCGGTCGTTCGATCACGATCGTGTGGGCGAAAACCGCACCTCATTTGGAAACTCCTAGCTTCTTCTATGCCTATAAATAGAACCCCCTCGAAATATCTCGGATCTCCTCCACCCCTAACCCTAGTCGTCCCCTTCCTCGCGCCGGCCGGACGTTGTGCGACCCGGCCGGACAAAACCGCCGCCGCCCCCGCGCCAATCGGGTTGCGCCACATGGCGTCCCCGCCTCCTCACTGCCGCCAGCCCACCTGGCCCATCTCGGGCCCTCCTCCTCGCCGCTCGGGCCCGAGGGAGCGCGCCGCCCCCGCGCCTCTCTTCTCCACGCCCGGCAGGACGCCGCCCGCGCCGCCGCGCCGGCCTCCCATTCCGGCGACCTCCGCCACCGGCCTCCTCCTCGCCGGGCGCCACCGGAGCCGAGCTCCTCGCCGCCCGCGCCGCCCCGGGCCTCGGCGCCCGTGCCCGCCGCCGCCTCCTCGCCGTCCGGAGGGTTCGGCCAGCGCCCTCGTCGCCGGCCCGCCTCACCGTCGCCGGATCCGGCCGCCGCGCCATCGCCGGTGACGCTCCTGCTACAGTGCGCGCTAGAGGGCTACAATGGATCTGGATCTGGAAACCCTAACCCCCCCTTCGGTTGACTTTTCCCCTCTATTTCCAGAATTTTTATGCCACGTTTGAGCTGCCATATCTTTGCACCCGTAGCTCCGATTTGGGCATATGATATGTAAAAATCTTCGTCTCGATGAGTACCTCATTTCATTCCATTGCATCATTTGCATTAGAGGTCATCTTGGTGCCCAAAATGCTGTTGGAAGGAGGCATCATGAGTTAAATTGCAGATCCGTTAGTTCAACATGCACTTTTGTCATTTTTGCCATGTTTAATCCGTGCATGATATGTCTGTGCCCCTTTGGGATGAATTGTTAAGCATGTTGTCTTCTTTCCAGAGGTGCCTTCCATGCATTTTTAGGATGTGTGTGTTGTCTTGTGCAAGCTTGCGAAGAGGGCTACCTGAGTTTACTGATTTCAGGGACTTAGTGAGTCTGGGATGTTTTAGTTCACGATGCTATATGTCCAGCTTGTTTCCTAGTGATCCGTGCCTCTTTTGAGGATGATCAGTAAGAGTGATTTGTTATGCTTGTTGTGCTTAATCCATCCATGTCTTTACTTGTTATGTTGGAGCCCCCTAGGTTGACTCAATCGAATTCAACTTTTGCATAGTTGCTGTTTTGGGCAGATCGTGAACTATTTTGCGATTTTGCCGGAGTGATTGCTAGTGATCCATGCATGCTATGCCATTGTTCTTGCCATGTCTAGCTAGAATTTTGTGCCTTCTTAATGGATATATGCTTGCCTTGCCATGACTTGCACCGTAGTGAGAGCATCGAGCTTGTTTACATGCCTCCGTGAGTTATTATTTCAGCATGTCCCAGTTTTCACCAAGTCTGAAAACTGATTGTGTTTCATCGATGTTTGTGTGCTCGGTAGAGTATTTTGTGAACCCTTTTGGCCCCAGGTCATTTTGGGTGTTTTGTTAAGCTTGTTGAGTAGCTCCATGCCATGCTCTTACTTGCCATGTTCAGGTTTTGATTCATGTTGTTTTGCTGCTCCGAAGAGAGCATCGTGGCCTGAAATTCCAGACTAGCGTTAATTTCGCTAAGTCTGAAATCTGTTTTGCTTATTCAGCTTTGCCATGCTTGTTTGAAGCCCTTAATGGATGAATTTGCCTATGCCTCCGTCCTGATGATTTGTTAAGCTTCTTGAGTACATCACTGCCATGCAATTTGTTTTCATGTTGGGTGGCTGTAGCATGTTCATTTTGTTGCATTTAGTAGCCTACTTGCTGTAAATCGCAGATCGGTTCGTTTAGTAAATCGCTTGCCATTTCTAAACCGTAGCTCCGATTGCCATGATCTTTATATCGTTTTCAGGGGATTTCTTCCCCTCTATCCAGTGGCACACTTGGTTTTCCAATTTGAGGCCAGGTTCATGCACTTCCTGTCACATCTTGCATTTTGCATCTCGCATCGCATCCCACATAGCATATCATCTTTGCATCTTATTGGGTGCCTTTGCACGTGGTTGATCGTATCCTTGTTGCTTGTTTGTGTTGTTGGGTAGAGCCGGGAGACGAGTTCGCTAACGAGGAGCCCGTTGAGTTTGCTTTTGAGGATCCAGTCAATTCTGACAACTGTGCAGGCAAGATGATCACACCCTTGAAATCACTACTATCTTTGCTATGCTAGTTTGCTCGCTCTTTTGCTTTGCCAATGCTACGATGCCTACCACTTGCTTGTCAGCCTCCCAATTGCCATGATTGAGCCTCTAACCCACCTTTGTCCTAGCAAACCATTGATTGGCTATGTTACCGCTTTACTCAAGCCCCTTCTTATAGCGTTGCTAGTTGCAGGTGAAGAATGGAGCCGTTCCTTGTTGGAACCTTTATTTACTTGTTGGGATATCATTATATTGCTATGTTATCTTTATTCATCTATATACTTGGTAAAGGGTGGAAGGCTCGGCCTCTCGCCTAGTGTTTTGTTCCACTCTTGCCGCCCTAGTTTCCGTCATATCGGTGTTATGTTCCCGGATTGTTGCGTCCCATACGCGGTTGGGCTATAATGGGAACCCCTTGATAGTTCGCCTTGATTAAAGCTTTTCCAGCAATTCCCAACATTGGTTTTACCATTTTCCACCTAGCCTCTTTTTCCCTTGGGTTTCCGGAGCCCGAGGGTCATCTTCATTTTAGCCCCCACGGGCCAGTGCTCCTCTGAGTGTTGGTCCGACTGAGTAGACTGCGGGGCCACCTCGGGGCAACTTGACGTTTGGTTTTACTCGTAGGATGTCTCATCTGAGTGTGCCCTGAGAACAAGATATGTGCAGCTCCTATCGGGATTTGTCGGCGCATTCGGGCGGTGTTGCTGGACTAGTTTTGACCTGTCGAATCATCTTGTTGTACCGGGATACCGAGTCTGATCGGTGGGTCCTGGGTGGAGGTCTATTCCTTCGTTGACCATGAGAGCTTGTTATGGGCTAAGTTGGGACCCCCCTGCAGGGATTGATCTTTCGAAAGCCGTGCCCATGGTTATGGGCAGATGGGAATTTGTTAATGTCCGGTTGTAGATAACTTGAACCTTAAATAATTAAAATGAATCAACTGAGTGTGTTGCCGTGATGGCCTCTTCTCGGCGGAGTCCGGGAAGTGGACACGGCGTTGGAGTTATGTCTGCGTAGGCTGCTCTATATAGTTTTCCGCTCGTGCTTTGCCTCCTCTTCTAGCTCTCCTTTGCGAATAAGTTAGCCACCATATATGCTAGTCGCTTGCTGCAGCTCCACTTGCATTACCCCTTTCCTACCTATTTAGCTTAAATAGTCTTGATCGCGAGGGTGCGAGATTGCTGAGTCCTTTGTGGCTCACAGATTACTATTACACCAGATGCAGGGACCGATGATACTTCTCCGGATGGCGCGCTCGAGCTGAAGTGGGAGTACGACGAGGACTCTCAGCGATACTATGTGTCTTTTCCTGATGATCAGTAGTGGTGCCTATTCGGTGTCGATTCAGGGTTTAGTCGCTTGTTGGGGGTCTTTTCTATTTTGGCACCATAGTCGGGCCATGAGTGATTGTATGATGGATGTTATTTATGAACTTTGTTGTGACGTGGCGAGTGTAAGCCAACTATATTATTATTTCCCCTTTATATTATATATGTACATGGGTTGTGTAATGATTCCCGACTTGCGACATTGCTTTCAATGCGCCTATGTCTCTAAGTCGTGCCTCGACACGTGGGAGACATAGCCGCATCGAGGGCGTTACAATTACGCAGGGTTCATGGTGGACGCGCAGCGCACGGGAACGTGTGCCTTGGCAGAATACGCAGTGCTTCAGATTGTTGTAGAGGGGTGGCCGATGAATCTGGATGCCATCCAGGGGCGTAGAGGGGTGGATTGGGAAAGCGGGGCAGTTGCCCCAGAATTGTGGAGAGCCAACCCCTCCTCGCTCTTGCTATAAAAGGATGCATGAGGGTGGGTGGCTATGCTCATCCACCATTCCTCCCTTCTCCAACCTTACTACCACCTCCACCATGGCGAGAGGACGAGGTCGCGCTCGTGCTTCGACCATAGCGATGAGAGATTCTCTTCGACACCCTGCTCCTGCCTCCACTGCAGCTGTAGAGGTCGGATCCAGCACACGAGGTGGTGCTGCAGGGCGCTGACGTGGTCGAAGCACCCGCGGTCTAGGTGGACAGAGAAGTGCGCTCGATGTTCCTTCCCTAACTGCTCCAACACCGATAGAAAGCCACGCGGGGGACACGGCGCTAGAGTTCCTCGTTCAGCTGCGCGATCCTTCGCGCAGCCGCCTGCGGCTCCCCCACCCTATTTCCAGGGTGATGGAGGTCAACGAGCCGCTAGGGCTGTGGCTGCTGCAATTGCATTGTGTGGGTGAACGTCGAGTTCCCTGCGCCTCGAGTCATGCTTCTCAGACGTGGTTGGAAGACTTGCCCGTGCCCACTACTATGCGGAAGGGCATTGAGGGAGTCCTAGATTAAGGGTTCTTTAGGTGTCTGGTCTATTCAGTATGGGCCGGACTGACGGGCCGTGAAGGCAAAGTAGAAGACCACCTCCCGTGTCCGGGTAGGACTCCTATGTACGTAGAATGACAATATTGATGTCCGGGTGTAATACTCCTTTCCTCTATGAACTGGCTTTGTACAACCCTAGGCCCCTTCGGTGTGTATATAAACCGGAGGGGTAGTCCATAGAGGCCATTAGAAGAATCACACGCTAGACAACAAGGGTTTAGCCATTACGATCTCGAGGTACATCAACTCTTGTAACCCTTATACGCATCGAATACAATCCAGCAGGACGTAGGGTTTTACCTCCGTTAAGATGGCCCGAACTTGGGTAAACATTGTGTCCCCATTATCCCTTGTTACCATTGATCCTTAGATTCGGAGCTTGGGGCCCCCTACCCGAGATTTGCTGGTTTTGACACCGATAGGCATGCCCTCCGCTTCAAGTTGGTGGAGTTCGATATTTTGTCCATCAATGCCTTCGGGCACTCATGTGATCGCCTTGGGTGTTGCATGGAAAGCTCGAGCGACGACAAAAGTTCCTCCTCGAGCAATGGCGAAGAGGAGGACACTGACGGTGAAGACGGCTACGATGTTCCCCAGGCTGTCAAGCATGAAGACGACGACTCGGACTCCGGCTAAACATCGGCCACACCATCAACATTAGCTAGGCGCCGGTGGCACCATCATCTGCACCTGGACCCTGGCAGAGTGATTTGCTGGGGGCGCTTGGCCTGGACATCACCGCTTCCTCCAGCTGGACCCTGCCAGGCTCATGGACTCCGGCTTCGTCTTCCCTGCCGGTGTCCCTGTTGACTCGTGTCCCTCTGGTCCTGGCTGGGGTAACTAGGGCATCACCTAGCCTCTCTCTCCGTCTCCGGGCTCTTCTTCCTTGTCGGGGAGGCTCCCTCCCAATATTGTCAGGTTGCATCCCGCTGGTCCTGATGGGGTCAGGCTGGGCTTCTGCCAGGCGCTCCTTTTGCCCTCTTTCCTTCTCAATGTAACTCCTAGGAGGAGAGGGACACAAAAGGCGTTACAGAGCACTTATCTTTTTTAAATAAAAAAATGTAGGCACTTTGCCAAATTTGAATCAAGTTTATGTAATCCTTCATCCATGTTGATACTCGCATGATTTATACTTGTTTGTCCACACAATTTTGAGAAAAGCGCTTGCCGGATACTTGTACATGTACTTAGACATACTGAAGGACGAGCCCTCAATACTCTTTTGTGAGAAAAAAATTCGACAAAGCCTCTTGCCATCCTATAACGCAACTGCTATCAAGCCTCATATAGTGAGCTCAAAAATGGGTTGGGAGCATGACTAAAGGCTGGTGCCCTGCCAATCTCCCCACACGTAGCTACGACCAACCTCGTCGAGTGCACTCAAATCAAGGATAGGAGCGCAAATGCTAGATGCAGCAAGGTCTCCTCGTGTGCAAGTTTCTCATACATAAGTATTACATGGAGTAATGGGGAGTTACAAATGAAGTAAACTTATCTCTTATTGTGGAAAGGATCGAGAAGAGGGGTCTAGAGGGGGTGATTAGACCCTCAAAGAGTAAAAGTGGCTATTTTTAAGTTCTTCAAGTTGAGGTATAGTTTTAGCACAAGTTTAAGCATTCACAATACATTTCAAGCAAGCATGGCAAGAATATGAGCAGCAGAAAGAGTAAGCATCCTAATTGCAAGAAAGTAAAGGGATGGGTTTGGAGTGTGCAAACGCAATTAAGACACGGAGATTTTTGGCGTGGTTCCGATAGGTGGTGCTATCGTACATCCACGTTGATGGAGACTTCAACCCACAAAGGGTAACGGTTGCGCGAGTCCACAGAGGGCTCCACCCACGAAGGGTCCATGAAGAAGCAACCTTGTCTATCACACCATGGCCATTGCCCACGAAGGACTTGCCTCACTTAGATATATCTTCACGAAGTAGGTGATCTCCTTTCCCTTACAAACTTCTTGGTTCAACTCCACAATCTTGTCGGAGGCTCCCTTGTGATACCTAACCAATCTAGAAGACACCACTGAGGGACTCCTGGATTAAGGGGTCCTCGAGCGTCCGGACTATATGACATGGGCCAGACTAATGGGCCGTGAAGATGCAAGACAGAAGACTTTGTCTGGTGTCCGAATGGGACTCTCCTTAGCGTGGAAGGCAAGCTTAGCGTGCGGATATGGATATTCCTTTATCTGTAAACCGACTCTGTACAACCCTAGCCCCCCTCCGGTGTCTATATAAACCGGAGGGTTTTAGTATGTAGGGTCAATCATAATCATACAGGCTAGACAATTAGGGTTTAGCCGTTACGATCTCGTGGTAGATCAACTCTTGTAACCCCTATGCTCATCAAAGTCAATCAAGCAGGACGTAGGATATTACCTCCATCGAGAGGGCCCGAACCTGGGTAAAACATCATGTCCCTTGTCTTCTGTTACCATCAATCCTTAGACGCACAGTTCGGGACCCCCTACCCGAGATCTGCCAGTTTTGACACCGACATTGGTGCTTTCATTGAGAGTTCCACTGTGTCATCGCCAGTAGGTTCAATGGCCCCATCAATCATCTACAACAATGCTACCCTGATGGAGGTATTTCTCCCTGTCTAGATCTTCGAGTTCGGTAGCTTCGCCCCGCGGGCCAACTCGATTGGCCTTTTAGAGCAGATCGACAGCTACGCCCCAGGTCACCAGATTAGTTTTGGAAATCTGGATTACGTTGCTGATATCCGAGGAGATTTGATTTTCCAAGGGTTCGCGACCCTAACCTCCGCTCTGGCCATAGATCCGGAGCGTGTCCTCAGGTCCGAAGACGGGATTCCCGAGCCCGCTGGACTCTCTGCAGCTATTAAGCCTAGTACGGGAGAATCAGAGGAAACAGTGTCATCGACGGTCATTATGAAGCCAAAGCTTCTCCGAACACTAACGCCGAGTCCTCGGAGTCAACATCGTGTGAGCTCGGCCAAGGAGTTCCCTCCCCACCGTAATCCACGAACTCCCTTCTCCCTGACCGAACCTCGCCTTTAAGCGAGGCTCTGGACTTAATGCGATCCTCGTCATTGTATAGGAGCAACGTCCGAACTACGCCCAGCCCGCACTAGGGGCTGAGAGCAGGGAATTTTACGTCCCACCCACCACCCACTTCATAGCCATTGTCGAGGACTTAACCGACATGCTTGATTATGGCTCCGAAGACATCGACGGTATAGACGATGATGCCGAAGAAGAGCAAGCCCAAAACACGCCGTTTACCGGACGATGGACAACCACCTCTTCGTACGACGTGTATATGGTGGATACACACAAAGAGAGTAACAACGATAACGAGAAAAATCCAGTTGAGGATATACCTCCTGAGACTCAACCAAAGCGCCAACGTCAGTGGTGCCACTCTAAATCACGCTGTGGAAAAGATAGCAATACTGGCAGCGGAGAGAACAACACTCCGGATGATGCCGAAGAACAAGAAGACCCCGTCGAGCCAACCTCCGAATAGGACGATCGGGAAGATGGGCAAATTAGCCCTGATGACCAGGCTATAAATGAAGACTCGGAGGATAGTAATTACATTCCACCCTCCGAGGAGGAGGTGAGCCTCGGCGACGAAGACTTTATCGTGCCGGAGGAACCCCTTGAGCTGGAGTGCTTTAGGCGCAGGCTAATAGCCACTGCAAGGAGCCTGAAAAAGAAGCAGCGGTAGCTCCAAGCCGACCAAGATCTGCTCAACGACAGGTGTACTAATGTCCTGGCAGCCGAGGAATACGGTCTCGAGCGCCCAACCAAGAGTTACCCGAAGTGTAAGCTGCTACCTCAATTCAACGACGATGCGCTAGAGCCCGTACCATTAGCTCGTAATGCAGTTGATCGGCCACCACGTGGCCGTGACAAAATGGCAACTCAAGCCGAACACCATCCCGTGCTACCTAACCAAAAAATTAGAGACACAACAGCTCGGGGAAATACGTATGACCTGCGGCAGGATTTGGAAAACAAAACGGGCCAGACCAGATCAATCTACGGATCACGGGGGCATGCTCCAACGCACAAGGATGACTATC
This sequence comes from Triticum monococcum, assembly GCA_034509565.1. Lineage (NCBI taxonomy): Eukaryota > Viridiplantae > Streptophyta > Magnoliopsida > Poales > Poaceae > Triticum > Triticum monococcum. The sequence continues at coordinate 375,827,570 of CM067842.1, read as the reverse complement.
TAGCCGGGCATGATAACCATGCCCGGGACGAAAACCGCAGACGGACTCCATTCGAGCTACCTCGCGATGTGGCCCGCTATAGTGGCGCCGCACACTCCCTTTGCTTCACTGACGAAGTAATGGAACATGAATTCCGAGAATGGTTTAAACCCGTGAACATCGAATTATATGATGAAACAACGGATCCCGCAGTATGGATTGAGGACTTTCTCCTCCATATTCATATGGCCCGCAATGATGATCTTTACGCCATCAAATACCTCCTGCTAAAGCTAAAGGGACCAGCTCGGCACTGGTTAAACAGCCTGCCAGAAAACTCCATTGGCAGCTGGGAGGACCTGGAAGACGCCTTCGCGACAACTTCCAGGGTACATACGTCCGACCTTCGGATGCCGATGACTTAAGTCACATAGTCCAACAGCCCGGAGAGTCAGCCAGGAAATTCTGGACTAGGTTCCTAATTAAAAAAACCAGATCGTCGATTGTCCGGATGCCGAAGCCCTAGCGGCCTTTAAGCACATCATTCGCGATGAATGGCTCGCCCGACACCTTGGCCAAGAAAAGCCGAAGTCCATGGAAGCCCTCACGGCACTTATGACCCGCTTTTGCATGGGCGAAGATAGTTGGCTAGCCTGTAGCAGCAACAATGCAAGCGAACCTGGCACTTCTGAAGCCAGAAATAGCAACGGCAAGCCCCGACACAACAGGCACAAGCGTCGGAACAATGGTGATAATATCGACGACACAACGGTTAACACTTAACAACGGATTCAATGGGTCCAAGCCCAGCCAGCGAAAGAATTCATTCAAAAGAACCAATTTAGGCTCATCCAGCTTGGACCTAATCCTTGATCGACCATGTCATATCCACGACACCCTCGATAAACCTACCAATCATACCAACAAAAGTTGTTGGGTCTTTAAACAGGCCGGTAAGTTACATACCGAGGACAAATAGAAGGGGTCGCCAAGTGAGGATGATGACGAGGAGCCCCGTCCACCAAACACAGGGGGACAAAAGAAATCCCCCCCTAAGTCAAAATGGTGAACATGATATACGTTACTCACATCCCCAAGAGGGAGCGCAAACGCGCACTCAGGGACGTCTATGCGATAGAGCCAGTCGCCCCAAAATTCAATCCATGGTCATCTTGCCCAATCGCTTTCGATCGCAGGGACCATCCGGCCAGTATTCGTCACGGTGGCTCAGCCGCACTGGTCCTCGACCCAATCATTGATGGATTCCACCTCACGCGGGTCCTCATGGACGGTGGCAGGAGCCTCAACCCGCTCTATCAGGACACGGTCGCCAAGATGGGCATCGATCCGACAAGGATCAAACCCACCAAAACTACCTTTAAAGGAGTAATACCAGGTGTAGAGGCCCGCTGCATGGGCTCAATCACATTGGAAGTCGTCTTCGGATCACCGGACAACTTCCGAAGCGAAGACTTGATCTTCGACATCGTCCCCTTCCAAAGTGGCTATCACGCACTGCTGGGATGAACCGCATTCGCTCGCTTCAATGTGGTGCCACATTATGCCTATCTCAAGCTTAAGATGCAGGGGCCACGCGGTGTCATAACTATCAACGGAAACATGGAACGCTCCCTCGGTACCAAGGAGCACACCGCGGCCCTGGCAGCGGAAGTACATGGCGGCCTTATCAAGCAGAACATCAATGCGACGGCCAAGCCCCCAGACACTATCAAACGAGTCTGTATTACTCTGCAGCATGACAGTCCGGCCCGTCAGGAGTCGGACTAGCAATTCGGCCTCCGTCTCAGTCCCGACTGCACTGTGGCGTACATACCGCGCGTACATAATTACACACTAAAAATACCATGGGCAAAGACGGAGGCATAACTCGATCATGGTCCACAATACGGCTCGACCGTATGCGGGCACTCATACTTTCCCTTTTTCTTTTTATCCCTTTTCAGGTTTCTTTTCCACACGCCCCTTACAACGGCCTCGTCACTTATCCTTTCGAAGGATCAACACACCAATGAGGAAAGCATCATAGACGTGCGGAAGAAACATCTAGATGACCTTTTTGACTATCACTTTGCTTGTTTGAAGGTTCCGCATGCAGCTTCCCCTTGGCCTCGGCAAGTTAAATAGTCTGGTTGCTTATTGCATTATTTCTACAAATACGCTTTGATGTATCAATAAGATTACAACAGAAACAGTTTGTGGCCCAACATTTGTGGCATTTGCTTACTCCTTTATTATAATTAAACTATTTTTATCAATTGCACCCATACACTTTGGTACGACTTAACCCATCAGGGGCTCCTTTGAGCTCCATATGTTGGCAACAAGTCCGAACACTTTTTACAGTACACTTCGGCGCCCTGAATATTGCATTATATGCATCGGCTCCGAATCATGTCTTTGTTCAATAGTTGGGTTGCCTGGCTCCTGTGCTTGCTGTTGGGGAACGTAGTAATTTCAAAAAAATTCCTACGCACACGCAAGATCACGGTGATGCATAGCAACGAGAGGGGAGAGTGTTGTCTACGTACCCTCGTAGACCGGAAGCGGAAGTGTTAGCACAACGCGGTTGATGTAGTCGTACGTCTTCATGGCCCGACCGATCAAGCACCAAAACTATGGCACCTCCGAGTTCTAGCACATGTTCAGCTTGATGACGATCCCCGGACTCCGATCTAGCAAAGTGTCGGGGAAGAGTTCCGTCAGCACGATGGCGTGGTGACGATCTTGATGTTCTACCGTCGCAGGGCTTCGCCTAAGCACCGCTACAATATTATCGAGGATTATGGTGGAGGGGGGCACCGCACACGACTAAGAGAACGATCACGAAGATCAACTTGTGTGTCTATGAGGTGCCCCCTGGCCACGTATATAAAGGAGTGGAGGGGAGGGGCCGGCCCTCTCTATGGCACGCCCTAGGGGATTCCTACTCCTACCGGGAGTAGGATTCCCCCTTTCCTAGTAGAACTAGGAGCCCTTCCAAGTAGTAGGAGTAGGAGGGAAGGAAAGGGATCGGAAAAGGAGAAGGAAGGAAGGGGGCGCCCCCCTTCCCTAGTCCAATTCGGACCAAACCAAGGGGAGGGGTGCGGCCACCCTTGAGGCCCTTTTCCTTCTTTCCCGTATGGCCCAATAAGGCCCAATACGTATTCCCGTAACTCTCCGGTACTCCGAAAAATACCCGAATCATTCGGAACCTTTCCGATGTCCGAATATAGTTGTCCAATATATGGATCTTTATGTCTCGACCATTTCGAGACTCCTCGTCATGTCCCCGATCTCATCTGGGACTCCGAACTCCTTCGGTACATCAAAACTCATAAACTCATAATATAACTATCATCGAAACCTTAAGCGTGCGGACCCTACGGGTTCGAGAACAATGTAGACATGACCGAGACACGTCTCCGGTCAATAACCAATAGCGGAACCTGGATGCTCATATTGGCTCCCACATATTCTACGAAGATCTTTATCGGTCAGACCGCATAACAACATACGTTGTTCCCTTTGTCATCGGTATGTTACTTGCCCGAGATTCGATCGTCGGTATCTCAATACCTAGTTCAATCTCGTTACTGGCAAGTCTCTTTACTCGTTCCGTAATACATCATCTCGCAACTAACTCATTAGTTGCAATGCTTGCAAGGCTTTAGGTGATGTGCATTACCGAGAGGGCCCAGAGATACCTCTCCGACAATCGGAGTGACAAATCCTAATCTCGAAATACGCCAACCCAACAAGTACCTTCGGAGACACCTGTAGAGCACCTTTATAATCACCCAGTTACGTTGTGACGTTTGGTGGCACACAAAGTGTTCCTCCAGTAAACGGGAGTTGCATAATGTCATAGTCATAGGAACATGTATAAGTCATGAAGAAAGCAATAGAAACAAACTAAACGATCAAGTGCTATGCTAACGGAATGGGTCAAGTCAATCACATCATTCTCCTAATGATGTGATCCCGTTAATCAAATGACAACTCATGTCTATGGTTAGGAAACATAACCATCTTTGATCAACGAGCTACTCAAGTAGAGGCATACTAGTGACACTCTGTTTGCCTATGTATTCACACATGTATTATGTTTCCGGTTAATACAATTCTAGCATGAATAATAAACATTTATCATGATATTAGGAAATAAATAATAACTTTATTATTGCCTCTAGGGCATATTTCCTTCAGTCTCCCACTTGCACTAGAGTCAATAATCTAGTTCACATCGCCATGTGATTTAACATCAATAGTTCACATCATCATGTGATTAACACCCATAGTTCACATCGACATGTGACCAACACCCAAAGGGTTTACTAGAGTCGATAATCTAGTTCACATCACTATGTGATTAACACCCAAAGAGTACTGAGGTGTGATCATGTTTTTCTTGTGAGAGAAGTTTAGTCAACGGGTCTGCCACATTCAGATCTGTAAGTATTTTGCAAATTTCTATGTCAACAATGCTCTGCATGGAGCTACACTAGCTAATTGCTCCCACTTTCAATATGTATCCAGATTGAGACTTAGAGTCATCTGGATCATGTCAAAACTTGCATCGGCGTAACCCTTTACGATGAACCTTTTGTCACCTCCATAATCGAGAAACATATCCTTATTCCACTACGGATAATTTTGACCAATGTCCAATGATCTACTCCTAGATCACTATTGTACTTCTTTGCCAAACTCAGGGTAGGGTATGCAATAGGTCTGGTACACAGCATGGCATACTTTATAGAACCTATGGATGAGGCATAGGGAATGACTTTCATTCTCTCTCTATCTTCTGCCGTGGTCGAGTTTTGAGTCTTACTCAACTTCACACCTTGTAACACAGGCAAGAACTCCTTCTTTGACTGTTCCATTTTGAACTACCTCAAAATCTTGTCAGGGTATGTACTCATTGAAAAACTTATCAAGCGTCTTGATCTATCTCTACAGATCCTGATGCTCAATATGTAAGCAGCTTCACCGAGGTCTTTCTTTGAAAAAACTCCTTTCAAAAATTCCTTTATGCTTTGCAGAATAATTGTACATCATCTCCGATCAACACTATGTCATACATATACTTATCAGAAATGATGTAGTGCTCCCACTGACTTTATTGTAAATACAGGCTTCACCGCAAGTCTGTATAAAACTATATGCTTTGATCAACTTATCAAAGCGTATATTCCAACTCCGAGATGCTTGCACCAGTCCATAGATGGATCGCTGGAGCTTGCCTATTTTGTTAGTACCTTTAGGATTGACAAAACCTTCTGGTTGCATCATATACAACTCTTCTTTAATAAATCCCCTTAAGGAATGTAGTTTTGTTTATCCATTTGTCAGATTTCATAAAATGTGGCAATTGCTAACATGATTCGGACAGACTTAAGCATAGATACGAGTGAGAAACTCTCACCATAGTCAACACTTTGAACTTGTCGAAAACATTTTGCGACAATTCTAGCTTTGTAGATAGTAACACTACTATCAGCGTCCGTCTTCCTCTTGAAGATCCATTTAATCTCAATGGCTCGCCGATCTTTGGGCAAGTCAATCAAAGTCCATACTTTGTTCTTATACATGGATCTCATCTCAGATTTCATGGCCTCAAGCCATTTCGCGGAAGCTGGGCTCATCGTCGCTTCCTCATAGTTCGTAGGCTTGTCATGGTCAAGTAACATGACCTCCAGAACAGGATTACCATACCACTCTGGTGCGGATCTCACTCTGGTTTACCTACGAGGTTCGGTAGTAACTTGATTTGAAGTTACATGATCATCATCATTAGCTTCCTCACTAATTGGTGTAGTAGTCACAGGAAAAGATTTCTATGATGAACTACTTTCCAATAAGGGAGCACGTACAGTTACCTCATCAAGTTCTACTTTCCTCCCACTCACTTCTTTCGAGAGAAACTCTTTCTCTAGAAAGGATCCATTCAAAGCAACGAATATCTTGCCTTCAGATCTGTGATAGAAGGTGTACCCAACATTTTCTTTTGGGTATCCTATGAAGACGCACTTCTCCGATTTGGGGTTGAGCTTATCAGGTTGAAACTTTTTCACATAAGCATTGCAACCTCAAACTTTAAGAAACGACATCTTAGGTTACTTGCCAAACCATAGTTCATACGGTGTCGTCTCAATGGATTTAGATGGTGCCCTATTTAACATGAATGTAGCTGTCTCTAATGCATAACGCCAAAACGATAGTGGTAAATTGGTAAGAGACATCATAGATCACACCATATCTAATAAAGTACGGTTACGATGTTCGGACACACCATTACACTGTGGTGTTCCAGGTGGCGTGAGTAGTGAAACTATTTCACATTGTTTTAATTGAAGGCCAAACTCGTAACTCAAATATTTTACTTCTTCGATCATATCGTAGAAACTTTTATTTTTGTTACGATGATTCTCCACTTCACTCTGAAATTCTTTGAACTTTTCAACTGTTTCAGACTTGTGTTTCATTAAGTAGATATACCCATATTTGCTCAAATCATCTGTGAAGGTCAGAAAATAACGATACTTGCCATGAGCCTTAACACTCATCGGACCGCATACATCAGTATGTATTATTTCCAATAAGTCAGTTGCTCGCTCCATTGTTACGGAGAACGGAGTCTTAGTCATCTTGCCCATGAGGCATGGTTCGCAAGCATCAAGTGATTCATAATCAAGTGATTCCAAAAGTCCATCAGCATGGAGTTTCTTCATGCGCTTTACACCAATATGACCTAAACGGCAGTGCCACAAATAAGTTGCACTATCATTATTAATTTTGCATCTTTTGGTTTCAATATTATGAATATGTGTATCACTACGATCGAGATCCAACGAACCATTTTCATTGGGTGTGTAGCCATATAAGGTTTTATTCATGTAAACAGAACAACAATTTATTCTCTTACTTAAATGAATAACCGTATTACAATAAACATGATCAAATCATATTCATGCTGAACGCAAACACCAAATAACACTTATTTAGGTTCAACACTAATCCCGAAAGTATAGGGAGTGTGCGATGATGATCATATAAATCTTGGAACCACTTCCAACACACATCGTCACTTCACCCTTAACTAGTCTCTGTTCATTCTGCAACTCCCGTCTCGAGTTACTACTCTTAGCAACTGAACCAGTATCAAATACCGAGGGGTTGCAATGAACACTAGTAAAATACACATCAATAACATGTATATCAAATATACCTATGTTCACTTTGCCATCCTTCTTATCCGCCAATTACTTGGGGTAGTTCTGCTTCTAGTGACCAATCCCTTTGCAGTAGAAGCACTTAGTCTCAGGCTTAGGACCAGACTTGGGCTTCTTCACTTGAGTAGCAACTTGCTTGCCGTTCTTCTTGAAGTTCCCCTTCTTCCCTTTGCCCTTTTCTTGAAACTAGTGGTCTTGTCTACCATCAACACTTGATATTTTTATTGATTTCTACCTTCGTTGATTTCAGCATTACGAAGAGCTTGGGAATCGTTTCTGTTATCCCTTGCATATCATAGTTCATCACGAAGTTCTACTAACTTGGTGATGGTGACTAGAGAATTCGGTCAATCACTATCTTATCTGGAAGATTAATTCCCACTAGATTCAAGCGATTGTAGTAGCCAGACAATCTGAGTACATGCTCACTGCTTGAGCTATTCTCCTCCATCTTTTTAGCTATAGAACTTGTTGGAGACTTCATATCTCTCAACTCGGGTATTTTCTTCAAATATTAACTTCAACTCCTGGAACATCTCATATGGTCCATGACATTCAAAACGTCTTTGAAGTCCCGATTCTAAGCCGTTAAGCATGGTGCACTAAACTATCAAGTAGTCATCATATTGAGCTAGCCAAACATTCATAACGACTGCATCTACTCCTGCAATAGGTCTGTCACCTAGCGGTGCATCAAAAACATAATTCTTCTGTGCAGCAATGAGGATAATCCTCAGATCACAGATCCAATCCGCATCATTGCTACTAACATTTTTCAACATAAATTTTCTCTAGGAACACAATAAACTGGGAGCAACATCGCGAGCTATTGATCTACAACATAGATATGCTAATACTACCAGGACTAAGTTCATGATAAATTAAAGTTCAATTAATCATATTACTTTAGAACTCCCACTTAGACAGACATTCCTCTAATCTTATAAGTGATCACGTGATCCATATCAACTAAACCATGTCTGATCATCACGTGAGATGGAGTAGTTTCAATGGTGAACATCACTATGTTGATCATATCTACTATATGATTCACGCTCGACCTTTCGGTCTCCGTGTTCCGAGGCCATATCTGTTATATGATAGGCTCGTCAAGTTTAACCTGAGCATTCTGTGTGTGCAACTGTTTTGCACCCATTGTATTTGAACGTAGAGCCTATCACACCCGATCATCACGTGGTGTCTCAGCACGAAGAACTTTCGCAACGGTGCATACTCAGGGAGAACACTTGTACCTTGATAATTAGTGAGAGATCATCTTATAAAGCTACCGCCGAACTAAGCAAAATAAGATGTATAAAAGATAAACATCACATGCAATCAAAATATGTGACATGATATGGACATCATCATCTTGTGCCTTTGATCTCCATCTCCAAAGTATCATCATGATCTCCATCGTCACCGGCATGACACCATGATCTCCATCATCTTGATCTATATCAATGTGTCGTCACATGGTTGTCTCACCAACAATTGCTCTTGCAACTATTGCTATCCATAGCGATAAAGTAAAGCAATTATTTGGTGCTTGCATCTTATGCAATAGAGAGATAACCATAAGGCTTTTGCCTGTTGCCGATAACTTCAACAAAACATGATCATCTCATACAACAACTTATATCTCAACACGTCTTGACCATATCACATCACAACATGCCCTGCAAAAATAAGTTAGACGTCCTCTACTTTGTAATTGCAAGTTTTATGTGGCTGCTACGGGCTAAGCAAGAACCGTTCTTACCTACGCATCAAAACCACAACGATAGTTTGTCAAGTTGGTGCTGTTTTAACCTTCGCAAGGACCGGGCATAGCCACACTCGGTTCAACTAAAGTTGCATAAACTGACACCCGCCAGCCACCTGTGTGCAAAGCACATCGGTAGAACCAGTCTCGCGTAAGCGTACGCGTAATGTCGGTCCGGGCCACTTCATCCAACAATACCGCCGAACCAAAGTGTGACATGCTGGTAAGCGGTATGACTTATATCACCCACAACTCACTTGTGTTCTACTCGTGCATAATACATCAACGCATAAAACCAGGCTCGGATGCCACTGTTGGGGAACATAGTAATTTCAAAAAAATTCCTACGCACACGCAAGATCATGGGAGAGTGTTGTCTACGTACCCTCGTAGACCGGAAGCGGAAGCGTTAGCACAACGCGGTTGATGTAGTCGTACGTCTTCACGGCCCGACCGATCAAGCACCGAAACTATGGCACCTCCGAGTTCTAGTACATGTTCAGCTCGATGACGATCCCCGGACTCCGATCCAGCAAAGTGTCGGGGAAGAGTTCCGTCAGGACGATGGCGTGGTGACGATCTTGATGTTCTACCATCGCAGGGCTTCGCCTAAGCACCGCTACAATATCATCGAGGATTATGGTGGAGGGGGGCACTGCACACGGCTAAGAGAATGATCACGAAGATCAACTTGTGTGTCTATGGGGTGCCACCTGGCCACGTATATAAAGGAGTGGAGGGGTGGGGCCGGCCCTCTCTATGGCGCACCCTAGGGGATTCCCCCTTTCCTAGTAGAACTAGGAGCCCTTCCAAGTAGTAGGAGTAGGAGGGAAGGAAAGGGAAGGGAAAAGGAGAAGGAAGGAAGGGGGCGCCCCCCTTCCCTAGTCCAATTCGGACCAGACCAAGGGGAGGGGTGCGGCCCCCTTGAGGCCCTTTTACTTCTTTCCGTATGGCCCAATGAGGCCCAATACGTATTCCCGTAACTCTCCGGTACTCCGAAAAATACCCGAATATAGTCGTCCAATATATCGATCTTTACGTCTCGACCATTTCGAGACTCCTCATCATGTCCCCGATCTCATACGGGACACCGAATGACTTCGGTACATCAAAACTCATAAACTCATAATATAGCTTTCATCGAAACCTTAAGCGTGCGTACCCTACGGGTTCGAGAACAATGTAGACATGACCGAGACACGTCTCCGGTCAATAAACAATAGCGGAACCTGGATGCTCATATTGGCTCCCACATATTCTACGAAGATATTTATCGGTCAGACCGCATAACAACATACGTTGTTCCCTTTGTCATCGGTATGTTACTTGCCCGAGATTCGATTGTCGGTATCTCAATACCTAGTTCAATCTCGTTACTGGCAAGTCTCTTTACTCGTTCCGTAATACATCATGTCGCAACTAACTCATTAGTTGCAATGCTTGCAAGGCTTTAGGTGATGTGCATTACCGAGAGGGCCCAAAGATACCTCTCCGACAATCGGAGTGACAAATCCTAATCTCGAAATACGCCAACCCAACAAGTACCTTCGGAGACACCTGTAGAGCACCTTTATAATCACCCAGTTACGTTGTGACGTTTGGTGGCACAAAAAGTGTTCCTCCGGTAAACGAGAGTTGCATAATCTCATAGTCATAGGAACATGTATAAGTCATGAAGAAAGCAATAGCAACAAACTAAACGATCAAGTGCTATGCTAACGGACTGGGTCAAGTCAATCACATCATTCTCCTAATGATGTGATCCCGTTAATCAAATGAAAACTCATGTCTATGGTTAGGAAACATAACCATCTTTGATCAACGAGCTAGTCAAGTAGAGGCATACTAGTGACACTCTGTTTGTCTATGTATTCACACATGTATTATGTTTCCGGTTAATACAATTCTAGCATGAATAATAAACATTTGTCATGATATAAGGAAATAAATATTAAGTTTATTATTGCCTCTAGGGCATATTTCCTTCACTTGCTACCTTATAGTCCGTTTTATCGGCTAGGATAGTAAAGGGAGAACTACTATGATTGTGTTTCTGGTTCACCCGGATAAACACCTTAGTAGAGAAAGCCGAAAACTGACTGTCATGATGCGGCGAGAGCTGGTTATCTATTCGGTGGCTAAAATCTCTTGCGATTTTTTTCCGCATTACGCGAAGGATCGACTTCCACCCGATTAGGTGTTTACAGCCCCTAGTCCGGATAAACAAACTAGGGGCTGCACCTATACTCCCATTTTGTCAAACTCCTAAGGCTAAGTGAGGGTGATAAAGCCACATAGTCCGATTTCCTGGTTCGATGCACTAAACACCTCCTTCAAGGACCAAACTTTTGGGTCAAGTGTGTTTAGGTTCCAATCCGAACACCCCCGCACTATCTACGTGGGGGCTGAAGCCGACGACTGGCCAACTCTCATATTTAAATAAACGGCTGCACAGGAGGAAATATTTTTGAAAAACGATAAGCAATATATTACATATAGGCTTTGTTCCATAAACGCAAATATATTCATTCAAAGATAATGTCCTTCGCACACTGGCCCGCTACAATGTGGGAACCTTCCAGTACGTCATCAAAATAGCGCTCGGGCGTGCGGTGCTCCTTGCCCTAAGCCGGCTCCTCGGTCGCAAGCTTGATGACGTTCATCTTCGCCCACTGCACCTTGACGTGGGCGAAGGCCATCCGCGCACCTTTGATGCAGACCAATCGCTTTATGCAATCAAGCCGAGGACAGGCATCGACCAGCCGCTTCACGAGCCCTAAATGGCTGTTGGGTACGGCTTCGGCAGGCCATAGACGGATTACTAAATCCCGCATAGCCAATCCGGCCACCCTATGCAGACAGCTGTTTGAGCTGATCGCTGAGGGCCACTGGATGCTCTACCGCAAGGAATTGCAACCAGAACAGTTTCTCCGATGAGCTCCCCTCCTTGGCTCGAAAAAACTCCACAGCATCAGCCACACTGCGATGTAGATTCACAAATGCTCCTAGAGAACTCCAAATCCGGGTCAGTAAGAGGTACCTTTTCTGCACAAATTTTCTCTGCATAATAAAGGTCTTACCTGCCGTAATTTGCTTGGCCTCCCGGACCTCCCGGAAGGTGCTCTGGGCTTCAACCCGGGCCTCTTGCGCGCTTTGGCGGGCCTTAGCAACTTCAGACTCTTGATCCACAACCTTGTGCTCCAAGTACTCGCATTTCTTTATGGCGTCCTCGAGCTCCTACTGAACCTCCCCGACCGTTGATTCTTGTTTTTTTGCGGGCGGATTGTTCCTTCTCCGCCCTCTTCTGGGCCTCGCTCAGAGCCTTCTAGAGGGACTCCACCTTGGCCGCAGCTCCTATGAAGCATCATATTAACGTGATCAACACAAACAATTCTCCTCATTTTAATGATCCGAATAGGAAATTACATATCTTTCTTGTCCTCAAGCTGTTTCTTGTCGCGGCTGAGCTCTTCATCGGCATGCTCCAGCCTCTGCTTCAATTCGGCCACTTCGGCAGAATGGGAGGTCACAGCCAGCATCGACACCTGCTTATTCATATAGACATATACGATTAGTCTCCTGCAAAAATTATTCGATCCTTTGTCTGGCATTTCTTTTCGAACACTGAACAGAGTTGTCGGCATCCTGGGACGGGGGTCCCCAGACTTGCCTGTCCGCGGCCCACGGTGTGGCTCCACCAGCGGCCCTGTATGACCCATCTTCATCGGCGAACACTCAGACCCTCGCGAGGGGCCAAGCCTCGTGAGGCATACGATGCAAGGCCTCCTCGGGGGTTGCCTCACCAGGCTGGCTCGCGAGGAGCAGAGAGATCAAGGCGAGGGGCACCTCACGAGGTTCCTGCGATGCAAGCCATGGCGACCAAGGCCAGGCGGGCGCCAGCGTGCATAGTGTCCTTGTTTCCTCTTTGGTGCTAAAGAGGTAGGCGCATGCGAGGATTCCCGAGGCAACAGGAAAAGGTTTCCATATCGGTGCAACAAGACCAAGACTAGCAGGACCGCAGGCCGGAGGTCACCATGGAGCCTAGGACGGCGTCACCACCAGAGCCTTTGGCAGACGAAGACCACCTTTTGTCAGGATAGCTTGTACTAGTTGTCCCCCTTCAAACTGGCTCTTGGGGGATCACTTCCCGCCTAATATTTGGGAAGAGAACCAGGGCCTTATAAATAGGACTAGCCACCACCGTAGGGAGGCATCTCTTCTTGGACTGTATCCATTCTACCAAGCAACAGACAAGCTCACCGAGCTCAAGGACACCTCTCCTCAGGAGGATGTTCTTCCCTTGTACCCATTCATCCTCAACCCAAGAGGCAATCCACCGCACCAGACTAGAGTAGGGTATTACACTACATCGGTGGCCCGAACCGGTATAAACCCTGTGTCCTTTGTTCTGCTAGTTTGAAGTGTTGAGCTTCGAGATCGCGGTGAGAGAGTGAGCTAGAGGGAGGAGAGATCTTCATGCGCACCCTAGAGTTCGAACCTCAAGGGTTTTGCTGGAACCCGAAATCCGACATTTGGCGCGCCAGGTAGGGGCGCGCTAAAGCTTTTCTTCCGTTGATCTACATTCCACCACTCCACTGCATCCATGTCAAACGCTCGCCGAGCCCGCGCCGAGTGCCGGGCCTCCCTGGCTGCTCGCGTCGCTCAGACGGCCCCTGTTGGCGGGCCTCCCCGTCGTTTCTCCATCCCCTGTTGCCAACGCCGCTACCTGCCCGGCTGCAAACGAGCAGCAAGCATCATCACTTCACCCCTCCGTGCGGCGGGACGGCCGCACCGCCACCCCGTCGCTGACTCCGGCCAACTCATCGTCCCACGCTCATCGTGCGCCCACCGGTGCGCAGGGCGCGCAGCTCATGGCACGCGAGCTCCTGCGCTACCGCCCGGTCGACAACCTCTACGAGGACAGGCTGGACCGCATCGCCAAGCTCGTCAGCGCTGCTGGGGGCTCTCCTGCGTCGTCCCTCTCGCTACCTCGCACACCTCCAATCGCGGGCGATGTAGCTCACGGAGTGCCTCCGCACCAAGACGGTGCCCTCACACCGAGACGCGCAGCTCGGAGCGCCGCCCCCTCCTCTGGACCAAGATGGTGTCCTCGCCCCAAGATGCGCAGTCCCGCGGCGTGGTCCGCCCCGCCGTGTGCCCGCGCATGAAGAAGGAAGCTGCTAAGAGGTTCCCAGCCACGAGAAAATGCTCCTGCTCTCCCGGCGCCACGACGACAAGGCCGCGTGCCGCCTGTGGCGGTGGTGCCCAGACATCAAGGGCAGGCTCCGCCCCTGTAGAGGGCCCCAGCGGCGACAGCAAGCTGCCGCGCCTTCACTCCTGAGCTGCGCACCTTTGTTTGGCCAGACAAGTTCAAGATGGATCTGCCTCCGTGCTATGACGACACCCCCGACCCCGCGGAGTTCCAGCAGCTCTACGAGCTAAGCATCAAGGCGGCCAGTGGTGACGAAAGAGTCATGGCGAACTGGTTTCCCATGGCTCTCAAGGATGGCACTCGCTCGTGGCTCCTGAACCTGCCCGCGGGATCGATCTCCTCCTGGAGTGAGATGCACGACCACTTCATCGCCAACTCCCAGGGCACTCACGACTGCCCTCCGGCCATGGGTGACCTGCACCGCATCAAGCATCAGCTGGGAGGGACCCTGCAAAAGTACATCCAGTGCTTCAATAGCGTTCGCCTTAAGATCCCGAAGGTGACAGACGAGGACATCATCTCAACATTCTCCGATGGCGTCCGCGACGTCAAGATGAAGGAGGAGCTCGCCATCTACAAGGAGCTATGCATGACTCTGGAGATGTTCAACCTGGCGACCAGGTGTGCAAGAGCTGAGGAAGGGCGTCTCTCCCTTCTTGAGCTCCCTGCTGCCGACCCAGAGGAGAAGCCAAGGACAAGGATGTGAAGTGCAAGGGATTAGCCGTGTTGGCGGCGGAGCCAAACATGACGCGCGGCTGGGACCACCACGAGTCGTCCAAGTGCAGCCGTCCGTTCTGCGCCTTCCACAACATACACAACCACAACACCAACGATTGTCAAGAGCTAAGGGCCATCCGAGATGGACGCTTCGGTCGATGCCCCGAGCGCAGTGACCGGGGCTATGGCCAAGGAGAACGATGAGGTGGAGAACACTAGGATGATCGCGCCCCCCACCAGGAGTGGCGCGAGCGGCCTCATGAGGACCACTGGCAGGAGCAGCCTCGTGAGGGCGCCTGGCGCGACCAGCCTCGCGAGGACCATCCTCCGGGCAATCCTGGCCTCCCTCCGCTGCCACCACCACCAAGAAGGAACGACGACCATCATCAGGACGAGGGGGCTGGGGGCTTCCAGGAGCCACGCGCCATCGCTTGCATCTTGGGCGGTGCTCATGCCCCGGCTTCCCAGCGCATCTTCAAGCAGTTCTCTCACAAGGTGAATGCAGCACTCCCCAGGCTCGAGGCCACGCGCCCAGTCAGGTGGTCCAAGTACGCCATCACCTTCAGCTCGGCGAACCAACTCAAATGCGCGGCAACTGCCGGCGTCCTCCCGATGCTCTGTTCACCCATCATCAGCAATGTCCATGTCACACAGAGCATTGGGAGGAAACTAAACTAAACCTAAACTAAACTAAACTAAACTAAGTAAACTAAACCTAAACTAAACAGCTAGAATCGTAGCGAACGACGGGTATCGAGGTTCTACCTTCCGGAGGACACCAGACGGTCATCAACAATGTCCATGTCACGAAGACCCTCATCGACGGTGGTGCAGGGCTCAGTGTCCTATCCGTCGAGACATTCGACAGCCTCCAAGTGCCCTATAATCAGCTACAGCCTACCAAGCCCTTCTCAGGAGTGACCGACGGCTCCACCACCCTGATAGGGCAAGTTCGTCGCCCTGTCACCTTCGGCCAGCGCTACAACTACCACACCGAGCTCGTCAACTTCGACGTCGTCCACATCCATCTGCCGTACAACGCCATCCTTGGGTACCCAGCATTAGACAAGTTCATGGCAGTGACCCACTACGGCTACAACATCCTCAAGATGCTAGGAAGCGGTGGAATCATCACAGTCCCCTATGAGGAAAGAGACGCGGTGTGCTGCCTCTAGCGCGCCTTCCAAGCCACAACAATCGTAGACCCTAACAGCGAGGGCATGCAGTACCCTCCTGAGGCCATCCCCAAGAAGAAGAAGCAACTACTCTGCTCAGGGCCTCAGTAGAGCGGTGTCTCTAGCGGCGCCGCCTTAGGATCAGCGCCCGCACCTGGGGCGCCTCCCTCCCTCGCATAGGAAGGCACGCCCGGCGCCCTCCTCGGGTGAGGCTCGGGGGCTCTCTTTTGGAGGGCCTCAGACCTGGCCAACATCACGAGGGAGGCGCTTGGGCACCACGTGGAGGCGTGCTTTGCGACATGTCTCCCTTAGAAGGGCACCGGGAGAGGAGCACCCGGCGCTTAGGAGTTCATCGTCAAGGCCACCCAGGAGCTTCAAGAAGCAAGGGCTATGCGCGGCGACCGCTGCCCACCTAGTGCAGCTCCCCATCCAGGCAAGGGTGGCGAGCTGCACATCTGCATCGACATCCCAGGGCTCAATAGGGCCGCATCTTAGGAGCTCTTCTGGCCTTCACACGTTGGGTAGTGTGAGGGTCCACCTCACAGCTATGTTCGCATGCCGTTTGGCCTGCCGAGCATGGCAGCTGCCTCCCAGCGCAACCTACGGAGCATCCTGGCAACTCAGGAGGCCAGGCATCACGCGGTCCTGGCAGAGATGGAGATGGCCCTCAAGGAGCCACCTGAGTCCCCAGAGCCTCCCGAGGCTCAGGGTCTTGGCATCTCATGAGGAGCGACTTCTTCAGCGCGTGCCTTCAGCTACCCCAACACTCCTTCGAAAATGAAACCAAGCGACATTTTCCAAGTTTATTCAGCTGGGAGCGACCCTCAGGCTGCATTATTCCCAGGTCACATGGGCCCGACCTTGTGGCATGTATCCCTTTGCATCTTTAGCTTAATCTACTGGGGCCGCCCCTCGGGCTACATCATCCCCAGTCCACTTGGGTCCGTCCCGATGGTATGTATCATTCTCACATCTATCTAAGCTAGCTGGTTCCCATGCATGAGTTATTTATAGTCATCACCTGCTTTATTGTCACCCACCACGGGAGCCGCATGCCGATAGTTTTTCTCCAAGATCCTTCGCATGAGAAGACTAGGCACGGCGCCTGTGCTCGGGTCCGTCCCTGGAGCATCGATCAACCCAACGGCTAAGCTCTGTCTGGCGGGTCGGCCCCATTCACGTCACCTCCTGGGGTCGTTGGTGCTTGACCTTCTCATGCGATAGCCTCAGGAGATTCGCTCGGCGCAGGTTGCATAACCATCTCGCAGGACCACCACAGTCATCAAGAGCAAAGACCAGGCGCAACCCGCCTTGACGTAGGGCCTCGTGTGTCCAGCGCTGGCTCACCAGTGCCCAGACACACCTCGTCTAGCCCTGCCGTGCAAGCCACGTGTCAGGGCGGGGCTGTACACGCCCCGTGGGCTCCACTCAGAGGGAGCCCTCACCCACGCACCAGTGGAAGCACCGTAAACGAGGCGGTATCTCAGGATCAGAGCTGGTCTTGCACTTCTTGATCTGCGGGAGAGTGCTACTACAACGTATCAGTCCATTACCAATGGCTAACGATCCAAGGGACCTCCCGCCACCAGATATCATCACCAGCTCTGGATCAAGAGGCCGGCTCGGGTTAAAGTCCGGCCCTTTCCTCGCCTTCCCCTGCTTAACGTACTGCACCATCTTGTGGTGGGAGGCCTTGTTGCTAAAGTTCTCTGCATTTTCGAGGTCAGACTCAGAGAATGCCTTGGCCTTCTTGTACGGTGCAATATTGGACATGCCATAGAGGTCGAACAGCTCTGGCACTGGAGCCTTGTTGTGTTTTGACTAAAAGAGAGGAACAGAGTATTAGTTAAGGACTCAAACTAGCACAAAGAATGAATTTGCATGAATCATCAAGCAAACCACACATACCCAGTTTTTCCCGTACCCATGTAGGTTGAGCTGCCTAGATGGTGTGGCACACCTTTCATTTTGAGACGCTTCTCCTTTGCAATGTTGTGGGCGACGCGCCATTGGGGAGAGCACCACTCATCCACCAACGCGTCCCAGCAGTCCATCTTGTCCGCACACCATCTCGGGGGCACCTAAGTTGAGCAACAGAAATTTGAGCGCTACGCCTACGAATAAAATCAAGGAAACTAAGTACAAGGCCTTAAGAATAGGTAATTACCTTCATGTACTTCTCCTTACTCAGATACTTGTCCCGGCACTTCTATTTTCTCCTCTTAATACCAGTCTATGCTAAGTAGTCTCGAACAGCATGCGTCCGAGCCTCGTGCTGAAAGTTTCCAAGTAGGCGCCTGCACTCGGCGTCGATAACCCGAGCAGCGGCCTCCTCCTGTCCTTCAGCACACCTGTAGAAGGTCTGCAATCAAACAAGAAAACACGGATTAGAAGGTCTGCAATCAAATAAGAAAACACATGTAGAAGGAATGCAATCAAATAAGAAAACACAACGTAAATGGCAAAGGAGAAATTACCCAAAACATGGCGATCACAATGTCGGCCACCGTGTCGCACTCGACATCGCCGACCCTATGCTCCGGCGGGGCCGGGGCAGCCAGGTAGTGCTCCCAGGTCATTCCTAGCTCTAGAACCCGGCCCTCACCGGGCAACGTGACCCACCCCGGGAAGCACTGGCGACAAATCACACCAAGGACAGTGTTGGGCCTGCGGACACCATCTTTGTGTGTCCAAGAACTGCAGTATGACAAGGCCAACGCATTAGATATTCGAAGAAACGTCAAGGCAAAAGGTTAAAAAAGAGTAAATGCACTTACCTCTCCCCGTTAGGCGCAATCAACCACCTCTGGTCGGGGGTCGCCGGGGTGGGCGGGAGCTTTGTATGACCACGCTGGTAGACTTTGCGCCCCTCAACCCACTCACCCTCGCTATAGCTATCAGGACTATAGTCTGCACCCTGAACACGACCATGTGCACACGACTCCCTCCAGTCCTCCGATGGGCTCGGCTCCGACTCAGCGTGACCCCGTCTGACCTCCGGAGTCTCGTGGTGTCGGGACCCCGATCCTAGGTCACACCGATCTAGCATGTAACACATCATATCACTTTGTGGCCTCACGCACGGTATTTCCACGGGTGCCACCTTACCTGGCCCGGGACCGTTTGCGCCTTTTGGCTCACGTATATGATAGTGTCGCTAGCATCCATATGACAAAGAACCCGGGCCGACATGGCTAGTCGTGAACCCAAAGCGGCACTAACCCATGGGGACAGGCATACATGAATCAACCTCGAGCATGTCGGTCAACCAACGTGTGAATCCGGGCTGTAGCACTGGGCTAACAGGACTCCGGTGATCCGGGCTGTAGCAGGCTAGGCAGGACTCCGGATGTCACCGCGTGACATTTCCCCGAGGGGACAGACATAGGAACGAAGTGAAACACATGCCGGCCAGTCAAGTGTCCTGAGCAGTAGTGCTGGGCTAGCAGGACTCCGGTGATCCGGGCTGTAGCGGACTACTATCGCTTAGAACCACTAGACTACATTTCCCCATATGATAGGCTGCCAAGGATAAACAACTAGATAGTCGGATCCCACACATACCAAGCATTTCAATCATACACACAATATGCTCGATATGTGTGAATACAACATGGCATCACAACATAACTCTACAACTCAAGTATGTATGCATTAGGCTCCGAGGAGCGAGATATTACAAACATGGGTCTCATGACCCAACAATCATAGCATACAAATCAAACACATGCAGAAGCTTAACATGTCTGAGTACAGACATCTATAAATGAAAAAGGCTAAGAAGCCTGACTATCTACCAAATCCTGCCGAGGGCACAAGATCGTAGCTGAGGTATCAAGCTAAACGTCGAAGTCCACGCGGAACTACTAGCGAGACTGAAGTCTCTCTGCAAAACATAAATTAAGCAAACGTGAGTACAAAGGTACTCAGCAAGACTTACATCAGAACTAAACTACATATGCATCGGTATCAACAAGGGGGGGTGGTGGAGTTTAACTGCAGCAAGCCAGCTTTGACTCAGTGGCTAACCTGAACTACGATTGCAAGCAACTCTTTTGAGGTGGCGCACACGAGTCCACATATTCACCATTCAATACACCACTATGGATCCGCTCCCGTCTCCCTACGAGAAGGCCATCCATAGCACTCACGCTTATCTTGCGAGTTTTAGGGTATCCACTTTCACTTGTCTATGAACTGTTATAGGCAACCCAGAAGTCCTTTACCGCGGACACGGCTATTCGAATAGATCATTTATAACCCTGCAGGGGTGTACTTCGTCACACATGTTTCCACCACTTAGCGTCTGCACACGACATGTGCTCGGCAGACTTCAAGCGAAAGCCGACGTGGGTGTAGACCATGACCTGACTAACCACACAAGTCTCTAGTCCAGGTTTATCGCCTATTCGGGTTCCATCCGCGAGGAGATCCGGCCGGAGTTTCGCTCACAGCCCCAAACGATGTGTGCAGGGTTCCCGAGACACCAAACGGGCACCCGGTACACCGTGCCACAGTGTATCTACCGCATCATAGCCCACCCCTAGGGTCAGCGCTACGCACGGCCGCCAACACATATCCTATAAACACCAGAAACTAATTGCAACTCCTGGACAGAGGACGAGAGGGGTCAGTAAGTCGAGCGGGGTCATATTTCAGGGCCCAACGTGTGGTAGTAGCTGTTTCATGGATCACAAACACAGAACTCAGTTCCTGAGGACGGTTTCAATGAGACAACCCACCATGTACTCCTACATGGCCTCTCACCGCTACCTTTACCAAATCGTGTTCACACACTTAGCTCTCAACAGTAGGACATGTTTACACACCTCCGATTCATCCCCGATGAATCGGACCTGACTCAACTCTAAGCAGTAGCAGGCATGACAAACAAGCATGAATGAGTAGGCACATCAGGGCTCAAACAACTCCTACTCATGCTAGTGGGTTTCATCTATTTACTGTGGAAATGACAGGTCATGCAGAGGATAAGGGGTTCAACTACCGCAACAAGTAACAGATGAATCGTTGTTGTCCTAATGCAGTAAAGGAGAGCAGGAGCGAGAGAGGGGGATTGTATCGGAATGCACAAGGGGGTTTTGCTTGCCTGGCACTTCTGAAGATATCATTGGGTCTTCATCAGTGTCAACGATCACATCGTCGGTACAACGTCTATCGAGAGGGGACAAATACCGGCAACAGAGAAAGAAATACAATCAATGCAATGCACAGTATGATGCATGATCATGACATGTCAATATGCTGTGGTTTGAGCTAATGCAACTAGCTATGATTTAAATGAAGTTGGTTTGAGTGCAAGATTCAAATTCCAACCCCATATATGATTATTTAAATGCCCTTTATTTGTTTTGTCCAAAACAGAGGACAAACATTGTTCAAACATGCATGAAAATGGTACAGATGGATTCCTTGAATTTTTCTGATAATTTTACATATATAATTTATCTTATTTGGAGTTACGGTTGAATTTCTATGATTTTTAGAAGTTTTGGGCATTTTCTGAAAATAAATAAATCATTTAAGATTTATTTAAATTCCAGAAAGGAATTATTGCGTCAGCATGACCTCACAGTGACGTCAGCAAGGTCAACAGCTCGGTCTAGGTCAAACCTGACGTGTGGGGTCCACACGTCAGTGACACAGTCAACTAACTAAGTTAGTTGGCCCTAACTAACTGGGCTGGGCCCACTGGTCAGCGACTAACCCAGCTAACCTAACTAGCTAATTAGCGCTAAATAAGTAATTAGTCGGGCGGGGCCCGTGGGTCAGTGAGAGAGAGGGGGAGGTCAAACCGAGCAGTGGGTCAACCCACGCCGGTCAACGGGTCAGCGGTCGCCGGCGTTTAGTCGCCGGCGATGACAGAGACGGTGGGGCGGCTCGGGAATGCTCTACAGGGCACCATTCGATCCATGGGTTGCACCTACGGGTTCCTGGGAGTGAGGCGCATCCATTGGGGGAGGTGGTAGGAGCTGGGATGGCCGGGAAAGTGGCCGGCGACGAGGTTCAGCGGCGGCAGCAGCTCGGGCATCCTCGGGATAGCGCTACAGAGCACGGGAGGGGGCGCTGTGATTGTCTGCGGGCTCATGGGATCGTGCTGAGCATGATGGTGTGCTCGGACACGAGCTGCGGTGGCTGTGGCCACGGCGGCGACATCGCCGGCGGCGTGGAGTGCTCGGCCAAGATGGGGCTATGGCCTAGAGGTCAAAATCGACCAGGGAAAAAGGGGGAAACGACTCGGGGGCTCACTGTGGTGACGTAGGGATGGCCAGCGTGCTCGGGGAAGCGTCGGTGGCGGCGAATCGACCGGCGAAGTCCGGCGAGCAGAAGCGGTGGTGAAGAGCTCGAAGACGACGGCATGGTGATCCTCGGCTTGCGTGGCTTGGCGAGGAGGAAGAAGGGCACCAGGCGGAGCTCGGGGGTGCATCGGGGAGGCTCAAAGCTGGCTGTGGCCGTGGGGGAGCTCGTCGGCGGCGACGGCTGCATTCGGTTGCGCGCGTGAGAGAGAGACAGAGAAGGGGACGAGGGCGAGGGAGAGTGCGAGAGTGTCAAGGGGGTCCAGGGGGGTAGCGTGGCGTCGCAGAGGCCTAGGGGGGGAGGGGAGCTCGCCAGCGCGAAGCAGGAGCTGGCGCAGCCGGCGTCGTGCTCTGGTCTGCCTCTGCCTACTGGCAGAGGTAGAAGACGGTCATGCCCCTATGGGCTGGGCCTCTACAGTGGTGGGCCGAGGTAAGTGGCCAGGTACTATCTCTCTCTCTCTCTCTTATTTTCTGTTTTCTATTTTGCAGTTTTGTTTTGAATTTGGTTTTGAAGCCAAATCAATTTTGTTGCTTCTAGAAATATTTTTAGAAGCTAAGGGAATTAAACCAAGGCTCCACAAAAATATTTCAGAATTATTGGACCTATATTTATTTAATAGTAAATATAAATCCAATTCAAATAGCTATTGATTTAATTCAAATGCCCAGAATAAATATTTCTGTGAATCCAAAAATATTGGTTTGAATTTTTCCTCTTGCCAATATTTTTAGAGAGAACAGGAACATTTTCTTGGACTTATTTGAAGAGATTTTAATGTTGACTATTTTTGAAGTGATTTATGAGGGTTTCAACTAACCTCAATTCAACTTTCAGTATTTAGACATGATGCATGATGCTCACTCAGGTAAATAGCTACAAGCAAATTCTAGGGCTGTGACAACTCACCCCCACTAAACAAGAATCTCGTCCCGAGATTCAAGACGTGAGGTAAGAAGACAGAGGGAACACCAATAAAGAATCTTCACGATCCGATTGCCCTTCTCGAAGGTGTTGATTCATTGCATCATGTCGATCTTGACATCCTCGCTTTGAGGTCTTCATCGACGCGACGACGACGTTAAGAAACTCAACTAGGATTGATCTTCTCAAAGATCGAGCTAAACAATATCAACTCGCAGAACGAGATGTTGAAATATCTCAAGTTGAGACACAAAACACATCGAGAGGGACGGAAGAACAACGACGGGGTTTGATTTGGTGGGCAACAATTCCACGCTTAGAAAGATGGTGGAGGGTGTCAAGGTGGCGAGGAAATAGTTGCCATGATACCATAACGAGACATCTTAAGGAAAGTGACTCGCAGAAATATTCCCTTAAGTGGAAAAAAGAATTACTTTTGATTCAGAGATCATAGAAACTCTTTATACCAGCCTAAGGCAATCACAAACGATCGCGTGAAGGAGCTTGAAGAAATGGTATACTCATACTAGAATGGATGATGTGGACTACCTTGTTGAAGACAATGCAATGGATGATTTTTGCTTATCTTCGGAAATGGATAGGACCCATGGTAAGTCCACTTTTGAAGATGACCAAGAACAACAGCTACCGAGGTGCAAGCTGGGAACAAGAAGCAAATGTTGGGAATGATTCTAGTAACTGGGGAGAAGGTTCACCGGCAAAGGTGATTCCACCAATTGGATGGCTATCGAACAACTGCGAGGACGGAGGCACATTCCAGTTAATGACAACGTCAGAACCTAGTGCCTGAGCGTGCTCTCAAGAACTTGAGCATTTCCATACTCATCAAGGTCTTACCAACATCCATGTCAAGGATCCTGGCAACTCAACATACCACCATGATGAATGGTGATGGATAATGCAGATGCAAAGGAAGATAACACTTTCTCAAATTTCACCTTAGCGAAGCCAAGGGAACAAAATCTGGATGATCGATCGAGAGACATTTAGCACTCCGCATTCTAATGTTCTCCGTGATGTACTGGTTACCACGGTCATGCTTTAAGCATCGGCACGGCCACCAAGTAGTGGTCGGACTTCGGAATACAATAGATCCATAAGGAACAACTTCTGGAGTAAAACCTACGAAATCCTCATGGGAAGGTGGCCAACTTTCTTCAATCGAGATACTTCAATAATAGGTCTTCCGGCTGGATGTGTTGGCCACGACATCCACTTTACCGGTTATCGAGAGACCAATATTATAGTTCTTGGAAAATGCTCCAACCATCATATTGCCTGAGATTCAGATCTGGTTGGTGACAGGATATTCCAGACTCATTGAGTCTGGAATGGAAAATGAAGGTTTGCAACACAAATCGACGAGATGACGTTGCGAGATTCTCGGGGAATGAACTACGGTAGTAAGCTCCAAAACATGAGCTGGTTCTGCTAAACACATGTGAACACGATGTCCCAGACAAGCATGACCACATGGTAGCCTTATAATGAAACACTACCGAGTTTAGGTGGGGAACCATTATCGAGGATAACAAAGTCCTAACATAAGTCATGATTCTTAGGAAGGAACTTCTTCTCCTTGAACAAATCAATCAGTGGCTTGGTGTGCTAGGGATACATATGGAATGAAGATGATCAGTCTATCAGACCATAGAATACTTCGCACGTGCATGACTGTCTTGGGACGATTCCAAAGGAAGCAAAAACAAACTTTCTCGAATTCACGGCGGCAACTTACACCAGGTGCACATGAATTAGAAGAAGTCACATCTTTCAGCCGGACATATGCTTCATGATCGGGACATGAGGGCAATGCTTATAAAGTTTCCAACACTAGCTGGATGTTCAACACAATCATGGAGGAGACAAAATGCCGCTGATGGGCTCAACAGCAACTCATCGGAATTCCCATATCACTGGACTTCCACCACTATGTGAACAATGTGATAGTATTGGTCAGACCAAAGATATAATGGTGTATGCTCGAGGGACAACCGCAAGTAAGACAACATTACGAACATCATTGGTTCTGATTTGATTTGACGATAGCCCACACTCAAATCAAGGTTTGGACAAGATAATAGATACAACAACTGATCACGGGGATCAGTCGATGAAAATATCATCTTTCTTCAACACACACACAAGGATATCCCTTAGGGATGAGCTAAGTCGGACAAGTTTTCATCTTCCAACTCTCCAAGTTGTTGTTAAGCTTAACCAACTAGCTCAGGGGTATCCAACACAGATTCTTGGAGAAAAATGGTTTATTGAAAAACCAACTTGATCACGAACTCAACATAACGGTCAGATGACAACCTGGTAACACTTCCGAGAAGATATTCGGAAAATCACGAACCACCGGTATGTTACTAAGCTCGAGAACAACCTTGCTTTTCAGGGCAAGATGATATGATCAAAGAATGAGGGATTGGCACAATCCTAATCCATTGATCGAAGTGTGCACCAGAAATATGGACTAGGTAGCACGATCAGTCTTAGAATGATAATTCAATAACCAACGCGCTAAGAATGAGGTATTGTCCATTAACTACCAAGCAACAGAGTTGCTAGGAGTATTGATTTCACACATCACGGTTCACTTGTCGGCTTTCCGGTTGCGACAACACGGGACCGAGGAATGAAGAATGATGGTAAGAAGTATCACTGCGTCAAGAATTCATGAGAGATGTGCAATTCTCACGACGCTCTTGACATAAAGTGGGTAATACTTTAGGGTAGAACAGAACCAAAAGCTGGGTTGCATTTTGATCTGCGGAATACAACCACTTTGACCCGATCCCAGAAATGGATGAGGTACTGGAGTTTGTTTCTCCTAGTCATTCTAAAATAGAACGGCTCGACGGACCACAAGAATAAAAGGCACCGATGAACACAAATGCACAACTATTCCTGACTATCAATTGATAGACGAAGGTCAGAAAACAACTAAAGAGGGACAACTCAAGGAACATATAACTTTCTGAGTTGTGGAGGCATAGATTAGTATGTCGAGCAAAGCTCAACATATTTCTTCCAGATAACCCACGCAGAAAGGTAGAACTGGCAGAGCCACAATATAGAATGGAGAACTCATCAAGAGCACTCTGTCGTGACCTTTTGGTTCAAAAGAACTCCTGCCAAGAATGGTTCATGATAATTGGAAGAAGGAAATACCATGGACCTCGAGGACTATCGCAAGGTTACTAATATCCTAAAGGAACGAGCAAACACTATCAACGTGAAGTAAGTAGGGTGAATCTCGGGTTCAAAACCCAGGAATAGAATGCCTACCAACTAAATGGCATCACGGGATGCTTTCGAGAATGATGGCCAGAATCATCACACTGGGAACACAAAACATGGTTAGATTACTAGGTGGCACTCTAAGACACCTAGGGTCATAATAATAGTTCCAACATAAATGTCGAGGTAACGGAGTACCTCAACTCACCAATTAGTGTGATTAATCTGGCCCAAATGGTCATCAGGAACAGGGGTAAGGATTTGCAAATGCATCAGACTATTTAGAAACCTGGGATGACTCGGACAGCATAACGGCTATAAATGCTCAAAATGATTTGAGACATCCTGCAAAATGGTGGCATAACCACTCAGAAGCACAATATGAAGGTTCGAGACCAACTATGAACACACAGAAGTAGTAGAAACTGAACTGGGCTTAAATCCAACAATCTTAGGCAACTACGGTTTAGTAACACGTCATCCTGATAGATAGATGAGAAGGCCTAAGTCTTAATCCCCGCAGAAAAGAAGAGGTTGACTCAGATCAGAAGGGCATGAGAATAAGGAGTAAAAAGAGCCTTACGTTCCCTTCCACAATCAATTCCCTTACATAACTAAAGCATTTCTAGACTCAACTTCGACCAGTTTGGCTTGGTAATCCTACAGGCAGTCAGGCTCTGATACCAACACTGTCGGGACCCCGATCCTAGGTCACACCGATCTAGCATGTAACACATCATATCACTTTGTGGCCTCACGCACGGTATTTCCACGGGTGCCACCTTACCTGGCCCGGGACCGTTTGCGCCTTTTGGCTCACGTATATGATAGTGTCGCTAGCATCCATATGACAAAGAACCCGGGCCGACATAGCTAGTCGTGAACCCAAAGCGGCACTAACCCATGGGGACAGGCATACATGAATCAACCTCGAGCATGTCCGTCAACCAACGTGTGAATCCGGGCTGTACCACTGGGCTAACAGGACTCCGGTGATCCGGGCTGTAGCAGTCTAGGCAGGACTCCGGATGTCACCGCGTGACATTTCCCCAAAGGGACAGACATAGGAACAAAGTGAAACACATGCCGGCCAGTCAAGTGTCCTGAGCAGTAGTGCTGGGCTAGCAGGACTCCGGTGATCCGGGCTGTAGCGGACTACTATCGCTTAGAAGCACTAGACTACATTTCCCCATATGATAGGCTGCCAAGGATAAACAACTAGATAGTCGGATCCCACACATACCAAGCATTTCAATCATACACACAATATGCTCGATATGTGTGAGTACAACATGGCATCACAACATAACTCTACAACTCAAGTATGTATGCATTAGGCTCCGAGGAGCGAGATATTACAAACATGGGTCTCATGACCCAACAATCATAGCATACAAATCAAACACATGCGGAAGCTTAACATGTCTGAGTACAGACATCTATAAATGAAAAAGGCTAAGAAGCCTGACTATCTACCAAATCCTGCCGAGGGCACAAGATCGTAGCTGAGGTATCAAGCTAAACGTCGAAGTCCACGCGGAACTACTAGCGAGACTGAAGTCTCTCTGCAAAACATAAATTAAGAAAACGTGAGTACAAAGGTACTCAGCAAGACTTACATCAGAACTAAACTACATATGCATCGGTATCAACAAGGGGGGGCGGTGGAGTTTAACTGCAGCAAGCCAGCTTTGACTCAGTGGCTAACCTGAACTATGATTGCAAGCAACTCTTTTGAGGTGGCGCACATGAGTCCACATATTCACCATTCAATACACCACTATGGATCCGCTCCCGTCTCCCTACGAGAAGGCCATCCATAGCACTCACGCTTATCTTGCGAGTTTTAGGGTATCCACTTTCACTTGTCTATGAACTGTTATAGGCAACCCAGAAGTCCTTTACCGCGGACACGGCTATTCGAATAGATCATTTATAACCCTGCAGGGGTGTACTTCGTCACACATGTTTCCACCACTTAGCGTCTGCACACGACATGTGCTCGGCAGACTTCAAGCGAAAGCCGACGTGGGTGTAGACCACGACCTGACTAACCACACAAGTCTCTAGTCCAGGTTTATCGCCTATTCGGGTTCCATCCGCGAGGAGATCCGGCCGGAGTTTCGCTCACAGCCCCAAACGATGTGTGCAGGGTTCCCGAGACACCAAACGGGCGCCCGGTACACCGTGCCACAGTGTATCTACCGCATCATAGCCCACCCCTAGGGTCAGCGCTACGCACGGCCGCCAACACATATCCTATAAACACCAGAAACTAATTGCAACTCCTGGACAGAGGACGAGAGGGGTCAGTAAGTCGAGCGGGGTCATATTTCAGGGCCCAACGTGTGGTAGTAGCTGTTTCATGGATCACAAACACAGAACTCAGTTCCTGAGGACGGTTTCAATGAGACAACCCACCATGTACACCTACATGGCCTCTCACCGCTACCTTTACCAAATCGTGTTCACACACTTAGCTCTCAACAGTAGGACATGTTTACACACCTCCGATTCATCCCCGATGAATCGGACCTGACTCAACTCTAAGCAGTAGCAGGCATGACAAACAAGCATGAATGAGTAGGCACATCAGGGCTCAAACAACTCCTACTCATGCTAGTGGGTTTCATCTATTTACTGTGGAAATGACAGGTCATGCAGAGGATAAGGGGTTCAACTACCGCAACAAGTAACAGATGAATCGTTGTTGTCCTAATGCAGTAAAGGAGAGCAAGAGCGAGAGAGGGGGATTGTATCGGAATGAACAAGGGGGTTTTGCTTGCCTGGCACTTCTGAAGATATCATTGGGTCTTCATCAGTGTCAACGATCACATCGTCGGTACAACGTCTATCGAGAGGGGACAAATACCGGCAACAGAGAAAGAAATACAATCAATGCAATGCACAGTATGATGCATGATCATGACATGTCAATATGCTGTGGTTTGAGCTAATGCAACTAGCTATGATTTAAATGAAGTTGGTTTGAGTGCAAGATTCAAATTCCAACCCCATATATGATTATTTAAATGCCCTTTATTTGTTTTGTCCAAAACAAAGGACAAACATTGTTCAAACATGCATGAAAATGGTACAGATGGATTCCTTGAATTTTTCTGATAATTTTACATATATAATTTATCTTATTTGGAGTTACGGTTGAATTTCTATGATTTTTAGAAGTTTTGGGCATTTTCTGAAAATAAATAAATCATTTAAGATTTATTTAAATTCCAGAAAGGAATTATTGCGTCAGCATGACCTCACAGTGACGTCAGCAAGGTCAATAGCTCGGTCTAGGTCAAACCTGACGTGTGGGGTCCACAGGTCAGTGACACAGTCAACTAACTAAGTTAGTTGGCCCTAACTAACTGGGCTGGGCCCACTGGTCAGCGACTAACCCAGCTAACCTAACTAGCTAATTAGCGCTAAATAAGTAATTAGTCGGGCGGGGTCCGTGGGTCAGTGAGAGAGAGGGGGAGGTCAAACCGGGCAGTGGGTCAACCCACGCCGGTCAACGGGTCAGCGGTCGCCGGCGTTTAGTCGCCGGCGACGACAGAGATGGTGGGGCAGCTCGGGAATGCTCTACAGGGCACCATTCGATCCATGGGTTGCACCTACGGGTTCCTGGGAGTGAGGCGCATCCATTGGGGGAGGTGGTAGGAGCTGGGATGGCCGGAAAAGTGGCCGGCGACGAGGTTCAGCGGCGGCAGCAGCTCGGGCATCCTCGGGATAGCGCTACAGAGCACGGGAGGGGGCGCTGTGGTTGTCTGCGGGCTCATGGGATCGTGCTGAGCACGATGGTGTGCTCGGACACGAGCTGCGGTGGCTGTGGCCACGGCGGCCACATCGCCGGCGGCGTGGAGTGCTCGGCCAAGATGGGGCTATGGCCTAGAGGTCAAAAACGACCAGGGAAAAAGGGGGAAACGAGTCGGGGGCTCACTGTGGTGACGTAGGGATGGCCAGCGTGCTCGGGGAAGCGTCGGTGGCGGCGAATCGACTGGCGAAGTCCGGCGAGCAGAAGCGGTGGTGAAGAGCTCGAAGACGACGGCATGGTGATCCTCGGCTTGCGTGGCTTGGCGAGGAGGAAGAAGGGCACCAGGCGGAGCTCGGGGGTGCATCGGGGAGGCTCAAAGCTGGCTGTGGCCGTGGGGGAGCTCGTCGGCGGCGATGGCTGCATTCGGTTGCGCGCGTGAGAGAGAGACGGAGAAGGGGACGAGGGCGAGGGAGAGTGCGAGAGCGTCAAGGGGGTCCAGGGGGGGTAGCGTGGCGTCGCACAGGCCTAGGGGGGAGGGGAGCTCGCCAGCGCGAAGCAGGAGCTGGCGCAGCCGGCGTCGTGCTCGGTCTGCCTCTGCCTACTGGCAGAGGTAGAAGACAGTCATGCCCCTATGGGTTGGGCCTCTACAGTGGTGGGCCGAGGTAAGTGGCCAGGTACTATCTCTCTCTCTCTCTCTTATTTTCTGTTTTCTATTTTGCAGTTTTGTTTTGAATTTGGTTTTGTAGCCAAATCAATTTTGTTGCTTCTGGAAATATTTTTAGAAGCTAAGGGAATTAAACCAAGGCTCCACAAAAATATTTCAGAATTATTGGACCTATATTTATTTAATAGTAAATATAAATCCAATTCAAATAGCTATTGATTTAATTCAAATGCCTAGAATAAATATTTCTGTGAATCCAAAAATATTGGTTTGAATTTTTCCTCTTGCCAATATTTTTAGAGATAATAGGAACATTTTCTTGGACTTATTTGAAGAGATTTTAATGTTGACTATTTTTGAAGTGATTTATGAGGGTTTCAACTAACCTCAATTCAACTTTCAGTATTTAGACATGATGCATGATGCTCACTCAGGTAAATAGCTACAAGCAAATTCTAGGGCTGTGACACGTGGGGCGAAGACTCGGCGGCCCGAGGCTCGTCGTCGGCCTGAGGCTCGTCGGCCGTAGGCGCGCCTGCCATAGGCTCGTCGGCCGGAGGCTCGTGGAGTGGAGTCCGAGACGGGTCCACCTCAGATGGCTTGATCTCAGACAGAGCAGCCCTACGGTCGGGTGACTCAGCTGGGGGTGGCGGCGAGGAAGGCGTAGCAGCCTTCCTACCTCTCCCGCCGCCACGTCCACCTCTATCAGCCTTCTCCTTCTTCTTACCCCCCCCCCCCCCCCCGACCTCTCCCGGCCGAAGAAGAAGCGACCGTCGTTGTACTCTGCAAAACAAAGATCTAGCGCTCTCCGGAGGCTATGGGGGGGAATGGAACTACCCCTCCCACCACGCGCCGAGGTAGGAGCCTCGGAGTGCTCTCGACCCGCGCCCACCATCTGTCAACACCTGAAATGACAAAGAGTAAGAAGAAGGTGTTAAGACTTATATCCCAAATGCCAGTGCAGCAATTAATTAGATTCTCGTAGTTGAAAGCATTCAGTCATGCTTATTTTAAGCCTTTTCTCATTGTAGTTCATATACCTGTCCGTGGATCACTCAGGTGTCATTTTTTTAATAACTCAACTTTAGTTTGCCAGTAACTAGTTTCAAGATGTTTTTAAAATGCTACTTGCATTCAGGAAGAGAAAATAGTATACTGAGAAGTACCTACCATGCCCCTAGCCCCTACTATGATTTCAGCATAGTTTATGGTATACTAACAAGTACCCACGATATGATGCCTCTGTATTTTTTTACCTGGGCCCTTATTTTAATCTGAGCTGTAGTTAATGGTAACAAGCACCTACGACGCCCCTATTTTATTTACCTGGGCCACTAATATAATTTCAGCTCTATTTGGTCTTTGGAAATGGTATATCTGGAAATAAAGAACTATGCGTGTAATTCTATCATTCTGCAAATTAGTCAATTTTGTAGTTTCTTTCTTTTCCTCAGTGATATGCCAATATGTTTCAGCTCAGCGCATGGAGTAATTTAATGGTCCTTCTCGTGTGATTTACAAGATTGTCAGCAATGATTCAAAAGGTCAGTTCCTTTAGACATAGATGTGGAATAAAGCATCAACCTATTTAATAATGTATCCATCCATCTAGCAACAGGTAGCGCAACAAGCATAAGTAGATAGTGACCCAGACAAAGAAACCCACTAAAGAGATCGTAGGAGTATTGGTGAGCGCTCTGAATCTACAAATTCCTTGATCCATTTTTACATTATGCAAGCATAACAGAAGAGATAAAATGTAGACACTTTTAGGCACATACCCCAAATATGCCTGACGTTAGATCCAGATCAGTAAATTAACAGTATGCCAACTACACATAGCAATTCAGACGAAAAAAATGTAGACAAAAAATGGGAGCACAGTAGCCAGACACTTTGAACTTCAAATATCATAAACTCCTATATGAAAAGGTAAATTCTGACTAATGCTTGTGCAATTTCTGTTACCATCCAGTTTAATTCTCTGTATGTATATGCTATGTATAAGTAAAAATATGCATGCGTTTGTTTTCCTCAGGGAAGAGCATTCCTCTATTTATTTTATCATCTAATTTAATTCTCTTTATATATACATGTTATAAGAAAAAATCTGCATGCGTGCTTTTCTCTAGCAAAGAGCATTGCTCTATTTATCTCGGACCATCATGTCTCATTCACTGGGTTGTTGGTAAGAATATATCCATGTTTTAATGTTTTCCTAACTACAGTTTATAGTTGTAAAATTTGTCATTAAGCTTCAGCAGTTCAATCTTGCAATATCATTACCTGACAGCCTCCGGACACATTCCTATAGAATCTCAATTCTCAAAAAAGAAACCCTATAACCTTAGGAGTTATTTCATTCTCAAAAGTATACTTTTGTTGCAGGGGTAGTATATTGGAAATCAAGGGCAGAGCTCAGCCACCAGCTCCATCTACTCGCATGAACAACAATTTTTGCACACATGTGCGCAATTGTATTTGCTTTCGTGCCAATAACTGGAAAGATAATATTAATGTCCTTGATTTCACCGACAATTGCAGCATATGACGCCAATATAAATTGTCCTGCCAGTTCTTTAACAGAATTAGGAGTCAGGTTCCCAAACAATTATCTGAAACTTACCTTCTCTGACCATCCTCACCTTAACTTTACATCGCACCCGCCTTGCGAGAAGGACAGGTTACTCGGATCCGTGTCGTAATTTTGCCTCACAAGCGTTTTGTTTCTATGGTGGATGTGGCACCCACTCGAATATAATTTTACCTCAAACAACTTTTGTTTCTTACAGTGGTTGTGGTGTGGTGTAATTTTACCTCATACAGCTTTTGTCTCTTACGATGGTTGTGGCGTGGTGTGTGTAGCTCGTACAGGGTGGCTGGGGTGAGGAATAAGAATTGCTCACCCAGGGTGACGAATAGCGCGACCCTTTATTTTAGAGGAACAAATGCTAAGTATAGCTCATTTTAGAGCTATCCTAGGTTAAATAGGTCATTTTTGAGCTAATTAAGGTTGTTATGTCCTTTTTGAGCTAGCTAAGCATATAAATTCATTTTGGAGGAATAAATGCTAAGTGTAGCTCATTTTAGAGCTATCCTATGTTAAATAGGTCATTTTTGAGCTAGCTAGGTTAAAACTTGAACTAATTAATAATATATATGTATATAATAATAATGGAATACCTGACATGAACTTTAATATTAATCTTCATCGTCATCATTAATAAATGCATCATCATCGTCTATATATGCTTCGGGGTCAATAAATGCATCATCCTCATCACTATCAGTAATGACGTGCTCATCATCATCATCAATAAATTCATCAACATCTGGAAGGCCTCCTGTATGTAATCGGTCAAGCATTGACAGGTCATTCGCAGCAGTAACCTCTTCTTGTTCCGGCTCTTCTTGTTCCTGCTCAGGCTCGGATTCACTGCCGCTGTCTACTTGAATGTTCTGAGGTGAGCGGTTCTTGAAACGTTTTTTGGAAAGACGTGTTTCTTGGAACAATTCTCCTTCATATGTGTCTGGATTAATGTGAGGTTCATAATCCTCTTCATTGGGGGGGAGGTGGTCTAACACGTGGCGGCACTTCATAAATGACATGCCAACCTTCGAGATTTGGATCACTTTGGCAGGCCGACGGTAGATAGAAAACTTGGGTTGCCTGTTGAGCCGTAATATAGACATCGGGAACATCCAAATGGGTGCTTTGTTTGATTTCGACTAGCCCTAGATGTTCATGAATCCTTCTAGTCTCTTCCGGCTGGAACCAATGACATTTGAAGACTACGATGTTCGGTGGGTTTGCACCATAGAATAGAAGTTCATAAATTGCTTTAGCTCTTCCATAATACTCGGTATCTCCTTCGCCGATAGCAGAGACACAACAATTTGTAGACTTTCGGTCGGCCATAGATAGCTCTTTGCCATAGGTACGAAAGCGATACCCGTTGATGTCGTATTTGTCAAATGAATGGACCTTATAGTCAAAACCATTAGCGACTTGTGTCAATTCGGCGTCCATAGACTCTGAACTAGCCTACAAGTTCCATACGAAAGGATTTTTGCATTAGCCAAAAATTAGAAGAAGAAATGAAATGGTCTAATGGAAATTACCGTTTGTTTGAACCAAGAGATGAAACCGGGATAGCCGCCTCCATGCATTGCCAGAAGCTCATACTCTTCGACGGAATCCTTTTGGATAACCGCTCCATACGAGAATTTGGCGACGTATCGACTGTATCAAATATCCGGGAATAAGAGCAGTTCAAATGAAGTAGAGGTTATGAAACAATGTACCGAGAACTTACTCGATGTACGGCCGCACTTCTGTTAGATTGTTGAAGATATACAACGTAATGGTCCGCCATTCGTCGTTATCCAACAATAAGGGAGTATAAGCACCGACTAGTGCGAGCTTCCCTTTGAATAGGCTGAGGTTGGATCCACCCTTTTTAGGGTCGCCAACATTGTACCGAGGCTTCGGATTATGCAAATGACGATTTTTGGCTTTGTAGTGTGCTGTCACGAAGTTTGCCGCCTCCTCAGTACTGAATGCCTCGGCCATCGATGCTTCAATTCGACGTTTATTTTTACATTTTGCTCGAAGCGTCTTCTGCATCCTCTCAGTTGCGTAGCACCAACGATTCTGCACGGGCCCCCCAATCGTGCCTTGGTCGGGAGATGCAAAATCAAATGCTGCATGGGATTAAAGAAGCCAGGTGGAAAGATCATCTCCAACTTGCAGATCAACTCCGGCGCCAACTCTTCCATTTCTTCTATCAAGACAGGCGATAATTCTTTCGCACATAGAACACGGAAGAAATAGCTCAGCTCTGCCAGTACTAGCCATTCATCCTCAGGGATAAAGCCACGCAACATCATCGGCATTACCCGCTCAAGCCATATGTGCCAATCATGACTCCTGAGACCAAATATTTTCAATTTTTCAAGGCTCGCCCCCTCTTTAGATTCGATGCATACCCATCGGGGAACATCAACTCCTTGTTCACCCACAGGAGTATTTCCCTCATAACCAGCCTTCCAAGATTGAACCATGCCTTTGGCTTCGCCCAGTTCTTCTTTCCTTTTGGTTGTTTCATGTTTTGTAGCGGTCTATCACATAGAGCCTCCTGATCGACTCTGGCCTTAGGATTATCCTTTGTTTTCCCCTCTATGCCAAACAATGTACCAAAGATGGCCTCGCCGACATTCTTTTCAGTGTGCATCACGTCGATGTTGTGTGGGCAAAGGAGGTCTTTGAAGTACGGCAGATCCCACAAGCATATCTTGTGGGTCCAGGCGTGTTCCGTATTATACCCCTTGAAATACCCTGGATGCTCTAGATCCGGCTCGAGAGCGTTTAACTGATCCAGGGTCTGTTGGCCTGTCAACTCAGGTGGTGCAGAGTTTTTGACATCTCTACCTTTGATGAAGTTCTTCTTGTCTTTTCTGAACTTATGGTGAGGATCGAGGAACTGTCTATGCATGTCGAAGCACGAAAACTTGCCACCCGCCTGCAGCCGACGAAACCCAAGAGCTGCCTTGCATGTGGGGCATGGGAACCTTCCATGCACACACCAGCCAACGAATAGCGCATACGCCGGCAAGTCATGCATCGAGTACATGTACCACACACGCATTAGGAAGTTTTTTTTGTAGCGGCGTCGTATGTCTTGATCCCATTATCCCAAGCTTCTTGTAGTTCATCCTTAAGCGGTTGCATGTACACATTCATATTCTTCCCCGGATAGTTAGGCCCCGGAATTATCAATGTCAGAAAATGTTCTTTCTTTGCATAATTTGTCCGGGGGGAGATTGAGTGTAATGACAAATACAGGCCAACAACTTTATTGGGCTACCATCATACCAAACACATTGAACCCATCCATGCTGATGGCTTCTCGAGGATTCCTTGGATCTTCCGCTTTTTCATCATGCAATGCATCGAAGTGTTTCCATGCAGCACCATCCGATGTGTGTACCATCATCAGATTCCCATCTGCATCCCGTTCGGTTCTTTTGCCCAATTTGTGCCATATCATCTGTCTGGCCGTCTCTTCGACCATGAATAGACGTTGAAGTCTTGGTATGATTGGCATATACCGAAGAACGTTAATGGGGATTTTGGTCTGACTCTTCTCACCCATACCGTTGTCTACCTCAACATACCTGGAAGACTTGCAAATGGGACAATAGTTCAAGTCCGCATACTGGAGCCTAAATAAGGCACATCCATTCTCACAGGCATCTATCTTTTCATAGGGCATCTTAAGTACACGGAGGATTTTTTTTTGACTGGTACAGGTTTGTAGGCATTATATGGCCTTTGGGTAGAAAGCGTCCAAATAGTGTCACCATCGCGTCATGGCATTCTCTGCCCAAGTTGAATTGAGCCTTCAGAGCCATTACTTGTGCGATGACATCCAGCTGACAAAGCTCGGTGTGCTCGTGGAGAGGACGCTTCGAAAACTCCAACATATCATTGAAGGCCTTTGCAGATTCCTCCATCTCATTGTCCGAATCCCGAGCATCATCAAAGTCTTGCACCATGTCTTCCATCCCGGTACCATGCTCGTCAGTGCGACGACGGCCCTCCTCAGCTCTGGAACGTTGGGCAGACTCACCATGAAATGTCCACATCGTATAACCGGGCGTAAAACCCCACTTCTGCAGGTGTTTGCTCATTTCAAACTCTGACATCTTACGATAGTTGTCGCACTTGACATAGGGGCACCAGGTTGTTTCATGTCCATTTGCAAATGCGGCTCTGATAAACCCCTTGCTTTTTGTCATCCATTCAAGGGTCATGTCTTTCTGACTAGGGTGACCGGTGTACATCCACGCACGATCACTCATCTTGCCTAGCTACTGGACACACAAGAAATACATACATAATTCAGCAAACCATATATTCATCAGTTAATAGAGTTTCTCAGTTTTATTACGTCCATGCAACCTAGACGCTAATAGGTAAAGATAGGTCCTAATCCCACCCGAGTATGTGTAGATTGGGTTCGTTTTCCCATGCTCTGCTCCGGATCCAACACAAAATTTCGGCAGCACCTCCCCATTGTTCTCCTGATACACGTCTCGGCAATAAGCAGAGAGGATGTGTACCCGGAGAACAACAGGGAGGCACTGATGAAATTCTGCATCGGATCTGGAGCAGAGCATATGGGAAAACGAACCCAATCTACACATACTCGGGCTGTCCATGGATAACGTTGGACAATTCGAAAGAATCACGGTTATAAATATGCAAATGCATGCATATTTATAGATGTAACCCTTTCGAACAGGAGACACATAGTGGTCACGCATACTGATGATTCAATCTAGCTATAGCTAGCATGTTTCATCGGCACGAAGACCGGAACATAGAAAATGATTGGGGGAGGAGGAGATGTCATTTTTGCTCACCCACGAACGTCGGGGCAGAGCTCGTTCAACGCATAGGGAGGTCGTCGAACACCAGACCCTCGCAGCGACGAAACAACCGCACATTTAAATCCACCCGATCAACACAAATATACATGCCTTTCAGTGTGCACTTAAATAGTCTGTCCACTCTACAATGTGATTTTTTTCAGTAGGGTATAGGCGAGAACTCATAGACATCTTACCTTGGGCAAGAAGTGCTCAAGCGAGGAAATGAGAGTGACCAAGGCTGGATCAAGCCTAATCTCCTCCTTTACCTCCCTTAATGTTGTTGCTGCATCATCAGCATCACCCTCCTCTGCCTTTCCTCCGGGCAATGCAACCTCCCCTGCAAATCTCAAGTGGAGAAAACAAAATCAGATAGGGTTTATCCAGCTCGTGTCTAGGTTGGTATCTATTTGTGAACCTGATTGTTCAACTATAAAAGCTAAGTAAGCCAAACCAGCACTAAACAGAAAAAGCTAGGTTAAAAATCCTCTTAAAATTATAGGACAACCTCTTAAAATTTCTTTCTCAGATAAATTCATGGGATAACTTACATTCAGATTTTATCTGAATTCATGACGAATGCGTAACTAGGCACGTAAAGTTTGAACAAACAAGTATGAAATGAGTAATTTGGAATCTGCGGAGTAGCACATAGCAGTGCCAAACAGGTCAAAATGCTTTCTGCCACCCAATTTATTATCTAAAACGGAAAAACAAAGTGGACATGAAATAAATTAGACGGCATGCACACCCGCTATTGTGTAAAGCATGCGTGTGTATCTCTCCTTTCCCCTCTGATATATCTCATATGAAACTGTACCCGGAGTGGATGAATTAGCTTTCTATATATGCGACATAAGAGAGCGAGGAAACATAAGGAAGCACTCTCTTAAAGAGGATTTCAAGGAATCAAGGAAATATGAGCCAAAAAGATAAGGCTAAATTAACCTTCTATATATGCAAAATAAGAGAGCGAGGAAATATAAGGAATGAAAAAGAGGCTAAAAAAAGATGTTGCGTGTATAATTTATAAGGAGGAGAGGGACATGCACGTTGAATCATCTTTCATGATCAAGGATGAAATATAGTAGAAACAGAATGCAAGTATGGCGGTAATGCAAGTAGAAACAGATTCCAAACTGCATTACAACTATGGTGTTGATTGGGACCTAATCCGTTGAGCAACGGTCTTGATTTCGGTATCATGGCGGAAGAAGCCGTGCTCTCAGCCTACGAATGGAACCAAGTATGATACTTATATTCTTACCAACAGAAATATAAAGATACACATTATGTGCTATACCCAGGTAATGGTTTTGGTTGGGGCTTAAGCTTTGGGGGGAGATGAGAGCAAGATACGTGATAAAGGCAAGGTGGTTGCTTTTCTATTTCCTGCTTAACTTCCATACATAGGTACATCTCTTTTTATAAGCCAAGGATATAAGCGTGGTGATCAAATCCTGCCTTTAATTCTAGATTCTCTGTGGAGTTCCACACAGAAAAATAATGTATGCAAGGGGGTTGCTTCCAAAGAGCTGACCAAGATTTATATTTATGAGGTTTGCAAATTTTAAATCTTTGAGAAACCACAAGGTAATGGGATTTCAGAATAACATACATATTTTTGAATTTTGAAAAATATAAGTCTTTTGTTGGCAGCTAATTAATATTTCGGATTTACAATTTAGCTTGTGTAGGTGCATTTCCCTTCCAAAAAAGTTTCAGAGTTTTTTTATTTGTTTCGAAATTAGTAAATTATTTTGTGCGTATAGGGTGCCCTGGCTTCACTCACTACTTTATTCAAAACTTGTAATCAAGCAAATACGTAAGACAATTCAAACTTCGGATCACAAGGCACAAAAAATCCCACATGCACTAGTGTCATGCATATCTATTTTTTTGCGAATATATCTGATTTGGTTGGGTTCTGAAAAAGATAGCCTTCTTAGACTGTAGTCATTACTCCAACAGGTAAACTTGTACATGAAAACAAGTTCTTGTAGTTAGGGGTATAAGCAAATCTTTAGCAGTTTCTACAAGAACGCTTTCACTACACATTCCATGCATATCACGTGGTCATTTCCATGCGTAGAAAATAACATATACTAGTATAGACAGATTTATGGACCGATTTAATACAAGAGGCCAAGTTACTGCATTGGATCGCACACGTCATTCAGGAGAGACACACCATCTTTGATGCCGTATAGGGAACCGATGGAGCATAGCCCCAAGAGATTGGAATGACTTGCAAAGGAGGTTATGGCCCTGTTTATTTGGGCTTTTACTTCTGTTTTTGCAGCTTTTCTATTTTGGTAAAAAAGACACAAGAGCTCCAAAATATGGGCTTTTTGCTTCAGATTGTGGCTTATAAATCAATATTGTTATATGATGGTATAAGCCAAAAGCCGAAGCAAAAGGCACCCATTTAGAAGCTTTTTATTTACTTTTTTACCAAAGCGAAAAGCTGCAAAAGTAGAAGCAAAAGCCCAAACAAACGGGGCCTATGTCCCGGCTTGGGTGACATCCATGTAACTTGATTTTTAACCATTGATTTCATGCTCAGTATCACACTGTTTAGATAGGCCCTCATTGATTTCAATGATGCAATAAACATTTCTAGTAAATATGTAATGTAGGTTTATATATTTATGATATGGTGGTCGGGGAGATAATGCAAGTAGGGAATCCACTTTGTAGCTAATTAGATCAGTGAGCTAGCTGCTCAATGACTACATATTGATCACGTCACCGGCTACCTCCACCCATAATATATCCATCTCTAGATGCTTTAGAAATGGATTTAGTTGAGAATGATACAATAGTCGATCTACTCAAAAGAACGTAAAATAGAGCAACACTAATCTTGGCCAGCTAAATTAAAACAAGAAAAACACATTAAGGGTGCAAGGGAGATAACATTTAAGAGAGAGGGGAAGAGATCCTGCTCGGGATTCAGTTAGACTTGAGAGAGGGGAGACGGTTGCTCACAGGAGGATGGCGCGGTGGCGGGAAGGACGCAGGGGCAGACTCCGGTGGCGGGGAGGGCCGTGGGGAGAGGGCGGCGCCGCGGCCTGGAATAGTGGAGGGGCGAGCGTAGGGGCAGGCTGCCGTGGAGGGGAGGGGCGGGGGAGGGGCGGGCTGCGGTGGCGGGGGAGGGGCGGGCTGCGGTGGTGTGGAGCGGCAGGCCAGCGTCGGGAACGTGGGGCGGGGGCGCGCGGTGGTGGGCGGGTGAGGTGGGGAGAGAGAGAGAGGGTGGGCCGGGCTTGGAGAGAGAGGGGTGGGGCCGGGCTGGGAGAGAGGGGAGGAGATTTTTTTTTGAGAGTTGGGAGAGGAGATAGTCCCACCTCTTTGCCATCAGCCACCGGATGGCAAAAGCCCACTTCTTTGCCATCAGCAAGTAGATGGCAAAGCCCCACCTCTTTGACATCAGCCAGCTGATGGCAAAGAATCTTTGCCGTCAGCTGGCAGATGGCAAAGAGGTCGGGCTAGTGGGCCGTTATAGCGCCGTTATCCACTGGGCCCACCCACTTCTTTGCCATCTGCCAGTGGACGGCAAAGATTCTTTGCCATCCGCTGGCAGATGGCAAAGAACTGGCTGATGGCAACCAGGTTCTTTGCCATCTGTTTTTTGTAAGGGGATGGCAAGGACGTTCTTTGCCATCCGCTGGCAGACGGTAAAGAGATGACTGATGGCAAATTCCCTGTTTTCAGTAGTGTAAGGACACCTAAATGCCAAAGCTTGGGGATGCCCCAGAAGGCATCCCCTCTTTCATCTACTTCTATCGGTAACTTTACTTGGAGCTATATTTTTATTCGCCACATGATATGTGTTTTGCTTGGAGCGTCTTGTATTATTTGAGTCTTTGCTTGTTAGTTTACAACAATCATCCTTGCTGTACACACCTTTTGAGAGAGCCATACATGATTTGGAATTTGTTAGAATACTCTATGTGCTTCGCTTATATCTTTTGAGTTATATAATTTTGCTCTAGTACTTCACTTATATCTTTTAGAGCACGGTGGAGGATTTGTTTTATAGAAACTATTTATCTCTCATGCTTCACTTAGATTATTTTGAGAGTCTTGATAGCATGGTAATTTGCTTTAAATCCTAATATGCTAGGTATTCAAGAATAAAAAATTCTCTTATGAGTGTGTTGAATACTATGATAAGTTTGATACTTGATAATTGTTTTGAGATATGAAGATGGTGATATTAAAGTTGTGCTAGGTGAGTAGTTGTGAATTTGATGAATACTTGTGTTGAAGCTTGTGATTCCCGTAGCATGCACATATGGTGAACCGTTATGTGATGAAGTCGGAGCATGATTTATTTTTGATTGCCTTCCTTATGACTGGCGGTCGGGGACGAGCGATGGTCTTTTCCTACCAATATATCCCCCTAGGAGCATGCGCGTAATACTTTGCTTTGATAACTTGTAGATTTTTGCAATAAGTATATGAGTTCTTTATGACTAATGTTGAGTCCATGGATTATACACACTCTCACCCTTCCACCTTTGCTAGCCTCTCTAATACTGCGCACCTTT
Organism: Triticum monococcum; assembly: GCA_034509565.1. Taxonomy (NCBI): domain Eukaryota; kingdom Viridiplantae; phylum Streptophyta; class Magnoliopsida; order Poales; family Poaceae; genus Triticum; species Triticum monococcum. The sequence continues at coordinate 375,784,573 of CM067842.1, read as the reverse complement.
TGCCGGTATCATACACCTACCATATACCTTCCTCAAAACAGCCACCATACCTACCTATTATGGCATTTCCATAGCCATTCCGAGATATATTGCCATGCAACTTTCCACCGTTCCGTTTATTATGACACACTCCATCATTGTCATATTGCTTAGCATGATCATGTAGTTGACATCGTATTTGTGGCAAAACCACCATTCATAATTCTTTCATACATTTCACTCATGAGTCATTGCATATCCCGATACACCGTAGGAGGCATTCATAAAGAGTCATATTTTGTTCTAAGTATCGAGTTGTAATTGTTGAGTTGTAAGAAAAATAAAAGTGTGATGATCATCATTATTAGAGCATTGTCCCAGTGAGTAAAGGATGATGGAGACTATGATTCCCCCACAAGTCGGGATGAGACTCCGACGAAAAATAAAATAAAATAAAGAGAAAAAAAGAGGCCATAAAAAAGAAAAGAAAAGGCCCAAATAAACAAAATGGGATAAAAAGACAGAAGGGACAATGTTACTATCCTTTTACCACACTTTTGCTTCAAAGTAGCACCATGATCTTCATAGTAGAGAGTCTCTAATGTTATCACTTTTCATATACTAGTGGGAATCTTTCATTATAGAACTTGGCTTGTATATTCTAGTGATGGGCTTCCTCAAAATGCCCTAGGTTTTCATGACCAAGCAAGTTGGATGCACACCCACCTAGTTTCTTTTTGAGCTTTCATATACTTATAGCTCTAGTGCATCCGTTGCATGGCAATCCCTCCTCACTCACATTGATATCTATTGATGGGCATCTCCATAGCCCGTTGATATGCCTAGTTGATGTGAGACTATCTTCTCCCTTTTTGTCTTCTCCACAACCACCACTCTATTCCACCTATAGTGCTATATCCATGGCTCACGCTCATGTATTGCGTGAAGATTGAATTTTTTTTGAGAATGTCAAAAGTATGAAACAATTGCTTGGCTTGTCATCGGGGTTGTGCATGATTTAAATATTTTGTGTGGTGAAGATAGAGCATAGCCAGACTATATGATTTTGTAGGGATAACTTTCTTTAGCCAAGTTATATTGAGAAGACATAAATGCTCTGTTAGTATGCTTGAAGTATTATTATTTTTATCTCAATATGAACTTTTGTCTTGAATCATTCGGATCTGAATATTCATACCACAATTAAGAAGAATTACATTAAAATTATGCCAAGTAGCACTCCGCATCAAAAAAATCTGTTTTTATCATTTACCTACTCGAGGACAAGCAGGAATTAAGCCTGGGGATGCTTGATACGTCTCCAATGTATCTATAATTTTTGATTGCTCCATGATATATTATCTACTGTTTTGGACATTATTGGGATTTATTATCCACTTTTATATTATTTTTGGGACTAACCTATTAACCGGAGGCCCAGCCCAGGATTGCTGTTTTTTTGCTTGTTTTAGGGTTTCGAAGAAAAGGAATATCAAACGGATTCCAAACGGAATGAAACCTTCGGGAACGTGATTTTCCCAACGAACAAGACTCGGGAGACTTGGACCCTATGTTAAGAAAGAAAGGAGGAGGCCACGAGGTAGGGGGCGCGCCTACCCTAGGCGGGCCCTCTACCCTCGTGGCCCCCCTGTTGCTCCACCAACGTACTCCTTCCTCCTATATATACTTACGTACCCCCAAACGATCAGATACAGAGCCAAAACCCTAATTCAACCGCCGTAACTTTCTGTATCCATGAGATCCCATCTTGCGGCCTGTTCCGGAGCTCCGCCAGAGGGGGCATCGATCATGGAGGGCTTCTACATCAACACCATAGCCTCTCCGATGAAGTGTGAGTAGTTTACCTCAGACCTGCGGGTCCATAGTTAGTAGCTAGATGGCTTCTTCTCTCTTTTTGGATCTCAATACAACGTTCTCCCCCCTCTCTTGTGGAGAACTATTCGATGTAATCTTCTTTTTGCAGTGTGTTTGTTGAGACCGATGAATTGTGGGTTTATGATCAAGTCTATATCAATAATATTTGAATCTTATCTGAATTCTTTTATGTATGATTGGTTATCTTTGCAAGTCTCTTCGAATTATCAGTTTGGTTTGGCCTACTAGATTGATCTTTCTTGCAATGGGAGAAGTGCTTAGCTTTGGGTTTAATCTTGCGCTGTCCTTTCCTAGTGACAGTAGGGGCAGCAAGGCACGTATTGTATTGTTGCCATCGAGGATAACAAGATGGGGTTTTCTTCATATTGCATGAGTGTATCCCTCTACATCATGTCATCTTGCTTAAGGCGTTACTCTGTTTTTAACTTAATACTCTAGATGCATGCTGGATAGCAGTTGATGAGTGGAGTAATAGTAGTAGATGTAGGCAGGAGTCGGTCTACTTGTCTCAAACATGATGCCTATATACATGATCATACCTAGATATTCTCATAACTATGCTCAATTCTGTCAATTGCTCAACAGTAATTTTTTGACCCACCATTGAATACTTATGCTCTCAAGAGAAGCCACTAGTGAAACCTATGGCCCCCGGGTCTATCTTTATCATATTGATCTCCTACTACTTAGTTATTTCCTTTGCTATTTCCTTTTCCTTTATTTTACTTTGCATCTTTATCATAAAAATACCAAAAATATTATCTTATCATATCTATCAGATCTCACTCTCATAAGTGGCCTTATAGGGATTGACAACCCCTATTTGTGTTGGTTAAGAGGATTTATTTGTTTTGTGCAGGTACGAGGGACTCACGCGTAGCCTCCTACTGGATTGATACCTTGGTTCTCAAAAACTTAGGGAAATACTTACGCTACTTTGCTGCATCATCCCTTCCTCTTCGGGGAAAACCGACGCAGTGCTCAAGAGGTAGCATAGCCCTTCACTTCACCCCCATTTGCACTAAGACTATAAATAGACCTCTCCCTCCTCCTTTCTATGGTTAGCATTGGTTTAGCTCATATTTACAGACAGAGCATTGCTCATCCACATCAGATCTACTGCATGAGAGAGACCGCGGCCTCTACGGAGAAGATCCCTTTGGATTCAAGACCTCCTTGCGGAGAAGAACTTCAAGACCTCCTCACGGAGAAGACCGGTTACCCCCTGTATCGTTCATTGTTGACTTTGGATCTTGTATCTTCCTTTGTGTTCATGGATCTAGCGCATGTGTGATCATTCTTGTTGGTTCGAGTGTTCTCTTGTATTCCCCTCGTGATTTTCCCCTCTTTTCCCACCTCATGTTCTTCGTGTTCATCGCGGGAACCACTCCTTTCGTGAAAGATCGGCCCATAGGGTTCCTACCCTACATCAATGAGGTTGATCAAAATCAGAACTAGGTGCAACCACCAGCACCACAACCACCAGGTCGTCCACATGCAAATAATGGTAATGGTAGGGATCCCCCTCAGGTACGAGATCATGACCATCTCCCTAAACTGAAATTGAATATTCCACCATTTGAGGGGAGATATATTCTTGATATATATATTACTTGGGAGTTAGAAACTGAACAACGTTTTACATGGTTACAATATGCCGAGGAGAGACATGTTCCTGCTGCTGTTTGTGCTTTCACTAGTTTTGCATGTGTTTGGTGGTCTGAACATTGTATATTATATCCTATTCCAGCTACTTTGGGCTGCTTTGAGAACCTCTATGCGTACTCGTTGGGTTCCACCATATTATCAACGTCAATTACTTCAAAAATTGCAGCGTTTAAGACAAGGAAAAAATTCTATAGAAGAATACTATCAGGAATTACAAACTAGCATGATTAGATGTGGTATTGTTGAGGAGAATGAAGCTATGCTTGCACATTTTATGGGTGGATTAAATAGAGAGATTCAAACCATTCTAGAGTATAAGGAGTATACTAATATCACTTGTTTATTCCATCTTGCTTGTAAAGCTGAACGTGAAGTGCAGGATCGACAGGCATTGGCGCGAACTAACTTTTCTGCAGGTCGATCTTCATCATGGACACCACGTGCATCCTCTACTTCCACTGCACCAGCACCTCCACCAGGTGCCACCTCCAGCCATGATACAAGAAAGCAAGCACAACCACCACTATCTGCCAAGAGCACACCTGCTGGGCCTACACAGAGTTCTTCTTCTTCCATGGCATCAATAGGGCACACAAGTGATATTATTTGTTGTCATTATAAGGGAAGAGGACATTTTGCGAGAGAATGCTAATCTCAGCGTGTGATGATTGTTACTATGGATGGTGGTTATGAATCCGCTAGTGACTACGATGAGGAAAACTTTGGCTCTTATTACACATGAAGAATACGGTGGAGATGATTCTGATCATGAGACGCAATAAATGGCTATGGAAGATGCTGACAGGTATGAATGTTTAGTTGCTCAACGTGTTTTGAGTGTGCAGGTTACACAAGCTGAGCAAAATCAGAGGCATAATTTGTTCCATACAAAGGGAGTTGTGAAGGAACGTTCTATTCGCGTCATCATAGATGGATGGAGCTGCAATAATTTGGCTAGCATGGAGATGGTGGAGAAGCTATCTGTCACCACAAGACCACATCCACATCCTTACTACATCCAATGGTTCAACAACAGCGGCAAGGTTAAGGTAACACGTACTGTTCATGTGCATTTTAGTATCTCTACATATGCTGATTATGTTGATTGTGATGTGGTACCTATGCAAGCATGTTCCTTATTACTTGGTAGACCATGGCAATTTGATAAAAATTCTGTACACCATGGTAGAAACAATCAGTATACTCTTCTTCATAAGGATAAAAATATTACGTTGCTTCCTATGACTCCTGATTCCATTTTGAAATATGATATTAATAGAGCTAATAAAGCAAAACAGGAGAAAAATAAGAGTGAAAATCAGATTGTGGCAAAAGAATTTGAGCAACAAATGAAGCCTAATAATAAACCATCTAGTGTTGCTTCTGAAATTAAATTGAAAAGTGCATGTTTACTTGCCACCAAATCTAATATTGATGATCTAGATTTTAGCAAATCTGTTTGCTATGCTTTTGTGTGCAAAGAGGCATTATTTTCATTTGAGGACGTGCCTTCCTCTTTGTCTCTTGTTGTCACTAACATTTTGCAGGTGTTCGCTGACGTCTTTCCACAAGACCTGCCACCGGCATTACCACCTATTCGAGGGATAGAGCATCAAATTGACTTAATTCCCGGTGCATCATTACCCAAGCATGCACCATACCGTACCAATCCAGAGGAGACGAAAGAGATTATGCGTAAAGTACAAGAACTGCTCGACAAAGGTTATATGCGCGAATCCCTTAGTCCTTGTGTTGTTCCTATCATTTTAGTGCCAAAAAAGGATGGTATGTCGCGTATTGCATTGATTGTACAGGCATTAATAATAGTACTATTCGTTATTGATGCGGAGCGTCCCAAGGCCATCCCCATGGACCAAACTACATCTTCTACAACACCTCTTGGACCCATGACACGAGCACATGCAAGAGCTCTTGAAACCGAGGTGACATATCTCCTCTCACATTTCCACTTTGATGCACATGAGACATGGCTACTACCTCATACAGACACTTTGTGCATTCTCAGGTATCATGGAGAAGCAAAGGAGTAAGGAGAAGAGGAAGAGGAAGATGGGCGTGAAGACGGAGACGATGGAGAAGAAGACATGATGAAGAAGAAGCTACAAGCTCCGGATGACCGGTCTGGACCGGACGTCCGACAATCTCCAGGCTCCGGACGTCTGACCCAGAGCGGATGTCCGATGCCACCGCACCCGAGCCAAATCTATGGATTTCCGAAACCCAGCGGACGACCGACGCCCGGACGTCCGACCCCGACCGGACGTCCGACAAAAGACCACCCGAGCCGAATCTACGGACCTCCGACAGGCACCAGACGTCCGGTCTCTCGCGAGCCTCCAGACGACCGGTGACTCCCGGACGTCCGACGCGTGTGTGTTGTTTTTGAGCTGGGCCACAGCCCATGTACCCCTTAGCCCCCTCTTTTGCACTAAGACTATATATAGACCTCCTATTCCTTCTAGCTAGGGTTAGCAAAGGATTAGCTCATATTTCGCGTGAGAGCTTTGCTCATCCACTTGGTTACCTTCTCCTCGGAGATTCAAGCCTCCTACAGAGAAGATCCCCCAAGCGGATTCAAGACCCCTCTTTAGGGAAGAACATCAAGACCTCCTCACGGAGAAGACCGTTACCCTTGTATCGTCCTTGGTTTACCATGTACCATGTGAACCCTATGTATGCGAGGATCTAGCACATGTGTAACTTGTTCTTGTTGGTTTAGTGTTTCTCTTGCGTTTCCCCTGTGATTTCCCTCATTTCCCTCCTCGTGTTCTTCGTGTTCATCGCGGGATCCGCTCCTCTCGTGAAAGATCGGGCTATAGGGTTCCTACCCTACATCATGGAGGGGAGTATATATAGTCTAAGGGACGAAGGGTACATGGGCCTCGTCCCGGATGCACTGCAAGCAGGCAGGGATGGCCGGACGTCCGGGCGACGGGCCGGATGTCCAGGCATTCGCGGAGGGCTGAATGTCCGGGCTGGAGGGGCCGGTTGTCTGGGCTGGTGGGGTTGGACTTGTTGCTCTCGGGTTCGGCGGTGTCCGGATTTCCGGGCACGAGGCCGGATGTCCGGGACTTGGCAAGGCACCGGATGTCCGGGGTAGACGCCAGATGTCCGGGGCCTGTAGCACTTGGCGGCTGGGAGGCTGTTGTTGTAGGGGTTGTCTCCAGCGGCCGGATGTCCGGGCCTGGGGCCGGATGTCCGGGTCTTGGAGCTGGCTCCTTCTTCTTCCATCGTCACTTCCGCGCATTCTTGGCCTTGGTCCTTGGGTTCTCCATGGTCTCCTCGGGTGTACCTGAGTATGCACAAGGTCCGCGCTTGAAGTAGCATCCATGTCTTACATGCGGAAAGGGAAGATTCAGAAAGGAGCGAGTTCACCTTAGGTCCAAAGGCGTATGCTTGAGTGTACATGGGGATGATCGTAGGATGCTCCGCATCATCTCCCCTCTCTTGGGAAAGATCCATCCTCGGATCATGATCCTCATCACCATGGAAACGGTTGTTGTGGACGGAGTTGAAGACATTGCGCAATCCAAGGACTCCAATGTGTCGCCGGAGTGGTATACATGTAAAAGGAGCAAACACAAACGACACTCAGAAATACAATGGTTAGTGCACACAAAGTGTCTATCAAGGAAATATGAGTCTGTGCGGCAAGAATGTTCATGACAAAACATATGAAGCTTAGCAAGATGATATGGAATGAGATGTAAAGCATTCATGGGAGCAAAAGCATTCATTATGCACACAAATGTATTGTGAATGTGATCAATGCAACCACGGTGCAAAATGATGTCATAGAGAGATGGTTTATCAATAGCATGAATATGGCAATGGATGCTCAATATGAGTATGTGATCATGCAATTGATGATGGGCAATATGATCATAATGTATATATATGCCATCAAGGAAGATAACAACAAATTTGCTAAGAAAGTGCACAAGCTCATATATCATGGATTTAATGGAAATTGATGCAACACGACAATCATAATGTGAGTCAATCCATGCATAATGCAAATTTGTCGTGTGTATGATATGTCCATCGAGCATGACATGTGTGAGCACAATCAACAAATAAGGAGGTGTTGGTGCACCAATGCTCGATGTCGTGGCATGAGTGGAGGTTCGAAGGTGCTTCCAATAAGTCCGAGCGCTCCTCAACTTGAAGGTCCATGGGTTCCATCTCCAATGTCGGTCCTCCATCTAATAGATATAACATCTAGACAAGAAGGAGGAAACAAGAATGAAAGAATGGCCCATCCAATATGCTTATTGGAAGATGGCTCAAAGTGATGAGGACATGACTACTGTCAGTGTCAAAACTGGCGGATCTCGGGTAGGGGGTCCTGAACTGTGCGTCTAGGCAGATGGTAACAGGAGGCAGGGGACACGATGTTTTACCCAGGTTCGGGCCCTCTTGATGGAGGTAAAACCCTACGTCCTTCTTGATTAATATTGATGATATGGGTAGTACAAGAGTAGATCTACCATGAGATCAGAGAGGCTAAACCCTAGAAGCTAGCCTATGGTATGATTGTTGTTCGTCCTACGGACTAAAGCCCTCCGGTTTATATAGACACCGGAGAGGGCTAGGGTTACACAGAGTCGGTTACAATGGTAGGAGACCTACCTATCCATATCGCCAAGCTTGCCTTCCACGCCAAGGAAAGTCCCTTCCGGATACGGGACGAAGTCTTCAATCTTGTATCTTCATAGTCCAGGAGCACGGCCGAAGGTATATTCCGGCTATCCGGATACCCCCTAATCCAGGACTCCCTCAACTACCTTGGATACGACCAAAAATATTGCATACATGCATATTTGTCAGGTGATTTCTAGTGGAAACTATTCTATAATCTATTTATGTTATCCAGAACAAAAATACTTCACACATTTTTGTGTTTTGTCTAATTGCATGTGTATGGGACATTTGTACAATCCACATATGAAGATAAGGGAAAAGGAGAAGTTTAGGTTCTGTTCAAAAAGTCCTCTCATGTCACTTTTGGGCCAAGAGAAGATAGAGTCCAAGTCTCTCACGTTTTGGATTCAGATTCGGACTGCACAGACATACCTGACTCTATACCTGGCCATACCTTGGGCCGGGCCTACCCAAGCCCGACGCAAAAAACCTAGGCCCGAGCCCGGCCCGGCCCGGTCGTCGGTCCTGTTTTCTGGGCCCGAGCCTGGCCCAAACACATAAAAGCTCGTCGGGCTTCGGACCGGCCCGACCCGTCCTTGAAGAAAACGCGAAAACGATGGGCCCGGGCCTGGCCCAGCCCGGCCTTCGGGCTCAAAATCTAGGCCCGAGCCCGGCCCGAGAGCGGCGTCGGGCCGGGCCGGGTCGGGCTTTTTCGGGCCGGGCTGCACATGGCCAGGACTACCTGATTCAAAACGCCAACAACTTTTTCACACGGACTCCGAATTGGGTCATTCTTTTTCATGCTCTTTCCAATCCAATTGGATTCACCTTCAAATTCGCCTGGAACATTGAGATATCGACGAAACAATCTGACGATGCAGCAGAATCCGAGTCAAACAACAAGTTCAAAGGTGTTGCATCACCTCCACTTGGGCCCATGAGCCTTGTACAACCTAGGGTTGGTTTTAGGGTTCCTTGGGATGTCCTCCCACCTCCTTGGCCACCACCCCTTGCTCCTATATAAGTAGATCCATCTAGTAGCTTTTTCCTTGGGATTTGTTTAGTTAAAAATTAGCCGTTGCAACTTCATGTACTTCGTTTGTGTCCAACGACCAGACCAAGACCGCTTACGGATCCCCACCATTATTAATACTTCATATATATTTGCAATATTCAGATTGCTTTATCATATTCTTGCTCGTTCTTCAATTGCTTGCAGGAATAGACCTTCGTGGTCAGGCTGACTGTGCTTCCGACATCGTCAGTAACCTCATGAGATTGGTTTAGCGATTGCTAAGGCGCAACGTCTTGCACGTTTGTAGTCGGATAGTCAAAGTCGACTCCATCAAATCGATAGTTATCATCTCATCGAAAGATTGGGACACCCTCGCCTCTATCAAGTGATATCAGTTTTCAGGTTGCTCGGTGAGAATCTCCAGTTTTCCTAGATTAGAATTATTTTCTTACCTATTGTCCAAGAAAAATCCACAAAAAAGTTAGATCTATTCATCCTTTGTCCAAGCCAGTCTGAGCCTTTGCAATTTTATTTTCATTTCTTGCATAGTTGAATTATCGGTTGCATCGTCGTGTCGAGTTGTTGGTCTTAGTGTCTAGTTCATTTAGAGTTTCGAGTTCTGTTCACATTAGTCGGGTCGCCGCTGCATTGTTATCCCTTCTACTGTCCACCACTTATCCATCAATTTCCACCACATGCTACCCATCGTTCACTGTCACAATCATAATTGAGATCGTTCACATCTTTGCTTGATCCAATCTGCATCTTATCTTGTTTGTTTTGGAAAGAGCGAGAGAGAAAAAATGAGAGAAAAAAGTCAGAGAAAAAAAGAGAATTAAAAATAAAAAAGTGTGAGAAAAAAAGAAGAAAAAAACAAAATTCGGATCTATCTAAACTCAATCTCGTAGTTGAATTCGGATTGGAATCTGTTTTGTGCACTGTTTAGTAAAACAGGCATAACTCTCTCATACGAAGTCCATTTTGGCTCCGCGAGTACTCAAATGAAAGCTTGCGACGAGTCGCATCTAAATAGTTGTAGAATCTAATTCAATATTTGGCACCTCAAAACCGGCTTTTAAATAGGTCTTTTTGCCCACGCACACATCTTATTCCAGTTTTTCAGGCCAGTTAGAGAATTTTTTGACTCCTCATATCAACTCGGAATTGAGTGATTCATTTTGCGTTTGAAAGCTTGAGTCAATACCATTCTTGAAAAAATTATCAAAAAATTGGCACAAACTTTTCCAGAGAAAAGTTGGAGAGAAAGTTGTTGATATATCCTGCTTGGCTGTTGTTTGACATCCTTATCTTTACGGCTATTGTTTGACATCATTATTTTGCTGTCCAGAGCTACTTCATATCCTTTATTGATGCTAGTTGTGCTACGGCGTGACCTCATTAGTGTTCTAGGCTCGTGTCTCTAGTCCGGTCTAGCCTAGGACCAGCACAGTACCGTCGTTGAGCGTTTCTTCAACATTGCATCTCTGAATTGATTATTGCTAATCTTTTGCTACCATATACTTAAGCCTTCCAAGCTCCACATATTTCTACACCGTGTTTACGCACTTTCCCCTAGAAATCGCTTTACTCAATCTTCAGAGCTATTTGACACCGCTGGTTGCCGATCACCACCTGTTGCATGGTAAGAACTTGTAAGATATTGAGATTTGCTATACTATGAGCGTTTTACCACCACTATCAAGTAGTTCATAGGAACATTTTTTTGGATTCTGTTTCTTGTTTCTACTAATCATGACAGGATCTAGAGTCAATTCATGGGCTTTGTCGATCGTGGGAAACGTGACGCCTCCTTTGCAAATACCACAATCGTCATAAGAGGTGCACAAACATCCAAATGCACATGACCAGGTTAATGTATCTATACCACCATTTAGTGGCCATTTTAGACCTGCTTTATATATTTGCTTCCCATAAATTTGATGAACATAAAAAGGATAAGGTTGCGGTTGGTTCTTTCAGTGGTTATGCTTTGGTTTGATGGAGTGAATATGTTCGGTTACACCCTGATTATATACCTACTACTTGGGATGATTTGAAACTTGCCATGCGACATAATTTCGTTCCCGCTTATTATACTCGCGACATGATTAAGAAGTTGCAACATTTAAAACAAGGTAGTGACACTGTAACAAAATATTATGATGATTTACAAACTACCTTGTTGCATTCCTCTTTGGAAGAAAGTGAAGATGATTTTATGGATAGATTTTGGGCAGGATTAAACCGTGATATTCAAGAGATATTCATCATGAAGAGTGTTATCCTAAGGACCATTTGTTTCGTCTTGCTTGCAAAGCTGAACAGGAAATAAAATGACGTGTTGCCCATGAGGAGAACAAGCGCACGGTGCACATTTGATGCGGAGCATCCTATGGACATTACCTTGCCAAGAGTCCGTTCGGCGAGTGACACGTGCGACATCTACTTCACATACACAAAGGTGAATCACATCATTTACACGTGCTCACTTGACCCCTTCGAGGATGGTATACAACTTGACACTTCTCCCGTGTGCATGCATAGGTATTGTCGGAACGCTACGGACAACGTGGAGGAGTGCAAGCGCTAAGGAACACCTAGACCATCCGCGAGGGAAGCGTGAAAGCGAAGACGGAAGAAGAAGGAGATGCGGAGTCTGCAGCGACCGGACGACCGGAAGCCACCGGACGTCCGACACTCTACAGCGCTCGGACGACCGACGTCCGCCGGAAGTCCGGCGCGACCACGCCAGGACCAGCCAGGAGATCTACAGCGGTCGGAAGACCGACAACCTCCGGACGTCCGATGGGTCCCAGCGCCCGGACGACCGGCGCCGACCGGACGACCGGTGCCACAACACCCGATAAGAATCAACGGACATCCGACGTGCGCCGGACGTCCGGACCGTCCTGAGCCGCCAAACTTCCGACCCCCACCGGTCGTCTAGTACCTGCCTGTGTGCAGCCGTGGGCCTTTGGCCTTGTACCCCTCTCCCACTTACCCCTTCGTGGCTAAGACTATAAATAGACCACCTCCACCTCCTTTCTAAGGTTAGCAAAGGATTAGCTCATATTTTGTGTGAGAGCTTTGCTCATCCACTTGGTTACCTTCTCCTCGGAGATTCAAGCCTCCTATGGTGAAGATCCCCCAAGCGGATTCAAGACCCCTCTTTAGGTAAGAACATCAAGACCTCCTCACGGAGAAGACCGGTTACCGTGTATCGTCCATTTTGACTTTTGATCGTGTATTTTCCCCTTTGTACTCAAGGATCTAGCATATGTGTGACTTGTTGTTGTTAATTTGAGTTTTCCTCTTGTGTTTCCCTTGTGTTTTCCCTCATTTCCCTCCTCGTGTTCTTCATGTTCGTCGCGGGATCCGCTCCTTTCATGAAAGATCGACCTATAGGGTTCCTACCCTACATCATCTTGGTATCATGAGCCACGTTGATCACGATTTCGGAGCCTCCCCTCTTCGTTTTCTAGCTTGATTTTGTTGTGTTCTTCCCCAATTTTGAAAATCCCCACCAAAAATAGCCCCAATTTTTTTTGTGATTTGTTGGTTTGATGAAGTTTTGTTGGATTTGATCCGTAGATTTGCTTGGTTTCAAGAGGATCTAGCATCTCCCCAAGTTTCCCCATCTTTCATCCACTAAATCTCCTCATTTTTACCCCAAAATCCCCAAATTCCGCCCAAAATCGCGTTCCGAAACTCGCATGTCGCGTTGACCCCGACCCCCGGACGACCGACGCTTTCCGGACGTCCGGAGCCCCTGGAGCGACCAGACGTCCGACCTTTTTCGGACAACCGGAACCCCTAACCCGAGCCGAATTTACAGATTTCTGAGCCCGCCCGGACGTCCAGCCCCCGGACATCCGACCTTGTCCGGACGTCCGTAACCTGTAGTTTCAGATTTCACTGAAATTTTGTTTTGGCATAACTAATTCATCCGGAGTCCGATTTTCACATTCTTTAGCTCGTTGGAAAGCTCTTGGCATCCTCCTTCCCACAAAAATACCACCAACATCTTTTGACTCCATCAAATTTTGTGAATTTTGGCATCTTTGCCTAGGGCTTCCACCACATCATGCGCTATACCACCACCGACTTCCGCAACCTAACCAATTTTGTTCCCCATCGCGTTAGTGGTTGCTTGAGGAGTGATTTGAGTCTTCTAAGGTGTCTACGCTACTTAGGGACGGTTGCTTCTTCATCAATCACCACCACCACCATAACTTCCGCATAGTTTTGCCCACCTCACACTCCCGCCACCTTGATTTAACCCAATTTTGTTTGTGTTGTGAGTTGTGTCTCCTGAGGTGTTTCGGCTACTTAGGGACCATGCTTCCAACTCCGACACCATGTATAGTCCACCACCTTACCCTCCATTTCCGCATTGCGTACTCCACAACCCATCATTGCAGTTCCACAATCCCTTTGAGCTTCTGCAACCACCACCGCATTCCCTCTACCACCATTTGACATTTGAGATGTTGAGTTTGCGGTTTTTCCGTTTCCTAAGGTGTTTCGGCTACTTAGGGACGAGTCTCCATCATCTTGGTATCTCCATCAAGATAACCGCCACTCATCGTCGCCAAGGACGGTAACCTCCATATCATCTTGGTATTGTGGTATCCCTCCATTTTATATTCCCTTGCCATTGCATTGATAACCCCCTAGCCCATTTTTCAATCACTTGCCTATCGAGACTAGCCATATGAGTATTATCGGCAACGTTACTTGTGCACATTAGTGAACTGCACCATACATTGCACACATACCATATCATATTGGTATCATATCATCCCTTGTGTCACAAGATTGTTCCCGTATATACCCAATTGCTACCTTGGTTTGTCATTTCGCATCGTGGCCATATCCAAAAAAAAGAATAAAGCTTTTAAGCGAGCTTGTAAGCAATAGCCATAGCATCATACCACATTGTCATATCTGATCATCTTGGATCACACCACCGGAACATACATACATAGCATACTTGGGATAGAAAGATCATACATTTTGCATCTTATAGGTTGTGCACAAGTGTCGTACACGCCTATAGAGCAATCGTGCTGGCGTCTCTCTTGAGTTGTGCAACATGAGCATTTTCTGTGGATTTCACATTTTGTGCTCATTCCTTGGTTGCACGACCCCATTTATCTATCCATGTGTGTGTTTCCGTGTACCACATATTGCTATTGGTCTACTTGTTACACTTGCGAATTTGTGAATCTCTTTCAACATTATTGACTCTTGCTAACATTTTGCATCAAATTTTTTGTGCCACCATAAGCCTTATTTGTGTAGGTGTGAGAAACCGACAAGATTTGGTACAAATTGTGCTATTTCCTTGTTACATCATGGAGTGATCATTGATCCATCTTCAACTTCGGTCAAGGTACATTTGGTATCGTTCTTCTCTTTCTCACACTCATATTTGCTCGAGTCTTGTGATGGATAGGCAAGGCATTTCATCTTCGATCTACAACAACAACAACGAGTTCGATGCCATGAACAACTCCAACGACGCCGAGATGCAAGCTCAAATGGAGGAGATCAAAGCCCTCATCAAGTCGTACAAGCGATCTTCCTCATCTTCGAGAAGACGCGCAAGAGCACATGCCTCCGAGCTACCATCTCCGTCAAGATCACATCGGCATCGACACCATCACCAACAAAGACGTGGAGGTCAAGAGCTCAACACCACCAACCGCTCAACGACTTCACCATCTCCCTTGGCATCTTCGCCAAGCGACTTCAAGGCATCTTCGCCTACGGACATACGACATCTTCGCCCACAAGCACATCAAGAGAAGCTCCCCAAGCTCAAGTCCGTGACTTCCACGAGCTACCACGTCCTCAACATCCACCATGAGATTCCTTTCTATGGAACTCTAGAACCCGAGGAGTATCTCGAGTGGGAGCGTTTGATGGACAAATACCTCAAGCTGCATCAAGTTCCTCCCGAAGATCAAGTGAAGTGCGCCATAAGGAACTTCCATGACTACGCGTCCACATGGTGGCTTCACGCACCTTCGGAGACCCACAACATGAGTTGGCCCAATATGAAGAGAGCTTTGCGGGGAGAGTACGTGCCTCCAACCTACATGGAACAACTTCAACGCCGATTGGAGAACACCATCCAAGGATCTAAGTCCATCGACAGGTACTTCAAGGAGATGAAGATTGCCTTGCGACGAGCCGGCGTGGACGACCCCATTTCAATGAAGTTCCACTTCATGATGGGATTGCACAACGACATCTCCAAGACGATCTTCCTCGAGAACTAAAAGGCCCTCGACGACAACTACATTGGCGCTCTCAAGGCGGAACAAGAACTCATGAAGGCTAAAGTTTCTCCACCCCAAGCTCACTTCGCGATGACCAAGCTCCATGAGAACGAGCATGAGGCTAGTACCACCACGATGTCCAAGCCCAAAGAGCTCCAAGATGATGCTCCCAAGTTTGACTTCACCGCCATCCCTCTTTGTGGCATTGACAATGCCGAGTCTACCATGACTCTTTTTCAAGACGGTGCGGCGACGAGTACGACTACGGAGACCCTGAAGGACCAAGCTTTGGAGGCGACCGACAAGGTGGCGAGCAAGGATGATGCTTCCATCTTAGGAGGCAAGAGTGATGATGTGCCATCTTCGGCCTTCATCCACGATGACGACAACGAGATGGTTGAGAATGGGATTTTCCCTTCGACCATGGCGACGTATGATGACTTGAGTGACTTGTGCCACCATATTGAGAGTGAGAGTGACTTCACCACTAGCCCCATATATGTGTTACCACAATTCCCATGTGAGGAGAGCCACAACCCCCACCACTTGAGTGAGATGAGTGACTCCACTGTATGTGAGTTTGTCGGCGTTCTGGGAACGGGGGTCCCCAGACTTGCCTACCTGCGGCCTGCGGCGTGGCTCAAAGGGGGCCCAGCACAACCCATCTTCATCAACATAAGACTCAAGACCCTCGCGAGGGGCCAAGCCTCGCGAGGCGGACGACACGGAGCTTCCTCGGGCACGGCCTCATCAGGCTGGCTCACGAGGAGGCGGAGAGATCAAGGCGGGGCACCTCGCGAGGTGCCCATGACGCAAGCCATGACGACTCAGGGCGCCAGGCGGATGCGAGCCCGCGCGGCGTCCTCCTTTCCTCTTTGGTGCAAAGGGGGCATGCGCAGCCGCGGAGTACTGAGGCAAAGGTTGCCATTTCGGTGCAACGAGACCAAGACCAGGAGGACTATGAGATGGAGGTCACCGTGGAACCCAAGACGGCGTCATCACCAGAGCTTTGCGCATGCGAAGACTGCTTTTGTCAGGATAGTTGATACTTGCTGTCCCCCTTCAAATTAGCCCGCCATTGTTGGCTCCCTTCTCGCTAAATATTTGGGAAGAGGACCAGGGCCTCTATAAATAGGACCAGCCACCCACATAGCAAGGGGTCTCTTTGATCGGTTAGAAGCAGAGAGAGAGAGAGAGAGAGAAAGAGAAAGGTGACTAAACTCCTCCCAGCAGTTCATCGCCCCAGCCAAGAACATACCCTCGCGAGGATGTTCTTCCTTGTATTGTTCATCATCATCAGCCCCAAGAGGCAATCCACCAACCACACACTGGAGTAGGGTATTACACCACAACGGTGGCCCGAACCAGTATAAACCTTGTGTCTCTTGTGCAGTTCTTTTAGTAGCCTAGATCTTTGCGAGACGGAGAGGTAGAATGCATAGTCTCCGCGCGCATCCCAGTGTTCGAACCTTAAGGGTCTGCCGGAACCTGAAATCCGACATTTGGCGCGCCAGGTAGGGGTGCGCCGGAATTCGTCTTCCACTGCTCCATGCCCCGTCGCGTCGTCATCACCATGCCCGACGACCAGGAGGGCAACCCCGACCCATGGGTTGCGTGGCCCGCCCGCGCAGAACCGCTCGCCTCGGGCGACCCCGTTCCCCAGGCAGCTCATGGTCCGCAGGGCGCTGCGGGTCACGGGCGACGCGGACAGACTTCGACAACTCTTACACCACGGCAGGCACGGTCGGCAGCAAGGCCTCCAATCACGCCGCGACCACGACATCGTACACCCGCCGAGAGCAGGCGAACTCGAGGGCCGCGCTCATGGTGGCCCGAGAGCTACTGCGGTGCAGACTGCTGGAGGGCAGCCACGATGTGCTGCTGGAGCGAGTGGCGGAGCTCCTGGGCTTCGCCGCCTCGGGGGCTCACCCCTTCTCCACCCAGCTCCCATCTCAAGCCCAGGGCAACCCGCGCGGGGGCTCCGCGCACGCTCGCGGGCTCCAAGGCTACTCCGACGCCAGCGAAGCTTTCAGCACCGGACCGGTGGCGGCACTGTCCCCGCCCCTGGCCTGCGAAGAAGAAGGACTCAACGCGACCCGCGGCCCAAGCGGGCGGCCGCGTTGCCACCCCGCAGTGGGCGTGACAGGCGGGACCGTGTGGCATGCGGGGCATCACGGCATGGCATTCGGGATGACGGCGTCGGAGGAATACGTGGCCCTCATGATGGACCAAGGACACCCTCACGACAACGGACAAGGCTCGCTCCTCAGCCCAAGCTGGGGGGACGAGGCACTAGAAGCTGAGCCTTTCCAGGAGCCCCAGAACGGTGCCGCTGGCCACGCTGGCGGCAACGATTATCGGGCACTGCTAATTCTTCAGGAGCAGGTATACGCTAACCATGGCTTGCAGGAGGTGCAGGTCGCCGCGGCAAGCAGCTGCCCCACTCCCACAGTCTCCTACCCCTCGGGAGGAGGGCGTAGGGGGCTGCAGGAGAGGGGCCGAGATCCGACATCACCACCGCGGCGTTCAGAGCAAGGTGTTCTCAGGAGGTAGGTCCTCTGCTGGGGAGGTGCCTCAGGGCCTGCCCCTGGCGGAGGACCCATGGTCGTCGGGGGAACCGCTCGCGACCGCTCTACCCCATCGGGTGGCGTCCTGGGTTCCGGTCGTTGCTGATGGCACTAGAGTGTGGCACAAGACAGGGCCCTCGTCTGGCGATATGAAGCAAGGCTAGTACCTGTGAAGAAGGCCCAGTGCCTGTGAAGCTCACCGCCCTGTGACACTCTCACGTAATAATGAGTGGGGTTGTACACGCCCCAGAGTTTCAGGGGTGCCGGCCTCTGGCCCTGGGGCTCCCTCCCACGCCCAGTGGACAGCACTTAGCTCCGTGCTGGTGAGAAGACGTCCAAGACTAGATTTGGTGCCGGACGCGGCCTTTTGTCTGCTTTCATTGCCTTTCCCTTTGGCTGTAGCTTTTCCCCCGCTGGATTTAAGTTGGATTCGAATTTCAGATTTGCGTGTGTTCGGGGAAGGGGTGCTTATTCTCGTTCGAGCCGTTTCTCGTGTTCTGGTTACCGCTTTGCCACAGCTGCCTCCCCTCGCGAGCCCCTCACAAGTCGGGTCAGTCCTGGCTCGTGCGCAACCCAAACTGCCGTTGTTGCTCCCTCTCGGGAGGATTTTCGGGTGCCTACGGAGGTTGTCCTGTTGGGAAAAGGCCCAGAGCCTGTGAAGCAAGGCGAGTGCCTGTGAAGCTATCGCGTTTTGGAAAAGGCCCAGAGCCTGTGAAGCAAGGCGAGTGCCTGTGAAGCTATCGCGTTTTGGAAAAGGCCCAGAGCCTGTGAAGCAAGGCGAGTGCCTGTGAAGCTATCACGTTTTGGAAAAGGCCCAGAGCCTGTGAAGCAAGGCGAGTGCCTGTGAAGCTATCGCATTTTGGAAAAGGCCCAGAGCCTGTGAAGCAAGGCGAGTGCCTGTGAAGCTATCGCGTTTTGGAAAAGGCCCAGAGCCTGTGAAGCAAGGTGAGTGCCTGTGAAGCTATCGCGTTTTGGAAAAGGCCCAGAGCCTGTGAAGCAAGGCGAGTGCCTGTGAAGCTATCGCGTTTTGGAAAAGGCCCAGAGCCTGTGAAGAAGGCAAATGCCTGTGAAGCCGTCGCATTTGGGAAAAGGCCCAGAGCCTGTGAAAAGGCCAACGCCTGTGAAGCTCCCTACCGGCGACACTCTCATATCCTATGGATTCAACTAAAGAACACCCCAGACGTCATGCCCTCCCACAGGCTGCTTCGGGGCTTGCGCGAAACAAAGGTAAACCAGCCAACCACCAGGTGCGGGCGCTCATGCAACATGACAACTACTAATATGATGAACACAAGTTTTACATGAGGGGATTCCCCTCCCAAAATGCTCTCACAGCCATCAGGTCAAAAACCTGAGTTCTATTCATGGAGGGTGAAAAAGACAGGGGCGATATACACTCACTCGGACCAATCCCCCAATGCGTCCTCGGAAGCACCTCCTGAGCCGTCGTTGGCCTCGCCGAACTCACCATCATCGTCTCCGTCGCCACCAGCGGCGTCAGGGCCGTTCACAGCACCGCCCTCGTCAGCAGCCACGATCACGTCGTCATCATCCGAAGCGAAGGCCCTGACAAGGGCGTCCACGTAGTCTTCTACCCAGTGCGCCAAGTCACCTCGGACGGCCTAGGGAACTGGGGCGATGACGGCGTCAAAGTCGAAGTGGGAATCCATGTTCAGGAGATGACTGAAGACACGGGAAAAGGCGCACCCGAGCAGGGCGCGGCTCCTCTCTTCCACCAACGTGTTTGCCCTGGCCGACCGCGCCTCCACCTGCGTCACCATGGCAGTGAAAAACTGAAGGTTGCCAGCATAGTTGGCTGTGTGCGGCTCACCAACAGCCGCCTCACAAATGTTGCCCAAGGCTGCACTAGCCCTCTCCCGGAGCGTGGCGAGCATGGGGCCGTGCATGTGCTCCAGGGCCTGCCGCTGACATATCTCATCCGTGTTCTGGCGCGCGAAGCCCTCAGCTTCCTCCACCCGCTGGCAAAGATGGAGCATCTCGGCCTAGGAGGCGGCTAACTCCCCTGGCGCTACCTCAAGGGCGGCCCGGGAGGCGTCGGCCAGCCGCGTCGCCTCCTCCCGCTTGGCCCTCAAGGCTGCGGTCCTCTCTTCAGCTTCGGCCCGAATCAACTCCAGCCTCCCCTCGAACTCGCGCTCGAGGTCTTGGCATGCCATCACCACCCGACGTCCGACCTCCTCCATGACACGAGCTTCCCGTGCGGCGACATCGTCCTCCACCTGCGTCACCAAGCGCTCCCTCGTCTCCAGCCGCTCGTACTCGCGGGTGCGTTCTGCCGCTTCCAGCGTCAACGCTTCTTCACGCTTCTGGAGCTCAGCTGGGTCGCCGGAGGCCACCCGGATCGACGCAAAAGCCAACTCGCGCAGCTCCACTTGCTCCTCCAGTGAGTGGCACCGGGCCAGGAGCTCTCGAGCCCGCTCCTCCGCCGCCTCTCGCCGCCGGACAGCTCCCCGGGCCTCCTCGGCGGCCTGGGATCGGGCCACTCGAGAGGCCTCCAGTGACGCCTCCGCCTCTTCATCGTCAAGATCACGCTGACGGCGTGTGAGGGCGATGGCAGCCTCCAGCTCGCGCCTCCCTGCAGCCAGGCGTAGGCCCTCGGCCTCCAGGCGCGCGTCTTCGTCAGCAAGCTCCTCCCCAAGCAGGTTCACCGCGTCAGTCGCCCTTCGAAGGAACCCTTGGCGGCGAGTGCGGCACTCCCGGGCGCGCTCAAGCACGTCTTCCACACCATCATCCTCCCCAAGCAAGCGCCGGGGGCCATGAATCATCGTTCCTCCTTCGGGCAGGGGGCTGGGGACTGGCGCCCTCGCGACGGCCGGGCATGCCGCACCAGAAGCCCAGCCTAGAGCCAGCCCGTCTGCAGATGAAGGGCGCAGGGGGTGCCTCAACCAGTCGCAGTCCACGACCAGACGAGAAGCCCACGGCAGACTAGCTATTCCCCGAGAGGGCCCACGAAGGAAATTCGGGGGCAATGAAGGGCCGCGGTGCACCTCGGGATGGTCCACCCCTTCAGTCGCCCTCACCACAAGGGCAGAGCTGCTCGGAGCACTTGAGGATGGTAGAGGGGGCGAAGCCAAAGGAGGCGGCACCTCTGCTACTTCCGCGAGCTCGGCCGGAAGGGGCCTGCAGAGCAAGGATCAGTGAAAGCAACAAGAGGATCAGGAGCCAGAGAGGGAGAAGACTTACTCGTTAGTGGCGAAGTACTTCCTGCGCTTCAGCACGCGACAAGGGAAGTCATCACCCAGGGCCTCCCTTTTCCTCTGGAGGGCTTCAAAGTCCACGCGGAAGCGGCCTAAGAGAAGAGCGCATGGATCAACCTGCGACGAAGACGGAGCATCGGAGCGATCCGCGTCAGGGGCGCTTGCCTGACGCGTGCCATCCATCGCCTCGCCAGAAGATGCAGCTGGGGCCTCCGAGGCCTCAGCCCCGGGCGCTGGGAGCGGCTGCTTGCCACCTTCAACCACAGCGGCACAGGTCCCAAGAGCTATCCCCTCGAGAGCATCACCCGGCGCTGCCACCTCATCAGGAGCCCCCTCGACCTCCGGCGCCTCCTGCCTCCCTGCTCCGCCACTTGAGGAGGAGTCGCCTCGGCCGATTGGAAGGGCAGTCACCAACAC
This sequence comes from Triticum monococcum, assembly GCA_034509565.1. Classification (NCBI taxonomy): domain Eukaryota; kingdom Viridiplantae; phylum Streptophyta; class Magnoliopsida; order Poales; family Poaceae; genus Triticum; species Triticum monococcum. The sequence goes on along the minus strand of CM067842.1, from coordinate 375,762,864 downwards.
GGGATTCTCACAAGGTCCCTGGAGGCCGGCGGGGCGCAGCCCCCACTCATCAAAGACGGGCATCTGCTTCACGAAGTCGGCCCTGCTCTGGCAGAGATACAGCAAGGCCCCTCCCTGCCGGACATTGCCGGGGTTGGGGTCCCCGGCCAAGGTCAAGAGCGTCGACTTCAGCACCTCAGGAGCCAGGTCCTCTTCCTGGAGCCTCATGCTATCCTCGCGCCCACAGAAGGCCCACATCCGGCGAGATTGGCGTTGAAGGGGAGCAACACGGCATAACAGGAACTCCTTCACCACCTTGGGCGCTGTCACACCGAGCTTCCTCAGGAGCGCGAAAGCGGCGCCAGACCAAGACGAGCCGGGGGCTCTCGAGCGTCTCCTGGCCCCAACCCGAATTGGGGACAGCAGGTGAGGTTGGCTCCGATAGCAGGGGGCTAGGCACCCCTGCGTCCACATTGTAGCGACCAGACCTCAAACAGTCTGATCTCTGTGCTCTGGTGTCATCCCTGGATCAGTAATGCTGACACCACATAGTACTTCGAAGGATTTATAGCAAAGTGGCAATCACACACTTATTACAACGATGTCTCAAAAGAGAACTTATTACAATAATATGGCTTAAGGCCATCTAGTGTCGATAACAGCGGAAAACTTGGAAGATAAATGGGTCCATCAACTCCAATGGCATCACTGAGTATAGAACCACGACCTAAAAGCACCTTAATCGTCGTCTAAAAAGTCTGCAACATTAACGTTGTAGCTCGAAACAGGTCAGCACATGGAATATGCTGGCAAGGTAACACATACAGAGTAATGAAATGAAGCAGCTATACTATATGCATATTTGGCTGGTGGAAAGCTCTATGGTTACTGTTTTGCGTAAAGCCAATTTTTCCCTACTGCAAAGGAATAAATTTACTTAACTATCATGGTGGTTGTTAAACATTGAGAATGGTTGACAGCATCCTCAATCCCAATTAAAAGTAATCATTAAAACCCAACAATATTAATTAGAAGTAACATGATGAGATTCACATGATATTCAAGTACTAGATACTGAAGATTGTCCATAACCAGGGACACGGCTAATCATGATTAGTTTGTTACACTCTGCAGAGGTTTGCGCACTTTTCCCCACAAGACTCGATCGCCTCCGTTGGATTTCTCGCACTACCCATGTTTGAGAAACGGATGACCGAGACACAGTCTTTCAGAAACGCAAGCACCTTATGATGGATAGACCGGTACACCTACTTTCCCCTACATCTGCTAGTCTACCCTGTAAGAGTTCGCATGACTTAGTCAACTATGCCAGAGCCCATAATGGCTTGTGGCTGCACACATAAGTATTTAGCATGAAAGATCTTATGATCCCTTTGAGCCTGGGTGGCGGTCCAAAATAAAACAGGCAAGTCCTGATAGACATCAGGTGCCTCAATCCACCCAGATGTGTGTTTAAGTTGCCACCTTAGATAAACCATTAAAATTATCAATCTCACATCTGTCATGGATATCACTCACCCAATCCACGTCTACTAGCATAGCATGGCATAATAAGCAAACGTAGAAGTAACTCCCAAAGGTTTCATGGTAACAGGTAATAGGTACTACCTCATCTACTTCCCATCCCACAATTTAATTAGATCCTAATCATGCAATGTGTGAGGATGGATCTAATGCAATAAAACTGGGTTGTAGGAAAGGTATGATCAAAGTGTTACTTGCCTTGCTGATGATCCGCGAGTCCTAGAGATTCGAAGTAACAGGCGGCGCAATCTGGGTAATCTACCGTAGACAAACAACAAGCATACAATAAGTACTCATCTAATGCACAGGTAAAATTCGAACAAAAGATCAAACCAGATAGTTCAACTTAAGAACTCCGGTTGCAAAGAAAGAAAGAACCGAACAAAGAAGCCGAAAACAAACGGCGGAAAACAACTCAGTTCTAGCAAGTTGAAACTAGGTCAAATTTTACAGTAGCAAAAACTTAGTTAAAGTTGATTAGTAGGAACGGCGGTTTCGAAATGAAACTCCAGGTGCTTGAATCACCTGATTCCGATAAACGAGCGAGAAAATAGACTAGAAAGAAGATCGGATCTGAGATCGCGATCGCGGAATAAATCCGACGAGAAGACAAAGAAGAACGGTTGAACGAACGGACGTTCGTTAACCTAAAAGAATCTGATGATCACGTTCGTTTAGGACGAACGGTCCGGCGAACGGTCTTGAGGCAACTAAATCGGAAAAGAAAACGAATCCGATCTAGGGTTTCGAAAAAAGAAAACCGAACGAAAACCGATCTAGAAAACCGGAACGGTTTCGCGAAGAAAAGAATCAGAAAGAAGAATCGGAACGATTAGAAGAAAACGATCCGATGAAAAGAAAAGATGCGGCACGGGGCTACCTCCGGCGAGGGGCTCCGGCGGCAGGGTGCGGCGGCGGCGCGGGCGCGGCACGGACGGCGGCTTAGGGCGGCGCGCGGGTGTGGTGGAGCTCTAGGCTTTGGGTTTGATGATTTAGAGGGGGGGTGCTTGGGTATTTATATTGGGGAGGGGAGGGGTTTACTTGGAGGAGGGATCAAGAATTAGAGTAGGAAAAGGAAAGAAAAGAGGGAAAGGAAGATCTAGAAAAAAACGAGCAAACGGAATCCTAGATGGATTCCTAAAGGGCAGCGGCGGCGGCTCCCTCCTGCCTGGCGCGGCACGCGGCGAGGCGTTGGCCTCTGGCCGGCCGGCTGGGCCTTTGGCCGAGGGGCACGCGGGATATATATATTTTTTAAATCGGTTCCGCGCTCGGAAAAAAACAAAAAGAGATCTAAACGAACTCCAAAACTAATAAAGTAAATTTTCCCCGACTCCTAAAAATGAGTCGAACAAAATGAACTTTTCTCCAGGCCTAAAATGCAAATTTTGAAAACGCGCATTTTTCCCTATCCAAACAAAAGGCAAATAAACTCCGACAAATCCAATGATCCTTTCTTCAAAATTTGAGAAGAACTCAAATATGAAAATAACGAAATCTCCAACTCTCTTCGAGGGTCCTTGAGTTGCGTGCAATTTCTAGGATCGGCAAAATGCAAGAAAATATGATATGCATGATGATCTAGTGTATAACATTCCAAATTGAAAATTTGGGATGTTACAAACCTACCCCCCTTAAGATGAATCTCGCCCTCGAGATTCAGGTTGGCTAGAAAATAGGTGAGTGTGGTCCTTGAGCAAATCTTCTTCTCTCTCCGAGGTGGCTTCATCCTCTGAGTGGTGGTTCCACTGAACTTTGCAAAACTTGATAACCTTGCTGCGGGTAACTCGGCTGGCAAACTCGAGAATCTTGACTGGTTTTTCTTCATACGTTAAGTCGTCCTTCAACTGAATTTCTTCAAGCGGTACTGTATCTCTTAGCGGTACTTCTGCCATCTCGGCGTGACATTTCTTCAGCTGAGAAACATGGAATACTTCATGAACTCCTGACAGTCCCTCTGGTAATTCCAACTTATACGCGACTTCTCCCATATGTTGCAAAATATTATATGGTCCAACGAAATGCGGTGCTAATTTTCCCTTAACTCCAAAGCGCTTAACTCCTCGAAGTGGGGATACTCGGAGATAAACTCGATCTCCGGTTTCGTAAACTGTCTCCTTGCGTTTAGAATCTGCGTAGCTCTTCTGCCTGGACTGGGCTACCTTGAGTCTATCACGAATCAACTTCACCTTCTGTTCAGACTCCTTAATCAAATCTGGTCGAAAGAACTGACGATCTCCAACTTCGTCCCATGACAACGGTGTCTTGCACCTCCTTCCGTATAAAGCTTCGAAAGGTGCCATCTTCAAACTGGTTTGGTAACTGTTGTTATAAGAAAACTCCGCATATGGCAAGTTATCATCCCAACTAGATCCATAATCTAGTGCACAAGCTCTCAGCATATCTTCCAAAATCTGATTGACTCTCTCGGTCTGTCCATCTGTCTGCGGATGAAAAGCGGTGCTGAACTCTAGCCTGGTTCCCAAAGTTTCATGCAACTGATTCCAAAACTTTGAGGTAAATTGGGTTCCTCTATCTGATACAATACTCCTCGGAACTCCATGCAGACAAATGATCCTAGTCATGTATATCTTTGCCAACTTAGCACTGGTGTAAGTGGTCTTAACTGGAATGAAATGTGCTACCTTCGTCAAACGATCAATTACTACCCATATCGAGTCATATCCTGCTTTCGTCCTGGGTAGTCCTGTGATAAAATCCATGCCTACCTTATCCCACTTCCATTCGGGTATCGGCAATGGTTGCAACAATCCGGCTGGCTTCTGATGTTCTGCATTCACTCTATGACATACGTCACAAACTGCTACATATGCTGCAATATCCTTCTTCATTCCGGTCCACCAGAATGTCTCCTTCAAATCCAAATACATCTTGGTATTTCATGGGTGAATCGAATAGGGTGAATCGTGTGCCTCTTGTAAAATCAACTTCCTGATCTCTGGGTCATTTGGCACATAAACACGGTCCTCAAACCATAGGGTATCGTGCTCATCCTCACGAAATCCCTTTGCTTTTCCTTTGCGTAGTTTCTCCTTTATAGAAGCAATCTCCTTGTCCGATTTCTGAGCTTCTCTGATTTTATCCATCAATGTTGACTGAATCTCCAATGTTGCTACATAGCCTTTCGGAACTATCTCCAAACTTAGTTCACGAAGGTTTTCTGCTAACTCCTTTGGTATACTTCCTGTCATTATCGTATTGACATGGCTCTTACGGCTCAATGCGTCAGTTACTACATTAGCTTTACCGGGATGGTAATGCAACCTCATGTCATAATCCTTGATGAGCTCCAACCATCTCCTTTGTCTGAGATTCAACTCCTTCTGCGTGAAAATGTACTTCAAACACTTGTGATCCGTGTACACCTCACAATGATTTCCAATGAGAAAATGTCTCCATGTCTTCAATGCATGCACTACGGCTGCTAATTCCAAATCATGTGTGGCATAATTCAACTCATGAGGCTTCAGTTGTCGTGAAGCATACGAAACAACTCTCCCTTCCTGCATAAGCACTGCTCCAAGTCCTCGACGTGAAGCGTCGCAATACACCACATAATCCTTGGTCTGATCTGGCAAAATCAAGACTGGTGAGGTAACCAATCGTTTCTTCAACTCCTAGAAACTAGCCTCACACTCCTTAGTCCAATTGAACTTAGTATCCTTTTTCAACAACTCCATCATAGGCTTCGCAATCTTTGAAAAGTTCTCAATGAATCTCCGGTAGTATCCTGCGAGTCCAAGAAAACTCCGGATCTCTCCAACTGTCGTTGGTGCTTCCCATTCGATTACGGTCTCAACCTTGGCGGGGTCAACTGCTATCCCTTCTCCGGATATAACATGTCCAAGAAATCCCACTTCCTTCAACCAAAACTCACATTTGCTAAATTTGGCATATAACTGATGTTCCCTTAGCTTCTGCAAAACCAAACGCAAATGTTCCTTATGCTCTCCTTCATTCTTTGAATAAACCAGAATATCATCAATGAACACTACGACGAACTTATCCAAAAACTCCGTAAACACCTTGTTCATCAAGTTCATAAAATAGGCAGGCGCGTTAGTCAATCCAAATGACATAACGGTATACTCATACAGTCCATATCTTTTGGTGAATGCTGTCTTAGGTATGTCCTGCTCTCGAATCTTCAACTGGTGGTACCCTGATCGCAAATCGATCTTGGAAAACACTTTAGCTCCTTGCAAACGATCAAACGGATCATTAATCATTGGCAGTGGGTAGTTGTTCTTGATCGTTACTTCATTCAATATACGGTAATCAACAACCATCCTTAATGATCCATCCTTCTTCTCCACTAGAAGTACGGGTGATCCCCAAGGCGAAGAACTTGGGCGTATGTAACCTTTCTCCAATAACTCCTTAATCTGATTCTTAATTTCTACCAAATCCTTTGCTGGCATCCTGTATGGTCTCTTTGATATTGGGCATGTGCCTGGCAACAACTCAATCAAAAACTCAATGTCTCTATCCGGTGGCATGCCTGGCAACTCTTCCGGAAATACATCAGGAAAATCCTTTACCACTGGTACTTCTTCCTGCACGACTCCTGTCAGGCAATTTACTTGTGTCCTATCGGGCACATGCCGGGATACATACTTGATCCTTCTTCCTTACGGTGTTGTAAGCAAAATTGACTTGCTAGCACAATCGATGTTTCCTCCATACATCGACAGCCAATCCATACCAAGAATTACATCCAATCCTAGAGATTTCAGAATAATCAAATCTGCTGGGAAAACATGCCTTCCTATACTTAATGGCACTTGAAAACATCCTTGACTGGCCATGTATTCTGCTCCTGGCAAACTTACTAGCATAGGTGTTTGAAGAATCCTAGTGGGCAGGTTATATTTTTCCACAAATCCCCTTGATATGTATGAATGCGATGCACCAGTATCGAAAAGAACGAGTGCGGTAAATGACTTAACCAAAAACTTACCGATTATTGCATCAGGCTGATCTTCAACCTCCTCCACGTTAACGTGGTTCACCTGTCCCCTGTTGAAAGGGTTCGGCTTCTTCCCTAAGCTTCCATTGCCATTTCCATTCTGGCCTTCAGGACATTCATTGGCATAATGTCCGGTCTTGGAACACTTGAAACAAGTGACTTGACTCAGGTCTCTCTTGGATGGGGTTGACGGGGTGGTCCGATTCTGGCCGTTGCTTCCTCCATTCCCATTACCATTCTTGTGGCCATTGTGGTTGTGCGAACTACCTCCTCCATGGGTATGCTGAAACTGAAATCCCGATTTAGGGGTAAAACGGGGCTTCTGCTGGGCTCCAGAGTTATACTTCCCCTGTCCATACTTCCTCCTGCGGTTCTCAATCTGCTGTTGCTTCCCTTCAATCATGATGGCACGATCTACCAACTCCTGGTAGTTTCTGAAACTTGCTACCATCAACTGCATGCTTAACTCATCATTCAATCCTTCCAGAAACTTCTCCTGCTTAGCTGCATCCGTAGCAACGTCATCTGGGGCATAACGTGCTAACTTGCTGAAGTCATCAACATACTGGCCAACTGTCCTTCCTCCTTGGGGCAAGTTGCGAAACTCATGCTTCTTCATGGCCATAGCCCCTGCTGAAACATGTGCATTGTGGAAAGCTTGCTGAAACTGATCCCATGTGACAGTGTCAACTGGGAAAGTGGCTGTGAAATTCTCCCACCATGCTGCCGTGGGTCCTTCCAACTGATGTGCGGCAAACTTCACTTTCTCACCATCCGTGCATCCTGCAGTGGTCAACTCCCTTCCTATCTTGCGGAGCCAATCGTCTGCTACTATCGGCTCGATGCTAATAGAAAACACCGGCGGATTCAGCCTAAGGAAACGGGCTAAGTGGTCAACAAGTGGTGGTGGTGGTGGTGGGTTGTTGTTGTTCTGCTGATTCTGAACTAACATCTGCATCAACTGATTCTGCTGCTGGATCAACTGAGTGAGCTCTGGTGGAAATCCAGTGTCACGTCTTGGAGGCATCTGAGGGTTTAGAAAAGAAGAGATATAAGAATAGAATGAGGTCTAAAGAGAAAACACTACCCCAATGCACATGAGCAAATTCACACAAGATCACTTCATTCAATCAAACAAGGGCATACAATCGATCTAGCTATCGCAAAAGTGCTCGAACTATAGTGTTTACATGGGGGAAAATACTACTAATATTTTGTGTTCATCTAGAAATTTGAACCGACGGAAGACTCCATGATGTCCGCTCCAGCTTCGTCATCAAAGTCGGGTTCACTTGGATCCGAATCAGTGTCGTCGATGATGATGTAGTTATCCGGGCATGCGACGTACTCATTTTCCTCCTTGGATGCTAACTTCCTCTTGAGTTCTTCAATTTCTTGCTTAAGATCGACGTTGTGTCTTGCTAGAGCTACGATCTCATCCATGTAGTCCTTGCGTGTAGCCTTCAGTTCTCCTTCTAGCTCGACGATCCTTGCCTTCGCGTTCTTCAACTCTATCATATCATTGCACATCTGGTTCTCGTGGCGTCGAATGTGCTGGTTTAACTCCTGGATGAAAGCTGCAATGGATCTACCCTTCTTGGTGATGATTAACTCCCATTGTTCATCTCGGCGTTCGCAAATCTGGTAGATAGTGTCCTTGAGGTCTTCTTGATAAACTTCTCCAATGCGTCCTATGGTGATATGGGATGCCATGCTCCTTCCTAGACTCCAAGTTGGTGCATTGAAAACACTATCTATGGGCTTCGTGATTGGCGCGAATGTCCTTCCCGGAACGTGAGCTTGAATCTTCCAGCGCTCCTCTTCAGGCAAAGTGGCGTTGAAGGTTCCCGTGAAACTTGGTAATCCAATGTTTAGGTACTTGGTGACTTCCTTCAAGTGAAATCCAAAAGGTGTGCCTTCATCCGGTTGAGCATACTTAATCTTCGCGTCCTTCATCCTAAAGAGTAGAAAAAGATGAGGAGTTAGAAAATGAGGAGAGGATAGTGATCTATGGCTTTAACTTAGTGGTCGTGTCCTACAGTCAGCGTGTGCTCTGATACCATCTCTGTAGCGACCAGACCTCAAAGAGTCTGATCTTTGTGCTACGGTGTCATCCCTGGATCAGTAATGCTGACACCGCACAGTACTTCGAACGATTTATAGCAGAGTGGCAATCACACACTTATTACAACGATGTCTCAAAAGAGAACTTATTACAATAATATGGCTTAAGGCCATCTAGTGTCGATAACAGCGGAAAACTTGGAAGATAAATGGGTCCATCAACTCCAACGGCATCACTGAGTATAGAACCACGACCTAAAAGCACCTTAATCGTCGTATGAAAAGTCTGCAACATTAACGTTGCAGCCCGAAACGGGTCAGCACATGGAATATGCTGGCAAGGTAACACATAGAGAGTAATGAAATGAAGCAGCTATACTATATGCATATTTGGCTGGTGGAAAGCTCTATGGTTACTGTTTTGCGTAAAGCCAATTTTTCCGTACTGCAAAGGAATAAATTTACTTAACTATCATGGTGGTTGTTAAACATTGAGAATGGTTGATAGCATCCTCAATCCCAATTAAAAGTAATCATTAAAACCCAACAATATTAATTAGAAGTAACATGATGAGATTCACATGATATTCAAGTACTAGATACTCAAGATTGCCCATAACCGGGACACGGCTAATCATGATTAGTTTGTTACACTCTGCAGAGGTTTGCACACTTTTCCCCACAAGACTCGATCGCCTCCGTTGGATTTCTCGCACTACCCGTGTTTGAGAAACGGATGACCGAGACACAGTCTTTCAGAAGCTCTAGCACCTTACGATGGATAGACCGGTACACCTACTTTCCCCTACATCTTCTAGTCTACCCTGTAAGAGTTCGCACGACTTAGTCAACTATGCCAGAGCCCATAATGGCTTGTGGCTGCACACGTAAGTATTTAGCATGAAAGATCTTATGATCCCTTTGAGCCTGGGTGGTGGTCCAAAATAAAACAGGCAAGTCCTGATAGACATCAGGTGCCTCAATCCACCCAGATGTGTGTTTAAGTTGCCACCTTAGATAAACCATTAAAATTATCAATCTCACATCTGTCATGGATATCACTCACCCAATCCACGTCTACTAGCATAGCATGGCATAATAAGCAAACATAGAAGTAACTCCCAAAGGTTTCATAGTAACAGGTAATAGGTACTACCTCATCTACTTCCCATCCCACAATTTAATTAGATCCTAATCATGCAATGTGTGAGGATGGATCTAATGCAATAAAACTGGGTTGTAGGAAAGGTATGATCAAAGTTTACTTGCCTTGCTGATGATCCGCGAGTCGTAGAGATTCGAAGTAACAGGCGGCGCAATCCGGGTAATCTATCGTAGACAAACAACAAGCATACAATAAGTACTCATCTAATGCATAGGTAAAACTTGAACAAAAGATCGAACCAGATAGTTCAACTTAAGAACTCCGGTTGCAAAGAAAGAAGAACCGAACAAAGAAACCGAAAACAAACGGCGGAAAACAACTCGGTTCTAGCAAGTTGAAACTAGGTCAAATTTTACAGTAGCAAAAACTTAGTTAAAGTTGATTAGTCCGAACGGCGGTTTCGAAACGAAACTCCAGGAGCTTGAATCACCTGATTCCGATAAACGAGCGAGAAAATAGACTAGAAAGAAGATCGGATCTGAGATCGCGATCACGGAATAAATCCGATGAGAAGAAAAAGAAGAATGGTTGAACGAACGGACGTTCGTTAACCCAGAAGAATCCGATGATCACGTTCATTTAGGACGAATGGTCCGGCGAACGGTCTTGAGGCAACTAAATCGGAAAAGAAAACGAATCCGATCTAGGGTTTCGAAAAAAGAAAACCGAATGAAAACCGATCTAGAAAACCGGAACGGTTTCGCGAAGAAAAGAATCGGAAAGAAGAATCGGAACGATTAGAAGAAAACGATCCGATGAAAAGAAAAGATGCGATGCGGGGCTACCTCCGGCGAGGTCTCTATTGGAAATATGCCCTAGAGGCAATAATAAATTGATTATTATTATATTTCCTTGTTCATGATAATCGTTTATTATCCATGCTAGAATTGTATTGATAGGAAACTCAGATACATGTGTGGATACATAGACAACACCATGTCCCTAGTAAGCCTCTAGTTGACTAGCTTGTTGATTAATAGATGGTTACGGTTTCCTAACCATGGACATTGGATGTCGTTGATAACGGGATCACATCATTAGGAGAATGATGTGATGGACAAGACCCAATCCTAAGCATAGCACTAGATCGTGTAGTTCGTATGCTAAAGCTTTTCTTATGTCAAGTATCATTTCCTTAGACCATGAGATTGTGCAACTCCCGGATACCGTAGGAATACTTTGGGTGTGCCAAATGTTACAACGTAACTGGGTGACTATAAAGGTACACTACGGGTATCTCTGAAAGTGTCTGTTGGGTTGGCACGAATCAAGACTGGGATTTGTCACTCCGTGTAAGCGGAGAGGTATCTCTGGGCCCACTCGGTAGGACATCATCATAATGTGCACAATGTGATCAAGGAGTTGATCACGGGATGATGTGTTACAGAACGAGTAAAGAGACTTGCCGGTAACGAGATTGAACAAGGTATCGGGATACCGACGATCGAATCTCGGGCAAGTATCGTACCGATAGACAAAGGAAATTGTATACGGGATTGATTAAGTCCTTGACATCGTGGTTCATCCGATGAGATCATCGTGGAACATGTGGGAGCCAACATGGGTATCCAGATCCCGCTGTTGGTTATTGACTGGAGAACGTCTCGGTCATGTCTGCATGTCTCCCGAACCCGTAGGGTCTACACACTTAAGGTTCGATGACGCTAGGGTTATAAAGGAAGTTAGTATGTGGTTACCGAATGTTGTTCGGAGTCCCGGATGAGATCCCGGACGTCACGAGGAGTTCCGGAATGGTCCGGAGGTAAAGATTTATATATGGGAAGTCCTGTTTTGGACACCAGAAGAGTTTCGGGGTTTATCGGTAACGTACCGGGACCACCGGGAGGGTCCCGGGGGTCCACCAAGTGGGGCCACCAACCCCAGAAGGCTGCGTGGGCCAAGTGTGGGAGGGTACCAGCCCCTAGGAGGGCTGGTGCGCCCCCCACAAGGGGCCCAAGGCGCAAGGATGAGTGGGAGGGGGCAAACCCTAGTCCAGTTGGGCCTTAAGGCCCACCTAGTGGGTTCCTTCCCCTCTCCCCCCTCTTGGCCGCCCCTTTGGTTCCCATCTAGGGCTGGCCGCCACCCCTAGGGTGTGGAAACCCTAGAGGGGGCGCAGCCCTCCCCTTCCCCTATATATATGAGGCCTAGGGATGCCCCCAAAACACAAGATTCAATCTCCCTCTTGGTGCAGCCCTGCGTCTCTCTCTCCCTCCTCTTCTGTGGTGCTTGGCGAAGCCCTGCAGGATAGCCACGCTCCTCCACCACCACCACGCCGTTGTGCTGCTGTTGGATGAAGTCTTCCTCAACCTCTCCCTCTCTCCTTGCTGGATCAAGGCGTGGGAGACGTCACCGGGCTGTACGTGTGTTGAACGCGGAGGTGCCGTGCGTTCGGCACTTGGTCATCGGTGATTTGAATCACGACGAGTACGACTCCATCAACCCCGTTCACTTGAACGCTTCCGCTTAGCGATCTACAAGGGTATGTAGATGCACTCTCCTTCCCCTCGTTGCTAGTCTCTCCATAGATAGATCTTGGTGACACGTAGGAAAATTTTGAATTTCTGCTACGTTCCCCAACAGTGGTATCATGAGCTAGGTCTATTGCGTAGATTCTATGCACGAGTAGAACACAAAGTAGTTGTGGGCGTTGATTTTGTTCAATATGCTTGCCGTTACTAGTCTTATCTTGATTCGGCGGCATCGTGGGATGAAGCGGCCCGGACCGACCATACACGTACTCTTACGTGAGACTGGTTCCACCGACTGACATGCACTAGTTGCATAAGGTGGCTAGCGGGTGTCTGTCTCTCCCACTTTAGTCGGATCGGATTCGATGAAAAGGGTCCTTATGAAGGGTAAATAGCAATTGGCACATCACGTTGTGGTCTTTGCGTAGGTAAGAAACGTTCTTGCTAGAAACCCATAGCAGCCACGTAAAAACATGCAAACAACAATTAGAGGACGTCTAACTTGTTTTTGCAGGGTATGCTATGTGATGTGATATGGCCAAAGGATGTGATGAATGATATATGTGATGTATGAGATTGATCATGTTCTTGTAATAGGAATCACGACTTGCATGTCGATGAGTATGACAACCGGCAGGAGCCATAGGAGTTGTCTTTATTTATTTATGACCTGCGTGTCAACTTAAACGTCATGTAATTACTTTACTTTATTGCTAACCGTTAGCCATAGTAGTAGAAGTAATAGATGGCGAGGCAACTTCATGAAGACACGATGATGGAGATCATGATGATGGAGATCATGGTGTCATGCCGGTGACAATGATGATCATGGAGCCCCGAAGATGGAGATCAAAAGGAGCAAAGTGATATTGGCCATATCATGTCACTATTTGATTGCATGTGATGTTTATCATGTTTATACATCTTATTTGCTTAGAACGACGGTAGTAAATAAGATGATCCCTCATAAAAATTTCAAGAAGTGTTCTCCCCTAACTGTGCACCGTTGCTACAGTTCGTCGTTTCGAAGCACCACATGATGATCGGATGTGATAGATTCTAACGTTCACATACAACGGGTGTTGACGAGCCTAGCATGTACAGACATGGCCTCGGAACACAGAAGACCGAAAGGTCGAGCATGAGTCGTATAGAAGATACGATCAACATGAAGATGTTCACCGATGTTGACTAGTCCGTCTCACGTGATGATCGGACACGGCCTAGTTGACTCGGATCATGTAATCACTTAGATGACTAGAGGGATGTCTATCTAAGTGGGAGTTCATAAGATGAACTTAATTATCCTGAACATAGTCAAAAGGATTTTGCAAATTATGTCGTGGCTCACGCTATAGTTCTACTGTTTAGATATGTTCCTAGAGGAAAATTAGTTGAAAGTTGATAGTAGCAATTATGCGGACGAGGTCCGTAGACTGAGGATTGTCCTCATTGCTTCTTAGAAGGCTTATGTCCTTAATGCACCGCTCAGTGTGCTGAACCTCGAACGTTGTCTGTGGATGTTGCGAACATCTGACATACACATTTTGATAACTACGTGATAGTTCAGTTAAACGGTTTAGAATTGAGGCACCAAAGACGTTTTGAAACGTCGCGAAACATATGAGGTGTTTTGAGGGCTGAAATTGGGATTTCAGGCTCGTGCCCACGTCAAGAGGTATAAGACCTCCGACGATTTTCTTAGCCTACAAACTAAGGAGAAAAGCTCAATTGTTGAGCTTGTGCTCAGATTGTCTGAGTACAACAATCATTTGAATCAAGTGGGAGTTGATCTTCCAGATGAGATAGTGATGTTTCTCCGAAGTCATTACCACCAAGCTGCTAGAGCTTCGTGATGAACTATAATATATCAGGAACATATATGATGATCCTTGAGATATTCGTGATGTTTGACACCACAAAAGTAGAAATCAAGAAGGAGCATCAATTATTGATGGTTGGTAAAACCACTAGTTCCAAGAAGGGCAAGGGCACAAAGGGATACTTCATGAAACAGCAATTCAGCTGCTGCTCCAATGAAGAAACCCAAGGTTGAACCCAAACCCGAGACTAAGTGCTTCTGTAATAAGGGGAACAACCACTGGAGCAGAATTACCCTAGATACTTGGTAGATAAGAAGGCTGGCAAGGTCGATAGAAGTATATTGGATATACATTGTGTTGATGTGTACTTTACTAGTACTCCTAGTAGCACCAGGGTATTAGATACCGGTTCGGTTGCTAAGTGTTAGTAACTCGAAATAAAAGCTACGGATTAAACGGAGACTAGCTAAAGGTGAGCTGACGATATGTGTTGGAAGTATTTCCAATGTTGATATGATCAAGCATCGTACGCTCCCTCTACCATCGAGACTGGTGTTTGCGTTGAGCATAGACATGATTGGATTATGTCTATTGCAATACGGTTATTCATTTAAGGAGAATAATAGTTACTCTGTTTATTTGAATAATACCTTCAATGGTCTTACACCTGAAATGAATGGTTTGTTGAATCTCGATCGTAGTGATACACATGTTCATGCCAAAAGATAGTAATGATAGTACCACCTACTTGTGGCACTGCCACTTAAGTCATATCGGTATAAAACGCATGAGGAAGCTCCATGTTGATGGATCTTTGGACTCACTCATTTTTGAAAAGTTTGAGACATGCGAACCATGTCTATTGGTGTATATGCATGAAGAAACTCCATGCAAATGGACCGTTTGAACTCACTTGATTTTGAATCACTTGAGACATGCAAATCATACCACATGGGCAAGATGACTGAAAGCCTCGTTTTCAGTAAAATGGAACCAGAAAGCAACTTGCTGGAAGTAATACATTTTGATGTGTGCAGTCCAATGAGTGCTGAGGCATGTAGTGGATATCGTTATGTTTTACTTCACAGATGATTTGAGTAGATATTGAGAATATTTACTTGATGAATCACGAGTCTGAATTATTGAAAGGTTCAAGTAATTTCAGGGTGAAGTTGAAAGATCGTCGTGACAAGAGGATAAAAGATCTATGATATGATCATAGAGATGAATATCTGAATTACGAGTTTGGCACAGAATTAAGACATTGTGGAAATTGTTTCACAACTGATACAGCCTGGAGCACCATAGTGTGATGGTGTGTCCGAACATCATAACTGCACCCTATTGGATATGATGCATACTATGATGTCTCTTATCGAATTACCAGGATAGTTTATGGGTTAGGCATTAGAGACAACCACATTCACTTTAAATAGGGCACCACGTAATTCCGATGAGATGACACCGTATGAACTATGGTTTAGAGAAACCTAAGCTGTCATTTCTTAAAAGTTTGGGGCTGCGACGCTTATGTGAAAAAGGTTTCAGGCTGATAAGCTCGAACCCAAAGCAGATAAATGCATCTTCATAGGACACCCAAAACAGTTGGGTATACCTCCTGTCTCAGATCCGAAAGCAATAAGGGATTGTTTCTAGAATCGGGTCCTTTCTCGAGGAAAAGTTTCTCTCAAAAGAATTGAGTGGGAGGATGATGGAAACTTGATGAGGTTATTGAACCGTCTCTTCAACTAGTGTGTGGCGGGGCACAGGAAATTGTTCTTGTGGCACCTACACCAATTGAAGTGGAAGCTTATGATATTGATCACGAGACTCCGGATCAAGTCACTCCCAAACCTTGTAGGATGACAAGGATGCATACTACTTCTGAGTGGTACGTAATCCTGTCTTGGAAGTCATGTTGCGAGACAACATTGAACCTACGAGCTATGGAGAAGCGATGGTGGGCCCGGATTCCGATAAATGGCTCGAGGCCATAAAATCCGAGAGAGGATCCATGTATGAAAACAAAGTGTAGACTTTGGAAGAACTACTTGATGGTCGTAAGGCTGTTGAGTGTAGATGGATTTTAAAGGAAGACGGACAATGATGGTAAGTATCACCGTTAAGAAAGCTCGACTTGTCATTAAGATGTTTTCGATAAGTTCAAGGAGTTGACTACGATGAGACTTTCTCACCTGTAGCGATGCTAAAAGTCTGTTGGAATTATATTAGCAGTTACTGCACTATTTATGAAATCTTGCAGATAGGATGTCAAAACATTGTTTCCTCGACGATTTATGAGGAAAGGTTGTATGTGATACAACCGGAAGGTTTTTTCAATCCTGAAATATGCTAATAAGTATGCAAAGCTCCAGCAATCCTTCTAAGGACTGGAGTAAGCATCTCGGAGTTGGAATGTATGCTTTGATGAGATGATCAAAGATTTTGGTTTATACAAAGTTTATGAGAAACTTGTATTTCCAAAGAAGTGAGTGGGAGCACTATAGAATTTCTGATAAGTATATGTTGTTGACATATTGTTGATCAGAAATGATGTAGAATTTCTAAGAAAGCATATAGGGTTATTTGAAAAGTGTTTTTCAATGGAAAGCCTGGATTAAGCTACTTGAACATTGAGCATCAAGATCTATAAGGATAGATCGAAGCGCTTAATGGTACTTTCAAATGAGCACATACCTTAACATGATCTTGAAGGTGTTCAAGATGGATCAGTCAAAGAAGGAGTTCTTGCCTGAGTTGTAAGGTACGAAGTTAAGACTTAAAGCTCGACCATGGCAGAATAGAGAGAAAGGACGAAGGTCGTCTGCTATGCTTAAGACATAGGCTCTACAGTATGCTATGCTGTGTACCGCACCTGAAGTGTGCCTTGCCATGAGTCAGTCAAGGGGTACAAGAGTGATCCAAGAATGGATCACAGGACAACGGTCAAAGTTATCCTTAGTAACTAGTGGACTAAGGAATTTTCTCAATTATGGAGGTGGTAAAAGAGTTCGTCGTAAAGAGTTACGTCGATGCAAGCTTAACACCTATCCGGATAGCTCTGAGTAGAGATACCGGATACGTATAATGGAGCAACAATTTAGAATAGCTCCAAGTAGAACAGTTATTTGGAATAGCTCCAAATAGAACGTGGTAGCTACATCTAGGAGATGACATAGAGATTTGTAAAGCACACACAGATCTGAAAGGTTCAGACCCGTTGACTAAAACCTCTCTCACAAGCAACATGATCAAACCCAGAACTCATCGAGTGTTGATCACATGGTAAATGTGAACTAGATTATTGACTCTAGTAAAACTCTTTGGGTGTTAGTCACATGGTGATGTGACCTTGAGTGTTAATCACATAGCGATGTGAACTGGATTATTGACTCTAGTGCAAGTGGGAGACTATTGGAAATATGCCCTAGAGGCAATAATAAATTGATTATTATTATATTTCCTTGTTCATGATAATCGTTTATTATCCATGCTAGAATTGTATTGATAGGAAACTCAGATACATGTGTGGATACATAGACAACACCATGTCCCTAGTAAGCCTCTAGTTGACTAGCTCGTTGATCAATAGATGGTTACGGTTTCCTAACCATGGACATTGGATGTCGTTGATAACGGGATCACATCATTAGGAGAATGATGTGATGGACAAGACCCAATCCTAAGCATAGCACTAGATCGTGTAGTTCGTATGCTAAAGCTTTTCTTATGTCAAGTATCATTTCCTTAGACCATGAGATTGTGCAACTCCCGGATACCGTAGGAATACTTTGGGTGTGCCAAATGTCACAACGTAACTGGGTGACTATAAAGGTACACTACGGGTATCTCTGAAAGTGTCTGTTGGGTTGGCACGAATCGAGACTGGGATTTGTCACTCCGTGTAAGCGGAGAGGTATCTCTGGGCCCACTCGGTAGGACATCATCATAATGTGCACAATGTGATCAAGGAGTTGATCACGGGATGATGTGTTACAGAACGAGTAAAGAGACTTGCCGGTAACGAGATTGAACAAGGTATCGGGATACCGACGATCGAATCTCGGGCAAGTATCGTACCGATAGACAAAGGAAATTGTATACGGGATTGATTAAGTCCTTGACATCGTGGTTCATCCGATGAGATCATCGTGGAACATGTGGGAGCCAACATGGGTATCCAGATCCCGCTGTTGGTTATTGACTGGAGAACGTCTCGGTCATGTCTGCATGTCTCCCGAACCCGTAGGGTCTACACACTTAAGGTTCGATGCCGCTAGGGTTATAAAGGAAGTTAGTATGTGGTTACCGAATGTTGTTCGGAGTCCCGGATGAGATCCCGGATGTCACGAGGAGTTCCAGAATGGTCCGGAGGTAAAGATTTATATATGGGAAGTCCTGTTTTGGACACCGGAAGAGTTTCGGGGTTTATCGGTAACGTACCGGGACCACCGGGAGGATCCCGGGGGTCCACCAAGTGGGGCCACCAACCCCAGAAGGCTGCGTGGGCCAAGTGTGGGAGGGGACCAGCCCCTAGGAGGGCTGGTGCGCCCCCACAAGGGGCCCAAGGCGCAAGGATGAGTGGGAGGGGGCAAACCCTAGTCCAGTTGGGCCTTAAGGCCCACCTAGTGGGTTCCTTCCCCTCTCCCCCCTCTTGGCCGCCCCTTTGGTTCCCATCTAGGGCTGGCCGCCACCCCTAGGGTGTGGAAACCCTAGAGGGGGCGCAGCCCTCCCCTTCCCCTATATATATGAGGCCTAGGGCTGCCCCAAAAACACAAGATTCAATCTCCCTCTTGGTGCAGCCCTGCGTCTCTCTCTCCCTCCTCTTCTGTGGTGCTTGGCGAAGCCCTGCAGGATAGCCACGCTCCTCCACCACCACCACGCCGTTGTGCTGCTGTTGGATGAAGTCTTCCTCAACCTCTCCCTCTCTCCTTGCTGGATCAAGGCGTGGGAGACGTCACCGGGCTGTACGTGTGTTGAACGCGGAGGTGCCGTGCATTCGGCACTTGGTCATCGGTGATTTGAATCACGACGAGTACGACTCCATCAACCCCGTTCACTTGAACGCTTCCGCTTAGCGATCTACAAGGGTATGTAGATGCACTCTCCTTCCCCTCGTTGCTAGTCTCTCCATAGATAGATCTTGGTGACACGTAGGAAAATTTTGAATTTCTGCTACGTTCCCCAACAGTCTCCGGGGAGGGGCTCCAGTGGCAAGGTGCGGCGGTGGCACGGGCGCGGCGCGGACGGCGGCTTAGGGCGGCGCGCGGGTGTGGTGGAGCTCTAGGCTTTGGGTTTGATGATTTAGAGGGGGGTGCTTGGGTATTTATATTGGGGAGGGGAGTTGTTTACTTGGAGGAGGGATCAAGAATTAGAGTAGGCAAAGGAAAGAAAAGAGGGAAAGAAAGATCTAGAAAAAAACGAGCAAACGGAATCCTAGATGGATTCCTAAAGGGCAACGGCGGCGGCTCCCTCCTTCCTGGCGAGGCGCGCGGCGAGGCGCTAGCCTCTGGCCGGCCGGCTGGGCCTTTGGCCCAGGGGCGCGCGGGATATTTTTTTTAAATCTGTTCCGCGCTCGGAAAAAAACCAGAAAGAGATCTAAATGAACTCCAAAAATAATAAAGTAAATTTTCCTCGACTCCGAAAAATGAGTCGAACAAAGTGAACTTTTCTTCGGGCCTAAAATGCAAATTTTGAAAACGCGCATTTTTTCCCTATCCAAACAAAAGGCAAATAAACTCCGACAAATCCAATGATCCTTTCTTCAAAATTTGAGAAGAACTCAAATATGAAAATAACGAAATCTCCAACTCTCTCCGAGGGTCCTTGAGTTGCGTGCAATTTCTAGGATCGGCAAAATGCAAGAAAATATGATATGCATGATGATCTAGTGTATAACATTCCAAATTGAAAATTTGGGATGTTACACACATACAGCCACCGCTCGCGGAACCCAACCGCGGGCAGGGGGAGCTTGAAGTCAATCCCAGAGGCCTCGGTCTCAGGCTCGGCAGCGAAGCTCACACACGCCCAGCATTGGGTAGGGTCGACAAGATGCAGCGAGAAGAAATGGCGCAGCAAGGCAACCGAAGGAGGTATGCCCACCATGGCTTCACAAACAAAGGTGAAGACTGAAAGAAGGGCGATGGACTCAGGACTTAGATGCATCATATGGATCTGATAATGGGAGAGCACGACATTGAAGAAATCAGAAAAGGGGGGAACCAGACCCGCCCACAGGGCGTCAGTAAAATATGGGACCTCGGTAGCTATCCTGTCAATGGAGAAGTGGGACGCGGGCCAGGCCGTCATCCTCCCGCACTCAGTGAAGATGGTGGCCAGAGCCAAGCTGTCCTTGCCTAGGCACTCTTGATTTAGTATGGTCGACTAGCCGACGGCAGGGGCCACCGATGGCGGTACACAAGACGGAGGCATGGGTTTCTTCCCTCCCTCCTTCGTCGGAGCCATGGCGATGGGAAGGAGGGGGAAGATTCGAGATTGGATTGGAGGCAGGAGCTGGCGTTCGAAGGAAGGAAGGACAGGGGACGCCCGAGCAACAGGAAGGGGAGCGGCTGTGTGCAACTACAAGTCCGCCTAGTAGGGCGCAGAATAAGGGGGCGTGGGGGAACAATGCCGCCCACGTCCCATCAACCGCCACGCGGCGCCCAAGGCCGCAGGCTGTTAGGGCCTGCGGCTCTTCGCCTTTGCCCTTTCGCCTCTCAGCACGGCCAAGCCCGGGCGCGCCTTGGGCTCGGGGGCTACTGTCGGCGTTCTGGGAACGGGGGTCCCCAGACTTGCCTGCCTGCGGCCTGCGGCGTGGCTCAAAGGGGCCCCAGCATGGCCCATCTTCATCAACACAAGACTCAAGACCCTCGCGAGGGGCCAAGCCTCGCGAGGCGGATGACACGGAGCTTCCTCGGGCACGGCCTCGTCAGGCTGGCTCGTGAGGAGGCGGAGAGATCAAGGCGGGGCACCTCGCGAGGTGCCCGTGACGCAAGCCATGACGACTCAGGGCGCCAGGTGGGTGCCAGCCTGCGCAGCGTCCTCCTTTCCTCTTTGGTGCAAAGGGGGCAAGCGTAGCCGCGGAGTTCCGAGGCATCAGGCAAAGGTTGCCATTTCGGTGCAACGAGACCATGACCAGGAGGACTACGAGACGGAGGTCACCATGGAGCCCAAGACGGCGTCATCACCAGAGCTTTGCGCAGGCGAAGACTGCTTTTGTCAGGCTAGTTGATACTTGCTGTCCCCCTTCAAATTAGCCTGCCATTGTTGGCTCCCTTCCTGCTCAATATTTGGGAAGAGGACCAGGGCCTCTATAAATAGGACCAGCCACCCACATAGCAAGGGGTCTCTTTGATCGGTTAGAAGCAGAGAGAGAGAGAGAAAGAGAAAGGTGGCTGAACTCCTCCTAGCAGTTCATCGCCCCAGCCAAGAACAGACCCTCGTGAGGCTGTTCTTCCTTGTATTGTTCATCATCATCAGCCCCAAGAGGCAATCCACCAACCACACACTGAAGTAGGGTATTACACCACAACGGTGGCCCGAACCAGTATAAACCTTGTGTCTCTTGTGCAGTTCTTTCAGTAGCCTAGATCTTTGCAAGACGGAGAGGTAGAAGGCGTAATCTCCGCGCGCACCCCAGTGTTCGAACCTTAAGGGTCTACCGGAACCCGAAATCCGACAGAGTTTGAGTGCACCTATTTTGAGGGAGTGAGTGAACCACCACATAGAGATAGTGAGATAGTTGATAGGTCATGTGAGGCCACTTTGAACACTAACAACTTGACCTCAACCTCTATTGTGTCTTCTCATTTGGTGCTAGGTCACATCTATGATGATGTGCCGATGCGCGACGAGTTCGTCCTCCCTTTGGACAAGACGATGGCCATGGTGGAATATGATACACCCCCACATGGTTCCATCAAGATGATGATATTGACCACCATTTGGTCTTTCCCACCTCACCTACACCACTCGAGTTGAATGAACAAGGTAACATAGGTGAAGGTGATGCTCTAGTTCCACTAGTGGACATTCTTGACATTGATTGCTTGCATGATGTTGATCAACCTATTACCATGCTTCATGCTAGTGCGATTTCCCCATGCGATGATTTACCCATTTATGATGAGTATGATGATTGCCATGTGGAGTCTATTAGTTGTGATGCAATGTTACATAGGATTTCTTGTGCTAATTCTCTCGCTCACATCATGTTTGCCAATCCGCTTGACTTGTCATATGCTATGCATGAGATCAATCATATGTCATATTTGCAATCTCTTCATAGTGACTATGCATATGCTATTAAAATAAACCCAATTTGCACATATGACATAGATGACAAGCCTATGGTTATTGGCATTCATTTCTATTGTGATGATATTGACATGCTACCTTTGCATCATTTATCTCATATGCTATGCCATAACCACCTAGCTTCGGATATGCATTCTTTTGGATGTTGTCCATTTTCTCCATATGATGTTTCCAATATTGCTCATGAGGAGAACCCCATAGTTTCCTCATACATTTTAGGATATTTTGGTCACTCTCATCCATTGCATGATCCTCATACTTATGTGCACAATATGCTCCCCATGAATAAACATGCTATTGATGTGCCATATACTTGCATTCTCAATTTGTGTCCCCATCGTGTTATACACAATAACTATTCTTTGATGATGGATGACATGTTCTTATACCATGCATCAAATTTATTTGAGCGATGCTTATCTTGTACTAACTCACACGTGCACATACACATCATGATGGATGATGTGTACATTTACCACGCGCACAATTTCTTTGGTTGGTGTCTCTTTTGTGTAGGTACCCACGAATACATGTCAACCTCACAATCCCACGAGTTGACAAAAGGAGCTCTAGAGAGAAATGATGACTTAGGATCCCACAGAGTGTCTTTCCCACCGCTCTCTTCGCGCAAAGACATCGCGCATTTCTTCTACATGGCCCTCACTTGGCTATGGGTTGTTGTCCATTATATATCCTTTGCCCATCTTGCCATGTTCACTTTGCATGATATACCCATTCCTATGCTTTTGCCATGCATTTGTGACCCATGCTTTGCATTACAAATGATGATTGATTCTCATACTTGTATGTGTATTTGCAAGCTTGGTGGAGATATTGCTTGTTATTGCCATGTTTGCTTTGTGCCCCATGCCTATGATGATACTTTCATCTTGCTTTGTGTTCGTGCTTGCGATATGTCTTATGCATTGCCTATGCCTATTATTTGCTCTCATGACATGATTGCCATGATTTACTCTAGAATGTTGCATCTTCGCACTACTATCTTGCACGACTTGATTACCATGATTGCTTGCCTTGTTGCATCACCGATGACTCAAATTTGCTCGCTTCATGCGGTTGATGACAACCATCCACACGCTTTGCACATGATTATTATTGCTTCTTGTCATATCTCTCCATATGTTGCCTCTCTGATGCTAGATGATTTTCCATGTATTGAGCGCAACCATGATTTTAGTCTTGCTAATGATATTGCCCCCATAGCATTCTCACATATGTTTGGAGATTTTGACATATTCCTTGTGAAGCATGCTTGTCCTACCTCTTTGCACCATATACCTCGTTCCATGAATATTTCCATTGTTGCATCATATTATTCATACACTTGTGCTTCTAATGGTTATGTGCAAGAGAAGAGAACCATCGTGATGGATGATGTGTTTATCTACCATGTGCATACATTCTTTGCTTTCTTTTGTGCATGTGTAGGATACCTGGACCTTGTGTCGACTTCCGCTTCACATGAGTTGACCATTCGAGCTCTTGAGAGTGAGCGTCATACATTCGACCACGACTCGCTTCTCCAACACCTTTCCTACCACTTCGGCATTGTGAAGAATGCACAAGGACACGCCTTCAAGGTGACATCTTTCTTGAGCATGGATATTGCGGACCATACTACTTGTGTTGCTTGCACCATGAGACTTATTGTTCATCTTGCACCACTTGATTGCACACATGTTAGAGACCTTGCTTCGATTTTTCATTTTCACCGCTCCATGCATCATGATATATATGCCTTGTGTGTTGCATCCAATTCTTGGATTACTTGCTCCTCTCATAAGTTTGGTTGCAACAATGTCATCGCTTCACATATGCCATGTGCCATCGATTGCTACATGCTTGCCTTGATTGCCTCACACACGATGAACACTTGCTCTTTCTATTGTGTTGAGTGCCACACTATATTCACTACACCTTATGCACATTATGCTTGGATTGTCTTGCACTTGACCCATGTGTTTAGACACATCATTTTATTTGGTGTTGTGAATGATTCTTATGCCTACCATAGACCTTTCATTGAGCAATTTGTGAATGTTTGCTATGAGCTTGAGGTAGATGCTTGTTCACTTGTCCAACATATTTGCATCACTACCTCACATTTACATGCTTGTCCCCATGATATCCTTGATTATGCTCAATTTATGTGCTTAGATGCCATGTCACAATCCTTTGTCAAACCATATGCTTTGCATGATGACGAGACTTGTTTGGTGAATCGCCTCTTGAATGCTTGGTTTTGCACTAATGCTAACCACATTTGTTTTTCCAAGTGTTTGTTGTCTTTGCTCATTTTGAAGGAATCATTAGATGGTGCGGCATTGGAGAGTGCCCACTTCAAGCTTGAAGATGATGACTACTTGGTGAACGTCCTGTTCTACACAGCGAAGCCATCTCTTTCCCATGATGATTTGTGCCACATCTACTTCACATACACAAAGGTGAATCATCTCCTTTACACGTGCTCACTTGACCCCTTCGAGGATGGTATACTACTTGACACTTCTCCCATGTGCATGCATAGGTATTGTCGGAACGCTATAGACAACATGGAGGAGTGCAAGCGCCAAGGAACACCTACACCATCCGCGAGGGAAGCGTGGAAGTGAAGACGGAAGAAGGAGATGCGGAGTCTACAACGACCGGACGACCGGAAGCCACCGGACGTCTGACACTCTACAGCGCCCGGACATCCGACACGACCACGCCAGGACCAGCCAAGAGATCTACAGCGGCGGGACGACCGACAACCTCCGAACGTCTGACGAGTCCCACCACCCGGACGACCGGTGCCACAACACCCAAGAAGAATCAATGGACATCCGACGCGCGCCGGACGTCCGGACCATCCTGAGCCACCGGTCGTCCAGTACCTGCCTGTGTGCAGCCACGGGCCTTTGGCCTTGTACCCCTCTCCCACTTACCCCTTCGTGGCAACGACTATAAATAGACCACCTCCACCTCCTTTCTAAGGTTAGTAAAGGATTAGCTCATATTTCATGTGAGAGATTTGCTCATCAACTTGGTTACCTTCTCCACGGAGATTTGAGCCTCCTACAGAGAAGATCCCCCAAGTAGATTCAAGACCCCTCTTTAGGGAAGAACATCAAGACCTCCTCACGGAGAAGATCGGTTACCGTGTATCGTCCGTTGTTGACTTTGGATCGTGTATTTTCCCCTTTGTAGTCGAGGATCTAGCACATGTGTGACTTTTGCTTGTTAGTTTGAGTGTTCCTCTTGTGTTTCCCTTGTGTTTTCCCTCGTTTCCCTCCTCGTGTTCTTCGTGTTCATCGCGGGATCCGCTCCTTTCGTGAAAGATCGGCCTATAGGGTTCCTACCCTACATCAACATTCCAAGAGTTGATATGATTGTTCCTTCAACTACTCGGCATACTATGACAACCACATCCGTTGTTGTGAGGACTACATCACCTCCACCATGTGACACATCGCCCCCGAGAGTAGCTACATCATCTGAGTTGATCATAAGAGGTAATGAAAAAGGTACTGATCTTCCATCTCTACATGAGAATGATGAATGCCTTGTCAATTTGAATGCACCATCTGATGAGCTACCCACTACTTTGATCGTACCGCCTATTTTAGAGGACTATGTTGATAATTTGACTTTGCCATGTGATCAAACAACTGAAATACCAACAATTTTGAGTACACCCATTGAATTAACTGTTGATGCGAAAGAACCAATGTTTAATCATTTTGATATGATCTGAAATCTTGGTGATGATTCTGTGTCCAATGACTTATTGCCTGTTTGCTTACTTAAGAATGTTGTCGCATGTAAATTTGATGCAAGAAAGATTTATTCATCAATGTTGGGATGGTTTAATGATGAATATTGTCAATCTATTGATATGAATAAGAGCCTCACTTTTATGTCAAACTGAGTTGCAATATTTTCATGCCTTCTACTTATGATAATATTTTGACTTCATATTTTATGATCTATGAAAGTTACTCATGTATACATGTGTCATATGTGCAAAAATCAAGGGATGAAAAAATGGATGACATATACATATACAACATGTAGACCTTGTCTCTTTTGTTAGCCACATTTCAGATTAAGCAACGCCGAGGATGGCTTTGTTTCAAGAAGGGGAGGATGATGAGGACATGAATACCTTGGATACGACCAAAAATATTGCATACATGCATATTTGTCAGGTGATTTCTAGTGCAAACTATTCTATAATCTATTTATGTTATCCAGAACAAAAATACTTCACACACTTTTGTGTTTTGTCTAATTGCAGGTGTATGGGACATTTGTACAATAGACATATGAAGATAAGGGAAAAGGGGAAGTTTAGGTTCTGTTCAAAAAGTCCTCTCACGTCACTTTTAGGCCAAGAGAAGATAGAGTCCAAGTCTCTCACGTCTTGGATTCAGATTTGGACTGCACAGACATGCCTCACTCAAAACGCAACAACTTTTTCATACAGACTCCGAATTGGATGATTCTTTTTTTGTTGGAAAGTAGATTTCATGCTATTTCCAATCCAATTGGATTAACCTTCAAATTTTTCCGGATCATTGACATATCGATGAAACAATCTGACGCTCCAGCAGAATCTGAGTCAAACAACAAGTCCAAAGGTGTTGCATCACCTCCACTTGGGCCCATGAGCCTTGTACGACCTAGGGTTGGTTTTAGGATGCCTTGGGATGTCCTCCCACCTCCTTGGCCACCACCCCTCGCTCCTATATAAGTAGATCCATCTAGTACCTTTTTCCTTGGGATTTGTTTAGTTAAAACTTAGCCATTGCAACTTCGTGTACTTCGTTTGTGTCCAACGACCAGACCAAGACCGCTTACGGATCCCAACCATTATCAATACTTCATATATATTCGCAATATTCAGATTGCTTTATCATATTCTTGCTCGTTCTTCGATTCTTGCAGGAATAGACCTTCGTGGTCAGGCTGACCGTGCTTTCGGCATCGTTAGTAACCTCAGGAGATTGGTTTAGCGATTGCTAAGGCGCAACGTCTTGCACGTTTGTAGTCGGATCCTCAAAGTAGACTCACTCAAATCGATAGTTATCATCTCATTGAAAGATCAGGACAGCCTCGCCTCTATCACAAAGGGAAGGAGGTCACCTTTAGAAATGTCCCAAGGATGTTGGAGTTGCGCATCTTGTATGACTTCACATAACCAATATTTCTCGTGATGGTACCACCTTGTGAATCCTTCAAAAGGAAAGAACATGACAAACACTCGCAAAAACAAATGAGGTTAGCGGAAGTGCAAAACCTATGATTCAGGTGGTAAGATACCCAACAAGTGTATGCATCATGTTCATCATAAGAAAGGACAAGGGGGCATTTCATAGTATGGAGGCATATGATGCGAGAACAACCAAATACAATAGGCTCAAGTAAACAAGCATGCATCACAAGTAATATGTCCAAGTCTTCGAGATCGATAAGCATAGATGCAACAATTGGAGGCAAGCGACAATGAACAAGCTGTATCATGTGAGAGGCATGAACAAATATGTCATCAACCCAAGAAAGCGAGTAAGAATGGAACATGGGTGATGCGACAAAGCAATCAATCATAGTGATCAAGTCAAGCAAGCTAGTAGTGCAAAGATGCAACGTACTAGGAGTAATCATGGCAAGCATGTCATGTGTGCAAATGGTGGGCATACATAATGTACATGACATATCGCAAGTATGAAGGCAAGATATGAGCAAAATAGCATCAATAGCATGAGGCACATGATAAAAATGGCAATAGTAACAATGATCTCCACCAAGCATGCAAGTACACAAAGGAGTAGCATAATGGTGAATCATGGGTATATGCAAGCAAGGGTCATAATTGCATGGCAAAGACATAGAACTAAGCATAGCATGCAAAGTGAACACGAGAAAATGGGCATAACGTAACAAGTGATATATAGCACAAAGCCGTGTGAGAGACAAGAAGAATAGATGCGCGTAGTCGTTGCGCGAAGAGAATGGTGGGAAGGATAGTTCACGGGATCCCAAGTCATCTTTTCTCTTAAGAGATCGTTTCGTCAACTCTTGGGATTGAGAGGTTGACGAGTATACCTGAGTACGTACACAAAACAAAGCCAAAGGGAAAATTGTCTGTGCGTGGTAGATGTACACATCATCCATCATGATGCGCACGTGCAAGTGTTGGTTAGCACAAAATAGCCAAGGCTCAAATAAATGAGATGCGTGATATAGAAACATGTCATCCATCATGATAGGTTTGTTGTTATGTATAGCATAATGGAGACTCAAATTGTGTAATGCATCGTGGGAAATATGTAGAGCATTGTTATTCATGGAATGCATACGGTGCAAATAATTATGAGAACCATGCAAAGTATGCAATGCATCAAAATCTCCTAATATGTATGAGGAAACTATGGGGGTCTCCTCATGAGCATTAATGGAAACATCACATGGAGAATATTGACAACATCCAAAACAAAGCATATTTGGAACAATGTGACCATGGCATGGCATAATACATGAATTGCACAAATCATGCAAAGGAAGCATGGCAATATCATCACATGAAAAGCAAAAAGCCAATGACCATCATCTCGTCATCTATGCCATAAGTGCAAATGGGATTTATTTTAATGGGGCATGCATAGCTACTATGTTGAGATTGAAATGATGCAATATGGGAGATCTCACTCATAGCATATGACAAATTCAAAGGATTGTCAAACATGATGTGACCAAACGAATTTTCACATGATACCCTATGGAGCATATCATCACAGCTAGGCAAATCAACATGCTCATCATCATGTTCATCATAAATAGGCAAGTCATGACATGAAGAAATCGCACTAGCATGAAGCATGGGAATAGGTGGATCAACATCATGCAAGAAATCATTGGTGAGATAGTCCACTAGTGGGACAAGAGAAGCACCATCACCTATTTTACCTTTAGAGCATCGCTTGTTGTAGGTGAGGTGTCGAAGACCAAGTCGTGGTCATCTTCATCTTGATGGAGCCATGTGGGGGGTGCATCTTCTTCCACCATGGCCATTGTTGTCTCCATTGGAGGTATGGACTCGTCGAGGATAGGCGTGTCGTCATGTAGGAGACCTAGCACCAAAGAATAAAACACACTAGGAGTAGAGGTTAACTCATTAGAAATCAAAGTGGCCTCACATGCCATCTCAACTACCTCACTCACTAAGTGTTGTGGCTCACTCACTCCCTCTTGGATGATCACTCATATGGTTGGTGGAGTCACTCAAATGGCTCTCAACCTCACATAGGATGTGTGGCATGCTCTCAAGTGTGGGGCTAGTGGTGGTCACACTCACCCTCTCATAGGAAATGCACTCAATGTCACATATGGTGGAGTCACTCATCTCACTCATGGGGTGGTGGCTCTCCTTACATGGCAATTGGGACATCTCATTATATGTGGGTGTCGGAGAGATGTAGGTGCAAATGTCTCCATGCTCAATCATGTTGTAGTCGTAGCCGTGGATGAAGGCCGAAGATGGCACATCATCACTCTCCTCTAAGACCAAAGGTAAGGTCTCATTTGCGGTCTCATAGCTTGACTCGGAGAATGAGTCCAATATGGGCGCCGTCTTCATGTTGTTGAAGAGGTTCATGCTCGTCGCCGTGGTTGAAGGGGATGGCACTTGCTCGACCTTCTTGTTGTCGTCTTGTATGAGGCCCATATGATGTGGCACCTCATAGATTGTATCCATGACCGAAGCGAAATTCCCATGCTCGGCCATCTTCCTTGAGGGGCTTACGAAGATGTAAGTGTCACCCTCGCTTTTAGGTGGTCGCCTTGGACTTGATGAAGTCAATGTAGGCGTACTCTAGGAAGTAGGCCAAGATGCCGTACGTCCAAAGGTGAAGATGCCTTGATAGCACTTGGTGAAGATGCTGAAGTGGTGGTGGCAGTAGCCGTAGCATCCTCTTGGTGGTGCTTGTCTCGCGGTCTTCTCTTGTGCTCATGAGGGTTGACCTTGGCATGAATTAGGACTTATTGGGACTTGTGCATTTGCGCTTGGCGAGCATCTTCATGATGATGGTGTCATTGTCGTGCTTGAGCTCAATAGCGTTCGTCGTCGTCATGCACATGATGCTTGGAGGAGACTTGCCCTTCATGACGATGTGGATCACGAACGTGATGGTGGTCGCCATGGAGATGGACGTGGACGACTTGCGCTTGCATCATTTTTGCGCTCCGAAGACTTGTGTAGCGACCAGACCTCAAACGGTCCAATCTCTGTGCTCAGGTGTCATCCCTGGATCAGTAATGCTGACACCACACAGTACTTGAAGGATTTATAAAAGAGTAGCAATCACACACTTATTACATCGAGTGTCTCGAAAGAGAGCTTCTTACAATAAATATGGCTTAAGGCCATCTAATAACGATAACAGCGGAAGGCTTGGAAGATAAGTGAGTCCATCAACTCCAACGGCATCACTTAGTATAGAACCATGACCTAAAGACACCTTAATCATCGTCTGAAAAGTCTGCAACATTAATGTTGCAGCCCGAGACGGGTCAGCACATAGAATATGCGGGCAAAGTAACACATAGAGAGTGATGAAAGAATATGGCTATACCATATGCATACTTGGCTGGTGGAAAGCTCTATGGTTACAGTTTTGCGTAAAGCAAATTTTTCCCTACTACAAAGGAATAAATTTTATTTAACTATCATGGTAGTTGTTAAACATTGAGAATGGTTGAAAGCATTCTCAATCCCAATTAAGCATCATCATTAAACAACACCCAACAAAATTAACTTCAGAATAACATGATGAGATTCACATGATAATCCAGGTACTAGATACTGAAGATGTCCATAACCGGGGACATGGCTAACCATGATTAGTTTATACACTGTGGAGAGGTTTGAGCACTTTTCCCCACAAGACTCGATCGCCTCTGCCATATTTCTCGCACTACATGGTGTTTGAGAAATGGATGACCGAGACATAGTCTTTCAGAAGCGCTAGCACCTTATGAACGGGTACACCGTACCAACTTGCATCCCCTACATCTGCTAGTCTACCACTGTAAGAGTTCGCACGACGTAGTCAACTATGCTAGAGCCCATAGTAGCTTGTGGCTGCACACGGAAGTATCTAGCATGAATAATCTCATGATCCCCTTGAGCCTGGGTGGCGGTCCAAAAGAAAACAGGCAATCACTGGAATACCCAGGTGCCTCAATCCACCCAGATGTGTATTTAAGTTGCCACCTTATATAAATCAATAATTTAACAAATCTCACATCTGTCATGGATACACTCACCCAATCCACGTCTACGAGCATAGCATGGCGTGAAAAGCAACGTAGAAGTAACTCCCAAAGGTTTGATAATAAATAGGTAATAGTTTCTACCTCAACTACTTCCCAAACCCGCAATTTAATTAGATCCTAATCATGCAATGTGTGAGGATTGATCTAATGCAATAAAACTGGGTAGTAGGAGGTATGATGAAAGTGTTACTTGCCTTGCTGATGATCCGCAAAACCTAGTGATTCGAAGTAGCAAGCGGCGCACTCCGGGTACTCTATCACAAACAAACAAGCATACAATAAGTACTCAACTAATGCATAGGTAAAACCCAAATAAGAGAACTAACCAGAAAGTTCAACTTAAGAACTCCGGTTGGCAAAAAGAATCAAATCGAACGAAGCAGCGAAAGACAAACGACAAAAGAAACAATTTCTACAGTGGCAAAACTTGTTTGAGTTTTTTAAACGGAAAGAGGGTTTCAAGACGAAACTCCAAGCACTTGAATTGTCTGATTCCGATAAACGAGCGAAAATTTATACTAAAATGAACATCAAATCAGAGATCGTGATCAAAAAAATAATGGATTTAATCCGAGAAAAAGAAAAACGACGAACGTTCGTTAAAACGAACGAACGGGAGAACGCTCGCTAAATAAATAAACCGGGAAAAAATGATCTATTTAAAAAACGAACCTAAAAAAACAAACAAAACCGACAAAAAACCGATCGGTTTTCTAAAAAACCGGCAGCGGAAAAAAAACTACCTCCGGCGGCGGCGGTGCGGCAGCGGCGGGCGGTGGGAGGGCGCAGCGAGGCAGCGGTGGCGGGCAGCGGCGGCGCGGGCTAGGGGCGGCGGCGGGCTAGGGTTTTGGTGGGGGGCGATGGCGGTTGGGCCTCCCGGCTATATAAAGTCGGCTGGGCCGGGAGTCCAGGTCGGACACGGCCCGGTAAGTCGGTTGCGTTTTTTAGTTACGCTCAGAAAAAAAACAAAAGGAATATTGAACGGACTCCAAAAATCCCGAAATAAATTTTACCCAATTTCTAAAATCAAGCCGCACAGGATGAACATTTATTTGGGGCCTAAATGCAATTTTGAAAACGCGCATTTTTCCTAAATTCAAATAAAATAGCAAATAAAACTAAAATAAAATCTTATTTGATTTTTTTATTAAATCCTCAATATTACTTTATTTTGGGAAAGTCATTTTATTCCCTCTCTCATATTTTTGTAATAGAAATAATTGAAGATAAAATAAATAAAATCAAATGATCCTATTTTCAAAATTTGAGAAAAACTCAAATATGAAAATAACGAAATCCCCAACTCTCTCCGAGGGTCCTTGAGTTGCGTAAAATTTCTAGGATCAACCAAAATGCAATAAAATATGATATGGAATGATGATCTAGTGTATAACATTCCAAATTGAAATTTTGGGATGTTACAAACCTACCCCTCTTAAGATGAATCTCGCCCTCGAGATTCGGGTTGGCTAGAAAATAAGTGAGGGTGGTCCTTCAGCAAATCATCCTCTCGCTCCCAGGTGACTTCATCCTCCGTGTGGTGGCTCCACTGAACTTTGCAAAACTTGATAACCTTGCTGCGGGTGACTCGACTGGCATACTCTAAAATCTTAACTGGTTTCTCCTCATAGGTCAAATCACTATCCAACTGAATTGCTTCCAGTGGCACTGTATCTCTCAGCGGTATGTCAGCCATTTCTGCGTGGCACTTCTTGAACTGGGAAACGTGGAATACATCATGGACTCCTCACAATCCTTCGGGCAATTCCAACTTGTAGGCTACTTCTCCCATACGCTCGATAACTTTGTATGGGCCTACAAAACGTGGCGCTAATTTTCCCTTAACTCCAAAACGCTTAACTCCTCGAAGTGGTGATACTCAAAGATATACTCGGTCTCCGACTTCGTAAACTGTCTCCTTGTGTTTTGAATCTGCATAACTCTTTTGCCTGGATTGGGCTACCTTGAGCCTATCGCGAATCAATTTTACTTTCTGTTCAGACTCCTTAATTAGATCCGGTCCAAACAACTGTCGGTCTCCAACTTCATCCCACGACAATGGGGTCTTGCTCCTCCTTCCGTACAAGGCTTCAAAAGGGGCCATCTTCAAACTGGATTGATTACTGTTGTTGTAAGAGAACTCTGCATATGGAAAATTCTCATCCCAACTAGATCCATAATCTAGCGCACAAGCTCTTAGCATATCCTCCAAAATCTGATTGACTCTCTCGGTCTGTCCATCTGTCTGCAGATGGAAAGCTGTACTAAACTCCAGTCTGGTACCCAAAGTTTCATGCAACTAATTCCAGAACTTTGAGGTGAATTGGGTTCCTCTGTCTGATACAATGCTCCTTCGAACTCCATGCAGACATACGATTCTGGTCATGTATATCTTTGCCAACTTTGCACTGGTATAGGTTTTCTTTACTGGAATGAAATGAGCTACCTTTGTCAAACGATCGACTACAACCCATATTGAGTCATAGCCTGAAAGAGTTCTGGGTAAACCCGTAATAAAATCCATGCCTAACTTATCCCACTTCCATTTGGGTATCGGCAATGGCTGTAGCAATCCCGCTGGCTTCTGATGCTCTGCCTTTACTCTCTGGCATACATCACAAACTGCTACATATTCCGCAATATCCTTCTTCATTCCGGTCAACCAGAAAGTATCGTTCAAATCCAAGTACATCTTGGTATTTCCTGGGTGAATCGAATATGGTGAATCATGGGCCTCTTGCAGAATTAACTTCCTGATTTCCGAATCATTAGGCACATAAACACGGTCTTCGAACCATAAGGTATCGTGCTCATCCTCACGAAATCCCTTAGTTTTTCCTTTGCTCATTTTCTCCTTAATAGAGGCAATCTCCTTGTCAGTCCTTTGAGCTTCTCTGATCTTATCCATCAAAGTAGACTGAATCTCCAATGCTGCTACATAGCCTATCGGAACTATCTCCAACCATAGCTCATGAAGATTCTTGGCTAACTCCCTTGGTAAATCTCCCGTCATTAAGGTGCTGACATGACTTTTACAGTCAACGTGTCAGCTACTACGTTAGACTTTCCGGAGTGATAATGCAATCTCATATCATAATATTTGATGAGCTCCAACCATCTCTTTTGCCTGAGGTTCAACTCCTTCTGCGTGAAATATACTTCAAACTCTTGTGATCCGTGTACACCTCGCAATAGTTTCCAATGAGAAAATGTCTCCATGTATTCAATGCATGCACTACAGCTGCTAACTCCAAATCATGTGTAGCATAATTCAACTCATGAGGTTTGAGCTGTCGTGAGGCATATGAAACAACTCTTTCTTCCTGCATAAGCACTGCTCCAAGTCCTCGACATGAAGCGTTGCAATACACCTCATAATCCTTGGTCTAATTTGGCAAAATCAACACAGGTAATGTAACCAAACGTTTCTTCAACTACTGGAAACTAGCCTCACATTCCCCAGTCCATATGAACTTCATATCTTTCTTCAACAACTCTGTCTTAGGCTTTGCATTCTTTGAGATTTTCTCAATGAATCTCCAGTAGTATCCTGCAAGTCCAAGAAAACTCCGGATCTCTCCAACTATTGTTGGGGCTTCCCAATTTGTCACAGTGTCAACCTTAGTGGGATCTACTGCTATACCTTCTCCAGATATAACGTGTCCGAGAAATCCAACTTCCTTCAACCAAAACTCACATTTGCTAAATTTGGCATATAACTGATGTTCTCTGAGCTTTCCAAGAACCAAACACAAATGCTCCTTATGCTCCTCTTCATTCTTCGATTAAACCAGGATATCATCAATGAACACTACGACAAACTTATCCAAAAACTCCATAAACACTTTGTTCATCATGTTCATAAAATATGCATGTGCGTTAGTCAGACCAAATGACATAACGGTATACTCGTACAGCCCATACCTGGTGGTAAAAGCCGTCTTAGGTATATCCTGTTCTCGAATCTTCAACTGGTGGTATCCTGATCATAGATCGATCTTGGAAAATACCTTAGCTCCTTGCAATCGATCAAACAGATCATTGATCATCGGTAGTGGGTACTTGTTCTTGATGGTTACTTCATTCAATCCTCGATAATCAACAACCATCCTTAACGATCCATCCTTCTTCTCCACTAGAAGTACTGGCGATCCCTAAGGTGAAGAACTTGGGCGAATATATCCCTTATCCAGTAACTCCTTAATCTGCTTCTTAATCTCCACCAAATCCTTGGCGGGCATCCTATACGGTCTCTTTGATATTGGCCCTGTGCCTGGCAAAAGCTCAATCAAAAACTCAATATCTCTATCTGGTGGCATGCCTGGCAATTCTTCTGGAAATACATCCGGGAAATCTTTCACCACTGGTACTTCCTCCTGCACAACTCCTGTTAAACAATTTACTTGAGTCCTCTTTGGCACTTGCCGGGATACATACTTGATCCTTCTTCCTTTTGGGGTGGTGAGCAAAATTGACTTACTAGCACATTCAATATTTCCTTCGTACTTTGTTAACCAATCCATGCCTAATATCACATCCAATCATTGAGATTCCAACACTATTAGGTCTGAGGGAAATACGTAGTTACCAATCCTTAATGGTAACCGATCACACCATAGGCTAGCCATATACTTTGCTCCAGCCGAGGTTACTAACATGGGTGATTTAAGGGCTTGGGTTGGTAGTTTATACTTATCCACAAATCCCCTTGATATGTATGAATGCGATGCACCAGTATCAAAAAGAACGAGTGCAGTAAATGACTTAACCAAAAACTTACCTATTACTGCATCCGACTGCTCTTCAACCTCCTCCACGTTAACGTGGTTCACCTGTCCCCTATTGAAAGGGTTAGGCTTCTACCTAGAGCTTCCATTGCCATTTCCATTCTGGGATTCAGGACATTCATTGGCATAATGTCCGATCTTCTGGCACTTAAAGCAACTGACTTGGCTTAGGTCTCTCTTGGCTGGGGTTGAGGGGTTGGTGCGGTTCTGGCCGTTGCTTCCTCCATTCCCATTCTTGGTGCCATTATGATTGTGCGAGCTACCTCCTCCATGGGTATGCTGAAAATGTCCTCCCGGTCTAGGGGTAAAACATGGCTTCTGCTGAGGTCCTGAGTTGTACTTTCCGTGTCCATACTTCCTCTTGCGATTCTCAATCTGTTGCGGCTTTCCTTCAATCATGAGAGCACGATCTACCAACTCTTGGTAATTGTTGAAGGTTGCTACCATCAACTGCATGCTCAACTCATCATTCAGTCCTTCCAGAAACTTCTCCTGCATAGCTGCATCCGTAGCAACGTCATCTGGGGCATAACGTGCTAACTTACTAAAGTCCTCCATATACTGGCCAACTGTCCGTCCTCCTTAGCGCAAATTGCGAAACTCTCGCTTCTTCGTGGCCATAGCTCCTGCTAAAACATGGGCAGTACGAAAAGCTTGCTGAAACTGGTCCCACGTGACAGTGTCGACAGGGAAAGTGGCTGTGAAATTCTCCCACCATGATGCTGCAGGTCCTTCAAGCTGATGTGCGGCAAACTTCACCTTTTTCGCATCTGTGCATCCTGCCGTGGTGAGCTCTCTAGCTGTCTTACGGAGCCAATCATCTGCTACTATCGGCTCGGTGCTACTGGAAAACACCGGCGGATTCAGCTTAAGAAAACGGGCTAAGTGATCAACATGTGGTGGTGGTGGTGGGTTGTTGTTGTTGTTCCCCTGATTCTAATTCTGGACTAGCAACTGCATCAATGTGTTCTGCTGCTAGATCAACTGGGTAAGCTCCGATGGGAAGGTAAATCCGGGGTCACGTCTCGGAGGCATCTGAGGGTTTAGGAAAAGATGAGATTTAAGAATAGAGGGGGTCTAAAGAGAAAACACTACCCATATGCACATGAGGCAAAAGCAAACCATTCACTTCATTCAATCAAACAAGGGCATACAATCAATCTAACTATCGCAAAAGTGCTCGGACGACTATATTTTACATGGTGGACTACTACTACTACTGTTGTGGTGGTCAACTAGAAATATTCTTCGGTTGCAGAATCCATGATATCTGCTCCAGCATCATCAACATAGTCATCATCGCTATCATATGGATCCGAGTCGGTGTCGTCGATGATGATGTAGTCTTCCAGGCGAATCTCCTTGGGTTCTTCTTCTTCTTCTTCTACTGGTGTAGGGCCTCCCATAAATATTCCGATCTTCTTGATCAGATCGTCATTCTTCTCCACTAATACTTCAATTTCCTATTCATAATCTTCACGTGTAGCCTTGAGTTCTTCCTCCAGTTCCTTGATTCTTGTCCTCGCCTTCTTCAGATCTATCATGTCGATGCACATCTGGTTCTCCTGACGTTGAATGTGTTGGTTTAACTCCTGGATAAAAGCTGCAACTGATCTATCCTTCCTGGCGCGGATCATCTCCCAGTGCTCATCTCGGCGCCCACAAATCTGGTAGATAGTATCCTTGAGATCATTACGGTAAACTTCTCCAATGCATCCCATGGCGATGTGAGCTGCCATGCTCTTTCCAAGACTCCAAGTTGGTGCATCAAAAGAAAACTCTATGGGCTCAGTGACTGGCATGAACGTCCTTCCTGGAACTTGAACTTGAATCATCCAGCGCTCTTCTTCAGGTAGAATGGCGTTGTAGGTCCCAGTGAAGCTTGGTACTCCTATGTTCAGGTATCTAGTGACTTCCTGCAAGTGACGTCCAAAGGGTGTATCTTCATCCGGTTGCGTGAACTCGTTCCTTGCATCCGCCATCCTAAAAGAGTAGAAAAGATGAGAGGTCAGAATGAGAAAAGAGTGAGCAGTGATCTAGGTCTTTAGCTTAGTGGTCGTGTCCTACAGTCAGCGTGTGCTCTGATACCATCTTGTAGCAACCAGACCTCAAACGGTCCAATCTCTGTGCTCAGGTGTCATCCTTGGACCAGTAATGCTGACACCACACAGTACTTGAAGGATTTATAACATAGTAGCAATCACACACTTATTACATCGAGTGTCTCGAAAGAGAGCTTATTACAATAAATATGGCTTAAGGCCATCTAATAACGATAACAGCGGAAGGCTTGGAAGATAAGTGTGTCCATCAACTCCAACGGCATCACTGAGAATAGAACCACAACCTAAAGACACCTTAATCGTCGTCTGAAAAGTCTGCAACATTAACATTGCAGCCCGAAACGGGTCAGCACATGGAATATGCTGGCAAAGTAACACATAGAGAGTGATAAAAGAATAAGGCTATACTATATGCATATTTGGCTGGTGGAAAGCTCTATGGTTACAGTTTTGCGTAAAGCCAATTTTTCCCTACTGCAAAGGAATAAATTTTATTTTACTATCATGGTAGTTGTTAAACATTGAGAATGGTTGACAGCATTCTCAATCCCAATTAAGCATCATCATTAAACAAAACCCAACAAAATTAATTTTAGAGTAACATAATGAGATTCACATGATAATCCAGGTACTAGATACTCAAGATGTCCATAACTGTGGACACGGCTAACCATAATTAGTTTATACACTCTGCAGAGGTTTGCGCACTTTTCCCCATAAGACATGATCACCTCCGTTTGATTTCTCGCACTACATGGTGTTTGAGAAACGGATGACCGAGACATAGTCTTTCAGAAGCGCGAGCACCTTACGAACGGGTAGACCGTACCAACCTACATCCCCTAAATTTGCTAGTCTGCCACTATAAGAGTTCGCGCGATGTAGTCAACTCTGCTAGAGCCCATAGTAGCTTGTGGCTGCACAAGGAAGTTTCTAGCATGAATAATCACATGATCACTTTGAGCCTGGGCGGTGGTCCAAAAGAAAACAGGCAATCGCTGGAATACCCAGGTGCCTCAATCCACCCAGATCTCTATTTAAGTTGCCACCTTAGATAAACCAATAATTTAACAAATCTCACATCTGTCATGGATACACTCACCCAATCCACGTCTACGAGCATAGCATGGCGTAAAAAGCAACGTAGAAGTAACTCCCAAAGGTTTGATAATAAACAAGTAATAGGTTCTACCTCAAATACTTCCCAAACCCACAATTTAATTAGATCCTAATCATGCAATGTGTGAGGATTGATCTAATGCAATAAAACTGGGTAGTAGGAGGTATGATCAAAGTGTTACTTGCCTTGCTGATGATCCGCAAAACCTAGCGATTCGAAGTAGCAAGCGGCGCACTCCGGGTACTCTATCGCAAACAAACAAGCATACAATAAGTACTCAACTAATGCACAGGTAAAACCCAAATAAGAGAACTAACCAGAAAGTTCAACTTAAGAACTCCGGTTGGCAAAAAGACTCAAATCGACGAAGCAGCGAAAGACAAACGGCAAAAGAAACAAGCTTCGTTTATTATTCTGGATCTAGGGAAATTTTTACAGTGGCAAAACTTGTTTGAGTTGGTTGAACGGAAGGAGGGTTTTGAGACGAAACTCCAGGCGCTTGAAACGCGTGATTCCGATAAACGAGCAAAAAGTTATACTAAAACGAACATCGGATCAGAGATCGCAATCAAAAAAATCACGGATTTAATCCGAGAAAAAGAAAAACGACGAATGTTCATTTGTCGGCAACATTACTTATGCACATTAGTGATCTACACCATACATTGCATACATACCATATCATATTGGTATCATATCATCCCTTGTGTCACAAGATTGTTCCCGTATATACCCAATTGCTATCTTGGTTTGTGCATTTCGCAATGTGGCCATATAAGAAAAAAGAAAAAAAGAATAAGCCTTTTAAGCAAAGAAAAAGAGTGAACAAAGAGCTTGTAAGCAAGTTCCATAGCATCATACCACACTGTATAAGATTGTCATATCCGATCATCTTCGATCATACCACCGGAACATCATATACATAGCATACTTGGGATAGAAGTCGTTGAATTTTTTGTCTCCTATAGGTTGTGCACAAGTGTCATATCCGCCTATTGAGCAATCATGCTAGCATCTCTCTAGAGTTGTGCAACAAGAGCATTTTCCGTGGATTCTACATTTTGAGCTCATTCCTTGGTTGCATGACCCCATTTATCTATCTGTGTGTGTTTCCGTGTGCCACCCATATTGCTATTGGTCTACTTGTTTCACTTGCGAATTTGTGAATCTCTTTCAACATTATTGACTCTTGCTAACATTTTGCATCAAATTTTTGTGCCACTATCCTCACCGAGCTCCACCATAAGCCTTATTTGTGTAGGTGTGAGAAACCGACAAGAATTAGTACCAAATCGTGTTCACACACTTAGCTCTCAACGGGAGGACATGTTCACCACATTCCAATTCATCCTCGATGAATCGGACCTGACTCAACTCTAAGCAGTAGAATGCATGACAAACAAGCATGAATGAGTAGGCACATCAAGGCTCAAACAACTCCTACTCATGCTAGTGGGTTTCATATAATTACTGTGGCAATGACAGGTCATGCAGAGGAAAGGGTTCAACTACCGCAGCATGTAACAGTTGAATCGATGTTGTCCTAATGCAGTAAAAGAGAGCAGGAGCGAGAGAGTGGGATTGTATCGGAATGAACAAGGGGGTTTTGCTTGCCTGGCACTTTTGAAGATAGTATAGTTCTTCATCGGTGTCATCGATCACATCGTCAGAACGGCATCTACTGAAGGGGGACAAACACTGGCAATAGAGAAGAACAAAAGCAATGCATATGCGACAATATGATGCATGATCATGACATGGCAATATGCTGTGATTTGAGCTAATGCATCTAGTTATGATTTAAATGAAGTTGGTTTGAATACAATATTCAAATTCCAACTATATATATGATTATTTAAATGCCCTTTATTTGTTTTGTCCAAAACAGAGGACAAACATTGTTCAAACATGCATGAAAATGGTACATATGGATTCCTCGAATTTTTGTGATAATTTTTCATATATAATTTATCTTATTAGGAGTTACGGTTGAATTTCTATGATTTTTGGAAGTTTAGGGGATTTTCTGAAAATAAATAAATCATTTAGATTTATTTAAAATACAGAAGAGCATTACTGCGTCAGCCTTGCATCATGCTGACGTCATCTGGTCAACAGACACGGTCCAGGTCAAACCTGACCAGTGGGACGCACTGGCCAGTAGTTAGTTAACTAATACTAATCCTAGTTTAATTAGTGGCCAGGGGCCCACACGTCAGTGACCCAGGGAGTCAAACTAGGCCCACCTAGTCAACGGTCTGCGGGGTCAAACCCGCTGGCGACTCGACGCCGGGGAGGCCCGAGACGGTGGCGCGGCTCGGAAAACGCCCACAGGGCACGGGCGAGGCCGTTCTTGGGCTCGTTGGAGAGCTCTTGCAGGCGCACATCTAGTGGGGGTGGAGGCCGGGTCTATCGTGGCCAGAGCCAACGACGGCGAGCTCCAAGGCGGCGGCCGGAGTTCGGCCATGTGCGGGATTTGGGCTGCGGCGTGCAAACGTGGAAACTGAGGCGCTAGCGAGGCACTACGCAATGCGGCAAGCATGTTGCGTAGCACGGGATGACCAAATGGTCGCCGGAGCGATGCCGGCGACAAGCTCGAGCGGAGATGAGCTTCGGCCATGGTGGAACTATGGCCTAGAGGGTGCAAACGTGTGGGAAAGAAGAGGGGAAAAGCGGCGGAGCTCACAGGGAGGTCGATCAGTAGATCAGTGGGCTCGGGGGCGACCAGAGCGAGGCGAATCGATGAACGGCGTCCGGCGGATACCGAGGTTGAAGACGGCCCGATGGCAGCGATGCAGGGCCTCCGGTTAAGCGTGGCTCGGTGGAGAGGGCGAGGGCGTCGCGGCGGAGCTTATGGACATGTCAGAGAGGCGAGGGGGAGGCGGTGGCCGCGGTGGTGCACGTCGGCGGCGGCGGGCGCGTTCGGGAGAGAGAAGAGAAGGGGGAGGAAGCCGTGGGAGAGTGAGAGGGTCCAGGGGAAGGTCGGGCGTTGCACGTGGCGCTCGGGGTAGACTCCAGCAGCGGAAAGCTAGCAGGAGGTGGCCGGACAAGTGCTCGCGCGCGCCGGCCACGCGCTCGTCCTCCTGGCAAGGGGGAAGACGACAGGGAGGAGCCCCTGGTGGGCTGGGCCGGTTGGTGGGCGCCAGGTAAGTTTTCTCTTCTCTGTTTTATTCTGTTGTGTTTTGTTTTTTTATTTATACAATTTGCCACTGATTCAAAATTCAAAATGAATTCAAAACAGGGCAAAACCTTCTGAATATTTTTATGTTGCCATTATGGACTTTTCCAGAGGCACATAAATAATTCCAGGGCCTTTTGAATTATATTCTATAAAAATGAATATAATCCAAAACTCAAATACTTATTGATTTAACTTCAAAGTCCCAAAAAAACTCCTTAAAAAATGTGCACTATTTTTGGTTTGGTCTCAAAGCCTTGCCAAAATTATCAAACATTTATGAAGTCATTTTGGAAACAATGAATGCAATTTAAAGGGTTCTTGCCCTTCTTTTAAAATGATTTCTGAGGCTTTTAATTACCTCATTTCAAGTTTCTTGAAAATAACAGGATGCATGATGCTCGCTGATGCAACTATCTGCAACCAATGCTAGGGCTGTGACAACTTACCCCCACTAAACAAGAA
The DNA here is from genome assembly GCA_034509565.1 of Triticum monococcum. Lineage (NCBI taxonomy): Eukaryota > Viridiplantae > Streptophyta > Magnoliopsida > Poales > Poaceae > Triticum > Triticum monococcum. The sequence goes on along the minus strand of CM067842.1, from coordinate 375,719,565 downwards.
TCTCGTCCCGAGATTCAAGACGTGAGGTAAGAAGACAGAGGGAACACAAAGCTAATAACACAATCTTCATGTTCCAATTGCCCTTCTCGAAGATGTTGATTCATCGCATCATATTGATCTTGACATCTTTGCCTTCGGGAACTTCATCCAACACGATGATGACAGAGAGAAACTCTATAAATCGATCTTAATGAACACAAGATCAACTCACAAAATGAGACTTAGAAACATCCCTTGAGCTGAACGCAAAACACACATTAGAGATGATGGATGAGAAACATATGACAAGGGTTCAAATTTATAGGCAACAATTCGACGCTTAAATAGATGGTGAGGGGGGTTTCAACGTAGCGAGGAGTTAAGTTGCCCATGATACCATAACGGAACACCTCGGGGAAGGTGACTTGTAGAATTATTCCCTTAAGTGGCAAAAAGAATTACTTTTGATCCATAGATCATTGAAACTCTTCATTCCAGCTTAAGGCAAATTACAACTGACCATTTGAAATAGCTCGAAGAAATGGCATACTCGGACTAGGATGGATGATGTGGACTACCTTGCTGAAGACAACACAAGGGATGATTTTGCTTGCGCGTGCTCTCAGGAACTTGAGCATTTCCATATTCATCAAGGTTCTACCAACATCCATGTCGAGGATCCTGGCAACACATCCTACTACCTTGACAAATAGTGATGGACAATGCAGATGCATAGAAAGACACTCCTTTCTCAGATTTCACCTTAGCGAGGCCAAGGGAACGAAACCTGGATGATCGACCGAGAGACATTTAGCACCCCGCTTCTAATGTTCTCCTTGATGTGCTAGCGCAACCCATTTGTAGATATGGTTTGATAACTATAACATCAATTAAAAGATCGGACTTTGGAAGCTTAAGAATCCATAAGGAATAACTACGGAGGCAGATCATGCGAGATCCTAATGGGGAGGTGACCAACTTCTTCAACCAAGATATTACAATAATAGACCTTCCGGCTAGGTGGGTTGGCCACGACATCCACGTTACCGGGTTACTGAGAGACCAATATTATAATTCTTGGGACACGTTCCAACCATCACATCTGCATGAGATTCATATCTGGTTGGTGTTAGGATATTCCAGACTCATCGAATCTAGAAAGAAAAGTGAAAGTTTGCAACACAAATCGACGAGATGACGTTGCGAGATTCTCGGGAAATGAGCTACGATAGCAAGCTCTAGAACATGAGCTGGTCCTGCTAAACATATGTGAACATGCTGTCCTAGACAAGCATGACCACATAGTAGTCTTATAGTAAAACACTACCGAGTTCAGATTGGGAACCATCATCGAGGATAACGAATTCCTGACATAAGTCATGATTAGCTCTTATGAAGGAACTCCTTCTTCTTGAACAAACCAATCAGTGGCTTGGCGTGCTAGGAAACACATATGGAATGGAGGTGGCCAACCTATCAAACCATAGAGCACTTCGCACGTGCATGACTAACTTGGGATGATTCCAGAGGAGGCAAAAACAATCTTTCTCCAACTCACGGCGGCAACTTGCACCAAATGCACATGAATTCGAGGAAGTCACTTCTTCCATCCAAGCATAAGCTTCATGAACGGAACATGAAGGCATTGCTTACAAAGTTTTCAACACTAGGTTGATGAATCATGGGGGAGACAAAATGTTGCTGATGGGCTCAACAACAAATCATCAGAATTTCCATATCACTGGACTTCCACCATCATGTGAACACTGTGGTAGCATTGGTCAGACTAAAAGATGTAATGGTGTATCCTCGAGGGATCAACCACGAGCAAGACAACATTACGAACATCGTTGGTTCTGATTTGACTTGACGATGGCCCATACTTAAGTCAAAGTTTTGACAAGACAATAGATCCAACAACTGATCACGAGGACCAATTGGTGAAGATATCATCTTTCGTCAACACACACACAAACACAAAGAAATCCCTTAGTGATGAACTAAGTGGATTAAGCTTGTATCTTCCAACTCTCCAAGTTGTTGTTTGGCTTAACCAACTAGCTCAGGGGTATCCCACACAGATTCTTGGAGATTGGGTGGTTTGGAGGAAAATCAACATGATCACGAACACAACATAGTGGTCAGGTGACAACCTGGTAACACTTTCGAGAAGATGTCCGGAAAATCACGAACCACCGATATGTTACTAAGCTCGAGAACAATCTTGCTTTTCAGGGCAAGATGATATGATCAACAAAGCAAGGATAGACACAGTCCCAACTCTTGATCGAAGAGTGCACCAGGAAAATGGAATAGGTAGCACGATCAATCTTAGAATGATGATTCAATAACCAACACGCTAAGAATGAGAATATTGTCCATTAACTACCAAGTAACGAGGTTGTTAGGAGTACCGATTTCACACATCATAGTTCACTTGTCGGCATTCCGGTTATGGCAACACGGGACCGAGGAATGAATAATAATGGCGAGAAGTAACACTGCGTCAAGAATTCATAAGAGGTGGTGCAATTCTCATGACACTCTTGATGTTAAGATGGTAACACTCCAATATAGAACAGAACAAAAGCTGGAATTGCAATTTGATCTGTGGAGTACAACTACTTTGACCCAATCCTGGATATGGATGAGGTACTGGAGTTTGTTTCTCCTAGTCATTCTGAAATAGAATGACTTGACGGACCACTAGAGTAATAGGCATCGATAAACACGATTGCCAATCACTCCTTACTATCAATTGATAGATGAAGGTCGGAATATAACTGAAGAGGCACAACTCAAAGGAACATATATCTTTCTGAGTTGTGGATGCACATATTAGTATGTCGAGCAAAGCTCAACATTTCTTCCGGATAACCCATGCAGAAAGGTAGAACTTGCAGAATCACAATGTAGAATGGAGAACCCATTAAGAGCACTCTGGTTGTGATCTTTTGGTTCAGAAGAACTTCTGCCATAAGAAGTTCATGATATTTGGAAGAAGGAAATACCACGGACCTCGAGGACTATCGCAAAGGTTACTAATATCCTAAAGGAACTAGCAACACTATCAACATGAGGTAAGTAGGGTGAATCTCGGGTTCAAGAACCCAGGAATAGAATACCTACTAACTAAATGGCATCACGGGATGCTTTCGAGAATGGTGGCCAGATTCATCACACTGGAAACACAAAACATGGATAGATTATTAGGTGGTCCTCTAAGACACCTAGGGTCATAATAATAGCTCCAACATATACGTAGAGGCAATGAAGTACCTCAACTCGATGATCAGTGTTGTTAACCTGGCCCAAAGGAACATCGAAAATGGAAGGAAGGAATTTGCAAATGCATCAGACTAGTTAGAAACCTGGGATGACTCGGACAGCATAACGGCTGTAAATGTTCAAAAATATTTGAGACATCTTGCAATATAGTGGCATAACCACTCAGAAGCACAATATCAAGGTTCCGAGACCAACTATGAACACACGAAAGTAGTAGAAACTGAGCTGGGGCTTAAAACCAACAATCTTATAAGTCATGGATTAGAAACACGTCATCCTGATAGATAGATGAGAAGGCCTAGTTCTTAATCCCAGTAGAAAAGAAGAGGTTGACCCAGATCAGAAGGGCATAAGGTAAAGGAGTAAAAAGAGCCGTACGTTCCCTTCCACAATCAATTCCCTTATATAACTAAAGCATTTCTAGACACGACTTCGACCAGTTTGGCTTGGTAATCCTAGAGACAGTCAGGCTCTGATACCAAAGCTGTCGGGACCCCGATTCCAAGTCACATCGATCTAGCTGGTAAAACCTCATATCACTTTGCGGCCTCACGCACGGTATTCCCACGGGTGTCGCCTTACCATGGCCCGGGACCGTTTGCGTCTTTTGGCTCACGTATATGATAGTGTCGCTAGCATCCATATGACAGAGAACCCGGGCCGACATGGCTAGCCGTGAACCCAAAGCGGCACTAACCCATGGAGACAGGCATACATGAATCAACTTCGAGCATGTCGGTCAGCAGCGTGTGAATCTGGGCTGTAGCACTGGGCTAACAGGACTCCGGGAACCCGGGCTGTAGCAGGCTAGGCAGGACTCTGGATGTCACCGCCAGTCAAGTGTCCTGAGCAGTAGTGCTGGGCTAGCAGGACTCCGGTGAACCGGGCTGTAGCAGACTACTATGGCTCATGGAAGCACTAGACTACATTTCCCCATAAGAGAGGCTACCAAGGATAAACAACTAGATTGTCGGATCCCACAGACACCAAGCATTTCAATCATACACACAATATGCTCGATATGTGTAAATACAACATGGCTTCACAACAAGACTCTACGACTCAAGTATTTACTCATTAGGCTCCGAGGAGCGAGATATTACAAACATGGGTCTCATGACCCAACATACAGAGCATACAGCAACAAGCACATGCGGAAGCTTAACTTGTCTGAGTACAGACAACTACAAATGAAGAAGGCTGAGAAGCCTGACTATCTACCAGATCCTGCTGAGGGCACAAGATCGTAGTTGAGGTAACAAGCTAAAAGTCGAAGTCCATGCGGAACTACTAGCGAGACTGACGTCTCTCTGCAAAAACATCAAATAGGAAAGCGTGAGTACAAATATACCCAGCAAGACTTACATCAGAATTAGCTACATATGCATCGGTATCAACAAAGGGGGTGGTCGAGTTTAACTGCAGCAAGCCAACTTTGACTCAGTGGCTATCCTGAACTACGACTGCAAGTAACTCTTTTGAGGTGGCGCACACGAGTCCACATATGTAGCGACCCGACCCGAATGGATCAAGTCTACTGTGCTCCGGTGTCATCCCTGGATCAGTAATGCTGACACCACACAGTACTTCGAAGGATTTATAGCAGAGTGGCAATCACACACTTATTACATCGGTGTCTCAAAAGAGAACTTATTACAATAAATATGGCTTAAGGCCATCTAATATCAATAACAGCGGAAGACTTGGAAGATAAATGGGTCCATCAACTCCAACGGCATCACTGAGTATAGAACCACGACCTAAAAGCACCTTACTCATCATCTGAAAAGTCTGCAACATGAAAGTTGCAGCCCGAAAATGGGTCAGCACATGGAATATGCTGGCAATGTAACACATAGAGAGTAATGGAATGTAACAGCTATACTACATGCATATTTGGCTGGTGGAAAGCTCTATGGTTACAATTTTGCGTAAAGCCATTTTTTCCTACTGCAACGGAATAAATTTATTTAACTATCATGGTGGTTGTTAAACATTGAGAATGGGTGACAGCATTCTCAATCCCAATTAAAAGTAGTCATCAATAACCCAACAATATTAATTTAGAAGTAACATGATGAGATTCACATGATATTCAAGTACTAGATACTCAAGATGTCCATAACCGGGGACACGGCTAATCATGATTAGTTTATTACACTCTGCAGAGGTTTGCACACTTTTCCCCACAAGACTCGACCGCGTCCGTTCGGTTTCTCGCACTACACGGTGTTTCAGAAATGGATGACCGAGACACAGTCTTTCAGAAGCGCTAGCACCTTACGATGGATAGACCGGTACACCTACTTTCCCCTACATCTGCTAGTCTACCCTGTAAGAGTTCGCATGACTTAGTCAACTATGCCAGAGCCCATATTGGCTTGTGGCTGCACACGGATGTTTCTAGCATGAAAGATCTTATGATCCCTTTGAGTCTGGGTGGCGGTCCAAAAGAAAACAGGCAAGTCCTGATAGAAACCAGGTGCCTCAATCCACCCAGATGTGTGTTTAAGTTGCCACCTTAGATAAACCATTAAAATTATCAATCTCACATCTGTCATGGATATCACTCACCCAATCCACGTCTACTAGCATAGCATGGCATAATAAGCAAACGTAGAAGTAACTCCCAAAGGTTTCATAATAAACTGGTAATAGGTACTACCTCATCTACTTCCCATCCCACAATTTAATTAGATCCTAATCATGCAATGTGTGAGGATTGATCTAATGCAATAAAACTGGGTTGTAGAAAAGGTATGATCAAAGTGTTACTTGCCTTGCTGATGATCCGCGAGTCCTAGAGATTCGAAGTAACAGGCGGCGCAATCCGGGTAATCTATTGCAGACAAACAACAAGCATGCGATAAGTACTCATCTAATGCAAGGGTAAAACTCGAACAAGAGATCGAACCAGAAAGTTCAACTTAAGAACTCCGGTTGCAAAGAGAGAAAGAACCGAACAAAGCAACGGAAAACAAACGGCGGAAGAAAACAACTCGGTTCTAGCAAGTTGAAACTAGGTCAAGTTTTACAGTAGCAAAAACTTGTTTAAGTTGATTAATCGGAACCGCGGTTTCAAAACGAAACTCCAGGCGCTTGAATCACCTGATTCCGATAAACGAGAGAGAAGATAAACTAGAACGAAGATCGGATCTGAGATCGCGATCGCGGAATAAATCCGACGAAAAGAAAAAGAAGAACGGTTGAACGAACGGACGTTCGTTAACCGGGAATAATTCGGTGATCACGTTCGTTAGAACGAACGGTCCGGCGAACGGTCTCTAGTCAACTAAACCGGAAAAGAAAATGAAACCGATCTAGGGTTTCAATAAAAACCGAAACAAAGAACCGAAAAGAAAACAGGAACGGTCTATAAGAAAAACCGAACCGAGGGGAAAAGAAGAGACGCGGCGCGGCTACCTCAGCGAGGTTTCGGTGAACGGGTCCGGCGGGGTTGGGCGGCGGCGGCGCTAGGGCGGCGGCGACGGCGGCGTTGGGCGGCGTAGGCGGCGGCGCTAGGGGCGGCGGCGGCGTTGGGTGGCGCGGGGTGAGGGCGCGACGCGGGCTTGGGGCGCGGCTTGGTGGTGTGGGGTTTAGGGGGGGGTGTGGGGGTATTTAAGAGGAGGTGGAGGAGAGGAGACTTGGGGGAGGGGGCAAGAAAAAGAGGGGAAGCGGAGTCCTAGTAGGACTCCTACTTGGGCGGCGGCGGCGCTGGCCTTGGCGTGCGTGGGCAGGCGCGGCGGCCGGCCTGGCCTGGCCTGCTGCTGGGCCTTGGCCCAAGGGCGCTGCGGAATTTTTTTAAATGGTTACACGCGCAGAAAAAGAAATAAAAGAACATCTAAACGAACTCCAAAACTCCCAATGTAAATTTTCCCCGACTCCTATGAATGAGTTGAACAAAATGAACTTTTCTCCGGGCCTAAAATGCAATTTTTGAAAACACGCATTTTTTCCTATCCAAAAAAGGCAAATAAACTCCGACAAATCCAATGATCCTTTCTTCAAAATTTGAGAAGAGCTCAAATATGAAAATGACGAAATCTCCAACTCTCTCCGAGGGTCCTTGAGTTGCGTGAAATTTCTAGGGTCGACCAAAATGCAAGAAAATATGATATGCATGATGATCTAGTGTATAACATTCCAAATTGAAAATTTGGGATGTTACAAACCTACCCCCCTTAAGATGAATCTCGCCCTCGAGATTCGGGTTGGCTAGAAAATAGGTGAGGGTGGTCCTTGAGCAAATCTTCTTCTCTCTCCCAGGTGGCTTCATCCTCTGAGTGGTGGTTCCACTGAACTTTGCAAAACTTGATAACCTTGCTGCGGGTAACTCTGCTGGCATAATCGAGAATCTTGACTGGTTTATCTTCATACGTTAAGTCGTCCTTCAACTGAATCGCTTCAAGCGGCACTGTATCTCTTAGCGGTACCTCCGCCATCTCGGCGTGACATTTCTTCAGCTGAGAAACATGGAATACATCATGAACTCCTGACAGTTCCTCTGGTAATCCCAACTTATACGCGACTTCTCCCATACGTTGCAAGATCTTATATGGTCCAACAAAACGCGGTGCTAATTTTCCCTTAACTCCAAAGCGCTTAACTCCTCGAAGTGGGGATACTCGGAGATACACTCTGTCTCCGGTTTCGTAAACTGTCTCCTTGCATTTAGAATCTGCATAGCTCTTCTGCCTGGATTGGGCTACCTTGAGCCTATCGTGAATCAACTTAACTTTCCGTTCAGACTCCTTAATCAAATCTAGTCCAAAGAACTGACGATCTCCAACTTCGTCCCATGACAACGGTGTCCTGCACCTCCTTCCGTACAAAGCTTCGAAAGGTGCCATCTTCAAACTGGTTTGATAACTGTTGTTATAAGAAAATTCCGCATACGGCAAGTTATCGTCCCAACTAGATCCATAATCTAGTGCACAAGCTCTTAGCATATCATCCAAAATCTGATTGACTCTCTCGGTCTGTCCATCTGTCTGTGGATGAAAAGCGGTGCTGAACTCTAGCCTGGTTCCCAAAGTTTCATGCAACTGATTCCAAAACTTTGAGGTAAATTGGGTTCCTCTGTCTGGTACAATACTCCTTGGAACTCCATGCAAACAAATGATCCTAGTCATGTATATCTTTGCGAACTTAGCACTGGTGTAAGTGGTCTTAACTGGAATGAAATGTGCTACCTTCGTCAAACGATCAACTACTACCCATATCGAGTCATATCCAGCCTTCGTCCTGGGTAGTCCTGTGATAAAATCCATGCCTATCTTATCCCACTTCCATTCGGGTATCGGCAATGGTTGGAACAATCCGGCTGGCTTCTGATGCTCTGCCTTTACTCTATGGCATACGTCACAAACTGCTACATATGCTGCAATATCCTTCTTCATTCCGGTCCACCAGAATGTTTCCTTTAAATCCAAATACATCTTGGTATTTCCTGGATGAATCGAATAGGGTGAATCATGTGCCTCTTGTAGAATCAACTTCCTGATCTCCGGGTCATTTGGCACATAAACACGATCCTCAAACCATAGGGTATCATGCTCATCCTCACAAAATCCCTTTTCTTTTCCTTTGCTTAGTTTCTCCTTTATGGAAGCAATTTCCTTGTCAGATTTCTGAGCCTCTCTGATTTTATCCATCAATGTTGACTGAATCTCCAGTGCTGCTACATAGCCTTTCGGAACTATCTTTAAACTTAGTTCATGAACGTTTTCTAATAACTCCCGGGGTATTTCCTCCGTTATTAACGTATTGACATGGCTCTTACTGCTCAATGCGTCAGCTACTACATTAGCTTTTCCGGGATGGTAATGCAATCTCATATCATAATCCTTGATGAGCTCCAACCATCTCCTTTGTCTGAGATTCAACTCCTTTTGCGTGAAAATGTACTTCAAACTCTTGTGATCCGTGTACGCCTCACAATGGTTTCCAATGAGGAAATGTCTCCATGTCTTCAATGCATGCACTACGGCTGCTAACTCCAATTCATGTGTGGCGTAATTCAACTCATGAGGCTTCAGTTGTCGTGAAGCATACGAAACAACTCTCCCTTCCTGCATAAGCACTGCTCCAAGTCCTCGACATGAAGCATCGCAATACACCTCATAATCCTTGGTCTGATCTGGCAAAATCAACAAAGGTGAGGTAACCAATCGTTTCTTCAACTCCTGGAAACTAGCCTCACACTCCTCAGTCCAATTGAACTTGGTATCCTTCTTTAACAACTCCGTCATAGGCTTCGCAATCTTTGAAAAGTTCTCAATGAACCTCCGGTAGTATCCTGCAAGTCCAAGAAAACTCCGGATCTCTCCAACTGTCGTTGGTGCTTCCCATTCGGTTACGGTCTCAACCTTTGTGGGGTCAACTGCTATCCCTTCTCCGGATATAACGTGTCCGAGGAATCCTACTTCCTTCAACCAAAACTCACGTTTGCTAAATTTGGCATATAACTGATGTTCCCTTAGTTTCTCCAAAACCAAACGCAAATGTTCCTTATGCTCTTCTTCATTCTTTGAATAAACCAGGATATCATCAATGAACACTACGACGAACTTATCCAAAAACTCCATAAACACTTTGTTCATCAGGTTCATAAAATAGGCAGGTGCATTAGTCAATCCAAATGACATAACGGTATACTCATACAGTCCATATCTTGTGGTGAATGCTGTCTTAGGTATGTCCTGCTCTCGAATCTTCAACTGGTGGTACCCCGATCGCAAATCGATCTTGGAAAACACTTTAGCTCCTTGCAAACGATCAAACAGATCATTTATCATTGGCAGTGGGTACTTGTTCTTGATTGTTACTTTGTTCAATCCACGGTAATCAACAACCATCCGTAGTGATCCATCCTTCTTCTCCACTAGAAGTACGGGTGATCCCCAAGGCGAAGAACTTGGGCGTATGTAACCTTTCTCCAGTAACTCCTTAATCTGATTCTTAATTTCTACCAAATCTTTTGCTGGCATCCGGTATGGTCTCTTTGATATTGGGCCTGTACCTGGCAATAACTCAATCAAAAACTCAATGTCTCTATCCGGTGGCATGCCTGGCAACTCTTTAGGAAATACATCAGGAAAATCCTTTACCACTGGTACTTCCTCCTGCACAACTCCTGTTAGGCAATTTACTTGTGTCCTATTTGGCACATGCCGGGATACATACTTGATCCTTCTTCCTTCTGGCGTTGTAAGCAAAATTGTCTTACTGGCACAATCGATGTTTCCTCCATACATTGACAACCAATCCATACCAAGAATTATATCCAGACCCTGGGATTCCAGAATAATTAAATCTGTTGGGAAAACATGTCTTCCTATGCTTAATGGCACTTGAAAACATCCTTGACTGGCCATGTACTCTGCTCCTGGCGAACTTACTAGCATAGGAGTTTTAAGAATCCTAGTGGGCAGGCTATATTTTTCCACAAATCCCCGTGATATGTATGAATGTGATGCACTAGTATCGAAAAGAACGAGTGCGGTAAATGACTTAACCAAAAACTTACCGATTACTGCATCAGGCTGATCTTCAACCTCCTCCACGTTAACGTAGTTCACCTGTCCCCTATTGAATGGGTTCGGCTTCTTCCCTGAGCTCACATTGCCATTTCCATTCTGGCCTTCAGGACATTCATTGGCATAATGTCCGGTCTTGGAACACTTGAAACAGGTGACTTGACTCAGATCTCTCTTGGCTGGGGTTGATGGGGTGGTACGGTTCTGGCCGTTACTTCCTCCATTCCCATTACCATTCTTGTGGCCATTGTGGTTGTGCGAACTACCTCCTCCATGGGTATGCTGAAACTGAAATCCTGATTTAGGGATAAAATGGGGCTTCTGCTGGGCTCCAGGGTTATACTTCCCCTGTCCATACTTCCTCTTGCGGTTCTCAATCTACTGTTGCTTCCCTTCAATCATGATGGCACGATCTACCAACTCCTGGTAGTTGTTGAAACTTGCTACCATCAACTGCATGCTCAACTCATCATTCAATAATTCCAAAAACTTCTCCTGCTTGGTTGCATCCGTAGCAACGTCATCTGGGGCATAACGTGCTAACTTGCTGAAATCGTCAACATACTGGCCAACTGTCCTTCCTCCTACCGTAAGTTGCGAAACTCACGCTTCTTCATGGCCATAGCTCCTGCTGAAACATGTGCAGTGTGGAAAGCTTGCTGGAACTGATCCCATGTGACAGTGTCGACTGGGAAGGTGGCTGTGAAATTCTCCCACCATGCTGCCGTGGGTCCTTCTAACTGATGTGCGGCAAACTTCACTTTCTCACCATCTGTGCATCCTGCAGTGGTCAACTCCCTTCCTATCTTGCGGAGCCAATTGTCTGCTACTATCGGCTCGGTGCTACTAGAAAACACCGGCGGATTTAGCCTAAGGAAACGGGCTAAGTGATCAACAGGTGGCGGTGGTGGGGGTGGGTTGTTGTTGTTGTTCTGCTGGTTCTGAACTAACATCTACATCAATTGATTCTGCTGTTGGATCAACAAAGTGAGTTTCGGTGGAAATCCATTGTCACGTCTCGGAGGCATCCGAGGGTTTAGAAAAGATGAGATATAAGAATAGAGTGAGGTCTAAAGAGAAAACACTACCCCAATGCACATGAGCAAATTCACACAAAATCACTTCATTCAATTCAAACAAGGGCATACAATTGATCTAGCTATCGCAAAAGTGCTCAAACTATAGTGTTTACATGGGGAAATACTACTAATATTTGGTGGTCATCTAGAAATTTGAACCAGTGGAAGACTCCATGATGTCCGCTCCAGCTTCGTCTTCAAAGTCGGGTTCACTTGGATCCGAATCGGTGTCGTCGATGATGATGTAGTTGTCCAGACATGCGACGTACATGTCTTCCTTCCTGGATGCTAACTCCCTCTTGAGTTCTTCAATCTCTTGCTTAAGATCGCCATTGTGCCTTGCTAGAGCTACGATCTCGTCCATGTAGTCCTTGCGTGTAGCCTTCAGTTCTCCTTCTAGCTCGATGATCCTTGCCTTTGCATTCTTCAACTCTATCATATCATTGCACATCTGGTTCTCGTGGCGTCGAATGTGCTGGTTTAACTCCTGAATGAAAGCTGCAATGGATTTATCCTTCTTGGTGCTGACTAATTCCCATTGTTCATCTCGGCGTCCGCAAATCTAGTAGATAGTGTCCTTGAGGTCTTCTTGATAAACTTCTCCAATGCGTCCTATGGTGATATGGGCTGCCATGCTCTTTCCCAGACTCCAGGTTGGTGCATTGAAAACACTATCTATGGGCTTCGTGATTGGCGCGAATGTCCTTCCCGGAATGTGAGCTTGAATCTTCCAGCGCTCCTCTTCAGGCAGAGTGGTGTTGAAGGTTCCCGTGAAACTTGGTAATCCAATGTTTAGGTACTTGGTGACTTCCTTCAAGTGAAATCAAAAAGGTGTGCCTTCATCCGGTTGAGCGTACTTGATCTTCGCGTCCTTCATCCTAAAGAGTAGAACAGATGAGGAGTTAGAAAATGAGGAGAGAATAGTGATCTATGGCTTTAACTTAGTGGTCGTGTCCTACAGTCAGCGTGTGCTCTGATACCATCTCTGTAGCGACCCGACCCGAATGGATCAAGTCTACTATGCTCCGGTGTCATCCCTGGATCAGTAATGCTGATACCACACAGTACTTCGAAGGATTTATAGCAGAGTGGCAATCACACACTTATTACATCGGTGTCTCAAAAGATAACTTATTACAATAAATATGGCTTAAGGCCATCTAATATCAATAACAGCGGAAGACTTGGAAGACAAATGGGTCCATGAACTCCAACGGCATCACTGAGTATAGAACCACGACCTAAAAGCACCTTACTCATTGTCTGAAAAGTCTGCAACATGAAAGTTGCAGCCCGAAAATGGGTCAGCACATGGAATATGCTAGCAATGTAACACATAGAGAGTAATGGAATGTAATAGCTATACTACATGCATATTTGGCTGGTGGAAAGCTCTATGGTTACAATTTTGCGTAAAGCCAGTTTTTCCCTACTGCAACGGAATAAATTTATTTAACTATTATGGTGGTTGTTAAACATTGAGAATGGTTGACAGCATTCTCAATCCCAATTAAAAGTAGTCATCAATAACCCAACAATATTAATTTAGAAGTAACATGATGAGATTCACATGATATTCAAGTACTAGATACTCAAGATGTCCATAACCGGGGACATAGCTAATCATGATTAGTTTATTACACTCTGCAGAGGTTTGCGCACTTTTCCCCACAAGACTCGATCACCTCCGTTGGGTTTCTCGCACTACACGGTGTTTGAGAAACGGATGACCGAGACACAGTCTTTCAGAAGCGCTAGCACCTTACGATGGATAGACCGGTACACCTACTTTCCCCTACATCTGCTAGTCTACCCTGTAAGAGTTCGCACGACTTAGTCAACTATGTCAGAGCCCATATTGGCTTGTGGCTGCACATGGAAGTTTCTAGCATGATAGATCTTATGATCCCTTTGAGTCTGGGTGGCAGTCCACAAGAAAATAGGCAAGTCCTGATAGAAACCAGGTGCCTCAATCCACCCAGATGTGTGTTTAAGTTGCCACCTTAGATAAACCATTAAAATTATCAATCTCACATCTGTCATGGATATCACTCACCCAATCCACGTCTACTAGCATAGTATGGCATAATAGGAAAACGTAGAAGTAACTCCCAAAGGTTTCATAATAAACAATTAATAGGTACTACCTCATCTACTTCCCCTCCCTCAATTTAATTAGATCCTAATCATGCAATGTGTGAGGATTGATCTAATGCAATAAAACTGGGTTCTAGAAAAGGTATGATCAAAGTGTTACTTGCCTTGCTGATGATCCGCGAGTCCTAGAGATTCGAAGTAACAGGCGGTGCAATCCTGGTAATCTATCGCAGACAAACAACAAGCGTACAATAAGTACTCATCTAATGCATAGGTAAAACTCAAACAAGAGATCGAACCAGAAAGTTCAACTTAAGAACTCCGGTTGCAAAGAGAGAAAGAACCGAACAAAGCAACGGAAAACAAACGGCGGAAGAAAACAACTCGGTTCTAGGAAGTTGAAACTAGGTCAAGTTTTACAGTAGCAAAAACTTGTTTAAGTTGATTAATCGGAACGGCAGTTTCGAAACGAAACTCCAGGCGCTTGAATCACCTGATTCCGATAAACGAGCGAGAAGATAAACTAGAACGAAGATCAGATCTGAGATCGCGATCGTGGAATAAATCCGACGAAAAGAAAAAGATGAACAGTTGAACGAACGGACGTTCGTTAACCGGGAATAATCCGGTGATCACGTTCGTTATGACGAACGGTCCGGCGAACGGTCTCTAGGCAACTAAACCGGAAAAGAAAACAAAACCAATCTAGGGTTTCGATAAAAACCGAAACAAAGAACCGAAAAGAAAACCGGAACGGTCTATAAGAAAAACCGAACCGAGGGGAAAAGAAGAGACGCGGAGCGGCTACCTCGGTGAGGTTCCGGCGAATGGGTCCGGCGGGGTTGGGCGGCGGCGTTGGGTGGCGTAGGCGGCGGCGCTAGGGGCGGGCGGCGGCGTTGGGCGGCGTGGGGTGAGGGCGCGGCGCGGGCGTGGGGCGTGGCTTGGTGGTGTGGGGTTTAGGGGGGTGTGGGGGTATTTAAGAGGAGGAGGAGGAGAGGAGACATGGGGGAGGGGCAAGAAAAAGAGGGGAAACGGAGTCCTAGTAGGACTCCTACTTGGGCGGCGGCGGCGGTGGCCTTGGCGCGCGTGGGCAGGCGCGGCGGCCGGCCTGGCCTGCTGCTGGGCCTTGGCCTAGGGGCCTGCGGATTTTTTTTAAAACGGTTACGCGCGCAGAAAAACAAATAAAAGAACATCTGAACGAACTCCAAAACTCCCAAAGTAAATTTTCCCCGACTCCTATGAATGAGTCGAACAAAATGAACTTTTCTCCGGGCCTAAAATGCAATTTTTGAAAACACGCATTTTTTTCCTATCCAAAAAGAGGCAAATAAACTCCGACAAATCCAATGATCCTTTCTTCAAAATTTGAGAAGAGCTCAAATATGAAAATGACGAAATCTCCAACTCTCTCCGAGGGTCCTTGAGTTGCGTGAAATTTCTAGGATCGACCAAAATGCAAGGAAATATGATATGCATGATGATCTAGTGTATAACATTCCAAATTGAAAATTTGGGATGTTACAACATATTCACCATACTAATACACCACTATGGATCTGCTCCCGTCTCCCTACGAGAACGCCATCCATAGCACTCACGCTTATCTAGCGCATTTTAGAGTATCCACTTTCACTTGTCTATGAACTGTACAAGGGGTCCAAGTTTCCATATCCGAGGAATCCGACTATTCGAATAGATAATGATAACCCTGCAGGGGTGTACTTCTTCACACACGCTCTCGCCACTTATCGCCATGTACACGTCATGTACCTCAGCAACCTTCAAGTGGAAGCCGGGCGAGGGAGTCGGCCACGACCAGACTAACCAACAAGTCTCTAGTCCAGGTTTATCGCCTATTCGGGTTCCATCCGCAAGGAGATCCGGCCGGGGTGTCGCTCACGGCCCCAAACGATGTGTGCAGGGTTCCCAAGCCCACCATCCGGGTGCCACTTGGTACACCATGCCACTGTGCCTAGTCTGTCCCAGGCCCACCTGTACCGGGTGCCACTTGGTAGACTACTAACACTACCTACAAACACCAGAAACTAGTTGCAACTCCTGGACAGAGATCGAGTTGATTAATAAGTTGAGAGGGGCACTTAAGCATTCCAATGCGTGGTAGTAACTGTTCATGGATCACAAACACAGAACTCAGTTCCTGAGGACGGCTGCAATGAGACAACCCACCATGTACTCCTACATGGCCTTTCACCACTACCTTTACCAAATCGTGTTCACACACTTAGCTCTCAACAGGAGGACATGTTCACCACATTCCAATTCATCCCCAATGAATCGGGCCTGACTCAACTCTAAGCAGTAGCAGGCATGACAAACAAGCATGAATGAGTAGGCACATCAGGGCTCAAACAACTCCTACTCATGCTAGTGGGTTTCATCTAATTACTGTGGCAATGACAGGTCATGCAGAGGAAAGGGTTCAACTACCACAGCATGTAACAGTTGAATCGATGTTGTCCTAATGCAGTAAAAGAGAGCAGGAGTGAGAGAGTGGGATTGTATCAGAATGAACAAGGGGGTTTGTCTTGCCTGGCACTTCTGAAGATAGTATAGTTCTGCATCGGTGTCATCGATCACATCGTCGGAACGTCATCTACTGAAGGGGGACAAACACCGACAATAGAGAAGAACACAATCAATGCATATGCGACAATATGATGCATGATCATGACATGGCAATATGCTGTGATTTGAGCTAATGCATCTAGTTATGATTTAAATGAAGTTGGTTTGAATACAAGATTCAAATTCCAACTCCATATATGATTATTTAAATGCCCTTTATTTGTTTTGTCCAAAACAGAGGACAAACATTTTTCAAACATGCATGAAAATGGTACAGATGGATTCGTCGAATTTTTCTGATAATTTTTCATATATAATTTATCTTATTTGGAGTTACGTTTGAATTTCTATGGTTTTTGGAAGTTTAGGGGATTTTCTGAAAATAAATAAATCATTTAGATTTATTTAAAATACAGAAAAGCATTACTGCGTCAGCCTTGCATCATGCTGATGTCCTCTGGTCAACAGACGCGGTCCAGGTCAAACCTGACCAGTGGGACCCACTGGCCAGTAGTTAGTTAACTAACTAAAGTTAGTTAGTGTTAAACTAATACTAATCCTAGTTTAATTAGTGGCTAGGGGCCCACACGTCAGTGACCCGGGGAGTCAAACTAGGCCCACCCAGTCAACGGTCGGCAGGGTCAAACCCGCCGGCGACTCGACGCCGGCGAGGCCCGAGACGGTGGCGCGGCTCGGAAAACGCCCACAGGGCACGGGCGAGGCCGTTCTTGGGCTTGTTGGAGAGCTCTTGCAGGCGCGCATCTAGTGGGGGTGGAGGCCGGGTCTATCATGGCCGGAGCCAACGACGGCGAGCTCCAAGGCGGCGGCCGGAGTTCGGCCATGTGCGGGGTTTGGGCTGCGGCGTGCAAACGCGGAAACTGAGGCGCAACGAGGCACTACGCGATGCGGCAAGCATGTTGCGTAGCACGGGATGACCAAATGGTCGCCGGAGCGACGCTGGCGACAAGCTCGAGCGGAGACGAGCTTCGGCCATGGTGGAACTATGCCCTAGAGGGTGCAAACGCGTGGGGAAGAAGAGGGGAAAAGCGGCGGAGCTCACAGGGAGGTCGATGAGCAGATCAGTGGGCTCGGGGGCGACCAGAGCGAGGCGAATCGATGAACGGCGTCCAGTGGGTACCGAGGTTCAATACGCCCCAATGGCGGCGATGCAGGGCCTCCGGTGAAGCATGGCTCGGTGGGGAGGGCGAGGGCGTCGCGGCGGAGCTTCTGGACATGTCAGAGAGGCGAGGGGGAGGCGGTGGCCGTGGTGGTGCACGTCGGCGGCGGCGGGCGCGTTCGGGGAGAAAGAAGAGAAGGTGGAGGAAGCCGTGGGAGTGTGAGAGGGTCCAGGGGAAGGTCGGGCGATGCACGTGGCGCTCGGGGTAGACTCCAGCAGTGGCAAGCAAGCAGGAGGTGGCCGGACGCGTGCTCGCGCGTGCCGGCCACGCGCTCGTCCTCCCGGCAAGGGGGAAGACGACAGGGAGGAGCCCTTGGTGGGCTGGGCCGGTTGGCGGGCGCTAGGTAAGTTTTCTCTTCTCTGTTTTATTCTGCTTTGTTTTTTTATTTATACATTTTGCCAACGATTCAAAATTCAAAATGAATTCAAAACAGGGCAAAACCTTCTGAATATTTTTATGTTGCCATTATGGACTTTTCCAGAGGCACATAAATAATTCCAGGGCCTTTTGAATTATATTCTATAAAAATGAATATAATCCAAAACTCAAATACTTATTGATTTAATTTCAAAGTCCCAAAAAAATTCCTTAAAAAATATGCACTATTTTTGGTTTGGTCTCAAAGCCTTGCCAAAATTGTCAAACATTTATGAAGTCATTTTGGAAACAATGAATGCAATTTAAAGGGTTCTTGCCCTTCTTTTAAAATGATTTCTAAGGCTTTCAATTTCCTCATTTCAAGTTTCTTGAAAATAACAGGATGCATGATGCTCGCTGATGCAACTATCTGCAACCAATGCTAGGGCTGTGACATGTATCATGTAGACAACAAGAAGGAGACAATAATGAAAGAGTGACCCATCCAATATGCATATTTGAGGATGGCTCAAAGGGAAGGAGTTCACCTTTGTGAGAATGTCAAAAATGTTAGTGTCGCACATCGTGTACTCCTTTACATGACCAAGTTGTCTCGTGATGGTACCACCTTGTGTGTGACGCCCCGAGACCGATGTCCCAGGTGTCTTCCCATTATTCGCCGATGTTGCCATGTCATTCGCTTGCGTGTTACATCTTGTCATGTCATCATGTGCATTGCATCATCATGTTTTCAAAACTTGCATCCGTCCAGGTCTCCCCATTCTCTCCGTTGTCCATTCTGAGCCCAACCACACTTGCACGCGCCTGCGGCATGACCGAAATATTATTTTATAAGTGGCCGGAAAATATTCTCGCAATGGGTTGAAAGTTGGCATGCATTGTTGTTATAGTGTAGATAGGCTGCCTGCCAAGTTTCATCGCTTTCGGAGTCCGTTTGACACCCCAACGGATAACTATAGCGGTAATAGTAGTCGGTCTTTCGTCGGACGTTTCGGTCTCCGAAACTATTGTCGGGCATCTCTCTTCTCTCTCTTTTCTGAGCCCATCGAACCCCTCACCTTCGTTGACCGTTCCGAGACCAACCGGGTTATCGTTTCCCTCTTGTCAAACCACGTACTCGCTCTTTGCACAGTGCATCGACCCCGCGCCCATGTCCTAAACTGTCCCGAAACCGACCCGCTGTGTCGTTACCAACGGGTCCGGATCATCCCCAAACATCTACAAAACATGACCGTGTTCTTATTCGGACTCCCGAGCCTATTTTTACTGGGCGTCCAATTTTGATTGGAGGGACGAGATAGCCCCTAATCCAACCCACACCCACCTACTATAAATAACAGTGCAATCATCGGACCAATCCCTAATTTCCAGGGATCCTCCTAGCCTCCACCACCGCCACCATCTTCCTCGGGATCCATCCCGAGCCAACCACCTCTCAACCTGCTCGATCCAATCCATCGATCCACTGCCGATTGTCCCCATCCAACAACCTGCCCGAGTTCCAACCGTTTGCTCTCACCCCCTGGCGTCGTCGTTGCCGATGCTCCCAACCACCTGGACCGCGCCCCATCTTCCTCGTTGGCCAGGACCGGCCTCGACCCTCTCTCTCTCTTCGTTCTCCTCCTCACGTTGTTCCTCTCTCTCTCTCAATCTGAAGCCCTCTTTTGAACTGAGGATGTGCGTCGCCTCCTCCAGCTCCGTCGGTCGCGCCACCCCGCCGGAGAACGCCGCCACGCGTTCGGATCCGCTCGTCTCCGCCGCCTCCCATAGTTCCGTCGCTGCCGCTCCAGCGTCGTCCCGCCTCCATGTGCTTCCTCGCGCTGGACCTCGCTCCCCTGCCATCCATCGCGCGGCCAACAACCAGCTCGCCGGAGCAGAGCTCCTCCTGCCGACGCCCGCTGTCGTCTTCCCGGAGACCACCACGACAAGCTCCGCCACCTCCCTCGCTCCAGCTCCGCCGCGACCTGCGTCTTCGCCAAGACTTGTCGCCGCCGCACCAAGTTCCTCTGCCTCCCCTGCACGAGCACGGGAGCGCGCTCGCTTCCTCCGACCACCAGAGCCTCTGACCAGCCTCGCCGCGTGGACCTCCTCCCCCACCTGGCAGATCCGGCCTCTCCTGCCCGGTCGCCGCGCCGTTCGTCTTTGTCTAGCGCCGCCGCGCCATGGCGTCCTCTGCTCGATCACTTGCCTCGACTGTGTTGACTAGTTGCCTCGCCTCGTCTCGATTTCAAGCCCAGTGCCTCCCCAGCCCACTTGGCAGCCTCCCAAGGCCCATGCCAGATCCGGCCTCTTGATCCGGCCCACTCCTACACTGAACCGGCCAAAGCCCATGGGTGAAGCCACCCCCAGCACCCCCTTTTTCTGTTCATGTTGGACCTCTGCTTAGAATTGGCCCATATAGTGTTTTTTCCTTGTCTGTGTTTTAGATATTATCTAGTGTTTTCCTGTTTTGCACAAAACCCCCCAAGCTTCATGCATTTAATAACTCACAAACTGTGCATCGGATTAAAAAGATCTATATATGTAAAATGCTTAGTTGTTCATCTAGTTTCATAATATGTCTTTTTCATCCATGTTTAAAATGTTTATACTGCTGTTTGCATATAATTTGCCTATTGCCATGTTAAAATGCTTTAATTCATAACTAATTAACCGTAGCTCGGATTTAAATAATCTTTATATGTAAATGGGGTAGAAAAATGCCTAGTTTAACATGGTGTACTTGCTTTGCATGTTTAACAACATTAAAATATGCCTTAGGACAGAACAGTACCAAACCTGAAATATGCACATGAGGAGTTTCCGGACTTGTTGTTTGTTGCTTCCGGCCTCATTTAAACTTGCCTAGATAGATAGTTTTATTATGGTTCACCCCTTGCAATGTGTAACAACATTTAATATTGATGAGTACATAACTAAGAGCGAACTAAATAAAAGGATGTGGTGTTTTTTCAATATGCATCTCGTTGCATATTGAGCTCCACTTAACTTGTAGTTTTGTTTGTGCACTTTGCCATGCCTAATTAAACCGGACATGCATCATACTTGGTTGTGCATCATGCCATGTTTATGCTTGATTGTTTTTTCACAGCCCTAGCTTAGCCTTTTCTTGCCCTTGCATGATCATCATGTCTTCATGTTTAAATTCAAATGAAATTTGAATTGGGGAATTTTCAAAGCCTCAGAATCCTTTTAAAAATTATCAAGATAAAATTGCTTCAAATAAGTCCAAGAAAATGTTCTTGTTATCCTCTGGAAATATTGGCAAGAGGTAAAATCCAAACTAATATTTTTGGTGTCTCAGAAACATTTATTTTGGGCATTTGAATTAAATCAATAACTATTTGAATTGGATTTATATCTACTATTAAATAAATATAGGTCCAATAATTCTGAAATATTTTATGGAGCTTTGGTTTAATTCTTTTAGCTTCTAAAAATATTTCCAGAAGCAACAAAATTGAATTGGTTTCAAAACCAAATTCCAAACAAACCTGCAAAATAGAAAACTGAACAGAATTAGAAAAAAACAGAGAGAGAGAGAGGAAAAAACCCACCTGGCCTTACCTGCCAGCCCACCAGGGGCAGAGCCGTCTTCCACCTCGCGCCAATCGGACGCCGCGCGTGTGCCCGACGCGCACGCCCCCGTAGCTCGCCACCTCCTGCTTGCTGCCGACCGCCTGGAGATGGCCCCGAAAGCCACGCACTCCCCCTCGACCGCCTGCACCTCTCCTCTCTCCCCCTCCTCTGCTCTCTCCCGCAGCACCACCGAGCGGAGCTCGCCGCCACGCTCACTGCCACCACGGCCACAGCCATCCCCGAACCTCTCCGACACAACCCCGAGCTCCAAAACGACGTCGTAGTCCTCGCCGATGAGCCACACGATGCCGGACGCCCTGGAGCGCCCTCACCGACACCATCTTCGTCCTCTACACCGATGGCCATCGTCGACCGGTTCATCGTCACCAAGCCGTCCCCGAGCACGCTGGGATCACCGACGACCTCGCCGTGAGCTCCTCTACCGACCCCCCCTTCCCCGTGCTCGATAACCTAGCATAGCCCCCATCTCTGTCGATGCTGAGACCTCGCCGGCACTGGTCATGTCGCCGCCATTGTTTTAGCTCGCCTCCGTCCAAGATGAGCACGTCACCGTGCTCAGGAAGCAACCAGGAGCCTAATGCACATGCCAACTTGCCCTCCCGCGCCCCACAGCGCCAACCTTGCACTCACCCGAACTCCGGCGCCGCCGCGAGCTCACTTCCGGCGAGCTCCGACCACCCCGCGACCTCCCACCTGCTCCGCTGGATCCGTGGGCGCACGGGCTACCTCCTGGTGCCTTTCTTCGCCGCTCCCGTGTCCTCCTGGTGTGTTTTCGCCGTGGCCAGAGGTCACTGACGACTAACTCCGGCGGGCTGATGTGTCCAGCTTATTTATCCACTAACCACCCTGTTCAGTTTAACACTAGACACTGACATGTGGGCCCTGCCACTGACAGAATTAGTTTAGGATTAATCTAATATTAAATAACCCTGTTTAACCTCCTGTGTCACTAACGTGCGGGTCCCAGCCGTCAGGTTTGACCTCGCTGGCGCCGTTGACCTCCTGACCTCAGTTTGACATCAGGCTGACGCAATAAATCAGTTCTGGATTATTTCTGTTTCAGAAATGATTTAGAAATTCCAGAAAATAGTATAAACTTCAAAAAATCATACAAATTAATTTATAACTCCAAATGAAATAATTTATATGTGAAAAATGATCAGAAAAATCCAATCTATCCATCTGTACTTGTTTCATGCATGTTAGAGTAACTCAACATTGCTGTTTAGATACATCTAGATAATTCACTTATATAAGTTCATATTTTGAGTTTGCATTTGAATCTTTGATTCAAATGAACGCAAAACACCCTGTTTATAGCTGCATTAGCCAAAACACACTCATCTTGCCATGTCACATTATGCATCATATTGTTGCATTGCGTTGATGGTGTTTCCTCTCTGTTGCCGGTGATGTTCCCCCTCGGTAGACATTGTTTCGATGTTGTGATCGTTGACACTGATGAAGACTCAATGCTATCTTCAGAAGTGCCAGGCAAGCAAAACCCCCTTGTTCATTCCGATACAATCCCACTCTCTCGCTCCTGCTCTCTTTTACTGCATTAGGACAACAACGATTCAACTGTTACATGATGCGGTTGTTGAACCCCTTTCCTCCGCATGACCTGTCATTGCCACAGTAAATAGATGAAACCCACTAGCATGAGTAGGAGTTGTTTGAGCCGTGATGTGCCTACTCATTCATGTTTGTTTGTCATGCCTGCTACTGCTTAGAGTTGAGTCAGGTCTGATTCATCGGGGATGACTCGGAGGTGTGTAAACATGTCCTATTGTTGAGAGCTAAGTGTGTGAACACGATTTTGTAAAGGTGGCGGTGAGAGGCCATGTAGGAGGACATGGTGGGTTGTCTCATTGAAGCCGTCCTCAGGAACTAAGTTCTGTGTTTGTGATCCATGAAACAATTACTACCACGCATTGGGCCCGAAACAAATGGACCCTCTCGGCTTCTTTATCACCCTTGTCCTCTGTCCAGGAGTTGCAACTAGTTTTTGGTGTTTATAGGATATGTGTTGGCGGCCGTGCGTAGCGCTGACCCTAGGGGTGGGCTATGATGTGGTAGATACACCATGGCCGGGCATGCCGGGCGCCCGTTTGCTGTCTCGGAACCCTGTACACATCGTCCGGGGCCATATGTGGAAACCTCGGCCGGACTCCCTATGGATGGAACCTGGATAGGCGATAAACCTGGACTAGAGACTTGAGTTTTTAAGTAGGCTGTGGCCGACACCCTCGTTGGGCTTCCGCTTGAAGGTTGCCGAGTACATGTCGTGTAAACGGTGGTAAGTGCTGAGAGCGTGTGTGAAGAAGTACACCACTGCAGGGTTAACATCATCTATTCGAATAGCCGGGTCCGCGGTAATGGACTTCTGGGTTTCCTATAACAGTTCATAGACAAGTGAAAGTGGATACTCTAAAACTCGCAAGATAAGTGTGAGTGCTATGGATGGCCTTCTCGTAGGGAGACGGGAGCGGATCCATAGTGGTGTATTGATATGGTGAGTATGTGGACTCATGTGCACCACCTCAAAAGAGTTGCTTGTAGTCGTAGTTCAGGTTAGCCACTGAGTCAAAGCTGGCTTGCTACTGTTAAACTCCACCACCACCCCCCTTGTTGATACCGATGCATATGTAGTTAGCTCTGATGTAAGTCTTGCTGGGTACATTTGTACTCACGTTTGCCTATTTTATGTTTTGCAGAGAGACGTCAGTCTCGCTAGTAGTTCCGTGTGGACTTCAACGTTTAGCTTGATACCTCAGCTACGATCTTGTGCCCTCGGCAGGATCTGGTAGATAGTCAGGCTCCTTATCCTTTTTCATTTGTAGATGTCTGTACTCAGACATGTTAAGCTTCCGCATGTGCTTGAATTGTATGCTATGATTGTTGGGTCATGAGACCCATGTTTGTAATATCTCGCTCCTTGGAGCCTAATGAATAAATACTTGAGTCGGAGAGTTATGTCGTGATGCCATGTTGTATTTACACATATCGAGCATATTGTGTGTATGATTGAAATGCTTGGTATGTGTGGGATCCGACAATCTAGTTGTTTATCCTTGGCAGCCTCTCTTATGGGGAAATCTAGTCTAGTGCTTCCATGAGCCATAGTAGTCCGCTACAGCCCGGTTCACCGGAGTCCTGCTAGCCCAGCACTACTGCTTAGGACACTTGACTAGCCGGCATGTGTTTCACTTCGTTCATGTGTCTGTCCCTTCGGGGGAATGTCACGCGGTGACATCCGGAGTCCTGCCTAGCCTGCTATAGCCCAGGTTCCCGGAGTCCTTTTAGCCCAGTGCTACAGCCCGGATTCACACGCTGCTGACCAACATGCTCGATGTGATTCATGTATGCCTGTCCCCATAGGTTAGTGCCGCTTGGGTTCACGACTAGCCATGTCGGCCCGGGTTCTCTGTCATATGGATGCTAGCGACACTATCATATACGTGAGCCAAAAGGCGCAAACGGTCCCGGGCCATGGTAAGGCGACACCCGTGGGAATACCGTGCATGAGGCCGCAAAGTGATATGAGGTGTTACCGGCTAGATCGATGTGACTTGGAATCCGGGTCCTGACATGTTTACTATGTTGTTTGCTTCTTTCCGGGCTACTTCTCGCGTTAGCTTCGGTTTCGTTCCGGAGTTGTGAGGATTCGTTCGACTACGTCCGATTGTCTTCTTCATGGACTCGTTCTTCTTCCTTGCGGGATCTCAGGCAAGATGACCATACCCTCGAAATCACTTCTATCTTTGCTTGCTAGTTGTTTGCTCTATTCCTATGCCGCGATACCTACCACTTGCTATATCATGCCTCCCATATTGCCATGTCAAGCCTCTAACCCACCTTTCCTAGCAAACCGTTGTTTGGCTATGTTACCGCTTTGCTCAGCCCCTCTTATAAAGTTGCTAGTTGCAGGTGAAGATGAAGTTTGTTCCATGTTGGAACATGGATATGTTGGGATATCACAATATCTCTTATTTAACTAATGCATCTATATACTTGGTAAACGGTGGAACGCTCGGTCGGGTGTTTTGTTCCACTCTTTGACCCTAGTTTCCGTCATATCGGTGTTATGTTCCTTGATTTTGCGTTCCTTACAAGGTTGGGTGTTATGGGGACCCCTTGATAGTTCGCTTGGAATAAGACTCCTCTAGCAAGGCCCAACCTTGGTTTTACATTTGCCTCCCTTGGGTTTCCAGAGCCCGAGGGTCATCTTTATTTTAACCCCCCTGGGCCAGTGCTCCTCTGAGTGTTGGTCCAACCTGTCAGCCGCCGGTGACCACCAGGGGCAACTTTGGGCTGGCCTACCGGAAGTTTGGACAATCAGGTGTGCCCTGAGAACGAGATATGTGCAGCTCCTATCGGGATTTGTCCGCACATCCGGGCGGCTTTGCTGGTCTTGTTTTACCATTGTCGAAATGTCTTGTGACCGGGATTCCGAGACTGGTCGGGTCTTCCCTTGAGAAGGAATATCCTTCGTTGACCGTGACAGCTTGTGATGGGATAAGTTGGGACACCCCTGTAGGGTTTTGAAGTTTCGAAAGCCGTGCCCGCGGTTATGGGCAGATGGGAATTTGTTAATATCCGGTTGTAGAGAACTTGACACTTAACTTAAATAAAATGAATCAACCGCGTGTGTAACCGTGATGGTCTCTTGTCGGCGGAGTCTGGGAAGAGAACACGGTCTCGTGTCATGCTTGAACATAAGTAGCTTCAGGATCACTTATTGGTCATCATTAGCTTCTCGACCATGCTTTGCTTCTCTTCTCGCTCTTATTTGCGTAAGTTAGCCACCATATATGCTTAGTGCTTGCTGCAGCTCCACCTCATTACCTTACCCTACCCATGAGCTTAAATAGTCTTGATCTCGTGGGTGTGAGATTGCTGAGTCCTCGTGACTCACAAATACTTCCAAACAGTTGCAGGTGCCGATGATACCAGTGCAGATGTCGCAACTGAGCTCAAGTGGGAGCTCGATGAAGATCGTGTTCGTTGTATTGTTTCGTTTCTAGTTGATCAGTAGTGGAGCCCAGTTGGGACGATCGAGGATCTAGCAATTGGGGTTGTCTTCTTTTATTTTGGTTCCATAGTCGAACCTTGATTGTATTCTGGATGATGTATGTTTTACTTGTATTTGTGTGAAGTGGCGATTGTAAGCCAACTCTTTATCCCTTTCTTATTCAGTACATGGGATTGTGTGAAGATTACCCCTCTTGCAACAAACCTACCATGTGGCTACGCCTCTAAGTCATGCCCCGACACGTGGGAGATATAGCCGCATTGTGGGTGTTACAAGTTGGTAATCAGAGCCTTCCCCAACTTAGGAGCCCCCTGCTTGATCGAATCGCTGATGTTGTTGAGTCTAGAACATAATGTTTTGAGTCTTAGGTTTATATATATATATATATATCGGAGAATAGGATTCTTTTTACTCCTCAGTCCCTTCGTCGCTGTGGTGAGGCCTCCTGACGTAGAAGTTTTGACTTTTGTCTTCTCAAATTTCACGAAAAAAATTAGGATCACGCGGGTATCTTGGTATCGTTCCGATGGTTTTGTGACGAGAACATTGTTCTTGGTGCCTCCTGACATTTAGGGGTTGTGGCAGTGTCCCGGGGAGTTGAGCTTCGAGGTATTGTCGTCGCAATTTTATCGTTGTAGTTCTGGAATACCTGAGTTCGCCGACATTGAAAATCTCTTTTATGCAGTTGTTGGTGAGATAACCTCGACACCACCCAGTAATGGATGCTTTTCGAAGGTTGAGGTAAATGATTTCCAAAGGTTTCTTGGTTATGTGTTGAAGGATGGATACAGCTGGATGTAGGATTTGCTAGTTTTGGGTGAGATATTAGGCTTCCCCTGTATCCCCAACACCTGATTGCATAACCAGAAAGTTTCAGGAGTTTATAAGTGGGAATTCAAGTAGATCCTAGAATATCTTTCTAACAGACCCATGATACGATATGGGGTCTATCATATGTTTGTTTCCGGCTTATTTTGCAAGTCTAACCCTTGTTTTGTTTTTGTTGTTGTGGTATTCGAGTTACTTCGAAGTCAAATGTTGATTCCATACCTTTCCTAAGCGGCGTTCTGATATTTCTATGGGAATACTAATCCTTCATGATAATCTACATTGTCATGCCAATCCTTTTCAACTGACGTGTTTCCCTTCAAGTGGATCCAATCATTTTTCAACACCCGCAAGATCAACTCAAAGTCTTCTCAACATTGTTTGTTTCATCCGTCCCAAGTTGCCTTTGTTTTCCCGCCCTCCCACCCTTTTTCTTCGAGGACTCAGATTTCTTAATCAAGTATCCATTTTATGGATGTGAAGTCTCTCGATTCTTTTCCGTCAATGTTCATATCCGGTGATTCTCATGAAGATACTAACGAAGCCTCAAGTTTATAATTCTTCGTTCTCTTTCTCCTCTGGTGAGTTCAATCCAAGCTTTATCGATCATATCATTTCTTCATTTCTAGTGTTTTATCATGCCGGTGCACCTCTTAATCATCCACTTCTCACTATTCAATTGTTTCGGAGTGCTGAAGATCTCTTAGAAGATTCACGTTTTCCATTCTAAATCCGTTCAAGCTATTTTGAGGTCTTACCTTAGTTAAGCCATTTAATTCAACCGGCGCAATCTATCTTTTAAATTGTTCAATGGTGTTTCTCTTGAGTGGGCCCTAACCCACTGGTCTTTTCCCAGGATCTTACCTGACTCCTCTATTTTCCTGGAGTTACTCTCAAATTCTTTTCTAAGTTTGACGTAAGAATGAATTATCATCAGTAACATGTCTTTCTCCAAGATCTTTCAAATTCTTTTCATCGTTAGTTCAACCTTTCTAATTTCCTTTCCGTAGTGCCTCAACTATTCATGGTGGTGTTTCTCGCCGTCATTCTCGGATTTTGAAGACCGAAGAAGAGTTTTTCCTCCAAATCTTATCCGTTCTCTCAGAGATGCGTAGTTCAAGCTTGATGCCATCCTCTCATAATTGTTTTCGATTGTGACAATGCTTTTCACCCATCGGGAGCAATTCAAGATTCTTTTCAGTTTTATTCTCCGAAGGCCATCATTTCAGGATTATTCATTCCAGCTTTTAGCTATTGTTCTTCAAATCTTACCAGTGCATCATTCAAATATTCTCTAATCATCTCGTGATCTATTCGTTCTCATGTATCTAAATTCTCTCAAGTATCTTCTTTCGTTTACCAATTCTTCCCGGTGTTTCTATCTTTTGTTCCTTCATTTTCGATTCTTACAGTGTTTCGTCCAACATTTCTCTTCCTTTGTTATTTATCAGTTCATTCGTTCTTCCCAATCCAGCAGTGGCTCGTTGAAGACATTCCCAAGTTTGCGCAATATCTATCTTAATCCTTTTTATGAGAATAAGTAGTATGCCAAATCCGTTCCTTGTCATCAATCTAAATTGATGAAGGATACGCATAACATAATTCTTATTCTTGCTTCATCCAAATGATGGATTCATTCTTTCGGAGTTTGTTCATGATGAGAAATTCTCGGTTCAAGTGTTTCATACTTTTCCCGGAGTTCCAAGATCTCTCAACTATCTCATTGCGAAGCTCCATCTAATCATTGCGAGGCCTCAATCTTATTCTTTTCATCCTTCACTTCTTTTTGATCATTCTTTTATTTTCGGAGTTCTTCATGGAGGCTCTACATGGTGGTTCATCAAGAATTCTTTTGATTCTTCAATTGTTCTTCAAGATTTCTCTCGAAGCTATAATACACCAAGCTATAATCTCAAATAAACATGGTGCTCAACACATGTCTTGTTTTGAGGAGTTCAAGCACTCTTCATCTTGCATTCCGAAGTGCAGTTCTTCCTATCTTGTCTTTTGAGGTGGTGTTATGGCATTCTTGATAATTTCCCTTTGTGTTTCATGATTCACAAGTTGTCAGGAATGACATATTTTAAACCCGTCATTTTGAATTCGTTCATGAGATCCTTTGCAACCCATCAATCTCTTCATTGGAGTATATTGAGTTAGATTTCACCTAAACCTTTCTCTAAGGAATGTTGCTAATTGTGGTGCCTATCAATGACCCAAGTTCTTCAGTTACCCTCCCGGTGAAATAAGCTTCTCGTCTTCTGGTTAATATCAATCCAATCTTTTGTTTTCCATTAATGGCGGAATTTCATCTCATAATTTTGAGTTGTCTTCCATAAGCCCATATCAAGCTTATCCTTTCGTTGTTGATAATCCAACAACTCCGTTCTAGCATTTGTTGTAAGCGTGCTCTCCAAAGATCTTGTTTCCCTCCGTTCATTCCATTCCATTCTTTCATTTCTTCCGGAGGCATTGTGATGTTGCTCTTTTCACTCATCATCTCGAATTGTGAAGATCATGTTCTTTCCTTTTGCTTATCCATTCAACCGGAGTATTGTGTCCTTCATTCACGTTCTCTCATCTTATCAAGTTTTCCATCCCTTCTCAACCGGAGTGGTGTCTGAAATATTTCTTACCCATTGTGCCATTCTTTCAATAGTTCCGGAGGTAGTGTGTTGTTGATTTCATCAAGTATCATCCAATCTTCCCAAGTTCATATTCAATTCCTTTCATTTATAGTCGGAGTGCTATCAAAATTATATCATTCTTATTCCTTCTCTATCTTGTTTTAACCGGAGTGTTGTGGCTGGCATTCCTCTTCTAACCGGAGTCTCATCTAAGTGCTTTCATTTTGCCAAGCTCATATTCTTTTCCTTCCATTTCCAACCGGAGTGTTGTCGTAATTGATCTTTATCATTCCTTGTACATCTCGTTTCAACCTGAGTGCTTGCATGTACTTCTTGTCCATTGCAACCTTTTTCTTATGTCTTTCAACCACAGGGTTCTCGTGATGTTCCTTGTTCCTCTTTTCTAACGGAGTGTTTTGAACTTCGATCATCTCCGTTGTATTATTTCCTCGAAATTTTTTAACCTCTCAAGGTTCTTTGGTTTCACTCGTTTGTCAAAGAACCAACTTAGCTTTACCGCTTCCCCTTACTCTTCCGTTTTCCCTCCGGTGCCATCCTAGATCTCGGGATGAGATCCTCTCATAGTGGTGGAGTGTTGTGACGCCCCGAGACCGATGTGACAGGTGTCTTCCAGTTATTCGCCATTGTTGCCATGTCATTCGCTTGTGTGTTACATCTTGTCATGTCATCATGTGCATTGCATCATCATGTTTTCAAAACTTGCATCCGTCCAGGTCTCCCCGTTCTCTTCGTTGTCCGTTTGGAGCCCAACCACACTTGCACGCGCCTGCGGCATGTACGAAATATTATTTTATAAGTGGCCGGAAAATGTTCTCAGAATGGGACGAAAGTTGGCATGCGGTGTCGTTATAGTGTAGATAGGCCTCCTACCAAGTTTCATCGCTTTGGGAGTCCGTTTGACACCCCAACGGATAACTATAGCGGCAATAGTAGCTGGTCTTTTGTCGGACGTTTCGGTCTCCAAAACTGTTGTCGGGCATCTGTCTTCTCTCTCTTTTCGGAGCCCATCGAACCCCTCACCTTCGTTGACCATTCCGAGACCAACTGGGTTATCGTTTCCCTCTTGTCAAACCACCTACTCCCTCTTTGCACAGTGCATCGACCCCTCGCCCATGTCCGAAACTGTCCCGAACCCGACCTGCTCTGTCGTTACCAACGGGTTCGGATCATCCCCAAACATCTACAAAACATCACCGTGTTCTTATTTGGACTCCCTAGCCTATTTTTCCTGACCGTCTGATTTTGATCGGAGGGACGAGATAGCCCCTAATCCAACCCACACCCACCTACTATAAATAACAGTGCAGTCTTCGGACCAATCCCTAATTTCTAGGGATCCTCCTAGCCTCCACCGCTGCCACCATCTTCCTCGGGATCCATCTCGAGCCAACCACCTCTCCACCTGCTCGATCCAATCCATCGATCCACTGCCGATTTTCCCCATCCAACCACCTGCCCGAGCTCCTCCCGTTTGCTCTCACCCCCTGGCACCGTCGCAGCCGATGCTCCCAGCCACCTGGACCGCGCCCCATCTTCCCCATTGGCGAGGACCGGCCTCGACCCTCTCTCTCTCTCTCTTCGTTCTCCTCCTCCTGTCGTTCCTCTCTCTCAATCTGAAGCTCTCTTTTGAACAGAGGGCGTGCATGGCC
Organism: Triticum monococcum; assembly: GCA_034509565.1. NCBI lineage: Eukaryota > Viridiplantae > Streptophyta > Magnoliopsida > Poales > Poaceae > Triticum > Triticum monococcum. The sequence continues at coordinate 375,687,682 of CM067842.1, read as the reverse complement.
TCCTCCAGCTCCATCCGTCGCACCACCCCGCCAGAGAACGCCGCCACATGTTTGGATCCGCTCGTCTCCGCCGCCTCCCCAAGTTCCGTTGCTACCGCTCCAGCGTTGTCCCGCCTCCGTGTGCTTCCTTGCCCTGGACCTCGCTCCCCTGCCGTCCTTCGTGCCGCCGGCAATCAGCTCGCCAGAGCAGAGCTCCTCCTGCCGACACCCGCAGCCGTCTTCCCAACAACCACCACGACTAGCTCTGCCGCCTCCCTCGCTCCAGCTCCGCCGCGGCCTGCGTCTTCGCCAAGACCTGTCGCCGCCGCGCCAAGTTTCTATGCCTCCCCTGTACGAGCACGGGAGTGCGCCCGCTTCCTCCGGCCACCAGAGCCTCTGACCAGCCTCGCCGCGTGGACCTCCTCCCCGACGTGGCAGATCCGGCCTCTCTTGCCCGGTCGCCGCGCCGTTCGTCTTCGTCTAGCGCCGCCGCGCCATGGAGTCCTCTGCATCAAGCGGGACAGCGAAACCTGCTCGATCACTTGCCTCGACTGCGTTGACTAGTTGCCTCGCCTCGTCCGGATTCCAAGCCCAGCGCCTCCCCAGCTCACTTGCACAGCCTCCCAAGGCCCATGCCAGATCTGGCCTCCCGAGCCGGCCCACTCCTACACTGAACCGGGCGAAAGCCCATGGGTGAGGCCACCCCCAGCGCCCCCTTTTTCTGTTCATGTTGGACCTCTGCTTAGATTCGGCCAATAGTGTTTTTTCCCTGTCTATGTTTTAGATATTATCCAGTATTTTTCCTGTTTTGCAGAAAACGCCCAAGCTTCATGCATTTAATAACTCACAAAGTGTACATCGGATTAAAAAGATCTACATATGTAAAATGCTTAGTTTTTCATCGAGATTCATAATATGTCTTTTTCATCCATGTTTAAAATGTTTATACTGCTGTTTGCATATAATTTACCTATTGCCATGTTAAAATGATTTAATTCATAACTAACCAACCGTAGCTCGGATTTAAATAATCTTTATATGTAAATGGGGTAGAAAAATGCCTAGTTTAACATGGTGTACTTGCTTTGCATGTTTAACAACTTTAAAATATGCCTTAGGATAGAACAGTACCAAACCTAAAATATGCACATGAGGTGTTTCCAGACTTGTTCTTTGCTGCTTCCGGCCTCATTTAAACTTGCCTAGATAGATAGTTTTCTTATGCTTCACCCCTTGCAATGTGTAACAACATTTAATATTGACGAGTACATAACCAAGAGTGAACTAAATAAAAGGATGAGGTGTTTTGTCAATATGTATCTCGTTGAGCTCCACTTAACTTGTAGTTTCGTTTGTGCACCTTGCCATGCATAATTAAACCGGACATGCATCATACTTGGTTGTGCGTCATGCCATGTTTATGCTTGGTCGTTTACTATGTTGTTTGCTTCTTTCCGGGTTACTTCTCACGTTAGCTTCGGTTTCGTTCCTGAGTTGTGAGCATTCGTTCGACTACGTACAATTGTCTTCTTCATGGACTCGTTCTTCTTCCTTGCGGGATCTCAGGCAAGATGACCATACCCTCGAAATCACTTCTTTCTTTGCTTGCTACTTGTTCGCTCTTTTGCTATGCTGCGATACCTACAACTTGCTATATCATGCCTCCCATATTGCCATGTCAAGCCTCTAACCCACCTTTCCTAGCAAACCGTTGTTTGGCTATGTTACTGCTTTGCTCAGCCCCTCTTATAGCGTTGCTAGTTGCAGGTGAATATGAAGTTTGTTCCATGATGGAATATGGATATGTTGGGATATCACAATATCTCTTATTTAATTAATGCATCTATATACTTGGTAAAGGGTGGAAGGCTCGGCCTTATGCCTGGTGTTTTGTTCCACTCTTGCTGCCGTAGTTTTCGTCATACCGGTGTTATGTTCCTTGATTCTGTGTTCCTTACATGGTTGGGTGTTATGGGGATCCCTTGACAGTTCGCTTTGAATAAAACTTCTCCAGCAAGGCCCAACCTTGGTTTTACATTTGCCTAACAACCTAAGGCTTTTTCCCTTGGGTTTCTGGAGCCCGAGGGTCATTTTTATTTTAACCCCCCCCCCCCTAGGCCAGTGCTCCTATGAGTGTTGGTCCAACCTGTCAGCCGCCGGTGACCACCAGGGGCAACTCTGGGCTGGCCTACCGGAAGTTTGGACAATCCGGTGTGCCCTGAGAATGAGATATGTGCAGCTCCTATCGGGATTTGTCCGCAAATCCAGGCGGCTTTGCTGGTCTTGTTTTAACATTGTCGAAATGTCTTGTAACCGGGACTCCGAAACTGATCGGGTCTTCCCGGGAGAAGGAATATCCTTCGTTCACCGTGAGAGCTTGTGATGGGATAAGCTGGGACACCCCTGTAGGGTTTTGAACTTTCGAAAGCCGTGCCCGCGGTTATGGGCAGATGGGAATTTGTTAATATCCAGTTGTAGAGAACTTGACACTTAACTTAAATAAAATGAATCAACCGCATGTGTAACCGTGATGGCCTCTTTTCGGCGGAGTCCGGGAAGAGAACACGGTCTTGTGTCATGCTTGAACATAAGTAACTTCAGGATCACTTATTGGTCAGCATTAGCTTCTCGACCGTGCTTTGCTTCTCTTCTCACTCTAATTTGCGTAAGTTAGCCACCATATATGCTTAGTGCTTGCCGCAGCTCCACCTCATTACCTTACCCTACCCATAAGCTTAAATAGTCTTGATCTTGCGGGTGTGAGATTGCTGAGTCCTCATGACTCACAAATACTTCCAAACAGTTGCAGGTGCCGATGATACCAGTGTAGATGACGCAATGGAGCTCAAGTGGGAGCTCGATGAAGATCGTGTTCGTTGTGTTGTTTCATTTCCAGTTGATCAGTAGTGGAGCCCAGTCGGGACGATCGGGGATCTAGCAATTGGGGTTGTCTTCTTTTATTTTGGTTCCGTAGTCGGACCTTGATTGTATTCTGGATGATGTATGTTTTACTTTTATTTGTGTGAGGTGGCGATTGTTAGCCAACTCTTTATCGCTTTCTTATTCTGTACATGGGATTGTTTGAAGATTACCCCTCTTGCGACAAACCTACCATGCGGCTATGCCTCTAAGTCATGCCCCGACACGTGGGAGATATAGCCGCATTGTGGGTGTTACATTGTGAATCCATCAAAACAAAACAACATGACAAACACTCGGAAAAACAAATTAGGTTAGCGGCAGTGCAAAACCTATCATTCGTGTGGTAAGATACCCAACAAGTGTATGCATCATGCTCATCATAAGAAAGGACGAGGGAGAATTTCATAGTATGGAGGCATATGATGCGAGAACAACCAAATAGAATAGGCGTAATCAAGCAAACTTGCATCACAAGTAAGGTGTCCAAGTCTCCACGATCAATAAGCATAGATGCAACAATTGGAGGCAAGCGACAATGAACAAAATATATCATGTGAGAGGCATTAACATATGTGTCATCAACCCAAGAAAGCAAGTAATAATAGAACATGGGTGATGCGACAAAGCAAGCAATCATAGCAATCAAGTAGTGTGAGCTAGTAGTGCGAAGATGCAACATACTAGAGGGGAACATAGCAAGCATGTCATGGGTGCAAATAATGTGCATGAATAATTCACATGACATAGCACAAGCATGAAAGGAGGATACGAGCAAAATAGCATCAATAGCATGGGGCACATGATAAACATGGCAAAAGCAACAAGGATCTCCACTGAGGATGCAAATACACATAGAAGTAGCATAATGGTGAATCATGGGTAGATGCAAGCAAGGGTCACAATTGCATGGCAAAGGCAGCATAGCATGCAAAGTGAACACGGGAAAATGAGCATGAAGCAATAAGAGGTATATAGCCCATAGCCGTGTGAGAGCCAAGTGAGAGAGATGCGCGTAGTCGTTGCGCGAAGAGAGCGGTGGGAAGGATAGTTCACGGGATCCCAAGTCATCTTTGCTCTCAAGAGCTCATTTCGTCAACTCTTGGGATTGAGAGGTTGACAAGTATATGTGAGTACCTACACAAAACAAAGAGAAAGGGAAAATTGTGTGTGCGTGGTAGATGTACACATCATCCATCATGATGCGCACGTGCTTGTGTTGGTTAGCACAAAATATCCAATGCTCGAATAAATGAGATGCGTGATATAGAAACAAGTCATCCATCATGATAGGTTTGTTGTTATGTATAGCATAATGGAGACTCAAATTGTGTAATGCATCACAAGTGTCAGATGTGGGGCTTTGCCTAACCCTTAAGGTTCGAACACTGGGGTGCGCGCGAAGTCTTTCCCTCCTACCGATCTACGCTCTAGCCCGCTAAGATCTTGCGGACGAACTCGACGAACCCGCAACACAGAAAGACACGGGGTTTATACTGGTTCGGGCCACCGTTGTGGTGTAATGCCCTACTCCAGTGTGGTGGTGGTGGATTGCATCTTGGGCTGATGATGAACAATACAAGGGAAGAACAACCTCCGGAGGTTGAGGTATTCTTGTGCTTTCGGACTTGTGTGTCTCTCTGGACCTGATGATCCCTCTCCCACCCACTGTGTTGGCTAGTCCTATTTATAAAGGCCTTGGTCCTCTTCCTAAATATCGAGCGGGAAGGGAGCCAACAATGGCGGGCTAATTTGAAGGGGGACAGCTAGTACGAGCCACGCTGACAAAAGTAGTCTTCACCTACACAAAGCTCTAGTGGTGACGCTGTCTTGGGCTCCACGATGACCTCCGTCTTGCAGTCCATGGCCTTGGTCTTGTTGCACCGAAATGGCAACCTTTTCCTAATGCCTCGGTACTCCGCGGCTACGCTAGCCTCCTTTGCACCAAAGGGGAAGCAAGGACGATGCGTGCGCTGGCGCCCGCCTGGCACCCGCCTGGTGTCGTTCGTCATGGCTCACGTCACGAGAGCCTCGTGAGGTTCGGTTCGCCTTGATATCTCCGTTCCTCGTGAGCCTGCCTAGATAGGCCACTCCAGAGGAGGTCTTGCGTCGTCCGCCTCACGAGGCTTGGCCCCTCGTGAGGGTCTTCGATGCTTTGTTAGTGAAGATGGGTCGTACGGCCTGCTGGCTCAGCCACGCCGCGGGACGCAGGCAGGCAAGTCTGGGGATCCCCGTTCCCAGAATGCCGACAGTAGTCCCCGGGCCCAAGGTGCGTGCGGGCTTGGCTTCGCGGTGAAGGCAAGGGTCAAGTTCGGAGCACCACGTGCCCCAAAAGCCTGCGGCCTTGGTTGACGCGTGGTAGTTGATCGGACGTGGGCGTCTCCGCTTCCCCATGTTGCCTCGGCAACTGCTTGACCTGACAAAAGGCTGGCGCGGGTGGCACTTGCCTTCATTGCTCCTTCCTTGCCTTGCTCCAGATTCCCTTTCTTACTCTTCGCCGCTGCTACCTATAGATCTGCTCTGGCCTCGCTCTGCATCTGCCGCCCATGGCGCCGCGCAAGGTTAAGACTTCCTCGGCCCTGGCTTGGTACGAGACCGCTCTGGGATGCCCACTGTCACGGAGAAGAGCCTTGCCTCCGTGTGCCTATTGACGGAGGGAGAGAGCAACGAGTGGGGGAAGAGGGAGCTCCGGCTTGCCTCCGATGAGCCGGAGCCTGAAGGGAAAACCTTCTTTCCCTTCTTTTCGAGCAACGTTGCCGTCGGGTTGGTTCCTCCCTTCGCTGATTTCTTCTATGAAGTCCTCGACCACTATGGGCTGCAAGCGTTGCATCTCCATCCCAACTCTGTCCTCCTCCTGTCCATCTTTGCCTACTACTATGAGGCGTACCTAGGCGTGATGCCGTCCATGGCATTCTGGCGCCATTTCTTCTTCCTCCGCGTCACTGAGGGTCACATCTCTGGGTGCACCCACTTCGTTGCGTCCGGCAAGGCCAACTCGATCTCGAGCACCAGGAAGAGGGCAGACAACATTCGATCCAAATGGGTCATGGTAGACGGCAAGCTCGCCCATCCGCGCCTAGTGTTGCCGACGGAGGCACCCCGGCAAGGCAAGGAGTGACCCAGGGCGGAGCTTGTCGACGAGCGAGCATCGTTAGTGTTGGGGCAGATGATGACTGGCCTAAAGCCGGGCAATGCGAGGGCGGCCAAGATAACTGGAGCGATGCTCCTGAGGGAGTTCTTGACGCTGCGGATTGCCCCACTCCAGGAACGCGCGCGCCCCTTCTGGGAGCTTGACGGAGGGGAAAACAAGGCCCGCCTGAGGCCGGGGGACCTGCCTGACGACGAACTGGACGCCATGCTGCGTCTCATAGTCGGAGACAACCAGGAGTACCCGCCTAGCGCCTTCATTCCCCTGTTCCAACATAGGGACCGGGAGGAATTTTTCGCATCCAGGCCGACTTTTGATGCGCGCGGGCTGGTGCCGCCGGTGTTTTCGGGAGCTCCTTCGGCATAGAAACCGGTGGAGGTGTCTTCTGGCGAGTCCCGCGGAGAGGGGGAAGAGAAGGCAGACTCGGAGGAGATCCCGGAAGAGGTGGGGGAGACCTCCCCTCCGAGCAAGGCCAAGATTCTCAGCGCCCTTCCTGATGATGCCGAGGCCGACGCCTACTAAGGAGGGAAGGAGCAACCCCTCGTCCCGACGAAGGGTAGGTCGTTGTTGGTGGACCGTGGTGCCGCCTCCACCCCAACACCTCCTAGGGCTGGATCCGGTTTTGCCTCCGCACCGCATGGCGCCACCGGGGCCCGAGCGCCTGCCCATCAGGTCTCGATGCTGTCAGGCCTCAAGCTTCACAAGCGGAGGGTGGAGTACCTCGCGATGGACCAGTAGGTTTCTCGAGCTTCGCTTTATCCCTGCTAGTACTTGTTATTCCCTGACGCTCACCTTTGGTTGATCAGGCCGATATCTTCAGCGAAGAGGAAGAAGGAGGGTACTGTGGCTGTGCCTCCCTCCGCGGAGCAAGGAGGCAACATCACCCGTGTCTCCCCAGCCCGGTCGCCCTTGCGGGGCCAGGAGGAACATCGCCGCGTGGAATCAGCCACCAAAGCCCCGCTGGCTCTGGAAGTGCCGGTGCTTGGCGCGGCTCACGAGGCCCCAGTTGCTCCGGGCATGCGGTCTCCCAAGCCCTGGTGATGGCGTCGCTTCCTCCTACTGTTGCATCTCCACTCCTTGGTTCTTCTGCTCTTGCTGCTGTATTGGAGCATGCCCTTTCAGAGATGACCCAACTGCAGGCGGATCTCCTGAGCGCTAACCCGTGCCTGGTTGCCGGGCATCTGGAGTTAGCCTCCAGCTGGCTTCATTCTGACTTGGTGGTGCACGCGACGCTAGGCCAGGCTGTTGCGGCTTCCGAGAGGGAGAAGCAAGGAGCCGTCTGTGCTGCAGCCGATCGTGAGGCGGCGCCGAAAAACGCCAAGGCCACCCGTGACCGCTCCCAGGTGCTGGAGGGCGAGTTGCAGAGCCTGTGCGACAAGCACGCCGAAGAGGCATGCCGCCGCCAAGCAGAGGAGAAGGAGATGAAGGCCCGGGAGGAAGCCATCAAGAATCGTGATGCTGAGCTGGCGGAGTTGGGGAAGGAGCAGGCTGTCGAGCGCAACCAGTTGGAAGAGCTGGAGCAGAAGATGGGGGCGAGGGAGGCCGATCTTGCCGGCAAGGCGTGAGTCCTGGCCGAAGACCGTGTGGCTCTCACCGATCTCGAGAAGAGATCTCGCAAGGCGCTGAGGACGCTCTACGAGCATGGCCCGAAGAAGCCGTTGAACACTGACAAGGATGGCCCCGCCCAGCTGCTTCCTCTCGTGGTGAAGGTGCTTGAGGAGGTTGTCGAGGGCCTCGGTCCCATGGCGGAGGGAGAAGATCACGTTCTGTCTTCAGCCGCATTGACTCGCGTCCTCAGCCATCTGCACCTCCGTGACCCCGACGCCCGCCTTGATGACCTGCTGGAGCCTGTAGCTCAAGACCTCTGCGAAGACGCCGCCGTAGCTGTTCAAGGTCAAGTGGAGGCTTTGCTGGGGAAGTTCCGCGGCTTTGTCTCCGATCCTCTGTCTGGTGATGCATCGTCGCCCACGGGCGAGCACCTTCCGCAGGCGATGGCGACATCCAGGGGTGACCCATTCTTCCCGTTTCATTCCTGCGACATATATCAGGCCTTGTGGAGGCGTTTAGACTTTTCATTTGGTATTGTGAGAACAATATGCTTGTAATATTTGCTTCGAGATTTCGTGTTTTCCTTCCTATTTGCTTTGTTCTGCATCGGCAGAGCCCGGCCCCGCACATACCTCAACAGCCATTGGGCCGACCGGAGACCAGGACGGTCCAAGGAGTGAGGGGCTACGTGAACAGTTAGGCTCCTGACTCGCGATGCTCAGGAGTCCCCCTTGACGTGCGAACAGCATATAGGGAGAGTTTGTGAGGATATATTAATTTTCTACATCGGCAGAGCCCGGCCCCGCGCATACCTCAACCGCCGTTGGGCCGACCGGAGACCAGGACGGACCAAGGAGTGAGGGGCTATGTGACCAGTTAGCCTCCTGAGTCGCGATGGTCAGGAGTCCCCCTTGACGTTCAAACAATTTCCATACCTGCCCTCGCCGAGGCCTCGAGAGGGATGTGCGACGCCCAGGTCCGAGGGACCTGGTTGGGTGGCGTGCGCTTGGGCGTGACCCGAGCGCAGCCCCCATGCCCAGCCCCCTCGCGTGACTCTCCTGAGGGGAGGCGTCGTGGTGAGGCTGGGCGCTGAGCTCTGGGCTTCCTGAGGTTGGTACGACCATGGAGTCGCCCTTAGTTGTTTATCACCAGCGCGGAGTATAGTGCTTCCGCTTGTGCACGGGCATAGCCGCTCCTCGGCAGTGTTGACAGCCAACACGGAGGATGGAGCTTCCACTTGGGCGTGGGATGGGGGGCCCCTCCGGGAGGAGCCCCCGGGGCGTGTACAGCCCCACCCTGACATGTGGCTTGCACAGCAGGGCTGCGAGGTGTATTTGGGCACTCGTGAGCTAGTGCGGGACTCATGAGGCCCTACCTCAAGGCTGGTTGTGCCTGGTCTTGAGTCTTGGTGACTGTATGTCCCTGCAAGGCGGTTAGATGCAAGCACTCTACGTCCATAGGTCCTGGCCCTCGAGCGAGCTCAGCTGCCGTTGGTATGCCAGGTCGCGATGCCTGGTCAAGGCCGGGGGGTGAGGGCTGGAGAGCCAGTAAGAGCTCCTGAGTCGCGATGCTCAGGAACCCCCTTTTAACGTGCAAGCAAATTGCATAGGGCGAACGGACCCGTGGCGGGCGCTGATCGAGCAGGTGATAGCAGTTGACAGGTCAAGCATGAAGAGCAGATCGACTTGGATAAATGCAGGAAGATACATGCCACCGGTTCTGGCCCGAGCAGCATGGGGATGATGCAGCCCGAGGGGCGCCCCCAACAATGTAAGCTAGAGACATAAGCATAAGGGATACATGCCACAGGGACGGCCCCACGTGGCCTGGGAATAATGCAGCCCGGGAGGCGCTCCCAGCTTAAATGAACTTGGAAGATGTCACCTGGTTCTGTAGATGAAGTAGAGTCGGTGCAACTCAAGCCACACGTTGAAGGAATGACTCCTCATGAGCCGCCGGGACGCTGAGCCTCGGGAGGCTCTGGGGGCTCCGGAGGTTCCCTGAAGACTATCCCCATCTTCTCCAGAACGGTGTGGAACCTGGCCTCCTAAGCCGCTAGCACTTGCCGCACGTTGCGCTGATAGGCTGACGCCACGCTCGGCAAGCCCAAGGGCATTCGAACATAGCTGTGTGGTGGACCCTCACAGCGGCCCGCACGTGATGGCCAAAAGCGTTCCTGAGATGCGGCCATGTTGAGCCCTGGGATTTCGATGCAGACGTGCAGTTCAGCATCCTCGCCTGGATGGTGAGCCGCGCTCGGCGAGCGGCTGTCACCGCGCATGGCTCTCGCATCTTGTAGCTGTTGGGAGGTCTTGGTGATGAAATCCTGGGTGGTGCGCACTCTTTGCCCTGTGCTCTCCTAAGGAAAGCGTGTCGTGAAGCATGCTTCCAAGTGGTGCCCAAGCGCCTCCCTCGTGAGGTTGGCAAGGTCTGAGTCTCTCCAGAAGAGAGCCCCCGAGCCCTGCTCGAGGAGGGCACCGCGTGCGCTTTCCTATGCAGTGGAGGGAGGCACCCCTGGAGCGGGCGCTGATCCTGACGAGGCTCCTGATGCGATGCCATCTTCTTGGGGTCCTGCGTGGCGCGACTGCTTCTTCTTGGGGGTGGTCTCCGGAGAGCCTTCACTTATGCTGCCAGGGTTGTCGATTGCTGCGGCTTGGAAGGCGCGCTCAAGGGAGCACACCGCATCACTTTCTTCACATGGGACCGTGATGATTCCCCCGCTTCCTGGCATCTTGAGGATGTTGTAGCCATGGTGAGTGATTGCCATGAACTTGGCCAGGGCTGGATACCCGAGGATGGCATTGCGCGGCCGGCGGATGTGCGCGACGTCGAAGTCGATGAGCTCGGTGCGGTAGTTCTTGCGCTCCCCGAAGGTGACAGGCAGGCGGACTTGCCCTATCGGTGTGGTGGAACCGTCAGTAACTCCGGAGAAAGGCTTGGTTGGCTGAAGCTGCTCATAGGGCACTTGAAGGTTGTCGAACGTGTCAACAGATAGGATGTTGAGCCCTGCGCCGCCGTCGATGAGAGTCTTGGTGACTTGCACATTGCTGATGACTGGGGAGCATAGCATCGGGAGTGTGCCAGTGGTGGCTGCACACTTGAGCTGGTCGGCCGAGTTGAAGGTGATGGCGCATTGGGACCACCTGAGCGGGCGCGTGGCCTCGAGCTTGGGGAGCGCTGCGTTCACTTCATGAGCGAACTTTTTGAAGATGCGCTGAGAGGCTGGGGCCTGAGCACCGCCCAAGATGCAAGCGATGGCATGCGGCTCCTGGAAGCCCCCAGCCCCCTCGTCCTGGTGGTGGTCGTTGTTCCTTCTTGGTGGCCGCAACGGTGGAAGACCGGCGTTGCCCTGGGGGCGATCCTCATGAGGCCAGTCCCTCCAAGCGCCCTCACGAGGCTTGTCCTGCCAGCGGTCCTCACAAGGCCAGTCGTGCCACTCCTGGCGCGGGCCACGGTCGTCCCAGTGTCCGCCTCCGCGTCCTCCTCCGCGGCCGTAGCCCCAGTCCTTGTGCTCGGGGCTTCGATCGAAGCGTCCTTCCCATATGGCTCTGAGCTCTTGACAGTCGTTGGTGTTGTGGGTGTTCAGGTTGTGGAAGGCGGAGAACGGACGGTCGTTCTTGGATGACTCGGGCTGATCACTGCCTCGCTTCGTGTCAGGCTCCACTGCGAGCACCACTGCCTCTTTGTGCTTCATGTCCTTGGCTTTGGCCTTCTTCTCCTCCACTCCTGCAGCTGGCAGCTCAAGGAGGGAGAGGCGCCCCTCCTGAGCTCTTGCGCACTTGGTCGCCAGGTTGAACAGCTCCTGAGATGTGCAAAGCTCCTCATGGATAGCCAGCTCTTCCTTCATCTTGACGTCATGGACGCCGTTTGAGAACGCGGAGATGATGGATTCGTCCGTGAGCTTGGGAATCTTGAGGCGGGTGTTGTTAAAGCGCTGGATGTACTTCTGAAGGGTCTCTCTTGGCTGTTGCTTGATGCGGTATAGATCACCCGCGGCCGGTGGGCGGTCATGAGTGCCCTGGAAGTTGGCGACGAAGCGGTCACACATCTTGTCCCAGGAGGAGATCGAGTCGTGCTGCAGGTTCAGGAGCCAGGATTGGGCCCCATCCTTGAGAGCCATGGGAAACCAGTTCGCCATGACTTTTTCATCGCCGTTGGCCACTTCGATGCTCAACTCATAGAGCTGCAGGAACTCTGGAGGGTCGGCGGTGCCGTCGTATCGAGGAGGTAGATCCGGCTTGAACTTCCCTGGCCAGGCAACGCTACGTAGCTCAGTGCTGAAGGCGTGGCTGTCGGCTGTGGTTGCCAGGGCCCGCTTCGAAGGTGGAGCTAGATCTTGACGAGGTCCACGTAGCGCCACTGCAGGCGACACGCGGTCTTGATGAGGTGGCGCGGGGAGCGCCGGTGCAGCTTCTCATGGCCGCGGGATTTCTTGGCAGTTTCTTGCTTCACGCGCGCGCGCCGGGCATGGTGGATCATGCTGCGGAGGCGCGTGCCTTGGTGCCAAGGCACCGTCTTGGGGTCGAGGCAGTGGAGGCACGCCATGGGCCCCGTCACCCGCGGCTGGTTGAGGTGGAGGCAGAGAGTGGGATGGCACCAGAGAGCCCCTGTGGCACGGACGAGCTCGGCGACGCGGTCGAGCCACTCCTTGTAGAGGTCGTCGACAGGGTGGTAACGCAGGAGCTCGTTCGCTGCGATGAGCGCGGCCCACGCCTCCATGGGAGCGCGGTGCGCGTGGGACGAAGAACCAGCTGGGGTGAGTGATGGAGTAGCGGTGCGGCCGTCCTGCCACACCGAAGATTGCTGCGAGGACGCTTGCTGCTCGTTTCCCGTTGGGCTGGTGGCAGCGTTGGCGGCGGGGGACGGAGAACGACGAGGCCGCCCGCTAACAGGAGCCATCTGAGCGATGCGGGCGGCGAGGGCATCTCGGTGCTCAGCTCGAGCACAGCGAGCGTCTGCCATGGAGACGACGGAGCGACGGAGTGGCGGAAAGGAAGCTACGGCGCACCCCTACCTGGCGTGCTAAATGTCGGATGTGGGGCTCCGGCTAACCCTTAAGGTTCGAACACTGGGGTGCGCGCGAAGTCTTTCCCTCCTACCAATCTACGCTCTAGCTTGCTAAGATCTTGCGGACGAACTCGACGAACTCGCAACACAGAAAGACACGGGGTTTATACTGGTTCGGGCCACCGTTGTGGTGTAATACCCTACTCTAGTGTGGTGGTGGTGGATTGCCTCTTGGGCTAATGATGAACAATACAAGGGAAGAAGAGCCTCCGGAGGTTGAGGTGTTCTTGTGCTTTCGGACTTGTGTGTCTCTCTGGACCTGATGATCCCTCTCCCACCCACTGTGGTGGCTATTCCTATTTACAAAGGCCCTGGTCCTCTCCCCAAATATAGAGCGGGAAGGACCCAACAATGGCGGGCTAATTTGAAGGGGGACAGCTAGTACGGGCAACCCTGGCAAAAGTAGTCTTTGTCTGCACAAAGCTCTGTTGGTGACGCTGTCTTGGGCTCCACGATGACCTCCGTCTTGCAGTCCATGGTCTTGGTCTTCTTGCACCGAAATGTCAACCTTTGCATGATGCGGTACTCCGTGGCTGCGCTTGCCTCCTTTGCACCAAAGGGGAAACAAGGACGCTGCGCGCGCTGGTGCCCGCCTAGTGTCGATCTTCATGGCTCTCGTCACTACAGCCTCATGAGGTTCGCCTCGCCTTGATATCTCTGTTTCGCGTGAGCCTTCCTAGCTAGGCCACTCCAGAGGAGGTCTTGCATCGTCCGCCTCGCGAGGCTTGTCCCCTCGCGAGGGTATTGGATGCTTTGTTGGTGAAGATGGGATGCATGGCATGCTGACTCAACCACGCCGCGGGCCGCAGGCAGGCACGTTTGGGGACCCCCATTCCGAGAATGCCAACAACAAGAAATATGTAGAGCACTGTTATTCATGGAGTGCATATGGTGAAAGCAATTATGGGAATCATGCAAAGTATGTAATGCATCAAAATCTCCTAATATGTATGAGGAAGCTATGAGGGTCTCCTCATGAGCATTAATGGAAACATCACACGGAGAATATTGACAACATCCAAAACAATGCATATTTGGAACATTGTGATCATGGCACGGCATAGTAGATGAATTGCACAAATCATGTAAAGGAAACATGGCAATATCATCACATGAAAAACAAAAGACAATGAACATCATCTTGTCATCTATGCCATAATTTCAAATGGGATTTATTTTAATGGGGCATGCATAGCTACTATGTTGAGATTGAAATGATACAATATGGGATATCTCACTCATAGCATATGACAAGTTCAAAGGATTATCAAACATGACGTGACCAATAGAATTTTCACATGATATCCTATGGAGCATAGCATCACAACTAGGCAAATCAACATGCTCATCATCATATTCATCATAGATTGGTAAGTCATGACATGAAGAATTCGCACTAGCATGAAGCATGGGAATAGGTGGATCAACATCATGCAAGCAATCATTGGTGAGATAGTACACTAGTGGGGCAAGAGAAGCACCATCACCTATGTTACCTTTGGAGCATCGCTCATGTGTTGTAGGTGATGTATCGAAGACCGAGTCGTTGTCATCTTCATCTTGATGGAACCATGTGGGGGCTGATTCGTCGTCCACCATGGCCATCGTTGTCTCCATTGGAGGTATGGACTCGTCGAGGATAGGCATGTTGTCATGTAGGAGACCTAGCACCAAAGAAGAAAACACACTCGGGGTAGAGGTTAAGTCGTAAGAAATCATAGTGGCCTCACATGTCGTTTCAACTACCTCACTCACTAAGTGTTGTGGCTCACTCACTCCCTCTTCGATGCTCTCACTCATATGGTTGGTGGAGTCACTGATACGTCTCCGTCGTATCTATAATTTTTTATTGTTCCATGCCAATATTCTACAACTTTCATATACTTTTGGCAACTTTTTATACTATTTTTGGGACTAACATATTGATCCAGTGCCCATTGCCAGTTCTTGTTTGTTGCATGTTTTTTGTTTCGCAAAATATCCATATCAAACGGAGTCCAAATGGGATAAAAATTGACGAGGATTTTTTTGGAATATATATGATTTTTGGGAAGAAAAATCCACGTGAGACGGTGCCCGAGGTGGCCACGAGGTAGGGGGCATGCCCCTGACCCTCGTGGGCCACCCGTAAGGCGGTTGATGCCCTTCTTTCGCCGCAAGAAAGCTAATTTCAGTATAGAGATCGTGTTAAAATTTCAGCCCAATCGGAGTTACAGATCTCCGGGAATATAAGAAACGGTGAAAGGGAAGAATCTGAGAACGCAGAAACAGAGAGAGACAGAGAGATAGATCCAATCTCGGAGGGGCTTTCGCCCCTCCCACGCCATGGAGGCCATGGACGAGAGGGGAAACCCTTCTCCCATCTAGGGAGAAGGTCAAGGAAGAAGAAGAGAGAGGGGGGGCTCTCTCCCCCTCGCTTCCAGTGGCACTGGAACGCCGCCGGGGGCCATCATCATCACCGCGATCTACACCAACACCTCCGCCATCTTCACCAACATCTCCATCACCTTCCCCCCATCTATCTAAAGTGGCCCACTCTCCCACAACCCGATGTACCCTCTACTTGAACATGGTGCTTTATGCTTCATATTATTATCCAATGATGTGTTGCCATCCTATGATGTCTGAGTAGATTTTCGCTATCCTATCGGTGGTTGATGATTTGCTATGATTGATTTAATTTGCTTGTGGTTATGTTGTTGTCCTTTGGTTCCCATCATATGATTGCGTGCGTGGATCACACCCTAGGGCTAGTTGTATGTTGATAGGACTATGTATTGGAGGGCAAGAGTGACAGAAGCTTCAACCTAGCATAGAAATTGATGCATACGGGATTGAAGGGGGACCAATATATCTTAATGCTATGGTTGAGTTTTACCTTAATGAACATTAGTAGTTGCGGATGCTTGCTAATAGTTCCAATCATAAGTGCATAGAATTCCAAGTCAGGGATGACATGCTAGCAGTGGCTTCTCCCACATAATACTTGCTATCGGTCTAGTAAAGTAGTCAATTTCTTAGGGGCAATTTCACTACTACTACCACCACTTTTCCACACTCGCTATATTTAATTTATTGTTTCTTTATCTAAACATCCCCTACTTTTTATTTGCTTGCTCTTTATTATCTTGCAAACCTATCCAACAACACCTACAAAGTACTTCTAGTTTCATACTTGTTCTAGGTAAAGCGAACATCAAGCGTGCGTCGAGTTGTATCGATGGTCGATAGAACCTAAGGGAATATTTGTTCTACCTTTATGTCCTCGTTGGGTTCGACAATCTTACTTATCGAAAACTGTTGCAATCTTCTATACTTGTGGGTTATCAAGACCTTTTTCTGGCGCCGTTGCCGGGGAGCAATAGCGTGGGGTGAATATTCTCGTGTGTGCTTATTTGCTTTATCACTAAGTAATTTTTATTTGTTGTTCTTAGTTGTTCTCTATCTTTAGTTATGGATATGGAACACGAAATACCAAAAGAATTAGGTGTACTTGCTACTCATGGAGATGGGGAACCTCCTAAAACCCTCGATGCTAGTTATGTGAAAAATATTATGTACTACTTTAATAATCCTGAGAAAACCCCATTCAATTATGTAATGGGAGTAACGTTGTATCAACGTGAATACTTTAGGGATTACTGCTTGACACAAAAAGGGAAACTATTATGGGATCAAATTCATATATTGAATTGGTATGCAAGGCAACTATGCTTGAGATATGATTATACTTGTTTCTCTAAGGTGAAGACTCCACACCTTCCCTTTTCATGTGAATTTAATGATAATGAAACCTTAGCTTCTTATGCTAATGGTATATATGATTACTATGAGGTGGAACAAATAGAAGAATTTGTTGCTTTTAAGGGTGCTTATGAAACTGAATATTTGTTTGAAAAGCATGAAGCTTATGATGATGATGTTTATAGGCCTGAAAATTTAGCTATCTTAAAATATTGCTATGATAATTATGAATATAATTCCTATATTAATGCGCTTATTGAGAAAGTCTCCACTGTCCAAGAAGAGACAAATATTTTGCAGGAGTCTATGGAAGAAGAAATTGATGAAACTGTGAGCTCATTGGATGAAAAAGATGAGGAGGAGAGCGAAGAACAAAAGGAGGAAGAGCGGATTAGCTACCCGTGCCCACCTTCTAATGAGAGTAATTCTTCAACTCATACATTGTTTAATTTCCCTTCGTGCTTACCGAAAGATGATTCCTATCATGATTGTTATGATCCCGTTGATTCTCTTAAAATATCCTTTTTTGATGATGCTTGCTATGCTTGTGGCCAAGATGCCAATATGAATTATGCTTATGGAGATGAACTTGCTATAGTTCCTTATGTTAATCATGAAATTGTTGCTATTGCACCCCCACATGATAGTCCTATTATCTTTTTGAATTCTCCCAACTACACTATATCGGAGAAGTTTGCCCTTATAAAGGATTACATTGATGGGTTGCGTTTTACTATTACACATGATAATTTTGATGAATATAATATGCATGTGCCTGATGCCCCTACTTGCAATTATTATGAGAGAGAAACTATGTCTCCACCTCTCTATGTTTCCAATATGATAAAATTGCAAGAAACTGTTTATGCTATGCATTGGCCTTTACTATGTGTGCATGAATTGTTCTTTTATGACATGCCGATGCATAGGAAGAGAGTTAGACTTCGTCATTACTTGATATATGTTGCTTTGTGCTCACTACTAAATGCCAAATTATTGCTAATTAAAATTGGCTTTGATATACCTTGGGATCCGGGTGGATTAACTACTTGAGCACTTTATGCCTAGCTTAATGGCTTTAAAGAAAGTGCTGCTAGGGAGACAACCCGGAAGTTTTAGGGAGTCATTTATTTCTTTTGTGTGCTTTTATAAGGTTTAGAAATAAAAATAATGTGTCAAGGTTTGCCTTTAGGATGTTTACATTTGCTTGATGGTTTGTACGGTGCATGACAGAAACTTTGGCTATAGTGCGCGATTTTAAATTTTTAGCTGGAACATCAAATGGTTCTGATTCTTTTTGCACTGTCTTTCTATACAAATTTTTTATTTTTCTAATTTTGGTAGAATTTTTCAAATATCATAATTATGGTGAATGTTCAGATTATTACAGACTGTTCTATTTTAGTCAGATTCTGTTTTTGACGCATAGTTTGCTTGTTTTGATGAAACTATCAATTTATATTAGTGGATTAAGTCATGAAAAGGTTATATTATAGTAGACGCTATGAAAATACAAAATATGAATTGGTTTGCAATAGTACTTAGAGTAGTGATTTGCTTTATTATACTAACAAATCTTACCGAGTTTTCTGTAGAAGTTTTGTGTGGATGAAGTGTTCGATGATCGAGAAGGTCTCGATGATGAGAAGAAGGAAGAGAGGCAAGAGATCAAGCTTGGGGATGCCCAATGCACCCCAAGTAAATATTCAAGGAGACTCAAGCGTCTAACCTTGGGGATGCCCCGGAAGGCAGCCCCTCTTTCTTCAACATGTATCGGTATGTTTTCGGATTCGTTTCGTTCATGCGATATGTGCAATCTTGGAGCATCTTTTGCATTTAGTTTTCATTTTTCCTTTATGCACCATGCTGGTATGAGATAGTACTTGGTTGATTTATAGAATGCCCTATGCACTTCACTTATATCTTTTGAGTATGGCTTTATAGAATGCTTCATGTGCTTCACTTATATCATTTGAAGTTTGGATTGCCTGCTTCTCTTTACATAGAAAACCGCCATTTGTAGAATGCTCTTTTGCTTCACTTATATTTGTTAGAGCGTGGGCATATCTTTTGTAGAAATAATTAAACTCTCTTGCTTCACTTATATCTATTTAGAGAGATGACAGGAATTGGTCATTCACATGGTTAGTCATAAAATCCTACATAAAACTTGTAGATCACTGAATATGATATGTTTGATTCCTTGCAATAGTTTTGCGATATAAAGATGGTAATATTAGAGTCATGCTAGTGGGTAGTTGTGGATTGTACAAATACTTGTGTTGAGGTTTGTGATTCCCGTAGCATGCACGTATGGTGAACCGTTATGTAACGAAGTTGGAGCATGAGGTGTGGCGGTCAGGGACGAGCGATGGTGTTTTCCTACCAATCTATCCCCCTAGGAGCATGCGCATAGTACTTTGTTTCAATGACTAATATATTTTTGCAATAAGTATGTGAGTTCTTTATGACAAATGTTGAGTCCATCGATTATACGCACTCTCATCGTTCCATCATTGCTAGCCTCTCTAGTACCACACAAGTTTCTCCGGTACCATAAACCCACCATATACCTTCCTCAAAACAGCCACCATACCTACGTATCATGGCATTTCCATAGCCATTCCGAGATATATTGCCATGCAACTTTCATCATCATCATATACCTGACTTGATCATTCATTGTCATATTGCTTTGCATGATCGTAAGATAGCTAGCATGATGTTTTCATGGCTTGTCCGTTTTTTGATGTCATTGCCATGCTAGATCATTGCACATCCCAGTACACCGCCGGAGGCATTCATATAGAGTCATATCCTTGTTCTAGATATCGAGTTGTAATATTGAGTTGTAAGTAAATAAAAGTGTGATGACCATCATTATTAGAACATTGTCCCATGTGAGGTTATCAAAATAAAAGTGGCCAAAGAAGCCCCAAAAAAGAGAGAGAGAGGCCAAAGAAGCCTAAAAAAGAAAAAAAAAGAAAAAAACAAAAAAGAGAGAAAAAGAGAGAAGGGGCAGTGTTACTATCCTTTTACCACACTTGTGCTTCAAAGTATCACCATGTTCTTCATATAGAGAGTCTCTTGAGTTATCACTTTCATATACTAGTGGGAATTTTCATTATAGAACTTGGCTTGTATATTCCAACGATGGGCTTCCTCAAATGCCCTAGGTCTTCATGAGCAAGCAGGTTGGATGCACACCCACTTAGTTTCAGTTTGAGCTTTCATATACTTATAGCTCTAGTGCATCCATTGCATGGCAATCCCTACTCACTCACATTGATATCTATTGATGGGCATCTCCATAGACCGTTGATACGCGTAGTTGATGTGAGACTATCTTCTCCTTTTTGTCTTCTCCACAACCACCATTCTATTCCACCTATAGTGCTACGTCCATGGCTCATGCTCGTGTATTGCATGAAAGTTGAAAAGGTTTGAGAATGTCAAAAGTGTGAAACAATTGCTTGGCTTGTCATCGGGGTTGTGCATGATGTGAGTATTTTGTGTGGTGAAGATGGAGCATAGCCAGACTATATGATTTTGTAGGGATAAGTTTCTTTGGCCAGGTTATTTTGAAAAGACATGATTGCTTTATTAGTAAGCTTGATGTATTATTGTTTTTATGTCAAATGATAGACTATTGCTTTGAATCACTCGTGTCTTAATATTCATGCCATGATTAGACATATGATCAAGATTATGCTAGGTAGCATTCCACATCAAAATTATCTTTTTTATCATTTACCTACTCGAGGACGAGTAGGAATTAAGCTTGGGGATGCTGATACGTCTCCGTCGTATCTATAATTTTTGATTGTTCCATGCCAATATTCTACAACTTTCATATACTTTTGGCAACTTTTTATACTATTTTTGGGACTAACATATTGATCCAGTGCCCAGTGCCAGTTCCTGTTTGTTGCATGTTTTTTTTCGCAGAATATCCATATCAAACGGAGTCCAAACGGGATAAAAATTGACGGAGATTTTTTTTTGGAATATATATGATTTTTGGGAAGAAAAATCCACACGAGACGGTGCCCGAGGTGGCGACGAGGTAGGGGGCGCGCCTGTCCCCCTGGGCGTGCCCCTGACCCTCATGGGCCACCCGTAAGGCGCTTGATGCCCTTCTTTCTCCACAAGAAAGCTAATTTCTGGATAGAGATCATGTTAAAATTTCACCCAATCGGAGTTACGGATCTCCGGGAATAAAAGAAACGGTGAAAGGGAAGAATCTGAGAATGCAGAAGCAGAGAGAGACAGAGAGACAGATCCAATCTCGGAGGGGATCTCGCCCCTCCCATGCCATGGAGGCCATGGACCAGAGGGGAAACCCTTCTCCCATGTAGGGAGAAGGTCAAGGAAGAAGAAGAAGGGGGGCTCTCTCCCCCTCGCTTCCGCTGGCGCCGGAACGCCGCCGGGGGCCATCATCA
The DNA here is from genome assembly GCA_034509565.1 of Triticum monococcum. NCBI lineage: Eukaryota > Viridiplantae > Streptophyta > Magnoliopsida > Poales > Poaceae > Triticum > Triticum monococcum. The sequence continues at coordinate 375,666,835 of CM067842.1, read as the reverse complement.
TCACCGCGATCTACACCAACACCTTCGCCATCTTCACCAACATATCCATGACGTTCCCCCCATCTATCTACATCGGTCCGCTCTCCCGCAACCCGCTGTACCCTCTACTTGAACATGGTGCTTTATACTTCATATTATTATCCAATGATGTGTTGCCATCCTATGATGTCTGGGTAGATTTTCATTGTCCTACCGGTGGTTGATGAATTGCTATGATTAATTTAATTTGCTTGTGGTTATGTTGTTGTCCTTTGCTGCCCATCATATGATTGTGTGTATGGATCACACCCTAGGGTTAGTTGTATGCTGATAGGACTATGTATTGGAGGGCAAGAGTGATAGAAGCTTCAACCTAGCATAGAAATTGATGCACACGGGATTGGAGGGGGACCAATATATCTTCATGCTATGGTTGGGTTTTACCTTAATTTTCACATCCCTAGTTCTGGTATGACCTAGGCTAGCCTTCTTGTGAGCATCATGTTTAAATTTCATTTAAATTTGAAATGGGGATTTGTGGAAGTCTCAGAAATCATTTCTGGAAATGACCTAGATAAGAATTGCTCCAAAAAGGTCCAAGAAAATGTTCATGTTGCTCACTTAAAATATTGGTCAGAGGTAAAATTCAAACCAATATTATTGGGAGCTCATAGATATTTATTTTGGCCTTTTGGAATTAATGCAATACTTATTTGCATTGGATATATATATATATATATGTTATATATTTTATATATGTCCAATAATTCTGATTTTTATGTGAGGGGCTCTGGAATATTTCAACTAGCTCCTACAATAAATTTTAGAAGAAAATAAATTGATTTGGTATTTTACTAAATCAAAAAACAAATTACAGAAATAGAAAAGGAAAACAAAAAACGGGAAAACCTTACCTGGACTTACCTGGGCCACTTGCTGGCCTGGCTCTGCGCCGGCCCAGCCAACTGGCCCCTGCCAGTCGTCCCTCTCCTCTCGCCAGGAGGACAGGGGCGTGTGCCCGTGGCGCGCACGCACGCGTCCGACCACCTCCTGCCTATCTGCCTCACTCCCCCATCGCCCTGGACGCCCTGGACGACGCCACGCGCCGCCCCGCACCTATCTCTCTCTCTCTCTATCTCTCTCTCTCTCTCTCGCTCTCTCGTGGCCTCCCCTCCTCTCCCTCACTCTGTCACGCGAATGGCCGAGCGCTACCGTCACCACCACTGTAGCCGCAGCCACCGCCTCCCCCTCGCCCTCTCTCCGTGTCTGCAAGCTCCGCCGCGACATCCTCTATGTCCTCGACGAGCCAAGCAACTAGGGACGCCCCGCGGAGGCGTCACCGCTGTCTTCTTCACCTCCGGCCGCCCGAGATCGCCGGTGCCGCTCCGTCGACTCCAGAGCCTCCCCCGAGCCACTGGGCACGCCTTCCGAACCAACGTGAGTTCCTGCATGTCCTGCCCCTAACCCTATGGCTTGCCGCTCCCCGTAGCTTTGTTCCCCGCCATGGTCGTAGCTCTTCGCCGCCGTCCGTGTCGCCGCCGTCGCGCTAGCCGCTGCAGCTCGCAACCATGCGCGTCACCGTGCTCCTTGTGATGCCAGGAGGCCGTTGAGGCACTCCGCAGCCCCTGCCGTGCCCCGTAGCTCGATCTCGCCCGAACCCGCGCGTCGGCCGCCGCCTTGAGCTTCGCTCCGGCGAGCTCCGGCCACCCCAGCTCCTCCTACCCGCTCCGCTGGATGCGCGAGAGCCCAGGCTACGCCCCGGTGCCCTTAGTCGCCGCCCCCGTGGCCTGTAACATGGACGTCGCTGCATCCAGTGGTCGCCGGCGTTAACCTTGTCGGCCCGGCGTGCGGGCCCGACCTGCCAGGTGATTAGGTTAAGCTAATCACCACTTAGTTAACCTTGAGACACTGAGTGTGGGCCCCAGCGCCACTAATTGTAGTTAGATTATAAAAAAACATGTTAACTAACTGAGTCACTAACGTGTGGACCCCACACGTCAGGTTTGACCTGGTTAGCCGCGGTTGACTCACTGACATCATGCCACTGTCATGCTGACACAGTTATTCATTTTCTGGTTTTAATTAAATCAGGAAAATCCAGAAAATGATATAAACTTCTAAAATTCATAGAAATTCAACCGTAGCTCAGATTGATATAAGTTATCTATGAAAAATGATCAGAAAAATTCAACCTATCCATCTGTACCATTTTCATGCATAACAAACCAACCTATACATGTTGTATATATGAAAACACACTTAGCTAAAATAAAGGGACTTAATTTAGAGTTGCATTTGAACCTTTGGTTCAAATGGACCTCTTCCAAGTTGAATGCTAAATGCATTAGCTCAAAAAAACATCACATGTTCATGCATCATACTGTTGCATATGATTGTGTATTGATTGTCGACACCATTCCTTCTCGACAGGTCCTGCTCCGGAGAGTGCTCCAAAGTACCTATCCGAGGAGCAGTGCCCCCTGTTGATCTACCAGGCAAGCAAACCCCCTTGTTCATTACGATACAATCCTACCCTCTCGCTCCTGCTCTCTTTTGTTGCATTAGGACAACAACGATTCAACTGCTACTTTATGCTGCGGTAGTTGAACCCATTCCTTTGCATGACCTGTCATTGTCACAGTAAATAGTTAAAACCCACTAGCATGTGTAGGAGTTGATTGAGCCATCTTGTGTTCCTACCATGCCATGCCTGCTATTGCTTATAGCTGTGTCAGGTCTGATTCATCGAGAATGAATTGGAGTGTTACGATAGGTTCTGGTGTTGAGAGTTAAGCGTGTGAACACGATTTGGTAAAAGTAGCGGTGAGAGGCCATGCAGGAGTACATGGTGGGTTGTCTCATTGGGACCGTCCTTAAGAACTGAGTTCTGTGTAAGTTGTCCAATGACTAGTTACTACCACACATTGGGCTCCAGGCGCTCCAAGCTCTCTCGACTTATTAGCCAACTTGATCTCTGTCCAGGAGTTGCAAATAGTTTCTGGTGTTTGTAGGTAGTGTTAGTAGTCTACCAAGTGGCACCCGGCCAGGTGGGCTTGGGACAGACTAGGCACAATGGCATGGTGTACCAAGTGGCACCCGGATGGTGGGCTTGGGAACCCTACTCACATCGTTTGGGGCTGTGAGCAACACCCCGGTCGGATCTCCTTACCGATGGAACCCGAATAGGCGACAAACCTGAATGAGAGACTTGTGTGGTTAGTCAGGTCGTGGCCGACACCCTCGCCAAGCTTCCACTTGAAGGTTGCCGAGGTACATGACATGTACATGGTGGTAAGTGGCGAGAGCGTGTGTGAAGAAGTACACCCCTGCAGGGTTACCATGATCTATTCGAATACCCGGGTCTGCGGTTATGGACTTTTTGGATGCTTATGTGGTACATAGACAACTTAAAGTGAATACTCTAAAATGCTCAAGACAAGTGTGAGTGCTATGGATGGCCTTCTCGTAGGGAGACGGGAATGAATCCATAGTAGAGTATTGATGTGGTGATTAGTGGACTCGTGTGCGCTTTCGTACCTCAAAGGTCTTACTCGTAGTCCTAGAATAGGATAGCCACTGAGTCAAAGCTGGATTGCTGCAACTAAACCCCAGATTGCCTCCTTGATACTAATGCATGTATGATAGGATCTAATGTAAGTCTTGCTGAGTACCTCTGTACTCACGTTTACTTTATTTATGTTTTGCAGATGAGACAGATGTCTCACTAGTAGTTCCGCTTGGACTTCGACGAGTAGCTTGTTACCTCAGCTACGATCTTGTACCCTTGGGAGGGTCTTGTAGATAGTCAGGCTTCTCGGCCTTTTTCTTTTGTAGATGTCTGTACTCAGGCATGTAATGCTTCCGTTGCTTGTATGCTTTGAATGATGGGTCATGAGACCCCTGTTTGAATTAAATGCTATGTGGCTCTTTGGGCCTTTATCTATATGAGTTTGCGTTATGTTGTGATGCCATGTTGTACAGCACATACTTGCATGTTATGCGTACGTGTAACGTGTATTGCTATGTGTGGGATCCGACAACCTAGTAGGCTATCCTTGGTAGCCTCTCTTATGGGGAAACGTAATCTAGTGCTTCCACCGAGCCATGGTAATCCGCTACAGCCCGGTTTACCGGAGTCCTGCTAGCCCAGCACTACTGCTCCGGAACACTTAGACTGGCAGGCATGTGATTCACTTTGTTCGTGTGTCTATCCCTTCGAGGAAATGTCACGCAGTGACTTCCGGAGTCCTGCTAGCCTGCTACAGCCCGGATTCCCGGAGTCCTATTAGCCCAGTGGCTACAGCCCGGATTCACACGCTGATGACCGACATGCTCGATGTTGTTTCATGTATGCCTGTTCCCGTAAGTTAGTGCCACTTTGGGTTCATGACTAGTCATGTCGGCCCGGGTTCTCTGTCATATGGACGCTAGCGACACTATCATATACGTGAGCCAAAAGGCGCCAACGGTCCCGGGCTAGGTAAGGCGACACCCGTGGGAATACCGTGCGTGAGGCCGCAAAGTGATATGACGTGTTACATGCTAGATCGGTGTGACTTAGAATCGGGGTCCTGACATTAATGAACATTAGTAGTTGCGGATGCTTGCTAACAGTTCCAATCATAAGTGCATAGAATTCCAAGTCAGGGATGACATGCTAGCAGTGGCCTCTCCCACATAATACTTGTTATCTGTCTACTAAAGTAGTCAATTGCTTAGGGGCAATTTCACAACTCCTACCACCACTTTTCCATAGTCACTATATCTACTTGTTTCTTTATCTAAGAAGCCCCTACTTTTTATTTACTTTCTCTTTATTATCTTGCAAACCTATCCAACAACACCTACAAAGTACTTCTAGTTTCATACTTGTTCTAGGTAAAGCGAACGTCAAGCGTGCGTAGAGTTGTATCGGTGGTCGATAGAACCTGAGGGAATATTTGTTATACCTTTAGCTCCTCGTTGGGTTCGACACTCTTACTTATCGAAAACTGTTGCGATCCCCTATACTTTTGGGTTATCAGTCACTCAAATTGCTCTCAACCTCCCATAGGCTGTGTGGCATGCTCTCAAGTGTGGGGCTAGTAGTGGTCACACTCATTCTCTCATAGGAAATGCTCTCAATGTCACGTGTGGTGGAGTCACTCATGTTACTCATGGGGTGGTGGCTCTCCTCAGATGGCAATTGGGGCATCTCGTCACATGTGGGTGTCGGAGAGATGTTGGTGCAAATGTCTCCATGCTCTATCATGTCATGGTTGTAGCTGTGGATGAAGGCCGAAGATGGCACATCATCACTCTCCTCTAAGACCAAAGATAAGGTCTCATGTGCGGTCTCGTAGCTTGACTCGGAGTATGAGTACAATATGGGCGCCGTCTTCATGTTGTTGAAGAGGTTCATGCTCGTCTCCGTGGTCGAAGGGGATGGCCCTAGCTCGACCTTCTTGCTTGGGGGGCTTTCGAAGATGGAAGTGTCGCCCTCGCTCATAGGTGGTCGCCTTGTACTTGATGATGTCGATGTAGGGAAACTAACGGGAAGTAGGCGAAGATACGTACGTCCAAAGGCGAAGATGCCTTGATAGCACTTGGCGAAGATGCTGAAGTGGTTGGTGTAGCTGTAGCTCCGTCTTGGTGGTGCTTGTCTTGCGGTCTTCTCTTGTTCTCTTGAGGCTTGGCCTTGGCGTGAAGTAGAGCTTGTTGGGACTTGTACATTTGTGCTTGGCGAGCATCTTCACAATGATGTTGTCCTTGTCGCACTTGAGCTCGTAGTAGATGTCGTTCGTCGTCGTCATGCACATGTTGCTTGGAGGTGACTTGTCCTTCATGACAAGGTGGATCACGAACGTGACGGTGGTCGCCATGGAGATGTGGACATGGATGAATTGCGCTTGCATTATTTTTGCGCTCCGAAGACTTGTGACTTGAACGTCGCCGCCTTGAGGATGGTGAAGGGGAAGAACGGTTGATCAAGGTACGAATCTCCTCCATCCTTGCATCTTGCTCCTCCTTTTGTGCGGAAAGCTTGTTGTCGATGTAGTCCCTTTTCCTTTCTTCGGAGTGATGAATGTCGATGGAGAGGTTCTCGATGCACTCTCGCAATCTTGATTGTGTGCCTTGCATTTGTTGTCGTAGATCGAATATTGACGCTTTGGTGATGTAGTTGTTCATGCCGTCGTTGTTGTGGAAGACCGGAGATGAAATGTCTTGCCTATCCATCACTCCAAGAGAAAATTGCGAGTGGTAGAAAGAGAAGAACGAATGCCAAATGTACCTTGACCGAAGTTGAAAGTGGATCAATGATCACTCCAATGTGGACAAGGAAATAGCACAATTGGTACCAATTCTTGTCCGTTCTCACACCTACACAAGTAAGGCTTATGGTGGAGCTCGGTGAGGATAGTGGCACAAAAAATTTGATGCAAAATGTTAGCAAGAGTCAATAATGTTGAAAGAGATTCACAAATTCACAAGTGAAACAAGTAGACCAATAGCAATATGTGGCACACGGAAACACACACACACGAATAGATAAATGGGGTCGTGCAACCAAGGATGAGCACAAAATGTGGAATCCATGGAAAACGCTCGTGTTGCACAACACAAGAAAGACACTAGCACGATTTCTCAATAGGCGGATACGACACTTGTGCATAACCTATGATATGCAAAATGTATCAACTTCTATCCCAAGTATGCTATATATGTATGATGTCCCGATGCTATGATCCAAGATGATCAGATATGACAATCTGGTATGATGCTATGGCTATTGCTTAAAAGCTTCTTTGCTCTTTCTCTTTTGCTTAAAAGCTTATTCTCTTTTTTGTTTTGTTTTTGTATGGCCACTTTTGCACAATGCACAAACCAAGATAGCAATTGCATATATGGGGGAGCAAACTTGTGGCACAACGGATGATATGATACCAAGATGATACCGATATGGTATGGTATGTATGCAATGGGAGGTGTAGATCACTAATGTGCACAAGTAATGTTGCCAGCAATACTCAAATGGCTAGTCTCGATAGGCAAGTGACCCAAAATGGGCTAGGGGTTATCAATGCAATGGCAAGGGAATATACAATGGAGGGATACCATGATACCAAGATGATATGGAGGTTACCATCCGTGTCGATGGTGAGTGGCGGTGATCTTGATGAAGATACCATGATGATGGAGAATCGTCCCTAAGTAGCTGAAACACCTAAGGAAACGGAAAACAGTGAACTCAAAATCTCAAACGTCAAATGGTGGTACCGGGAATGCGGTGGTGGTTGCAGAAACTCAGTGGGATTGCGGAAATGCAATGATGGGTTGTGGATTACACAATGCGTAAATGGATGGTAAGGTGGTGGACTATACACGGTGTCGGAGTTGGAAGCATGGTCCCTAAGTAGCCGAAACACCGTAGGAGACACAACTCACAACACAAACAAAATTTTGTTAAGTCGGGGTGGTGGAAGTGTATGGTGGGCAAGCCTATGCAGAAGTTATGGTGGTGATGTTGGTTGATGAAGAAGCAACCATCCCTAAGTATCCTAGAGACCTTAGGAGACTCAAATCACTCCTCGAGCAACCACTAATGCGATGGGAACAAAAATGGTTAGGTTGCGGAAGTCGGTGGTGGTGTAGCGGATGATGTGGTGGAAGCCCTAGGCAAAGATGCCAAAATTCACAAAATTTGAAGGAGTCAAAAGATGCTGGTGGTATTTTTTTGGGAAGGGGGATGTCAAGATCTTTTCAACGAGCTAAAGAATGCCAAAATCAGACTCTGTACGAATTAGTTATGGCCGGAAAAAAATCAGCCGAAATCTGAAACTACAGGTTACGGATGTCCGGGGGCCAGACGTCCGGGCGGGCTCGGAAATCATAAATTTGGCTCGGGTTAGGGGTTCTGGTCGTCCGGAAAAGGTCGTGCGTCCGGTCTTTCCAGGGGCTCCATATGTCCGTAAAAGGTCGGTCGTCCGGTGAGTCGGGGTCAACGAGAAATTTCAGATCCGGGACGCAATTTTGGGCGAAATTTGGGGATTTCGGGGTCAAAATAGAAGAGAACACTCAAACCAACAAGAATGATCACACATGCGCAAGATCCATGAACAAAAAGGGAGATAGAAGATCCAAAGTCAACAATGGACGATACAAGAGGTAACCGGTCTTCTCCGTGACGAGGTCTTGAAGTTCTTCTCCGCAAGGAGGTCTTGAATCCAAAGGGATCTTCTCCGTAGAGGCCGCGGTCTCTCTCGTGGAGTAGATCGGATGTGGATGAGCAATGCTCTATCTCTAAATATGAGCTAAACCAATACTGACCCTAACTAGGAGGTGGTGGAGGAGTATATATAGTCTAGGTGTAGGATCGAAAGTATGTCTAGAGGGGGGGGTGATTAGACTACTTGACCAAATAAAAACTTAACCTTTTCCCAATTTTAGTTCTTGGCAGATTTTAGCTATTTTAGGACAAGTCAAGCAATCATCACACAATTCAAGCAAGCATGCAAAGAGTTTATTGGCAGCGGAAAGTAAAGCATGCAACTTGCAAGAATGTAAAGGGAAGGGTTTGGAGAATTCAAACGCAATTGGACACACGGATGTTTTTCCCGTGGTTCGGATAGGTGGTGCTATCCTACATCCACGTTGATGGAGTCTTCAACCCACGAAGGGTACCCATTCACTAACATGAGCTTGATGTCTTCGTTTTGTGTAGCTCCTTGATGATTTTTCCTTCCTTTCCGAATCCTTGCTTCTTCGTGAGTATCTTCGTTCATAACGATCATCTCTACTCCTTCTCTCTTTTGGTGGTGATTCTTCTCTTTTGCTTCTTCTTTTTGGAGAGTCTTCTCTTCTCTTGTAGGGACTCGTACACTCATTGGAATAGTGTCCGGGTCTTCCACAATTGTAGCAGTCTCGCTCTCGACTAGAAGATCTTTTGTCATTGTAGGACCTTGACTTGGAGCTTCTATCTTTTCTTCTACTCTTGTAGAACTTGTTGAAGTTCTTCACCATTAAGCTCAATTCTTCATTGAAGTTTTGTTTCTCACTTGATGATGTAGGGGCTTCACATGAGACTTTGTAGGCACCACTTGATTTGTTGTGAAGTTCCTCTTTATCCTTAAGTGACATCTCATGAGCAACAATTCTTCCAATTACCTCCGTTGGCTTGAGATCTTTGTAATTGGGCATCATTTGGATCAATGTGCACACGGTATCATATTTTCCATCCAAGGCTCTTAGAATCTTCTTGATGATGAATCTATCGGTCATCTCTTCACTTCCTAAGCCGGCAATCTCATTTGTGATGAGAGCAAGCCTAGAGTACATTTCAGCGACACCTTCACCATCCTTCATTTTGAACTTGTCAAGTTGACTTTGAAGCACATCCAATTTGGATTCCTTGACGGAGTTGGTACCTTCGTGCATATCAATCAAAGTGTCCCAAATTTCCTTTGCATTCTCAAAACGACTGATTTTGTTGAATTCTTCGGGCACAATCCGTTGAAGAGAATATCACAAGCTTGAGCATTGTATTGCAACATCTTCAACTCATTCGCGGTAGCTTCATGGTTTGGTTCTCTCCCATCAAAGAAGTCACCTTGCAAACCAACACACACAATATCCCAAACGGCGGGGTTATGTCCAAGAATATGCATTTTCATTTTATGCTTCCAACTAGCAAAATTAGTACCATCAAAGTAAGGACCTCTACGGTGATAATTTCCCTCGCTAGACGCCATACTCTCCTAGGTTGTGAAACCAAGGCTATGACCACCAAAAGCTATGGAAATCAAAGCAAATGGAGACCAAAGCTCTGATACCACTTGTAGGATCGAAAGTATGTCTAGAGGGGGGTGATTAGACTCCTTGACCAAATAAAAACTAAACCTTTTCCCAATTTTAGTTCTTGGCAGATTTTAGCTATTTTAGGACAAGTTAAGCAATCATCACACAATTCAAGCAAGCATGCAAAGAGTATATTGGCAGCGGAAAGTAAAGCATGCAACTTGCAAGAATGTAAAGGGAAGGGTTTGGAGAATTCAAATGCAATTGGAGACACGGATGTTTTTCCCGTGGTTCGGATAGGTGGTGCTATCCTACATCCACGTTGATGGAGACTTCAACCCACGAAGGGTAACGGTTGCGCGAGTCCACGGAGGGCTCCACCCACGAAGGGTCCACGAAGAAGCAACCTTGTCTATCCCACCATGGCCATCGCCCACGAAGGACTTGCCTCACTAGCGGTAGATCTTCACGAAGTAGGCGATCTCCTTGCCCTTACAAACTCCTTGGTTCAACTCCACAATCTTGTCGGAGGCTCCCAAGTGACACCTAGCCAATCTAGGAGACACCACTCTCCAAGAAGTAACAAATGGTGTGTTGATGATGAACTCCTTGCTCTTGTGCTTCAAATGATAGTCTCCCCAACACTCAACTCTCTCTAATAGGATTTGGATCTGGTGGAAAGAAGATTTGAGTGGAAAGCAACTTGGGGAAGGCTAGAGATCAAGATTCATATGGTAGGAATGGAATATCTTGGTCTCAACACATGAGTAGGTGGTTCTCTCTCGGAACATATGAGTTGGAAGTGTAGATGTGTTCTGATGGCTCTCTCCACGAGTGAAGAGGAGGTGGAGGGGTATATATAGCCTCCACACAAAATCCAACCGTTACACACAATTTACTAATCTCGGTGGGACCGAATCAACAAACTCGGTCAAACTGAAATAGTAAACCTAGTGACCGTTAGAGATTTTCGGTGGGACTGACATGCAACTCGGTAGGACCGATTTTTTTAGGGTTAGGGCATAACGTAATCTCGGTGAGACCGATTACACAAACTTGGTGAGACCGATTTTGGTAATAAGCTAACCAGAGAGTTGGTCAGGTAAACTCGGTGGGACCGATTTGCTCTTTCGGTGAGACCGAAAAGTTACAAAAAGGAAACACTGAATTTACATTGCAATCTCGGTGGGACCGATCCGCTCTTTCGGTGAGACCGAAAAGTTACGAAAGGGAAACAGAGAGTTTGCAATCCCATCTCGGTGAGACCGAGATCCCTACCGGTAGAACCGATTTGCTAGGGTTTGGCAATGGCTATGACAAGTGAAACTCGGTGACGCCGGGTTGAAAGAATCGGTAGGGCCGAGTTTGGCTTAGGGTTTAGGTCAAATGTGGATATGGGAAAGTAGTTGAGGGTTTTGGAGCATATCACTAAGCACATGAAGCAAGAGGCTCATTAAGCAACACCTCATCCCTCCTTGATAGTATTTGCTTTTCCTAAAGACTCAATGTGATCTTGGATCACTAAAATATAAAATGAAGAGTCTTGAGCTTTTGAGCTTGAGCCAATCCTTTATCCTTAGCATTTTGAGGGTTCCACTTTCACCATCCATGCCATGCCAATCATTGAGCTTTCCTGAAATAACCATCTTGGAATAGCATTAGCTCAGTGAGCTATATGTTGTTATGAATTACCAAAACCACCTAGGGATAGTTACACTTTCACTAGGGAAACGAAGGGGTAAGTGAGGGGTACATGGGCTTCGGCCCGCAACACGGGACATAGCCAGGGGCCGGTCGTCCGACAGGTACCGGACGTCCGGTGGCTCGCGAGGCTCCGATTGTCCGGTACTTGTCGGACGTCCGGCGTTTTGGCTCGGATGAGGTGGCACCGGATTTCCAGGGGCGATCGGATGTCCGGACGCTGGAGTGTGTCGGACGTCCGCTCATTTTGGCTTGGGTGCGGGATTGTCAGGCGCCCGGTGGGTCTTCAAGCGTCGGACGTCCGGTCCCGACCGGTCGTCCGGTGGCTGGAGCTTCTTCTGTGGCCCTTCTTCTTGTTCCTCGCGCTCAGCGTCCTCGCCTTCTTGTCCATGGGCTTCCTCTTGGTTCCTGGTCATGCATAGCACACATGTTTGAGGTAGTAGCCATGTCTCACGTATGGAAAGTGATGGTTCGAAGAGGAGCGAGTTCACCTTGTGTCCAATGGTGCCTAGTTGAGGTCTCGTCTTATGTATCCTTGGGGCTTGGAGAGTAGTTGGAGTGTACATGGGGATGAACGTGGGATGCTCCGCGTCACGTCCATAAGTAGCCGAAACACCTTAGGAAACGAAAAAACCGTGAACTCAAAATTTCAAATGTCAAATGGTGGTATCGGGATGCGGTGGTGGTTGGGGAAGATCAATGGGATGGCGGGAATGCAATGATGGGTTTTGCGAGTACGCTATGCGGAAGTGGAGGGTAAGGTGGTGGACTACACACGATGTCGGAGTTGGTAGCACGGTCCCTAAGTAGCCTAAACACCTTAGGAGACACAACTCACAACACAAACAAAATTGGGTTAGGTCGGGGTGGCGGGAGTGTATGATTGGTAAGCCTATGCGGAAGTGGTGGTGGTGGTTGATGAAGAAGCAACCATCCCTAAGTATCCTAGACACCTTAGGAGACTCAAATCACTCCTCAAGCAACCACTAATGCGATGGGGAACAAAATTGGTTAGGTTGCGGAAGTCGGTGGTGGTGTAGCGGATGATGTGGTGGAAGCCCTAGGCAAAGATGCCAAAATTCACAAAATTTGATTGAGTCAAATGGTGATGGTATTATTTTTGTGTTAAGGGGGATGTCAAGAGCTTTTCAACGATCTAAAGAACATCAAAAATGGACTCCAGATTAATTAGTTATGGACAAAACGATGAAACGGGGATGGCTGAAATGTTAGGGGCTGGACATCCGGGCTCGGGGCAAGAAATCCGGGACCTGATGTCCAGAACCGTGTAGATTTGGCGCTCCAAGAGCTGGATGTCTGGCTTGGGGCCCAAATGTCCAGCCTGATGGCCCGGATGTCCAGCCCGACGATCTCAGATCTCATTTGGTGTGAAATTTTTCGAATTGGGGGCGGAAATTGATGATTTAGGGGCAAAATTGGAGAGATTTCGTGGATGAAAAGTGGGGAAACTTGGGAATATGCTGGATCCACACGAAACCAAGCAAATCCATGGATCAAATCCAACAAAACTTCGTCAAACCAACAAATCACAAAAAAATTTGGGGGATATTTTTGGTGGGGATTTTCGAAATTGGGGAAGAACACAACAAAATTAGGCTAAAAAACTATGAGGGGAGGCTCCAAAATCGTGATCAATGTGGCTCTAGATACCAAGATGATGTAGGGTGGAACCCTATATGGCCGATCTTTCATGAAAGGAGCGGATCCCGTGATGAACACGAAGAACACGAGGAGGGAAACAAGGGGAAAATCACAAGGGGAACACAAGAGAACACTCAAATCAACAAGTATGATCACACATGCGCTAGATCCATGAACACAAAGGGAGATACAAGATCCAAAGTCAACAACGGACAATACACGAGGTAACCGGTCTTCTCCGCGAGGAGGTCTTGAATCCACGAGGGGATCTTCTCTGCAAGGAGGTCTTGGATCCAAAGGGATCTTCTCCGAGGAGGGGCCGCGGTCTCTCTCGTGGGGTAGATCCGATGTGGATAAGCAATGCTCTATCCCTAAGTATGAGCTAAACCAATGCTAACCCTAAAACGTAGATGGAGGGGGAGTATATATAGTCTAAGGGGCAAACGGGTACATGGGCCTCGGCCCGGATGCACTGCACGCACGCAGGGAAGGCCGGACGTCCGGGCGACGGGCCGGATGTCCGGGCATTCGCGGAGGGCCAGATGTCCGGGTTGGAGGGGCCGGATGTCCGGGCTGGCGGGGTTGGACTTGTTGCTCTCAGGTTCGATGGTGTCCGGATTCCAGGGCCGAGGCCGGATGACCGGGACTTGGCGAGGCGCCGGATGTCCGAGGTAGACGGCGGATGTCTGGGGCCTGTAGCACTTGGCGGCTGCGAGGCTGTTGCCGTAGGGGTCGTCTCCAGCGGCCGGATGTCCGAGCCTGGGGCCGAATGTCCGGGTCCTGGAGCTGTCTCCTTCTTCTTCTGTCATCGCTTCCGCGCACGCTTGGCCTTGGTCCTCGGGTTCTCCATGGTCTCCTCGGGTGTACTTGAGTATGCACAAGGTCCGCGCTTGAAGTAGTATCCATGTCTTACAAGCAGAAACGGAAAATTCAGAAAGGAGCGAGTTCACCTTAGGTCCAAAGTCGTATGCTTGAGTGTATATGGGGATGATCGTAGGATGCTCCGCATCAATAATTTTTCTACGTTCATCAAAATTAGTGAAGCAAATATGTTATTTATGTCAAACTCCCATCCAATATATAAAGGAGGTCTAAAACGGCCATTAAATGGTGGTATAAAAACATTAACCTGATCATGTGCATTTGGATGATTGTGCACCTCTCGTGACAGTTGTGGTATTTGCATAGGTGATGGCACGTCTCCCACGATCGACAAACCCCATGAATTGACTCTAGATCATGTCATGATTAGTAGAAACAAGAAACAAAATCCAAAAATAATGTTCCTATGAACTACTAGGAAGTGATGGTAAAACGCTCACAGTATAGCAAATCAATGTCTTACAAGTTCTTACCATGCAGCAGATGGTGACCGGCAACCAACGGTGTCAAATAACTCCAAGAGTTGGGTAAAGCGATTGTCGGGTGAATGTATGTGTGCATGATGTAGAAATATGTGGAGCTAGGTTGGCTTTATATATGTGAGCAAAATGCTACAACCACGTTAATTAATGCAAGCTGAAAATTCGTTCAAAGTGGTCGAGTGCTGGTCCTAAGCTAGACTGTACTAGAGACGTGAGCCAAAGAAACAAATGAAATTCACGCGTGATACCAACAAGAACTCAAGTTGTAAGAAAAAAATGAGGAGTGACACAACAACCAGCGTATACTGGCACCAGTATGTGTCAAGGCACTATAGAAGTGACTTGGCAAACTAGTACCACTAGTATACAATAGATATACCTTCAAATATGTGTGGCCTTTTTTTTCCTCAAGGCAATACTCCAGCCACTCGGAACAGACCAACACTTTCTCTCCTTTTTTCTCTGATGCGGAGCATCCTATGGACATCACCATGTCAAGAATCCGTTTGGTGAGTGACACGTGCGACATCTACTTGGCATACCCAAAGGTGAATCATCTCCTTCACACGTGCTCACTTGACCCCTTCGAGGATGGTATACTAGTTGACACCCCTCTCGTGTGCATGCATTGTTGGGGAACGTAGTAATTCCAAAAAAATTCCTACGCACATGCAAGATCATGGTGATGCATAGCAACGAGAGGGGACAGTGTAATTTACGTACCCTCGTAGACCGACAGCGGAAGCGTTATGAGAACACGGTTGATGTAGTCGTATGTCTTCACGGCCCGACCGATCAAGCACCGAAACTACGGCACCTCCGAGTTCTAGCACACGTTCAGCTTGATGATGATCCCCGGACTCCGATCCAGCAATGTGTCGGGGAAGAGTTCCGTCAGCACGATGGCGTGGTGACGATCTTGATGTTCTACTGTCGCAGGGCTTCGCCTAAGCACTACTACAATATTATCGAGGACTATGGTGGAGGGGGGCAGCGCACACGGCTAAGAGAACGATCTTGAAGATCAACTTGTGTGTCTAGAGGTGCCCCCTGCCCCCGTATATGAAGGAGCAAGGGGGGGGGGGGTGCAGCCGGCCCTAGGAGGAGGCGCGCTGGAGGAGTCCTACTCCTATCGGGAGTAGGACACCCCCCTTTCCCTAGTTGGATTAGGACTTGGGGGGAAGGAGGAGAGGGAAGAAAGGAAAGGGGGGGCGCCCCCCCCCCCCCCTCCTTGTCCAATTCGGACTTGGGGGGAAGGGGCGCGCAGCAGCCCCTAGGCCTCCTCTCCTCTTCCTCCACTAGGCCCATTAAGGCCCATTAGGTTACTGGGGGGTTCCGGTAACCTCCCGGTACTCCTGGTAAAATGCCGATTTCACCCAGAACACTTCCGATGTCCAAACATAGGCTTCCAATATATCAATCTTTATGTATCGACCATTTCGAGACTCCTTGTCATGTCCGTGATCATACCCGGGACTCCAAACAAACTTTGGTACATCAAAATATATAAACTCATAATGAAAAAGTCATCGTAACGTGTAAGCGTGCGGACCCTACGGGTTCGAGAACAATGTAGACATGACCGAGACACGTCTCCGATCAATAACCAATAGCGGAACCTGGATGCTCATATTGGCTCCTTCATATTCTATGAAGATCTTTATTGTTCAGACCGCATAACTACATACGTTGTTCCCTTTATCATCGGTATGTTACTTGCCCGAGATTCGATCGTCTGTATCTCAATACCTAGTTCAATCTCGTTACCGGCAAGTCTCTTTACTCGTTTCGTAATACATCATCTCGCAACTAACTCATTAGTTGTAATGCTTGCAAGGCTTATGTGATGTGCATTACCGAGAGGGCCCAGAGATACCTCTCCGACAATCGGAGTGACAAATCCTAATCTCGAAATACGCCAACCCAACATGTACCTTTGGAGACACCTGTAGAGCTCCTTTATAATTACCCAGTTACGTTGTAACGTTTGGTATCACACAAAGTGTTCCTGCGGCAAATGGGAGTTGCATAATATCATAGTTATAGGAACATGTATAAGTCATGAAGAAAGCTATAGCAACATACTAAACGATCGGGTGCTAAGCTAATGGAATGGGTCATGTCAATCACATCATTCTACTAATGATGTGATCCCGTTAATCAAATGACAAAACATGTCTATGGTTAGGAAACATAACCATCTTCGATTAACGAGCTAGTCAAGTAGAGGCACACTAGTGACGTTTAGTTTGTCTATGTATTCACACAAGTATTATGTTTCCGGATAATACAATTCTAGCATGAATAATAAACATTTATCATGATATAAGGAAATAAATAATAACTTGATTATTGCATCTAGGGAATATTTCCTTCATGCATATGTATTGTCGGAACACTACGGACAACGAGGAGGAGTCTAAGCGCCCAGGAACAACTACACCATCCGCGAGGGAAGCATGGAAGCGACGACGGAAGAAGACGGAGACAACTCCCAGGACCCGGACATCCAGCCCTAGGCCGGACATCCGGCCCCTGAAGATGTCAACAACAACAGCAGCCCTGCAGCCGATGTGCTACAGGCCCCAGACATCCGGCGTTAGCCCCAGACATCCGGCCTCGCCCTCGGAAATCTGGACAAGCCATTCCAGAGAGCACCATGACCAGCTCCGTCAGCCCGGACATCCGGCCTGCCAGCCCGGACATCCGGCTCCCCGTGAAGCCCTGGTCATCCGGCCCTCCCTGCCTGCGTGCGGTGCTTCTGGGCTGAGGCCCATGTACCCATTCCCACAAAAATACTACCATCACCATTTTACTCCATCAAAATTTTGGAACTTTGGCATCTTTGCCTAGGGCTTCCACCACAACCTCCGCATAACCACCACCGACTTCCGCAGCCTAACCAATTTTGTTCCTTATAGCATTTGTGGTTGCTTGAGTAGTGATTCGAGTCTCCTAAGGCATTTAGGCTACTTAGGGACGATTGCTTCTTCATCAACCACCACCACCACCATAACTTCCGTATAGGCTTGACCACCTTACACTTCCGCCACCCAAACTTAACCCAATTTTGTTTGTGTTGTGAGTTGTGTCTCCTAAGGTGTTTAGGCTACTTAGGGACCGTGCTTCCAACTCCGACACCGTGTATAGTCCACCACCTTACCCTCCACTTCCGCATAGCGTCTCATAACCCATCATTTCCATTCCGCAATTCCATTGAGCTTCTGCAACCACCACTGCATCCCGCTACCACCATTTGACATTTGACATTTGAGATTTTGAGTTCATGGTTTTTCTGTTTCCTTAGGTGTTTCGGCTACTTAGGGACGAGTTTCCATCATCTTGGTATCTACATCAAGAACACGGCCACTCATCATCGCCACGGACGGTAACCTCCATATCATCTTGGTATCATGGTATCCCTCCATTGTATATTCCCTTGCCATTGCATTGATAACCCCTAGCCCATTTTGCGTCACTTGCCTATCGAGACTAGCCTTTGAGTATTTCCGGCCATGTTACTTCTGCACATTAGTGATCTACACCATACATTGCATACATACCATATCATATTGGTATCATATCATCCCTTGTGTCACAAGATTGTTCCCGTATATACCCAATTAGTTTCTTGGTTTGTGAATTTCGCAAAGTGGCCATATACAAAAAAAGAATAAAGCTTTTAAGCAAAAGAGAAAGAGCAAAGAAGCTTGTAAGCAAGTGCCATAGCATCATAGCACATTGCATATAAGATCATCTTAGATCACCTTGAGAGGAACATCGGGAAGCATACATACATAGCATACTTGGGATAGAAGTCATTGCATTTTTTCTCCTATAGGTTGTGCACAAGCATCGTATCCGCCTATTGAGCAATCGTGCTAGCATCTCTCTTGAGTTGTGCAACACGAGCATTTTCCGTGGAATCCACATTTTCTGCTCATTCCTTGGTTACACGACCTCATTTATCTATCCGTGTGTGTGTTTCCATGTGCCACATATTACTATTGGTCTACTTGTTTCACTTGCGAATTTGTGAAACTCTTTCAACATTATTGACTCTTGCTAACATTTTACATTAAATTTTTGTGCCACTATCCTCACCGAGCTACTCCATAAGCTTTAGTTTGTAGGTGTGAGTGAACAAGTCCGGTACCAATTCCACTATTATTTCATCTCCCATTGAGTGAAACGGGATACATCCTCAACTTTGGGAAAAGGTAACTTGGTATTGTTTATCTCATTTCCTACTACCTCTACTCAAGTCTTGTGATGGATAGGCAAGGCATTTCATCTTCGGTCTACAACAACAACGACGAGTTTGATGCCACGAACAACTCCACCGACGCCAAGATGCAAGCTCAAATAGAGGAGGTCAAAGCCCTCATCAAGTCCTACAAGCGATCTTCCTCATCTTCGAGAAGACGCTCAAGATCACATGTCTCCGAGCTACCATCTCCGGCAAAATCACATCTGCATCGATACCATCACCAACAAGGATGCGAAGGTCAAGAGCTCAACACCAACAACCGCTCAACGGTTTCACCATCTCCCTTGGCATCTTCGCCAAGCGACCTCAAGGCATCTTCGCCTACAGACATACGGCATCTTCGCCCACAAGCACTTGAAGAGGAGCTCCCCAAGCTCAAGTCCGCGACTTCCACAAGCTACTATCACCTCGAAATCGCCCATGCGATTCCTTTCTATGGGACTCAAGAACCCAAGGAGTATCTCGAGTGGGAGCGCCTAATGGACGACTACCTCAAGCTACATCAAGTTCCTCCCAAAGATCAAGTGAGTGCACCACAATGGACTTCCACGACTACGCGTCCACATGGTGGATTCACGCACCTTCAGAGACCTACAACATGAGTTGGCCCAAGATGAAGAGAGCTTTGCAGCGAGAGTTCGTGCCTCCAACCTACAGGGAACAACTTCAACGCCAATTGGAGAACACCATCCAAGGATCCAAGTCCATCGACGAGTACTTCAAGGAGATGAAGATTGCCTTGCGACGAGCCAGCATGGACAACCCCATTTCGATGAAGTTCCACTTCATGATGGGATTGCACAACGACATCTCCATGACTCTCTTCCTCGAGAACTACAAGTCCCTCAACGACTACTACATTGGTGCTCTCAAGGCGGAACAAGAACTCATGAAGGCCAAAGCTTCTCGACCCCAAGCTCACTTCGCGACTACCAAGCTCCAAGACGATGAGGGTGAGGCTAGTACCACCAAGATGTCCAAGCCCGACGAGCTCCAAGACGACGCTCCCAAGTTCAACTTCACCACCATCCCTCTTTGTGGCATTGATGATGCCAAGTCTACTTCAATTCTTTTTCAAGATGGTGCGGCGACGACTACGACTACGGAGACCATCAAGGACCAAGCTTTAGAGGCGAGCTACATGGTGACGAGCAAGGATGATGCTTCCATCTTAGGAGGTGAGAGTAATGATGTGCCATCTTCGGCCTTCATCCACGGCAACGACGACGAGATGGTTGATCATGGGATTTTCCCTTCGACCACGGTGACGTATGATGACTTGAGTGATGTAGGGTAGGAACCCTAACCGGCCGATCTTTCATGAAAGGAGCTGATCCCGCGATGAACACGAAGAACACAAGGAGGGAAACAAGGGGAAACACGGGGAAAACACAAGAGAGACACTCAAACCAACAAGAATGATCACACAAGTGCTAGATCCTTGAAACACGATAGGAGATACAAGATCCAAACTCAACAACGGATGGTACAACGGTAGCCGATCTTCTCCATGAGGAGATCTTGAGGTTCTCTCCGTAAAGGAGTCTTGAATCCGCTTGGGAGATCTTCTCCGTAGGAGGCGCAATCTCCGAGGAGAAGGTAACCAAGTGGATGAGCAAAGCTCTCACATGAAATATGAGCTAATCCTTTGCTAACCCTAGCACGGAGCTAAGGGACAAGTATATATAGTCCAAGGGGTAAGTTGGGGGATACATGGGGTGAAACCCTTCAAATGCGCACAGGCAGTGCGGTTGTACTGGTCATGGGAGTGGTTGTACCACTGGGAGCTCAGGTACTGGTTCCTGCAGGCATTTCCGGATGTGCTCAGCGGTTGAACCGGTGTTTGGGGCGGTTGTACCGGCTAGATGGCTGTTGTAGGGATAAACCGGTGCTGTACCGGCCTTGCACCTCTTGATGTCACAAGCTTGACCGGTAGTTGACCGGTGGTCGAGCGGTTGTACCGCCCGGGCAGTGCATGGGCGGTTGCTCCGGGACTTCTGAGCTGGGAAGATGTTCTTCATGCCCTTGAGGTCCATCTTGCATCGTGACTTCTCCTTGGTTGCTTACATGGTACCAAAGCACACAAAGCATCTCCGTTTGAGGTAGTAGCCATGTCTCAAGTGGGTCGAAGGGAAATTCAACAAGGAGAGAGTTAACCTCATTCTCAATGGCTCTCGCACGGGCTCTTGCATTGGTCCAAGTGGAGTCATGGGAGATGTAGGTAGGTCCATGGGATGACCTTGGGAAGCTCTGCATCATCTCCCCTCCCTTGGGAAAGATCTGACCTTGGATCAAAATCTTCATCACCATGGTAGGACGAGAGGTTCTTGACATTGAAGATGTCGCTCACGTGGTACTTGTCGCGCGGGCGGTCAATCTTGTAAGCGTTGTTGTTATAGCGTGCAAGCACCTTGAAGGGTCCATCCACTTGAGGTAGAAGCTTGGAATTGCGTTCGTTAGGGAAGCGGTCTTTGCGAAGGTGTAGCCACACAAGGTCACCAATGTCGAATACCATGGGTTGCTTGTTGATGTTGAGCTTGGTCGCAAGTCGTTGTACTTGGCGCTCGATGGTTTGCCTTGTATCTTCATGCACCTTCTTGAGATGGTTTACACATGCACTTGCGTCCATATGGCTGCGCTCTTGTAGTGGTAGAGGGAGAATATCCACTGGTGACAATGGGTGACGCGGAGCATCCCAAGGTCATCCCCATGGACCCAACTACATCTCCTACGACACCACTCGGACCCATGACACGAGCACGCGCAAGAGCTCATGAAACCGAGGTGACATCTCTCCTCTCACATTTCCACTTCGATGCACATGAGACATGGCTACTACCTCATATGGACACATTGTGCATACTCAGGTATCAAGGAGAAGCTAAGGAGCATGGAGAAGAAGAAGAGGATGATGGACGTGAAGACGGAGATGAAGAAGGGCTGCACGAAAAGTCCCAGTCACCGTACGTCCGGTCCAGACCAGACGACCGGCGCCCCTGCACCCAAGGCAAACGAGCAGACGTCCGGCCCTGACCGGACGATCGGCGCGACCGCACCCGAGGCAACCTCAGCGGAAGTCCGAAGCTACCGGACGTCCGGCACCCCCATCACGGAACGGATCCAGCGGACGTCCGGAGGAGACCGGACGACCAGCCACTCATGAGACACCGGACAACCGGCCCCCAGCGGACGTCCGGTACCTGGCTGTGTCCAGTTTCGAACCCGAGGCCCATGTACACCTAATTTCGCCCCATTTGCACTTAGACTATATATAGACCTTCTATTCCTCCTAGCTAGGGTTAGCATTGGTTTAGCTCATTTTAGAGATAGAGCATTGCTCATCCACATCGGATCTACTCCTCGAGATAGACCGCAGCCTCTTCAGAGAAGGTCCCTTTGGATTCAAGACCTCCTCATGGAGAAGAACATCAAGACTTCCTCACGGAGAAGACCGACTACTCTTGTATCGTTCCTAGTTGATCGTGTACCATGTGAACTCTTATGTATCCGAGGATCTACGACATGTGTGACTATCTTGTGTTGGTTTAGTGATTCTCCTGTGTTTTCCCTTGTGTTTCCCCTTGTTTCCCCCATGTGTTCTTTGTGTTCATCGCGGGATCCGCTCCTTTCATGAAAGATCGGGTGATTAGGGTTCTACCCTACATCATCTTGGTATCATGAGCCACGTTGATCATGATTTCGGAGCCTCCCCGTTGTGTTTCCGGCCTAGTTTTTGTTATTTTTCGTCCTAATTCGAAATTCCCCACAAAAATAGCCCCAATTTTTTTTGTGATTTGTTGGTGTGTTGAAATTTTGTTGGTTTTGATCCGTGGATTTTCTTTGTTTTGAGTGGATCTAGCTTTTCCCCTTGCCTCCACCATTTCCATCCACGAAATCGCCCGGAATTGACGAATTCACATCATCCACATCGCCCACGTGCAGTTCTTCCCGTGCCCGAATAGTGCCCACGCACCGAACGTCCGCTAGCCACCGGACGTCCGACGACCGCTCCACTACCGGACTTCCGGATTTCCCTGACGGAACTGATTTTTTTTCAGTTTTAGTCACCACCACCGACCCACATTTCCGCATACTCACTCCCACAACCCATACACCATCCCCACTTCCGCATACCACCACCATTGCTTACCCGTTTCGATCTCCGACACGTGTTGCCACTTCGAGCTTTGAGAATTTGAGTTGCGGTTCCGTATCCTTTTATGTTTCGGCTATCTAGGTACGGTTCGACATCAACATCACCGCCGCTCATCTTCGCCACGAACGCGTCATCAACAACGACCACCTCGACTACATCTTGGTATTCGGTCCACCATTTTGACACCATACCGTAAGCAAGAATGGTAACCTCGTCTTGGTATGGTGATACATCATTCTTGCCATTACATTGATAGCCATCATAGCCTTACTCCTTTGCGTTGCTTACCCATCGAGACTAGCCATTGAGTATTGCCGGCAACGAGACTTGTGCACATTAGTGATCATACTTCCCATAGCATTCATATATCATTGTTGCATATCTTGGTATCATCTCTTGTGTCACAAGGTTGTCACCGCATACACAATTTCTATCTTGGTTCGTCAAGCATTGCATGAGAAACGAGCTCCAACAACAAAGAGCCAAACAAGCTTTTAAGCAAAAAGGAAAAATAAGCAAAGAGCTTTTAAGCAAGAACCTGATGAAGAAATCAATACCATTGTTACACCCACAGCTCCTACTTCTATACATACTGGACCAATTACTAGAGCTCGCACACGCCAATTGAATTATCAGGTACTTTCGTTTCTTGGTAACGATTCTAATGTTCATGAGAATATGATGCTGCCTAAATTGGATACATTTGTTTTGCTTACAAATGAAGGTCCTAGCTTGGACAAGAAAGATGAACCGTGGAGCAACTTCAAGCATGGAGATGATGGCATGCACAAGGGGAACAAGAATGGAGTTACAAGTGATGATTCCAGGACTTTGAAGCCACCATAATGAGTGCATGAAGCCTTGGACAAAATATACAAGATGCCACTTCATAAATTTCGTCCAGAGGCTATTCTAGGTGCTGCATCGCCTTATTTTTGGGCCAGGCCCATGTAATATTGAAATACTTGATTATAGGTTGTTTTAGAGTCCGTATGTGTGGGGAAACAAGAGTTAGGGTTGGTTTTGGACCCCTCCTCCAAGGAAATTCCCCCTCTCTCCTCCATATATACAGCCCTTAGGGCATCGTTTAGACTTTGGGTTTTGTTTAGATTAAAATTTTGGCATACCTGCAACTTCACGTACTTCGTTTGTGTTCAACGACCGGACCAAGGCGTCATAGAACCCCACCTTGATCAATAAAGCTTTCATCTTATATTCGTAATATCCAGATTGCAATCTCAGTTTCTTGCTTGTTCTTCATTTGCTCGCAGGAAACAGACCCTTGTGGTCAGGTTGATCATGCTCCGGCGTGGTCAATAACCCCTCGGAAGTTGGTTTAGCGATTGCTAAGGAGCGACGTCTCGCACGTTCATAGTCGGATCATCAAGGTCGACTCCCACAGAAAATGATAGCCACCATCTCATCGAAACATCGGGACTCCTTCGCCTCTATCAAGTGGTATCAGATTTCCAGGTTTCTTGGTGAGATTTTATAGTTTTTCGTAGTTTAGATTGAGTTTGTTCTTCATACCTATAGTCCACGAAAAAGCCAAAAAATAGGGTTAGTTCATCCTATTCCAACCAATCTGAGCCTTAGCATAATCTATATTTGCTTTGTTGAATTTGCGGTTGCATTGTCGTGTCAAGTTGCTAGTCTTAGCGTCTAGTCCTTTAGAGTTTCGAGTTCTATTCATAGGTTGTCACGTCGCCACTGCCATATATCACCACTGCATCATCATCATCGCTGCTGCCATATACCACCACCGCACCAACTTCATCGCTGCTTCCATATACCACCACCACATATTCACCGCCAATCTGAGTCCATATACGCCACCAAATATCAGTCGCCATCATGCCAGTCCAAGTCCACCTGCAACGTATATCTGCCACAAGTCTAAGTTCCACCAGATTCATCTCTGCCACCAGTCCAAGATTCCACCAGATTCATCTCTGCCACCAGTCCGAGATTCCACCAGATTCATCTCCGCCACCAGTCCTAGTCCGAGTCTAGTAATTGTTGTTTTGTTTTTTTTTCAGATCACATGATACTCTGAGTTGTGACAGAGTAGGACTCCCCAACTTTCAAGGCATCCGTAGAAGAAAAATAGTTCCAAACTAAAAATAGTTAGTCTGGAAAATTCTGGCTAGGCAATTCTTAGGACATTTGTAGCCTTTTTCGGAAAAAAAATTGTTGTGGAGCAAAAAAAAGTGATTAAAAAGTGAAAAAAAGAAAAAAAATCAAAGCGTGCTCCTCCCTTGTTTACGTGCAGTGCCGTGATTTTGTTAGTGTTCTAGGCTCGCGTCTCTAGTACAGTCTAGCCTAGGACTAGCACAGTACCGTCGTTGACCGTTTATTGAACTTTGCATATCTGAATTGATTATTGTTGACACCTTTTGCTACCATATTATAAGCCTTCCCACCTCCACATACATCTATGTCATGCGTTTAACTCTCCCTGGTAATCGCTCTATCCAAGCTTTGAGAGTTTTGACTACAACGGTTGCCGATCACCGCCTGCTGGTGAGTAAGAACTGGTAAGAATTTGTGATGTAGGGTAGGAACCCTACGGGCCGATCTTTCACGATAGGAGCGGATCCCGCGATGAAGATGAAGAACACGAGGTGGGAAACGAGGGGAAATCATGGGGGGGACACAAGAGAAACACTAAACCAACAAGAATAAGTTACCCATGTGCTAGATCCTCGAATACATAGGGTTCACACGGTACATGATCAACCAAGGACGATACAAGGGTAACAGTCTTCTCCGTGAGGAGGTCTTGATGTTCTTCCCTAAAGAGGGGTCTTGAATCCGCTTGGGGGATCTTCTCCGTAGGAGGCTCGAATCTCCGAGGAGAAGGTAACCAAGTGGATGAGCAAAGCTCTCACACGAAATATGAGCTAATCCTTTCCTAACCCTAGCTAGAAGGAATAGGAGGTCTATATATAGTCTTAGTGCAAAAGAGGGGCGAAGGGGTGCATGGGCTGCACCCCAACTCAAAAATAGCACATAGGCGTCAGACGTCCGGGAGTCATCGGTCGTCCGGAGGCTCGCGAGGGTCCGGACATCCGGTGTGTGTCGGACGTCCGTAGATTCGGCTCGGGTGGTCTTCTGTTGAACGTCCGGTCGGGGTCGGACGTCCGGGCGTCAGTCGTCCGATGGGTTCCGGAAATACGTAGATTTGGCTCGGGTGTTGTGGCATCGGACGTCCGTTCTGGGTCGGACGTCCGGAGCCTGGAGATCGTCGGACGTCCGGTCCTGGCCGGTCGTCCGGAGCCTGTAGCTTCCTCTTCATCACTTCTTCTTCTCCGTCGTCACGTCCACCTTCCTCTTCCTCTTCTCCTTGCTCCTTAGCTTCTCCATGATACCTAAGCATGCACAAAGTGTCCGTATGAGGTAGTGGCCATGTCTCATGTGCATCAAATTGGAATTGTGAGAGGAGAGATGACACCTCGTTTCAAGATCTCTTGCACGTGCTCGTGTCATGGGTCCAAGAGGTGTCGTAGGAGATGTAGTTGGGTCCATGGGAATGGCCTTGGGATGATCCACATCATCTCCCCTCCCTTCGGGAAGATCCGTCCTCGGATCAAATTCTTCATCACCATGGAAGGGAGAAAGATCTTTGATGTTGAAGATGTCGCTCATGTTGTACTTGTCGCGTGGGTGGTCGATCATGTAAGCGTTGTCATTGTATCGTGCGAGCACCTTGAAGGTTCCATCCGCTCGGGGTCGAAGCTTGGACTTGTGTTCTTTGGGAGAACGGTCATTGTGAAGGTGTAGCCACACGAGATCGCCAATGTTGAAGACCATAGGGTGCTTGTTGAAGTTGAGCTTGGACGCAAGGAGTTGACCTTGGCGCTCGATGGTGTTCCTTGTATCTTCATGCACCTTCTTGAAATGTGTCTATCTTGCACTAGCTCCAAATTGATGCGCTCTTGGAGTGGTAGAGGGAGAATGTCCAATGGTGACAAAGGGTTGAAGCCGTAGACGGCCTCGAAGGGGGACTTGCCGGTTGTTGAGTGTCTTGCTCGGTTGTAGGCGAACTCGGCGATAGGTAGGCACTCCTCCCACTCCTTGATGGTCTTCTTGATGAGTACCCGAAGTAGAGCGGAGAGTGTGCGGTTGGTAACTTCCGTTTGGTCGTCGGTTTGTGGATGATATGCCGTAGAGAAAAGTAGCTTGATTCCTAGCTTGGCGCATAGGGTCTTCCAAAAGTAGCTAAGGAACTTGACGTCGCGGTCCGAGACGATAGTCTTTGGCACTCCATATAGACGCAATATGTCCCTACAAAATAGATTAGCAACATGTGAAGCATCGTCTATCTTGTTGCAAGGAATGAAATGTGCCATTTTTGAGAAACGGTCCACAACGATAAATACCGAATCCTTCCCATTTCAAGTCCTATGCAAACGAAGTACAAATTCCATGCTAATGTCTTCCCGTTGTTGGTATGGAATTGGTAGAGGCATATAAAAGCCATGAGATTGAGCTTTGGACTTAGCTTTGCGACATGTAGAGCAACACTTGGTGAAGCGATTGACGTCGTGAAACATCTTTGGCCAAAAGTAGTTCTTCGAGAGGGTGGCGAACATCTTGTCTCGTCCAAAGTGTCCCATTAAGCCTCCTCCATGAGATTCCTGCAAAAGCAACAAACGAAGAGAAGACTCGGGGACGAAAAGTTTGTTAGCTCTCATAAGATATCCATCTTTGATGTAATAGCGTTCCCAAGAGGTGTGCGACAAAACTTGGCATAAGGAGTAGCAAAAGTGGGATCATGCTCATACAAGTCTTTGATATGCTCAAAGCCAATGACATCCATGTCAAGTTGAGTAACGAGCATGCATATGCGGGAAAGGGCATCCGCCACAATGTTTTCCTTTACCTTAATGTACTTGATGACATAAGGAAAAGACTCAATAAATTCACTCCATTTAGCATGACGCTTGTTCAACTTGGTTTGGCCCTTAAGATACTTGTGCGTTTCATGATCGGTATGAATGATAAACTCGTGAGGGCAAAGATAGTGTTCCCATTCATGCAAAACGCGGACTAAAGCATATAGCACTTTGTCATAGATGGGGTAATTGAGTTGCGCGCCGGAGAGTTTCTCATAAAGTAAGCTATGGGGCGCTTCTCTTGCGTTAACAAACCTCCTATGCCATTACCACTAGCATCGCAATGAATCTCAAAGGGTTTGTCAAAGTTGGGTAATGCAAGCACGGGAGCATGAGTAAGCAAATTCTTAACCTCATTGAAAGCGGTATCTTGGGATGGTCCCCAAACAAAAGGCGTGTTTGCTCAAAGCATGCAAAGGCGAAGCAATGGTGCTAAAATCCTTCACAAAGCGACGATAGAAACCCGCAAGGCCAAGAAAGCTACGCACTTGTTGCAAAATTGGTTGGTTGTGGCCAAGTCTTAATAGCATTGATCTTGGACTCATCTACATGAACACCCTTAGAAGAAACAACAAAACGCAAGAATACGAGCTTGTCAACTCCAAAAAGGCATTTCTCCATATTAGCATAGAGTTGCTCTTTTCGAAGAGTTTGCAAAACGGTTCGAACATGGGTGATATGATCTTTAAGAGATTTGCTATAAACAAGGATATCATCGAAGTAGACCACAACAAACACACCAATGTAAGGGCGAAAGACATGATTCATAAGATGCATAAAAGTAGCTGGTGCTTCCGATAGACCCATGGGCATGACTAACCATTCATATAAGCAAAACTTGGTTTTGAAAGCGGTTTCCCATTCATCACCCTCTTGTATGCGAAATTGATAGTAACCACTCTTGAGATACTTTTTAGAAAAGATAGTGGCACCTCTGAGTTCATCAAGCATATCATCAAGGCGTGGAAAGGGATACCTATAGCGAACGGTGATAGCACTGATAGGTCTACAATCGGAGCACATGCGAAAGCTACCATCTTGTTTTGGCACAAGAATGACTGGGACGGCACAAGGGCTCAAACTTTCACGCGCATGTCCATGGTCTATGAGATTCTTTACTTGCCTTTGTATTTCTTTGGTTTCTTCGGGGTTGACGCGGTAGGGAGCTTTGTTTGGAAGCGGTGCTCCGGGGATGAGGTTGATGCGGTGCTCAATGCCTCGTAGTGGAGGTAGTCCCGGAGGTAGCTCATCAGGGAAAACATCGTGAAATTACTGCAAAAGATAAGACAACACTAGAGGAAGAGTGTGAGAAGTGTTAGTTTGTGGTTCATTATCCTTGCACACAAGGACGTAGTGTAGGACACTAGATGGGTTCTCACACACTCCTCTTATCTCACTTTTGGTGGCAATTAGAACTAGGTTCTTCTTGTCGCTCATCGTGGAGGTTGGGCTTGTGGCGCTCACTCTCTTTTTGGTGGCTCGCTCTCTCACTATGATCTCCACGATGGGTGGCTTGCTTGTCGGCGATCACTTGACTTGGCGACATTGGACGGAGGACATACTCCTTGCCCTTCATCTTGAAGATGTAGTGGTTCGTTCGGCCATTGTGGATGACTCCTCTATCAAATTGCCATGGGCATCCAAGGAGAAGATGGCAAACGGTCATTGGAACGACGTCGCACTCCAAGATGTCTTCGTAGGCGCCAATTTTGAACGAGACTTGTACTCGATGCTCGACTTGGATGGTGCTGGAGTCGCTAAGCCATTGCACTTTGTATGGACGTGGATGCTTCGTCTTGGGCAATTGGAGCTTGGAGCAAAGTTCTTCACTTGCGAGATTATGACAACTCCCTCCATCGATGACGACCTTGATGGATCGTCCATTGATGCCGGACTTGGTGTGGAATATGTGGCATTGCTGGTCTTCTTCTTGGTGATGTTCGAGAGTCAAGACCTTGGAGACAACAAGAGTGGGACTTGAATCTTCATCGCAAAAGACTTGTTCCTCTTCATCATTCACTTGACGGTGCATGGCGACTTGCTCGATGGCGTCCATTTCTTCGTCACTCATTGAGTTGTAAGTGTCGTCGTCGTTGAGGATCATGTTCCGCTTGTTGGTGCACTCATAGGACTTGTGGCCTCGGCCTCCGCATGTGAAGCATTTGAAGGAACTTGTCTTGACGGTCTCATCGTTTGAAGTGGATGATGATGAAGCTCTCAGCTTGAAGTTGCTCATAGTAGGAGGATGACTTGGAGTTACCGAAGCTTTCTTGGAACTCGACTTGTCGACGTTGCTTGTAGAAAGCTTGGTAGATGGTGTTGGAGTCATTGAAGCTTGGTTGTTGGAGAAATCGTACGTCTTGGAAGAAACTTGGCATACTTGAAATCATCTTGCACTTGGCGTTCCGCTTTGGTAGCTTGATGCACTAGCTCGATGCAGTTCTAGTATGGTTGGAAGTCGGCGATCTTCTTGATAGGATAGTTGAGTCCATTCAAGAAAGTGCCATAGTTTGCTCATCATCTTTCGTGACATTGTCTCTTATCATTGCAATATCCATCTCCTTGTAGTACCCTTCAACAGTCTTGGTTCCTTGCTTGAGTAGTTGGAGTTTCTTGAAGAGGTCGTGGTTGTAGTAGGTGGGCACAAAGCATGCTCTCATGACATCCCTCATTTGCGCCCAAGTAGTGATGGGTGGTTCACCTCTTGCCTCTCGGTGCTCTATGACTTGTTCCCACCAAATGAGGACATAGTCTTGGAATTCAAGGGATGCCATCGCGGCCTTCTTCTCTTCTTCATAGTTGTGCAAACGGAAGATTTTGTCGACCTTCAATGCCCATGAAAGGTACTCTTAGGGATCGGTGCTTCTGTTGAACTTGGGCATGGTGAACTTGGGCATCATGATGCCCGTGTTGTAGATGATTGTCAAACTCGTGTCACTCTTGGTGAGTAGGGTTGTCAACCTCATGTTGCTCTTGTCACGGAGGATGTCCATTGTTTGCATGCTCTTGCTAAACTTGATGTTCTTGGCGAGCTTGTGAAGGAGCTTGTCGAGCTCGAGGAGGAGCTCGAGGAACTTAACGATGCACGCGAGCTTGAGATCTCCGTTCTTGAATTTCTTCGTGAAATGCTTCTTCTTGTTCTCGAGCTTGCCAGGCTCGATTGGC
This sequence comes from Triticum monococcum, assembly GCA_034509565.1. Taxonomy (NCBI): domain Eukaryota; kingdom Viridiplantae; phylum Streptophyta; class Magnoliopsida; order Poales; family Poaceae; genus Triticum; species Triticum monococcum. Next base: position 375,635,866 of record CM067842.1, on the reverse strand, counting down.
TACGGGTCTACTTGAATCTTGGAGGGCTTGTTGCGCCGCAAGTGCTTGAGCATCACGGAGTTGTTCTTCTTGGCGTTGTGCCTCAGCATCTTGTGAAACTTGGTGTAGACGTGCTCGCTCTTCCTCTTCATGTTGGCGTTGTCGTTGTCGTTCTCGTGCTAGCGCAAAGGCCTCTTGAGTTTGACGTTGTCGGCACTCTTGAGAGTCAGTGTCACGTAGGGGATTGAGGCTTTCTTGATGATCGTTGCGCGCGGCACGGCATAGTGTGTTCAATGTTTGTGTACTTGAGCCGAAGAGGGTGAAGTCGGAGTGTCGACTTGAGCGAGTCCTTCTTGATGAATACGAAGTGGAAGAAGAGCGGTTGATCAACAAAGCGCGAGTTTCGTCCATCCTTGTGTCATTCTCTTGCTTTGTGATTGTCGAGCTTGTGGTCGAAGTAGTCCCTTGTACGTTGCTCGGAGAGTCGCAAGTTGGCGGCGAGGTTGTCGATGCATTCACTCCTGGCTTGTTGCTCTTGATGCAAAGCACGTTGTGCACCAAAGAGGTGACTCTTGGTGACGTAGGAGTTCATGTCATCGTCGTGCTCAATGAAGAGTGGGTTGGTAGAAGTACTTGGCCTATCCATCATTCCAAGACAAATGTGAGTGGTAGAAAGACAAGAACAAATACCAAATGTACCTTGAACGAAGTTGAAAGTGGATCGTTGATCACTCCAATATAGGATAAGGAAATAGCACAATTGGTACTAGCTCTTGTCGATTTCTCTCACCTACACAAGTAAAAGCTTATGGTGGAGCTTGGTTAGGATCGTGGCACAAATTTTCATGCAATTGTAAGTGAGCTTCAATAATGTTGGAAAAGATTCGCAAGATGCAATGTAACAAGTAGACCAAGCATATAAGGTACACGGAAACACACACGCAAAAAGATAAGGGGGTTGGGCAACCAAGGATGAGCCAAAATGTGGAATCAACAAAAATGCTCTTTGTTGCACAACACTAGAGAGACGCTAGCATGATTGCACAATAGGCGGATACAAGAACTTGTGCACAACCTACTTAGCAAAAATGCAACCACTTCAATCCCAAGTATGCTCTATGCAAGTTGTTTCTAGGATATGATCCAAGATGATCGAGTATGACAATCTTAATGTTGTATGATGCTATGGTTCTTGCTTAAAAGCTTGTTTGGCTCTTTAATGTTGGAGCTCTTTTCTCATGCAATGCTTGACGAACCAAGATAGCAATTGTGTATGCGATGACAACTTTGTGACACAAGAGATGATACCAATATATGCAACAATGATGTATGTATGCTATGGGAAGTATGATCACTATTGTGCACAAGTCTCGTTGCCGGCAATACTCAATGGCTAGTCTCGATGGGTAAGCAATGCAAAGGAGTAAGGCTATGATGGCTATCAAGTAATGGCAAGAGTGATATGTCCAATACCAAGACGAGGTTACAGTTCTTTGGTTCCACGTCCGTAAGCAAGACCGGAGGACGGTGATCCAATCACGAATATCAAGATGTATTCGAGGTGGTCGTTGTTGATGACACGTCCGTGGCGAAGATGAGCGACGGCGATGTCGATGTCGAACCGTACCTAGATAGCTGAAACACAAAAGGATACGGAACCGCAACTCAAGCTCTCAAAGCTCAAAGTGGCAACACTTGTCGGAGTGTGAAACGGTCCAAATGGTGGTGGTACGTGGAAGTAGTGATGGTGTATTGGTGGTGGGAGTGCGTATGCAGAAATGTGGGGCGGTGGTGGTGACTATACTAAAAAAATTCAGTTTCGTCAAGGTTGGTCGGATGTCCGGGCTGGGGCGGTCGTCCGGTCGTTGGACGTCCGGTGCCTGGGCGAAAATCGGGCACGAGGTGAACAGCTAGGGTTTGAGGTGGGGAAGGAGGAAATGGTGAAATCCGTAGGATTTTGTGGATGGAAAGTGTGGGGAAAGGGGGGAAAAGCTAGATCCACTCAAAACAAAGCAAATCCATGGATCCGAACCACCAAAATCTCAACACACTAATCAATCACAAAAAAAATTGGGGCTATTTTTGTGGGGAATTTTTGAATTAGGACGAAAACAACAAAACAAGGCTAGCAACACAACGGGGAGGCTCCGAAATCATGATCAACGTGGCTCATGATATCAAGATGTTGTAGGGTAGGAACCCTAGGGGCCGATCTTTCACGATAGGAGCGGATCGCGCGATGAACACGAAGAACACGAGGTGCGAAACGAGGGGATATCACGAGGGAAACAGAAGGGAAACACTAAACCAACAAGAACAAGTTACACATGTGCTAGATCCTCGAATACATGGGGTTCACACGGTACATGATCAACCAAGGATGATACAAGGGTAACGGTGTTCTCCGTGAGGAGGTCTTGATGTTCTTCCCTAAAGAGGGGTCTTGAATCCGCTTGGGGGATCTTCTCCGTAGGAGGCTCGAATCTCCAAGGAGAAGGTAACCAAGTGGATGAGCAAAGCTCTCACATGAAATATGAGCTAATCCTTTGCTAACCCTAGATAGAAGGAATAGGAGGTCTATATATAGTCTTAGTGCAAAAGAGGGGGCGAAGGGGTACATGGGCTGCAGCCCAACTCGAAAACAGCACACATGCGTCGGACGTCCGAGAGTCACCGGTCGTCCGGACGCTCGCGGGGGTCCGGACGTTAGGTGCCTATCGGACGTCCGTAGATTCGGCTTGGGTGGTCTTCTGTTGGACGTTCGGCTGGGGTCGGACGTCTGGGCGTCGATCGTCCGCTGGGTTCCGGAAATCCGAAGATTTGGCTAGGGTGCGGTGGCGTCGGACGTCCGGTCTGGGTCGGACGCCCAGAGCCTAGAGATCATCGGACGTCCGGTCCTGGCCGGTCGCCCGGAGCGTGTAGCTTCCTCTTCATCACTTCTTCTTCTCCATCATCACGTCCACCTTCCTCTTCCTCTTCTCCTTGCTCCTTAGCTTCTCCTTGATACCTGAGCATGCACAAAGTGTCCATATGAGGTAGTAGCCATGTCTCATGTGCATCAAAGTGGAATTGTGAGAGAAGAGATGTCACCTCGGTTTCAAGAGCTCATGCACGTGCTCGTGTCATGGGTCCAAGAGGTGTCGTAGGAGATGTAGTTGGGTCCATGGGGATGGCCTTGGGATGCTCCGCATCAATTTGAGATTCGCTTGACGGATTTGTGACACCCACCTCCACCATTTTCTAGTACTCTGTAGGATCATATTCTTTTGTGTTTCTATTGCTGCTAACCATGGCAGGATCACAAATAGACGAGACTCACTGGGAGAACATGACAAACAAAGAGTTACATGATAAGTTTCAGCAAATGATGATTGGACAGGTGGAACATGTGCTAAATAGATTTGAAGAGGCCATGGAGAAGATAGATGGCGTTGAGAAGGCGTTCGAAACAAAGCTCGATAACAAGTTTAATAAATTGCTCGCGTGTCTTCCACCGCCCGCTGCACCTGTCGCACCTCTACAACAACAACAACAACAACATCGTCTTCCAAATCAAGTGGGACGAGCACAACGCGTTCCCATTGAGCCTGGTCAAACTTCTGGTGCTGCTGTACCTACTGTTGGTGCTTCTGAAGCTCCTGCTGCTACTGCAGAGGTGGAGGACCATTACGAGGATGAGGTTGATCAAATTCAGAACTACGTGCAACCACAAGCACCACCACCACCACCAGGTCGTCCTCATGCATATCATCGCAACGGTAGGGCTGCACCACCACCTGAGGTACGAGATCATGACCATCTTCCCAAACTGAAATTGAATATTCCACCATTTGAGGGTAGATATGTTTCTTATATATATCTTACTTGGGAGTCAGAAAATGAAGAACGTTTTACATGTTTACAATATCCTGAGGAGAGACGTGTTCCTGCTGCTGTTTGTGCTTTCACTAATTTTGCATGTGTTTGGTGGTCTGAACATTGTAGATTATATCCCATTCCAGTTACTTGGGCTGCTTTGAAAGCTGCTATGCGTACTCGTTGGGTTCCACCTTATTATCAACGTGAATTACTTCGAAAATTGCAGCGCTTAAGAGAAGGAAAAAATTCTGTAGAAGGATATTATCAGGAATTACAAACTGGCATGACTAGATGTGGTATTGTTGAGGAGAATGAAGCTATGGTTGCACGTTTTATGGGTGGATTAAATAGAGATATTCAGACCATTCTAGTGTATAAGGAGTATACTAATATCACTCATTTATTCCATCTTGCTTGTAAAGCTGAATGTGAAGTGCATGATCGATAGGCAGTGGCGCGAACTAACTTTTCTATAGCTCGATCTTCATCATGGACACCACATGCATCCTCTACTTCCACTGCACCAGCACCTCCATCCGGTGCCACCTCAAGCCGTGATACAAGAAAGCAGGCACAACCACAACTATCTGCCAAGAGCACACCTGTCGGGCCTGCACAGAGCTCTTCTTCCATGGCATCAATAGAGCACACAAGTGATATTATTTGTCGTCATTGTAAGGGAAGAGGACATTTTGCTAGAGAATGCAAATCTCAGGGTGTGATGATTGTTACTAAGGATGGTGGGTATGAGGCCGCTAGTGACTATCATGAGGAGACTTTGGCTCTTATTACACATGAAGAACACGGTGGAGATGATTCTGATCATGAGACGCAATACATGGCTGTTGAAGATGCTAACAGGGATGAATGTTTAGTTGCTCAACGTGTTTTGAGCGTGCAGGTTACACAAGCTGAGCAAAATCAGAGGCATAATTTGTTCCATACAAAGGGAGTTGTGAAGGAACGTTTTGTTCGTGTCATCATAGATGGAGGGATCTGCAACAACTTGGCTAGCATGGAGATGGTGGAGAAGCTATCTCTCACCACAAGACCACATCCACATCTTTACTATATCCAATGGTTCAACAACAGCGGCAAGGTTAAGGTAACACGTACTGTTCGCGTGCATTTTAGTATCTCTACATATGCTGATTATGTTGATTGTGATGTGGTACCTATGCAAGCATGTTCCTTATTACTTGGTAGACCATGGCAATTTGATAAAAATTCTATACACCATGGTAGAAACAATTAGTATACTCTTGTTCACAAGGACAAAAATATTACTTTGCTTCCTATGACTCCTGATTCCATTTTGAAAGATGATATTAATAGAGCTAATAGAGCAAAATAGGAGCAAAATAAGAGTGAAAATCAGATTGTGGCAAAAGAATTTGAGCAACAAATGCAGCCTAATAATAAACCATCTAGTGTTGCTTCTAAAATTAAATTGAAAAGTGCATGTTTACTTGCCACCAAATCTGATATTGATGATCTAGATTTTCCAAAATCTGATTGACTCTCTCGGTCTGTCCATCTGTCTATGGATGAAAAGCGGTACTGAATTCTAGCCTAGTTCCCAAAGTTTCGTGCAACTGCTTCCAGAACTTTGAGGTAAACTGGGTTCCTCTATCTGATACGATACTCCTCGGAACTCCATGCAAACATACGATCCTGGTCATGTATATCTTTGCCAACTTAGCACTGGTGTAAGTGGTCTTTACTGGGATGAAATCAGCTACCTTCGTCAACCGATCGACTACCACCCAAATCGAGTCATAGCCTGAACGAGTCCTGGGTAATCCCGTGATAAAATCCATGCCTAACTTATCCCACTTCCATTCGGGTATCGGAAATGGTTTTAACAATCCTGCTGACTTCTGATGCTCTGCCTTTACTCTCTGGCACACATCACAAACTGCTACATACTCCGCAATATCCTTCTTCATTCCGGTCCACCAGAAAATATCTTTCAAATCCAGATACATCTTGGTATTTCCTGGGTGAATCGAATATGGTGAATCGTGTGCCTCTTGCAGAATCAACTTCCTGATCTCCGGGTCATTGGGCACATAAACACGATCTTCAAACCATAGGGTGTCGTGCTCATCCTCACGAAATCCTTTAGTTTTTCCTTTGCTCAGTTTCTCCTTTATAGCGGCAATCTCCTTGTCAGTCTTCTGAGCTTCTCTGATTTTATCCATCAAGGTTGACTGAATCTCCAGTGCTGCTACATAGCCTCTCGGAACTATTTCCAAACATAGTTCACGAAGATTTTCTGCTAACTCCTTGGGCATTTCTCCCGTCATTAACGTATAGACATGGCTCTTACGGCTTAATGCGTCAGCTACTACATTAGCCTTTCCGGGATGGTATTGCAATCTCATATCATAATCCTTGATGAGTTCCAACCATCTCCTTTGTCTGAGATTCAACTCCTTCTGTGTGAAAATGTACTTCAAACTCTTATGATCCGTGTACACCTCACAATGGTTTCCAATGAGGAAATGCCTCCATGTTTTCAAAGCATGCACTATGGCTGCTAACTCCAAATCATGCTTAGCATAATTCAACTCATGAGGCTTCAGTTGTCTTGAGGCATATGAAATAACTCTCCCTTCCTGCATAAGCACTGCTCCAAGTCCTCGACGTGAAGCGTCGCAATACACCTCATAATCCTTGGTCTGATCTGGCAAAATCAACACTGGTGAAGTAACCAAGCATTTCTTCAACTCCTGGAAACTAGCATCACATTCCTCCGTCCATATGAACTTGGTATCTTTCTTTAATAACTCCGTCATAGGCTTCGCAATCTTTGAGAAATTCTCAATGAATCTCCGGTAGTATCCGGCGAGTCCAAGAAAACTCCAGATCTCTCCGACGGTAGTTGGTGCTTCCCACTGGGTCACGGTATCTACTTTGGTAGGATCTACTGCTATTCCTTCTCCAGATATAACGTGTCCGAGGAATCCTACTTCCTTCAACCAAAACTCACATTTGCTGAACTTGGCATATAATTGATGTTCTCTGAGCTTTCCAAGTACCAAACGCGAATGCTCCGTATGCTCCTCTTCATTCTTCGAATAAACCAGGATATCATCAATGAACACTATGACGACTTATCCAAAAACTCCATAAATACTTTGTTCATCATGTTCATAAAATAGGTAGGTGCGTTAGTCAGACCAAATGACATAACAGTATACTCGTACAGCCCATACCTGGTGGTAAAAGATGTCTTAGGAATATCTTGTTCTTGAATCTTCAACTGGTGGTATCCTGATCGCAGATCGATCTTGGAAAATACCTTAGCTCCTTGCAATCGATCAAACAGATCATTGATCATTGGTAGTGGGTACTTGTTCTTAATCGTTACTTCGTTCAATCCTCAATAATCAACAACCATCCTTAACGATCCATCCTTCTTCTCCACTAGAAGTACTGGCGATCCCCAAGGCGAAGAACTTGGGCGAATATATCCCTTATCAAGTAACTCCTTAATCTGCTTCTTAATTTCTACCAAATCCTTTGCTGGCATCCTATATGGTCTCTTTGATATTGGCCCGGTGCCTGGCAATAGCTCAATCAAAAACTCAATATCTCTATCCGGTGGCATGCCTGGCAACTCCTCTGGAAATACCTCAGGGAAATCCCTTACCACTGGTACTTCCTCCTGCACAACTCCCGTTAAGCAATTTACTTGAGTCCTCTCCGGCACATGTCGGGATACATACTTGATCCTTCTCCCTTCTGGGGTGGTAAGCAAAATTGACTTACTAGCGCATTCAATATTTCCTTCATACTTTGATAACCAATCCATGCCTAATATCACATCCAATCCTTGAGATTCCAATACTATTAGGTCTGAGGGAAAAACATAGTTACCAATCCTTAATGGTAACCGATCACACCATAGACTAGCCACATACTCTGCTCCAGGCGAGGTTACTAACATGGGTGACCTAAGGGCTTGGGTTGGTAGGTTATACTTATCCACAAATCCCCTTGAGATGTAGGAATGCGATGCACCAGTATCAAAAAGAACGAGTGCAGTAAATGACTTAACCAAAAACTTACCGATTACTGCATCCGGCTGCTCTTCAACCTCCTCCACGCTAACGTGGTTCACCTGTCCCCTGTTGAAAGGGTTCGGGTTCTTCCTAGAGCTTCCATTGCCATTTCCATTTTGTATCTCAGGGCATTCATTGGCATAATATCCGGTCTTCTGGCACTTAAAGCAAGTGACTTGGCTCAGGTCCTTCTTGGCTGGGGTTGATGGGTTGGTGCGATTCCGGCCATTGCTTCCTCCATTCCCATTACCATTCCTGGTGCCATTGTGATTGTGTGTGCTACCTCCTCCATGGGTATGCTGAAAATGTCCTCCCGGTCTAGGGGTAAAACGTGGCTTCTGCTGAGCTCCTGAAGTGTACTTTCCTTGTCCATACTTCCTCTTGCGATTCTCAATTTGCTGCTGCTTCCCTTCAATCATAAGAGCACGATCTACCAACTCCTGGTAGTTGTTGAAGGTTGCTACCATCAACTGCATGCTCAGCTCATCATTCAGTCCTTCTAGAAACTTCTCCTTCTTAGCTGCATCCGTAGCAACGTCATCTGGGCATAACGTGCTAGCTCACTAAAGTCATCCACATACTGGCCAACTGTCCGTCCTCCTTGGCTCAAATTGCGAAACTCTCGCTTCTTCAAGGCCATAGCTCCTGCTGAAACATGGGCAGTTCGAAAAGCCTGCTAAAACTGGTCCCATGTGACAGTGTCAACAGGGAAAGTGGCTGTGAAATTCTCCCACCATGATGCTGCGGGTCTTTCAAGCTGATGTGCGGCAAACTTCACCTTTTCCGCATCCGTGCATCCTGCTGTGGTCAACTCCCTTGCTGTCTTGCGGATCCAATCATCTGCTACTATCGGCTCGGTGCTACTGGAAAACACCGTCGGATTCAGCCTAAGAAAACGGGCTAAGTGATCAACAGGTGGTGGTGGTGGTGGTGGTGGGTTGTTGTTGTTGTTTCCCTGATTCTGATTCTGGACTAGCAACTGCATCAATGTGTTGTGCTGCTGGATCAACTAAGTGAGCTCCGGTGGAAAGGTAAATCCGGGGTCACGTCTCGGTGGCATCTGAGGGTTTAGAAAAGATGAGATTTAAGAATAGAGGGGGTCTAAAGAGAAAACACTACCCATATGCACATGAGGCAAAAGCAAACAATTCACTTCATTCAATCAAACAAGGGCATACAATCGATCTAACTATCACAAAAGTGCTCGGACTACTGCATTTACATGGTGGACTACTACTACTGATGAGGTGGTCTACTAGAAATATTCTTCGATTGCAGACTCCATGATATCTGCTCCAGCTTCATCAACATAGTCATCATCGCTATCATCTGGATCCGAGTCGGTGTCGTCGATGATGATGTAGTCTTCCGGGCGAATCTCCTTGGGTTCTTCGTCTTCATCTACTGGTGTAGGTCCTCCCATAAATATCCCGATCTTCATTGTTAGGTCGGCATTCTTATCCACTAATACTTCAATTTCTTCTTCATAATCTTCACGTGTAGCCTTGAGTTCTTCCTCCAGTTCCTTGATTCTTGTCCTTGCCTTCTTCAGGTCTATCATGTCGGCGCACATCTGGTTCTCCTGACGTCGAATGTGCTAGTTTAATTCCTGGATAAAAGCTGCAATTGATCTATCCTTTCTGGTGCTGATCATCTCCCAGTGCTCCTCTCGACGCCCACAAATCTGGTAGATAGTATCCTTGAGATCATTGCAGTAGACTTCTCCAATGCGTCCCATGGCGATGTGAGCTACCATGCTCTTTCCTAGACTCCAAGTTGGTGCATCAAAGAAAACTCTATGGGCTTAGTGACTGGCATGAACGTCCTTCCTAGAACTTGAACTTGAATCATCCAGCGCTCTTCTTCAGGTAAAGTGGCATTGTAGGTTCCGATGAAGCTTGGTACTCCTATATTCAGGTATCTAGTGACTTCCTTCAGGTGATGTCCAAAGGGTGTATCTTCTTCCAGTTGCGTGAACTTGTTCCTTGCATCCGCCATCCTAAAGAGTAGAAAAGATGAGAGGTCAGAAGAGAAGAGAGTGATCTAGGTCTGTAGCTTAGTTGTCGTGTCCTACAGTCAGTGTGTGCTCTGATACCATCTCTGTAGCGACCAGACCTCAACCAGTCTGATCTCTGTGCTCCGGTGTCATCCCTGGATCAGTAATGCTGACACCACACAATACTCGGAGGATTTATAACAGAGTAGCAATCACACACTTATTACATCGAGAACAGTGGAAGGCTTGGAAGATAAGTCGGTCCATCAACTCCAACGGCATCACTGAGTATAGAACCACGACCTAAAAACTCCTTAATCGTCATCTGAAAAGTCTGCAACATTAACGTTGCAGCCCGAAACGGGTCAGCACATGGAATATGCTGGCAAGGTAACACATAGAGAGTAATGGAATGAAACAGCTACACTATATGCATATTTGGCTGGTAGAAGGCTCTATGGTTACAGTTTTTCGTAAAGCTAATTTTCCCTACTACAAAGGAATAATTTTTATTTAACTATCATGGTAGTTGTTAAACATTGAGAATGGTTGACAGCATCCTCAATCCCAATTAAGCATCATCATTAAATAAAACCCAACAAAATTAATTTAGAGTAACATGTTGAGATTCACATGATAATCCAGGTACTAGATACTCCAGATGTCCATAACAGGGGACACGGCTAACCATGATTAGTTCATTACACTCTACAGAGGTTTGCACACTTTTCCCCACAAGACTCGATCGCCTCCGTTTGGTTTCTCGCACTACAAGGTGTTTGAGAAAACGGATGACCGAGACATAGTCTTTCAGAAGCGCTAGCACCTTACGATCGGGCAGACCGTACCACCTACATCCCCTACATCTGCTAGTCTACCACTTTAAGAGTTCGCACGACTTAGTCAACTATGCTAGAGCCCATAATAGCGTGTGGCTGCACACGAAAATTTCTAGTATGAATAGTCTCATGATCCCTTTGATCCTAGGTGGCGGTCCAAAAGAAAATAGGCAAGTCGTGGAATACCCAGGTGCCTCAATCCACCCAGATGTGTGTTTAGGTTGCCACCTTAGATAAACCATTAATTAACAAAACTCATATCTGTCATGGATATCACTCACCCAATCGACGTCTACTAGCATAGCATGGCATAATAAGCAAACGCGGAAGTAACTCCCAAAGGTTTGAAAATAAGCAGGTAATAGGTACTACCTCAACTACTTCCCATCCCACAATTTAATTAGATCCTAATCATGCAATGTGTGAGGATTTGATCTAATGCAATAAAACTGGGTAGTAGAAAAGGTATGATCAAAGTGTTACTTGACGTGCTGATGATCCGCGAAACCTAGAGATTCGAAGTAACAAGCGGCGCACTCCGGGTATTCTATCACAGACAAACAAACAAGAATACAATAAGTACTCATCTAATGCACGGGTAAAACTCAAATAAGAGATCTAACCAGAAGGTTCAACTTAAGAACTCCGGTTTGCAAAAAGAATCAAATCGAACGAAACAACGAAAGTCAAACGGCGAAAGAAAACAACTTCATTCTACAAATCTGGATCTAGGGTAATTTTTATAGTTGCAAAATCTTGTTTAAGTTGGTTAAACGGATAGAGAGTTTCGAGACGAAACTCCAGGCGCTTGAATCGCCTGATTCCGATAAACGAGCAAAAAGTTATACTAAAACGAAAATCGGATCAAGAATCGCGATCAGAAAAATCGCGGATTAAATCCAAGAAAAAGAAAAACGACGAACGTTCACTAGAACGAACGAACGGACAAACGCTCGCTATTTAAATAAACCAGAAAAACCAATCTATTTAAAAAACCGAAATCTAAAAAACCGACGGTTTTTCGGAAAAAAAAACCAGTGCGGAAAACAAGGCGGCGACGGACCTCGGGCGGCGTGCGGCAGTGGCGGCGTCCAGCGGCGGCGCGGCGAGGCGGCGCGGCGGCGGGCGGTGGTGGTGGCGGGCACTGGGGGCGGTGGGCGGCGCTAGGGTTCGGGTGGGGCTGGGCCTCCCCGCGGCTTACAAAGCCTAGCCGGGCCGGAGTCCTAGTCGGACACGGCCCATAGGTCGGTTCGTTATTTATTTATTTATTTATTATGGGCAGAAGCAAAATAGAAAGAAATACTAAACGGAGTCCAAAAATTCCGAAATAAATTTTCACGCGCTTCGAAAATCAAGCCTCACAAGGTGAACATTTATTTGGGGCCTAAATGCAATTTTGAAAACGCACATTTTTCCTAAATTCAAATAAAACACCGAAAAACTCCAAAATAAAATCTTATTTGATTCTATTATTAAATCCTCAATATGTCTTTATTTTGGGAAAGTCATTTTATTCCCTCTCTCATATTTTTGTAATAGAAATAATTGATGATAAAATAATTAAAATCAAATGATCCTATTCTCAAAATTTGAGAAAACTCAAATATGAAAATAACGAAATCCCCAACTCTCTCCGTGGGTCATTGAGTTGCATAGAATTTCTAGGATTTACCAAAATGTAAAATAAAATATGGTATGCAATGATGATCTAATGTATAACATTCCAAATTGAAAATTTGGGATGTTACATATTCCTGCAAGCAATCAGAACACGGGCAAGAATATGATAAAGCAATCTGAATATTGTGAATATATATATATATGAAGTATTGATAATGGTGGGATCCGTAAGCGGTCTTGGTCTGGTCGTTGGACACAAACGAAGTACACGAAGTTGCAATGGCTAACTTTTAACTAAACAAATCCCCAGCAAAAACTTACTAGATGGATCTATTTATATTGGAGCAAGGGGTGTCGGCCAAAGAGGTGGAAGGACATCCCAAGGCAGCCTAAAACTAACCCTAGGTCGTACAAGGCTCATGGGCCCAAGTGGAGGTGGTGCAACACCTTTGGACTTGTTGTTTGACTAAGATTCTGCTGCAGCATCAGATTGTTTCGTCTATATCTCAATGCTCCGGACGAATTTGATGGTGATTCCAAATGGGTTGGAAAGAGCACGGAATCTACTTTCCAACAAAAAAAGAATCACCCAATTCGGAGTCTGTATGAAAATGTTGTAGACGTTTTGAGTCAGGTATGTCTGTGAAGTACGAATCTGAATCCAGAATGTGAGAGACTTGGACTCTATCTTCTCTTGGCCCAAAAGTGATGTGAGAGGACATTTTGAACAGAACCTAAACTTCTCCTTTTCCCTTATCTTCATATGTGGATTGTACAAATGTGCCATACACCTGACAAATATGCATGTATGCAATATTTTTGGTCGTATCCAAGGTAGTCATGTCCTCATCATCCTCCCCTTCTTAAAAACAAAGCCGTCCTTGGTGTTGCTTAATCTGAAATGTGGCTAACAAAAGAGACAAGGTGTACATGTTGTATATGTATATGTCATCCATTTTTACTTCCCTTGATTTTTGCACATATGACACATGTATACATGAGTAACTTTCATAATTCATAAAATCTAATGCCAAAAAATTATCGCAAGAAGTAGAAGGCATGAAAATATTGCAACTCAGTTTGCACATATAAGTGAAGCTCTTATTCATTTCAAAAGATTTACAATGTTCATCATTAAACCATCCCAACATTGGTGAATAAACCTTACTTGCATCAAACTTACATGCTACAACATGCTTAAATAAGCAAACATGCAATAATTCATTGGACATAGAATCATCACCAAGATTAGAGGTCATATCAAAATGATTAAACATTGGTTCTTTGCATCAACGGTTAATTCAACAGGTGCACTCAAAATTGTTGGTATTTCAGTTATTTGATCACATGACGCATTCATGACAATAACAAGATTCTCTAAAATAGGTGGTGTGCTCAAATCTACAGGTAACTCAGCACATGATGCATTTAATTTAACTAGGCATGCATCATTCTCATGTGAAGTTATATCATCAATACCTTTATTGTTACCTTGTCGCAAAGATGTAGCTGATGTAGGTACGGACGTTGAAAATGTACCATACTCTTGAGATGATGTTGCGCCCACAATCTAAGGTGGGGTTGCTCTAGTTGGTGCAACGGTGGAGGAACCAACCGTCGGTGGTGAGCATGAACTTGAATAGTAGTTGTTATTGTCACCCAATGCATCCTCCTGTATCTGTCTCTCAAAGGTACCAGCACGAACATACATATAGGTAATGCAACCAGGAATATACTGAAATCTTGCACGGATATCATGGTTTAAACCACCAAAAAAATCTATTCATTGTATCATCCTCAAATTCTTCCATGTCACAATGATGCATATAAGATTTGAACTCTTGGTAGTAAGCATGAACAGTCTCATTGCCTTGTTTTAATTGTTACAATTTGTGAAGCAATTCACGATGATACTAAGGAGGAAAAAATTGTTGTCTCATTGCAGCTTTCAAAACTTTCCAAGTTGTGGGTTGGTTATCAATGTTTTTCTTACAATGTACACTCCACCAAGAAGAAGGAAAACCAGTAAATGCTCTAGTGGTAGCTTGTACTCTCTCAAGTTCAGAAAAATCATGGTGAGTAAAAACTTGTTCTACTTCAAGCTCCCAAGCTAGATAAATAGCAGGATTAAATCTACCCTCAAATGACGGTAAAGAGATAACCTGACCATGTGCATTTGTGTATTGTCCCAACTCTCGTGATGGTGAAGATGTGTCCGTCTTCTAAGAACTTCTATCTTCGGAACCTGACAGGATTAGTAGAAACAAGAAACAAAATTCGAGAATAATGTTTCTATGAACTACTAGGATGTGGTTGTAAAGTGCTCACAGTAAAGCAAATATCAATATCTTACAAGTTCTTACCATGCGGCAGGTGGTGAGAGGCAACCAGCGGTGTCAAATAACTCCGAAGATTGTGTAAAGTGATTGCCAGGGGAACATACGTATACACAGTGTAGAAATATGTGCAGCTGGGTTGGCTATATTTGGTAGCAAAAGATTAGCAATAATCAATTCAGAGATGCAATGTTGAATAAACGCTCAACGACGGTACTGTGCTGGTCCTAGGCTAGACCAGACTAGAGACGCGAGAACACTAATGAGGTCACGGCATAGCACAACTAGCATTAATGAAGGATACTAAGTTGCTCTGGACATCAAGATATAAGTGAAGATCACAACGGCAGTAAAGATAATGATGTGTAATAACAGCCAAGCAGGATATATCAACAACTTTGTGTCCAACTTTCCTCTGGAAAAGTTTGTGCCAATTTTTTGATAATTTTTTCAAGAATGGTATTGACTCAAGCTTTCAAACGCAAAAGGAATCACTCAATTCCGAGTTGATGTGAGGAGTCAAAAAATTCGAAAACTAGCGTGAAAACTGGAATAAGCTGTGTTCATGCACTTCGGAGAGAAAAAAGAGCTATTTAGAAGCCGATTTTGAGGTGCCAAATATTGAACTAGCTTTTGCAAATATTTAGATGCGGCTCGTCGCTAGCTTTCATTTGAGTACTTGCGGAGCCAAAACGGACTTCGTATGAGAAATGTTATTCCTATTTTACTGAACAGTGCACAAAACAGATTCTAATCCGAATTCAACTACGAGATTGAGTCTAGATAGATCCGAATTTTTTTTTCTTCTCTCTTTTTTTTCGACACACTTTTTTTCTTTCTCTCTTTTTTTCCTCTGACTTTTTTTACTTTTGTTTCTCTCGTTTTTTTGTCTGTATTTTTTTCTCTTCCTCTTTCCAAAACAAACCGGATAAGATGCAGATTGGATCAACCGAAGATGTGAACGATCTCAACTATGATTATGACAATGAACGATGGGTAGGATGTGGTGGAAATTGATGGATGGGTGATGGACAGCGAAAGGGATAACGATGCAGCGGCGGCCAGACTAATGTGAATAGAACTCGAAACTCTAAACGAACTAGACACTAAGACCAGCAACTCGACACGATGATGCAACCGATAATTCAACTATGCAAGCAATGAAAGGAAAATTGCAAAGGCTCGGACAGGCTTGGATAAAGGATGAATAGATCTAACTTTTTTTGTGGCTTTTTCTTGGACAATAGGTATGAAAATAAATCTAATCTAGGAAAAACTAGAAATTCTCACCGAGCAACCTGAAAACTGATACCACTTGATAGAGGCGAGGGTCTCGATCTTTCAATGAGATGATAACTATCGATTTGGTGGAGACGACTTTGACGATCCGACTACAAAAGTGCATGACTTTGCGCCTTAGCAATCACTAAACCAATCTCCTGAGGTTACTGGCGATGCCGGAAGCATGATCAGCCTGACCACGAAGGTCTATTCCTGCAAGCAATCGAAGAACGAGCAAGAATATGATAAAGCAATCTGAATATTGCGAATATATATAAAGTATTGATAATGGTGGGGGATCCGTAAGCGGTCTTGGTCTGGTCGTTGGACACAAATGAAGTACACGAACTTGCAATGGCTAACTTTTAACTAAACAAATCCCCGGGAAAAAGCTACTAGATGAATCTATTTATATAGGTGCAAGGGGTGCAGGCCAAGGAGGTGGAAGGACGTCCCAAGGCAGCCTAAAACTAACCCTAGGTCGTACAAGGATCATGGGCCCAAGTGGAGGTGGTGCAACACCTTTGGACTTGTTGTTTGACTTGGATTTTGCTGCAGCGTCAGATTGTTTCGTCGATATCTCAATGCTCCGGACGAATTTGAAGGTGATTCCAAATGGGTTGGAAAGAGCACGAAATCTACTTTCCAACAAAAAATGAATCACCCAATTCGGAGTCCGTATGAAAAAGTTGTTGACGTTTTGATTCAGGTATGTCTGTGTAGTCCGAATCTGAATCCAGAACGTGAGACACTTGGACTCTATCTTCTCTTGGCCCAAAAGTGACGTGAGAGGACTTTTTGAACAGAACCTAAACTTCTCCTTTTCCCTTATCTTCATATGTGGATTTTACAAATGTCCCATACACCTGACATATATGCGTGTATGAAATATTTTTGGTCATATCCAAGGTAGTCATGTCATCATCATTGCTCCTCCTTTTGTGTGGAAAGCTTGTTGTCGATGTAGTCCCTTTTCCTCGCTTTGGAGTGGCGAATGTCAATGGAGAGGTTCTCGACGCGCTCTCGCAATCTTGATTGTGAGCCTTGCATTTCTCGTTATAGATCGAAGATTGACGCTTTGGTGATGTAGTTGTTCACGCCGTCGTTGTTGTGGAAGACCGGAGATGAAATGCCTTGCCTATCCATCACTCTAAGAGAAAAAATGTGAGTGGTAGAAAGAGAAGAATGAATAACAAATGTACCTTGACCGAAGTTGAAAGTGGATCAATGATCACTCCAATGTGGACAAGGAAATAGCACAATTGGTACCAATTCTTGTCGGTTTCTCACACCTACACAAAGAAGGCTTATGGTGGAGCTCGGTGAGGATAGTGGCACAAAAATTTGATGTGAAATGTTAGCAAGAGTCAATAATGTTGAAAGAGATTCACAAATTTGCAACTGAAACAAGTAGACCAATAGCAATGAATGGCACACAGAAACACACACACGGATAGATAAATGGGGTCGTGCAACCAAGGATGAGCACAAAATGTGGAATCCACAGAACACGCTCGTGTTGCACAACTCAAGAGAGATGCTAGCACGATTGCTCAATAGGCGGATACGACACTTGTGCACAACCTATGATATGAAAAATGTATCAACTTCTATCCCATGTATGCTATGTATGTATGGTTCCCGGTGTTATGATCCAAAATGATCGTATATGCAATGTGGTATGATGCTATGGTACTTGCTTACAAGCTTTTTTGCTCTTTCTCTTTTCCTTTGCTTAAAAGCTTATTCTTTTTTTGTATGGCCACAATGCGAAATGCACAAACCAAGACAGCAATTGTATATATGCGGGCACAAACTTGTGGCACAAGGGATGATATGATACCAATATGATATGGTATGTATGCAATGGATGGTGTAGATCACTAATGTGCACAAGTAACGTTGCCGGCAATACTCAAAGGCTAGTATCGATAGGCAAGTGATGCAAAATGGTCTAGGGGTTATCAATGCAATGGCAAGGGATACCACGATACCGAGATGATATGGAGGTTACCGTCCTTGGTGATGATGAGTGGCGGTGTTCTTGATGCAGATATCAAGATGATGGAGACTCGTCCCTAAGTAGCCGAAACACCTTAGGAAACGGAAAAACCACGAACTCAAAATCTCAAATGTCAAATGTCAAATGGTGGTAGCGGGAATGCGGTGGTGGTTGCGGAAGCTCAATGGGATTGCGAAAATGCAATGATGGGTTGCCGAGTACGCAATGCGGAACTGGAGGGTAAGGTGGTGGACTATACACGGTGTCGGAGTTGGAAGCACGGTCCCTAAGTAGACTAAACACCTTAGGAGACTCAAATCACTCCTCAAGCAACCACTAATGCGATGGGGAACAAAATTGGTTAGGTTGCGGAAGTCAGTGGTGGTGTAGCGGATGATGTGGTGGAAGCCCTAGGGAAAGAAGCCAAAATTGTCAAAATTTGATGGAGTTAAAATATTTTGGTGGTATTTTTGTAGGAAGGGGGATGTCAAGAGCTTTCCAATGAGCTAAAGAACACAAAAATCGGACTCCGGATGAATTAGTTATGGCTGAAACAAATAATCTGCTGAAATCTGAAACTACAGGTTACGAACGTCCGGACAAGGTCGTATGTCCGGGGGCCGGATGTCCGGGCGGACTAGGAAATCCGTAAATTCGGCTCGGGTTAGGGGTTCCGGTCATCTAAAAAGGTCGGACGTCCGGTCGTTCCAGGGGCTCCGGACATCCATAAAGTGTCGGTCGTCCGAGGATCGGGGTCAACGCGAGATGCGAGTTTCGGGACGCGATTTGGGTGGAAATTGGGGATTTTGGGGTCAAACTCAAAGGGATTTTGTGGATGAAAGATAGGGAAACTTGGGAAGATGCTAGATCCACTTTAAACCAAGCAAATCTATGGATCAAATCCAACAAAACTTCGTCAAACCAGCAAATCACAAAAAAAATTGGGGCTAATTTTGGTGGGGATTTTCGAAATTGGGGAAGAACACAACAAAATTAGGCTAGAAAACACAACGAGGAGGCTCCGAAATCATAATAAACGTGGATCTGACACCAAGATAATGTAGGGTGGAACCCTAGATGGCCAATCTTTCATGAAAGGAGTGGATCCCGCGAAGAACACGAGGGGAAACACGAGAGAATCATTGAAACCAACAATAACAATCACACATGTGCTAGATCCTCGAAACACAAAGAGATACACGATCCAAATCCAACAAGGGACGATACAAAGGGTATCCGGTTCTTCTCCGTGAGGAGGTCCTGAATCCACAAGGGGATATTCCCGCAAAGGGGTCTTGAATCCAAGGTGGATCTTCTCCGAAGAGGGGCCGCGGTCTCTCTCAAGGAGTAGACCCGATATGGATGAGCGAAGCTCTACTCACAAATGAGCTAACACAACGCTAAACCTAGCTAGGAGGAGGTGGAAGAGTATATATAGTCTAGGGACACGAAGGGGTAAGTGGGGGATACATGGGCCTCGGGCCCGATCTCTGTGCATAGACAGGCGCCGGTCGTCCGACAGGTACCGGTCATCCGGTGGCTCGCGAGGGTCCGGTTGTCCGGTACTTACCGGACGTCCGGCGTTTCAGCTCGATTGAGGTGGCGCCGGATTTCCGAGAGTGGTCGGACGTCTGGACGCTGGAGTGTGTTGGGCGTCCGGGACTTGTCGGAGATCCGCTCATTTGGCTTGGGTGCAGGATCGCCTATCATCCGGTCTTTGGTAGGTCGTCCGGTGGGTCTTCACGCGCCGGACGTCCGGTCCCGGCCGGTCGTCTGGTGGATGGAGCTTCTTCCGTAGCCCTTCTTCTTGTTCCTCGTGGTTGGTGTCCTCGCCTTCTGGTCCATGTGCTTCCTCTTGGTTCCTGGACAAGCATAGCACACAAGTTTGAGGTAGTAGCCATGTCTCACATGTGGAAAGTGAAAGTTCGGAGACAAGCGAGTTCATCTTGTGTCCAATGGTGTATAGTCGAGGTCTCATCTTATGTATCCTTGGGGCTTGGAGAGTAGTCGGAGTGTACATCGGGATGAACGTGGGATGCTCCGCATCAAGGAGTACATGGGCTGCGGCCCAATACGAAACAGTGCACATGCGTCGGACGTCCGGAGGTCACATGTCGTCCGGAGGCTCGTGAGGGTCCAGACGTCCGGTGCCTGTCGTACATCCGTAGATTCGGCTCGGGTGGTCTTCGGTCGGTCGTCCGGTCGGGGTCGGATGTCCAGCGTCAGTCGTCCATGGGGTGTCGGATGTCTGTCTATTTTGGCTCGGGTGTAGAAGTGTCGGTCGTCCGGAGGAGGCCGGACGTCCGGAGCCTGGAGGTTGTCGGACGTCCGGGGTTCGTCGGTCGTCTGGAGCCTCGAGACTTTGAGCAGCTCTTCTTCTTCATCTCCGTCTTCATGTCCATCTTCCTCTTCTCCTTGTTCCTTAGCTTCTCCATGATACCTGAGTATGGACAATGTGTCCATATGAGGTAGTAGCCATGTCTCATGTGCATCGAAGTGGAAATCTGAGAGGAGTGATGATGTAGGGTGGAACCCTATGTGGACTATCTTTCACGAAAGGAGCGGATCCCGTGAGGAAGACAAAGAATACGGGGAAGAATGGAGAGAAAACACAAGGGGAAACAATCCAAAACAAGTCCAATCACACATCCACTAGACAATCAAACACACAAGATCCACATGGTACATGAACAACAAAGGAAAAGATACGAGGTAAGGTTCATCTCCATGAGGAGGTCTTGATGGTAGAGTTCATCCCAAATCCAAAGGAGATGGGGGCTTGAATCCTAGAAGGATCTTCCGACACGGGGGCCTTGCACTACTAGGAAAACGGCTATAGATGAAATGGACACTAATGGCGCACCACGTGTGTGGTGCGCCATTAGAATATAGCAATGGCGCACCACATACAGGTACGCCATTAGTAATATATTACTAATGGCGCACTTGGTGTGCGGTGCTCCATTAGAAGTTTTGAAAAAAAAGTAAAAAAAATAAAAAAAATTATTAGTAATGGCGCACCAGTGGACAGTGCGCCATTACTAGTTTTTAACTAGTAATGGCGCACTGTCCACTGGTGCGCCATTACTAAGTTTTTTTCAGAAAAAATTCAAAAAATATTTCAAATTTTTTCATATATTTTTTTTCAAAACTAGTAATGGCGCACCCCCCCCTGGACCGCCTTTACAGTTTTAAAAAAATAAAAAATGATAAAACTGTCAAAAAAATAAAAGAAACTAAGTTTGCCATGTGATATGTGGTCTAGTTGTTGGGAAAATTTACAAATAGAAATTTCAACTTTATTTGCAAAATCTCTCTAGAAATTTGTAAAATGGGCATAACTTTTGCATACGAACTCGGATTAAAAAGTTTTATATATGAAAAATCATCTACTCGAAAAGTTACATCCGAATTTAACAGGGCATTTTCAAAATCCCCAAAAACCTAACACAAAAAAAGTTACGGGGCTTTCAAGATCTAGAGGCAAAAAAATTCAAAAAAAAGGTTTTGAATTTTTTTAAAAAAAAAATTTAATTTCTTTTCAAAAAATGATACGTAATATGACCGGGAAGTTTGAAATATTTTTTAAAATTTCATCATAGTCATGAACATGAACAAAGTCCTAGACATCAACAAGGTATAATAGGATTGATATGCTAGATATATCAACAAGTTCGTGTGAAGTGAGCTGTTGCTGGGGTTGGATAGAACTCTGAAGTTAAGCGTGCTTGGGTTGGAGTAGTGTGAAGATAGGTGACCTTTCGGGAAGTTTGACCATGGAGTGCGATTTGACCTGAGATTAAGCATATTGATCCGAGATTAAGACATAATGACCTGAGATTAAGAAAAAAACGAAAAAAATTGAATTTTTTGAAAAAATTTAAAAAAAATCTGAAAAAAATAGAAGTGCGCCATTAGTATACCAGATACTAATGGCGCACCATGGGCCATACTAATGGCACACCAGTGGTGCGCCATTAGAATACCAGATTCTAATGGCGCACCACAGGTGCGCCATTAGAAAAAAATCTAATGGCGTGATGCTAGTGGCGCACCGGTAGTGCGCCATTAGTAGCGAAAATAGGTGCGCCACTAGCAGCCCTTTTTCTAGTAGTGTTGAATCCAACGTGGATCTTCTCCGAAGAGGGGCGGAGGTCTCTCTCATGGAGTAGATCCGTATGGATGAGCAAAGCTCTATCTCTAAATGAGCTATCACATTTGCTAACCCTAGAAAGGATGAGGGGAAGGTCTATATATAGTCTAAGCCACAAAGGGGTAAGTGGGAGAGAGATACAAGGCCAAAGGCCCGCGTGCGCACAGGCAGGGTCGGACGTCCGGTCGGCGTCGGACGTCTGGTCGCTCGTGGGGGTCCGGTCGTCCGGAGGGTGTCGGACGTCCGTCGTTTTTCTTTGGGATGGGTGGCACTGGATTTCCGGTGAGCATCAGATGTCCGGTGCCTGGGACTTGTTGGACATCCGGTGTTCGTCTGTCGTCCGGCGGCTGTAGAGGGTCGGACGTCCGGTGGCTTCCGGTCTTCCGGTCGCCGTAGACTTTGCAGCTCCTTCTTCCGTTTTCTCTTCCAGGCTTCCCTCGCGGATGGTGTAGTTGTACACTTGCGCTCGCACTCCTCCTCGTCATCCGTACCATTCCGAGAATACCTATGCATCCACACGAGTGGAGTGTCACGTAGTATACCATCCTCAAAGGGGTCAAGTGAGCACGTGTAAAGGAGATGATACACCATTGTGTATGTGAAGTAGATGTCGCACGCGTCACTTGCCGAATGGACTCTTGACATGGTGATGTCCGTAGGATGCTCCGCATCATCTCCCCTCCCTTGGGAAAGTTCCAACCTCAGATCAAAATCCAAATCACCATGGGAAAGAGATGGTGTCGCCGTGTAGGAGTGGTCGATCACCAAGTTCTCATCATCTTGAATATCGAAATGGGCACTCACCAATGTCGCACCATCTTGGGATTCCTTCAAAAGGAGCAAAGACAACAAACACTTGGAAAAACAAATGTGGTTAGCGGTAGTGCAAAACCAAGCATTCAAGAGGTGATTCACCAAACAAGTGTCGTCATCATGCAAAGCATATGGTTTGACAAAGGATTGTGACATGGAATATAAGCACATAAATTGAGCACAAGCAAGGATATCATGGAAACAAGTATGCAAGTGTGAGGTAGTGATGCAAATGTGTGTGACAAGATAAGAAGCACCTACCTCATGGTCATAGCAAGCATGCATGAAGCTCTCAATGAAAGGACTATGGTAGGCATAGGAAGCATTCACAACACCAAATAAAATGAAGTGTCTAAACACATGGGTCAAGTGCAAGATAATCCAAGCATAATGTGCATGTGGTGTAGTGAATATAGTGTGGCACTCAACACAATAGAAAGAGCAAGTGTTCATCATGTGTGAGGCAATCAGGGCAAGCATGTAGCAATCGATGGGACATGGCATATGTGAAGTGATGACATTGTTGCAACCAAACATATGAGAGGAGCAAGTAGTCCAAGAATTGGATGCAACACACAAGGCATATATATCATGATGCATGGAGCGGTGAAAATGACAAGTTGAAGCAAGGTCTCTAACATGTGTGCAATCAAGAGGTCCAAGTCTCATGGTGCAAGCAACACAAGTAGCATGATCCACAATATTCATGCTCATGGTTTTGGGATTCTCAAAAGAGAAGGATATCACCTTGAAAGCATGTCCTTGTGCGTCCTTCACAATGTCGAAGTACAAGCAAGTGCGATGTAGAATCGTTGTAGTAGGAGGTGGTTCGCTCTCAAGAGCTCGAATGGTCAACTCATGTGAAGCAGAAGTCGACACAAGGTCCAGGTATCCTACACATGCACAAAAGAAAGCAAAGAATGTAAGCGCATGGTAGATAAACACATCATCCATCATGATGGTTCTCTTCTCTTGCACATAACCATTAGAAGCACAAGTGTACGAATAATATGATGCGACAATGGAAATATTCATGGCACGAGGTATATGGTGCAAAGAGGTAGGACAAGCATGCTTCACAAGGAATATGTCAAAATCTCCAAACATATGTGAGAATGCTATGGGGGCAATCTCATTACCAAGACTAAAATCATGGTTGCGCTCAATACATGGAAAATCATCTAGCATGAGAGAGGCAACATATGGAGAGATATGGCAAGAAGAAATAATAATCATGTGCAAAGCATGTAGATGGTTGTCATCAACCGCATGACGCGAGCAAATTTGAGTCATCGGTGATGCAACATGGCAAGCAAACATGGTAATCAAGTCGTGCAAGCTAGTAGTGCGAAGATGCAACATTCTAGTGTAAATCATGGCAATCATGTCATGAGAGCAAATAATAGGCATAGGCAATGCACATGACATATCACAAGCACGAACACAAAGCGAAGATGAAAGTTTCATCATAGGCATGGGCACAAAGCAAACAGGGAAATAACAAGCAATATCTCCACCAAGTTTGCAAATACACATACAAGTATGAGAATCAATCATCATGTGTAATGCAAAGCATGGGTCACAAATGCATGGCACAAGCATAGGAATGAGCATATCATGCAAAGTGAACATGGCAAGATGGGCATAGAATGATATATAATGGACAATAACCCATAGCCAAGTGAGGGCCATGTAGAAGAAATGCAGGAAGTCTTTGCGCGAAGAGAGTGGTGGGAAAGATAATCCATGAGATCCCAAATCATCGTTGCTCTCTAGAGCTTGTTTTGTCAACTCATGGGATTGTGAGGTTGACAAGTATTCATGGGTACCTACACAAAAGAGACACAAACGAAAGAAATTTTGTGTGTGCTAAATTTACACATCATCCATCATGATGTGTATCTGCACGTGAGAGTTAGCACAAGATAAGCATCGCTCAAAGAAATTTGATGCATGGTATAAGAACATGTCATCCATCATGAAAGAATAGTTATTGTGTATAACACGATGGGGATGCAAACTGAGCACACAAGTATAAGGAGCATGCAATGGATGGGAGTGATCACAATCTCCTAAAATGTATGAGGAAACTATGGGGGTCTCCTCATGTGCAATATTTGAAACATCATACGGAGAAAATGGACAACGTCCAAAGCAATGCATATCCGAAGCGAGGTGGTCATGGCATGGCATATGAGATAAATGATGCAAAGGGAGCACATCAATATCATCACAAGAAAAACAAATGCCAATAACCATGGGCTTGTCATCTATGCCATATGTGCAAATTGGGTTTATTTTAATGGCATATGCATAGTCACTAAGATGAGATTGCAAATATGACATATGATTGATCTCATGCATACATATGACAAGTCAAGCGGATTTTCAAACATGATGTGACCTAGAGAATTGTCACAAGAAATCATATGTAACATGGCATCACAACTAATAGACTCCACATGAGAATCATCATACTCATCGTAAATGGGCAAGAAATCATCACATGAGGGAGTTTCACTAGCATGAATCATGGAAATTGGTGGATCAACATCATGCAAGCAATCAATGTCAAGAATGTCCACTAGTGGGACTAGAGCATCATATTCCACCATGGCCATCATCTTGTCCAAAGGTAGGACGTAGTCGTCGTGAATCGGCGCGTCATCATATATGGGACCTAGCACCAAATGATAAGACACAATAGAGGTAGAGGTCAAGTTGTTAGAAATGCAAATGGCCTCACATGCCCTATCAACTATCACACTCTCTCTATGTGGTGGTTCACTCACTCCCTCAAGGTAGGTGCACTCAATATCACATTTGGTGGAGTCACTCATCTCACTCAAGTGGTGGGGGTTGTGGCTCTCCTTACACGGGAATTGGGGTAACACATCATATATGGGGCTAGTGGTGAAGTAACTCTCACTCTCAATATGGTGGTAAAAGTCACTCAAGTCATTATACGTCGCCGTGGTCGAAGGGAAAATCCCATGCTCAACCATCTCATCACCGTCGTCATGGATGAAAGCCGAAGATGGCACATCATCACTCTCGCCTCCTAAGATGGAAGCATCATCCTTCCTCGCCACCTTGTCGCTCGCCTCCAAAGCTTGGTCCTTGAGGGTCTCCCTAGTCGTACTCGTCGCCGCACCGTCTTTAAAAAGAGTCATGGAGGACTCGGCATCATCAATGCCACAAAGAGGGATGGTGGTGAAGTCGAACTTGGGAGCATCGTCCTGGAGCTTGTCGGGCTTGGACATCATGGTGGTACTAGTCTCATGCTCGTTCTCATGGAGCTTGGTCGTCGTGAAGTGAGCTTGGGGTGGAGAAGCTTTGGCCTTCATGAGTTCTTGCGCCGCCTTGAGAGCACCAATGTAGTTGTCGTCGAGGGACTTGTAGTTCTCGAGGAAGATCGTCTTGGAGATGTCGTTGTGCAATCCCATCATGAAGTGGAACTTCATCGAAATGGGGTCGTCCACGCCGGCTCGTCGCAAGGCAACCTTCATCTCCTTGAAGTACTCGTCGATGGAGTTGGATCCTTGGATGGTGTTCTCCAATTGGCATTGAAGTTGTTCCGTGTAGGTTGGAGGCACAAACTCTCGCCGCAAATCTCTCTTCGTCTAGCGCTAACTCATATCGTAGGTCTCCAATTGGCCAAAAGTTGTTCTTCGATAGCGTGGCGAATGTCTTGTCTCGTCCAAAGTGTCCCATTAAGCCTCCTCCATGAGATTCCTGCAAAAGCAACAAACGAAGAGAAGACTCGGGGATGCAAAGTTTGTTAGCTCTCATAAGATATCCGTCTTTGATGTAATAGCGTTCCCAGGATGTGTTTGTCAAACACTTGGCATAAGGAGGAGCAAAAGTAGGATCATGCTCATACAAGTCTTTGATATGCTCACAACCAATTACATCCCATTCAAGTTGAGTCACAAGCATGCATATGCGAGAAAGGGCATCCACTACAATGTTTTCCTTACCCTTAATGTACTTGATGACATAAGGAAAAGACTCAATAAATTCACTCCATTTATCATGACGCTTGTTCAACTTGGTTTGGCCCTTAAGGTACTTGAGCGTTTCATGATCGGTATGAATGATAAACTCATGAGGGCGACGATAGTGTTCCCATTCATGAAAACGTGGACTAAAGCATATAGCTCTTTGTCATAGATGGGGTAATTGAGTTGCGCGCCAGAGAGTTTCTCACTAAAGTAAGCTATGTGGCACTTCTCTTGCGTTAACACCCCTCCTATGCCATTACCACTAGCATCGCAATGAATCTCAAAGGGTTTGTCAAAGTTGGGTAATGCAAGCACGGGAGCATGAGTAAGCAAATTCTTAAGCTCATTGAAAGCGGTATCTTGGGATGGTCCCCAAACAAAAGGCACATTCTTCTTGCTCAAAGCATGCAAAGGCGAAGCAATGGTGCTAAAATCCTTCACAAAGCAACGATGGAAACCCGCAAGGCCAAGAAAGCTACACACTTGTTGCAAATTGGTTTGTTGTGGCGAGGTCTTAATAACATTGTTCTTGGACTCATCAACATGAAAACCCTTAGAGGAAACAACAAAACCCAAGAAAACAAGCTTATCAATGCCAAAAAGGCATTTCTCCATATTAGCATAGAGTTGCTCTTTTTGAAGAGTTTGCAAAATGGTTCAAACATGGGTGACATGATCTCTAAGAGATTTCCTATAAACAAGGATATCATCAAAGTAGACCACAAAAAATATACCAATGTAAGGGTGAAATACATGATTCATAAGACGCATAAAAGTGCCCGGTGCTTCCGAGAGACCCATAGCATGACTAACCACTCATACAAGCCAAACTTGGTTTTGAAAGCGGTTTTCCATTCATCACCCTCTTGTATGCGGATTTGATAGTAACCATTCTTAAGATCAATTTTGGAAAAGATAGTGGCACCACTAAGTTCATCAAGCATATCATCAAGGCGTGGAATGGGATACCTATAGTGAACGGTGAAAGTGTTTATAGGTCTACAATCGGAGCACATGCGAAAGCTACCGTCATGTTTTGGCACAAGAATGACTGGGACGGCACAAGGGCTCAAACTTTCACGCACATGTCCATGGTCTATGAGATGCTTTACTTGCCTTTGTATTTCTTTGGTTTCTTTGGGGTTGACGCGGTAGGGAGCTTTGTTCGGAAGCGGTGCTCCGGGGATGAGGTCGATGCGGTGCTCAATGCCTCATAGTGGAGGTAGTCCCGGAGGTAGCTCATCGGCGAAAACATCGTGAAATTCTTGCAAAAGAGAAGACAACACTAGAGGAACAGTGTGAGAAGTGTTAGTTTGTGGTGCATTGTCCTTGCACACAATAGCGTAGTGTAGGACACTAGATGGGTTCTCACACACTCCTCTTATCTCACTATTGGTTGCAAAAAGGACTAAGTTCTTCTTTTCGCTCATCGTGGAGGTGTTCAATTTGGGCTTGGGGCGCTCACTCTCTTTTTTGTGGCTCGCTCTCTCACTATGATCTCCATGATGGATGTCTTGTTTATCGGCGATCACTTGACTTGGCGACATTGGATGTAGGACTTACTCCTTACCCTTCATCTTGAAGATGTAGTGGTTCGTCCGACCATTGTGGATGACTACTCTATCAAATTGCCATGGGCGTCCAAGGAGAAGATGGCAAATAGTCATTGGAATGACGTCGCACTCCAAGGTGTCTTCGTAGGCGCCAATTTTGAAGGAGACTTGTACTCGGTGCTCGACTTGGATGGTGTTGGAGTCACTAAGCCATTCCACTTTGTATGGATGTGGATGCTTCGTCTTGGACAATTGGAGCTTGGAGCAAAGTTCTTCACTTGCGAAATTATGACAACTCCCTCCATCGATGATGACTTTCACGGATCATGCATTGATTCCGGCCTTGGTGTGGAATATGTGGCATCGTTGGTCTTCTTCTTGGTGATGTTGGAGAGTCAAGACCTTGGATAAAACAAGGGCGGGACTTGAATCTTCATCGCAAAATACTTGTTCTTCTTCATCGTTCAATTTCCGGTGCATGGCGACTTGCTCGATGGCGTCCATTTCTTATTCACTCATTGAGTCGTAAGTGTCGCCGTTGTTGAGGATCATGGTCCGCTTGTTTGTGCACTCATAGGACTTGTGGCCTCGGCCTCTGCATGTGAAACATTTGAAGGAACTTGTCTCGATGGTCTCATCGGTTGGAGTGGATGATGATGAAGCTCTTGGCTTGAAGTTGCTCGTAGTACGAGGATGACTTGGAGTTGACGAAGCTTTCTTGGAACACGACTTGTCGATGGTGCTAGTAGAAGGCTTGGTAGTCGGTGTTGGAGTCGTTGAAGCTTGGTTGTTGGAGAAGCCGTATGTCTTGGAAGAGAACTTGGCATACTAGAAATCATCTTGCACTTCGTGTTCCGCTTTGGTAGCTTGATGCACTAGCTCGATGAGGTTCGAGTATGGTTGGAAGTCGGCAATCTTCTTGATAGAACGATTGAGTCCATTCGAGAAACATGCCATAGTTTGCTCATCATCTTCCGAGACATTGGCTCGTATCATTGCAATCTCCATCTCCTTGTAGTACTCTTCAACGCTCTTGGTTCCTTGCTTGAGTAGTTGGAGTTTCTTGAAGAGGTCGCGGTTGTAGTAGGTGGTCACAAAGCATGCTCTCATGACATCCTTCATTTGTGCCCAAGTACTGATGAGTGGTTCACCTCTTGCCTCTCGGCGCTCTATGACTTGTTCCCACCAAATGAGGACATAGTCTTGGAACTCAAGGGATGCCATTGCGATCTTCTTCTCTTCTTCATAGTTGTGCAAACGGAAGATTTTGTTGACCTTCAATACTCATGAAAGGTACTCTTCGGGATCGTTGCTTCCATTGAACTTGGGCATGGTGAACTTGAGCTTTCCATAGCATTCCCCTTCATTGTGTTGGGGTCGGGGATGATGACGCCCGTGTTCTAGATGATTGTCAAGCTCGTGTCGCTCTTGGTGAGGAGGGTTGTCAACCTCATGTTGCTCTTGTCGTGGAGGATTTCCATTGTATTCATGTTCTTGATGAACTTGATGTTCTTGGCGAGCTTGTGGAGGAGCTTGTCGAGCTCGAGGAGGAGCTTGAGGAACTTGACGATGCACACGAGCTTGAAATCTCCATTCTTGAATTTCTTCGCGAAATTCTTCTCTTGTTCTCGAGCTTGTCGACCTCGGTTGGATACGGCTCGACTTGAATCTGGGAGGGCTTGTTGTGCCGCAAGTGCTTGAGATTCACGGAGTTGTTCTTCTTGGCGTTGTGCCTTGACATCTTTTGCAACTTGGTGTAGACGCGCTCGCTCTTCCTCTTCATGTTGGTATTTGTGTTGCCTTTCTCATGCTAGCGCAAAGGCCTCTTGAGTTTGATGTTGTCCGGCGCTCTTGAGAGGCGGTGTCGCATAGAGGATTGAGGCTTGCTTCAAGATGGTTGCGTGCGGCACGGCGTAGAGTGTTCGAACTCGGTGTACTTGAGCCGGAGAGGGTAAAGTCGGAGTGTCGACTTGAGCGGGTCCTTCTTGATGAGGATGAAGTGGAAGAAGAGCGGCTGAGCAACAAAGCATGAATTTCGTCCATCCTTGCGTCATTCTCTTGCTTGTGATCATCGAGCTTTCGGTTGAAGTAGTCCCTTGTACATTGCTCGGATAGTCGCAAGTCAGCGGCGAGGTTGTCGATACGTTCACTCATGGCTTGTTGCTCTTGATGCAAAGCACGTTGTGCACCAAAGAGGTGACTCTTGGTGATGTAAGAGTTCATGTCATCGTCGTGCTCAATGAAGAGTGGGTTCGTAGAAGTACTTGGCCTATCCATCATTCCAAGATAAACAATGTGAGTGGTAGAAAGAGAAGAACGAATACCAAATGTACCTTGACCAAAGTGGAAAGTGGATCGATGATCACTCCAATGTAGGACAAGGAAATAGCACAATTGGTACTAGCTCTTGTCGGTTTCTCACACCTACACAAGTAAAAGCTTTTGGTGGATCTTGGTTAGGATGGTGGCGCAACATTTCATGCAATTGTAAGTGAGCTTCAATAATGTTGGAGAAGATTCGCAAGATGCAATGTAACAAGTAGACCAAGCATATAAGGTACACGGAAACACACACGCAAAAAGATAAGTGGGGTTGGGCAACCAAGGATGAGCCAAAATGTGGAATCCATGAAAATGCTCTTTTTGCACAACACTAGAGAGACGCTAGCGGGATTGCACAATAGGCGGATACAAGAACTTGTGCACAACCTACTTAGCAAAAATGCAACGACTTCTATCCCAAGTATGCTTTATGCAAGGTGTTTCTATGATATGATCCAAGATGACCGAATATGACAATCTTAATGTTGTATGATGCTATGGTTCTTGCTTAAAAGCTCTTTTCTTATCTTTCCTCTTTGCTTAAAAGCTTGTTTGGCTCTTTGATGTTGGATCTCTTTTCTTATGCGATGCTTGACGAACCAAGATTGCAATTGTGTATGCGATGACAACTTTGTGACACAAGAGATGATACCAATATATGCAACAAAGATGTATGTATGCTATGGGAAGTATGATCACTAATGTGCACAAGTCTCGTTACCGGCAATACTCAATGGCTAGTCTCGATGGGTAAGCAACGCAAAGGAGTAAGGCTATGATGGCTATCAATGTAATGGCAAGAGTGATATGTACAATACCAAGACGAGGTTACCGTTCTTGCTTACGGTATGGTGTCAAAATGATGGACCAAATACCAAGATGTAGTCGAGGTGGTCGTTGTTGATGACGCATCCGTGGCAAAGATGAGCGGTGGTGATGTTGATGTCGAACCGTACCTAGATAGCCGAAACACAAAAGGATACGGAACCACAACTTAAATTCTCAAAGCTCGAAGTGGCAACACGTGTCGGAGCGCGAAACGGTCCAAGTGGTGGTGGTATGCGGAAGTGGTGATGGTGTATTGGTGGTGGGAGTGCGTATGTGGAAATGTAGGGCGGTGGTGGTGACTATACAGAAAAAATTCAGTTTCGTCAGGGTCGGTCGGACGTCCGGGCTGGGTCGGACTTCCGGTGCCTGGGCAAAATTCGGGCACGGGATGAACAGCTAGGGTTCGAGGTGGAGATGGCAAAAATGGTCAAATCCGGAAGATTTTGTGGATGGAAAGGGTGGGGAAAGGGGGGAAGCTAGATCCAGTCAAAACAAAGCAAATCCACGGATCCAAACCAACAAAATCTTAACACACTAACAAATCACAAAAAAATTGAGGCTATTTTTGTGGGGAAATTTTCGAATTAGGACGAAAAACAACAAAACAAGGCTAGCAACACAACGGGGAGGCTCCGAAATCGTGATCAACGTAGCTCATGATACCAAGATGATGTAGGGTAGGAACCCTATAGCCCGATCTTTCACGATAGGAGCAGGATCCCGCGAAGAACATGAAGAACACGAGGTGGAAAGAGAGGAAAAACACAAGGGAAACACGAGGGAAACACCAAACTAACACAAGAGAGTCACACATGTGCTAGATCCTCGAATGCATAGGGTTCACACGCTACACAATCAACCAAGGATGATACAAGGGTAACGTTCTTCTCCGTGAGGAGGTCTTGATGTTCTTCTCCGTAAGGAGGTCTTGAATCCAAAGGAATCTTCTCCGAAGAGGCTGCGGTCTCTCACGAGGAGTAGATCCGATGTGGATGAGCGAAGCTCTATCTCTCAAAATGAGCTAAACCAACGCTAACCCTAGAGAGTTGGATGAGGTGGAGTATATATAGTCTTGGTACAAAATAATGGGGCAAAGGGGTACATGGGCTACGGCCCAACACGAAACGGTGCACACGCGTCGGACGTCCGAGAGTCACCGGTCGTCCGGAGGCTCGCGAGGGTCCGGACGTCCGGTGCGTGTCGCACGTCCTTAGATTCGTCTCGGGTGGTCTTCTGTCGGACGTCCGGTCGGGGTCGGACGTCGTGGCATCGGTCGTCCACTGGGTTCCGGAAATCCGTAGATTTGGGTCGGGTGCGGTGGCGTCGGACGTCCGGTCTGGGTCAGACGTCTGGAGCCTAGAGATCGTCGGACGTCCGGTCCTGACCGGTCGTCCAGAGCCTGTAGCTTCTTCTTCATCATTTCTTCTTCTCCGTCGTCTCTGTCTTCACTTCCATCTTCCTCTTCCTATTCTCCTTGTTCCTTAGCTTCTCCATGATACCTAAGAATGCACAAAGTGTTCGTATGAGGTTGTAGCCATGTCTCATGTGCATCAAAGTGGGAATGTGAGAGGAGAGATGTCACCTCGGTTTCAAGAGCTCTTGCACGTGCTCATGTCATGGGTCCAAGAGGTGTCATAGAAGATGTAGTTGGGTCCATGGGGATGGCCTTGGGATGCTCTGCGTCAAATATGATATCCACGATGGGTGGCTTGCTTGTCGGCGATCACTTGGCTTGGCGACATTGGATGAAGGACGTACTCCCTGCCCTTCATCTTGAAGATGTACTGGTTCATTCGGCCGTTGTGGATGACTCCCCTATCAAATTGCCATGGGCGTCCAAGGAGAAGGTGGCAAACGGTCATTGGAACAATGTCGCACTCCAAGGTGTCTTCGTAGGCTCCAATTTTGAAGGAGACTTCTACTAGATGCTCGACTTGGATAGTGCCGGAGTCGCTAAGCCATTGCACTTTGTATGGATGTGGATGCTTCGTCTTGGGAAATTGGAGCTTGGTGCAAAGTTCTTCACTTGCGAGGTTATGATAACTCCCTCCATCTATGATGACCTTGACGGATCGTCCATTGATGCCGGCCTTGGTGAGGAACATGTGGCATCTTTGCTCTTCTTCTTGGTGATGTTGGAGAGTCAAGACTTTGCAGGCAACAAGAGCGGGACTAGAATCTTCATTGCAAAAGACTTGTTCTTCTTCATTGTTCACTTGCCGATGCATGGCGACTTGCTGAAGAGCGTCCATTTCTCCTTCACTCATCGAGTCATAGGTTCCGTCATCATTGAGGATCATGGTCCGCTTGTTGTTGCACTCGTAGGACCTATGGCCTCGGCCTCCACATGTGAAGCATTTGAAGGAACTCGTCTTGATGGTCTCATCCATTGGGGTTGATGATGATGAAGCTCTCGGCTTGAAATTGCTCGTAGTAGGAGGATGACTTGGAGTAGATGAAGCTTTCTTGGAACTCGACTTGTCGATGTTGCTAGTAGAAGGCTTGGTAGATGGTGTTGGAGTCGTTGAAGCTTGGGTGTTGGAGAAGCCGTATGTCTTGGAAGAGAACTTGGCATACTTCAAATCATCTTGCACTTGGTGTTCTGCTTTGGTAGCTTGATGCACTAGCTCGATGAGGTTCGAGTATGGTTGGAAGTCGGCGATCTTCTTGATAGGATGGTTGAGTCCATTCAAGAAACGTGCCATAGTTTGCTCATCATCTTCTGTGACATTGGCTCGTATCATGGCAGTCTCCATCTCCTTGTAGTACTCTTCAACGCTCTTGGTTCCTTGCTTGAGTTGTTTGAGTTTCATGAAGAGGCCGCGGTTGTAGTAGGTAGGAACGAAGCGTGCTCGCATGACATCCTTCATTTGCGCCCAAGTGGTGATTGGTGGTCCACCTCTTGCCTCGCGGCACTCGATGACTTGTTCCCACCAAATGAGGACATAGTCTTGGAACTCAAGGGATGCCATCGCGATCTTCTTCTCTTCGTCGTAGTTGTGCAAACTGAAGATCTTGTCAACTTTCAATGCCCATGAAAGGTACTCTTCGGTATCGTTGCTTCCGTTGAACTTGGGCATGGTGAACTTGAGCTTGCCATAGCGTTGCTCTTCATTGTGTTGTGGTCAGGGATGATGACGCCCATGTTGTTGATAATTGTCCAACTCGTGTTGCTCAAGGCGCGGAGGGTTGTCGACCTCATGTTGGACTTGTCGTGGAGGATGCCCATTCTCTTCATGCTTTTGATGAACTTGTGGAGGAGCTTGTCAAGCTTGACGTTGCACGCGAGCTTGATGTCGTATTTCATGGATTTCATCGCGAAGTGCTTTCTCTTGTTCACGCGGTTGTCGGCCTTGGTTGGCTACCACTCGACTTGAATCTTGGAGGGCTTGTTGCGCCTCAAGTTCTTGAGCTTCACGGAGTTGTTGTTCTTGGTGTTGTGCTTCGGAAACTTGTGCTACTTGGTGTAGGCGCGCTCGCTCTTCCTCTTCAAGTTGGCGTTGTTGTTGCCGTTCTCGGGCTAGCGCAAAAGCCTCTTTGGTTTGACGTTGTTGATGCTCTTGAGAGTCGGTGTCGCATAGAGGATTGAGGCTTGCTTGAAGATCGTTGCGCGCTGCATGGCGTAGAGTGTTCGATGTCGGTGTACTTAAGCCGGAGAGGGTGAAGGCGGAGTGACGACTTGAATGGCTCCTTCTTGTCGAGGACGAAGTGGAAGAAGAGCGGTTGAGCAACAAATCGCGAATCTCGTCCATCCTTGCGTCATTATCTTGCTTGTGATCGTCGAGCTTGTGTTCGAAGTAGTCCCTTGTGCGTTGCTCAGAGAGTCGCAAGTCGGCGGCGAGGTTGTCGATGCGTTCACTCATAGCTTGTCGCTCTTGATGCAAAGCACATTGTGCACCAAAGAGGTGACTCTTGGTGACGTAGGAGTTCATGTCGTCGTCGTGCTCAATGAAGAGTGGGTTGGTACAATTACTTGGCCTACCATCATTCCAAGAAAAATATGAGTGGTGGAAAGAGAAGAACGAATACCAAATGTACCTTGACGGATGTTGAAAGTGGATCGATGATCACTCCAATGTAGGACAAGGAAATAGCACAATTGGTACTAGCTCTTGTCGGTTTCTCACACCTACACAAGTAAAAGCTTATGGTGTAGCTTGGTTAGGATGGTGGCACAAAATTTGATGCAATTGTAAGTGAGCTTCAATAATGTTGGAAATGATTCGCAAGATGCAATGTAACAAGTAGACCAAGCATATAAGGTACATGGAAACACACACGAAAAAAGATAAGTGGGGTCGTGCGACCAAGGGTGAGCCAAAATGTGGAATCCACAAAAATGCTCTTGTTGCACAACACTAGAGAGACGCTAGCACGATTGCACAACAGGCGGATACAAAGAACTTGTGCACAACCTACTTATCAAAAATGCAAAGACTTCTATCCCAAGTGTGATATATGCAAGGTGTTTCTATGATATGATCTAAGATGATCTAGTATGAAAATCTTAATGTTGTATGATGCTATGGTTCTTGCTTAAAAGCTCTTTGCTTATCTTTCCTTTTTCCATAAAAGCTTGTTTGGCTCTTTGTTGTTTGAGCTCTTTTCTCATGCAATGCTTGACGAACCAAGATAGCAATTGTGTATGCGATGACAAATTTCGGACACAAGAGATGATACCAAGATATGCAACAATGATGTATGTATGCTATGGGATGTATGATCACTAATGTGCACAAGTCTCACTGCTGGCAATACTCAAAGGCTAGTCTCGATGGGTAAGCAACACAAAGGAGTAAGGCTATGATGTCTATCAATGTAATGGCAAGAATGATATGTCTAATACTAAGGTGAGGTTACCATTTCTTGCTTACGGTATGGTGTCAATATGATGGCACGAATACCAAGGAGTAGTCGAGGTTGTCGTTGTTAATGACGCGTCCGTGGCGAAGATGAGCGGCGGTGATGTCGATGTCGAACCGTACCTAGATAGCCGAAACACAACTAGGACACGGTACCGCAACTCAAATTCTCAAAGCTCAAAGTAGAAAACGTGTCGTAGAGCAAAATGGGTAAGCAAATGGTGGTGGTATGCGGAGGTGGTGATGGTGTATATTGGTAGGAGTGCATATGCGGAAATGTAGGGTGGTGGTGACTAGGGTGGAAAAAATTCAGTTTCGTCAGGGAACTCAGGACGTCCGGTGGGTAGGTGGTCGTCCGGTCATTGGGCGTCCGGTGGCAATGCAGACATCCACTGTCTGTGCACTATTCGGCCACAGGATGAACGTCACTTGGGCGGAGAGGATGAGGTGAAATTCGTCGATTGCGGGCGATTTCGTGGATGGAAAAGGGGGGCAAGGCGGAAAAAGCTAGTTCCACTCAAGACAAAGCAAATCCATGGATCAAAACCAACAAAATTTCAGCACACCATCAAATCACAAAAAAATTGGGGCTATTTTTGTGGGGAATTTTCGAATTTGGGACAAAACAACAAAACTAGCCTAGCAACACAACGGGGAGGCTCCGAAATCATGATCAACGTGGCTCATGATACCAAGATGATGTAGGGTAGGAAACCTAGGGGCCAGTATTTCACGATAGGAGCGGACCCCGCGATGAACACGAAGAACGCAAGGGGAAAACGAGGGGAACACAAAGGAAAACACGGGAGAAACACTAAACCAACACAAGATAGTCACACATGTGCTAGATGCTCGGATACATAGAATTCACACGGTACTCGGTCGACTAAGGACGATACAAGGGTAACGATCTTCTCCGTGAGGAGGTCTTGATGTTCTTCTCCGCAAGAAGGTCTTGAATCCAAAGGGATCTTCTCCAAAGAGGCCGCGGTCTCTCACGGGGAGTAGATCTGATGTGGATGAGCGTAGCTCAATCTCTGAAATGAGCTAAACCAATGCTAACCCTAGCTAGGATGAATAGGGGGTCTATTTATAGTCCAAGTGCAAATGGCGGCGAAAGTAGGGGTACATGGGCCTCGGGCCCAAATCTGGACACAGCCAAATACTAGACGTCCGCTGGGGACCGGGCGTCCGGTGTCTCAGGAGCGGCCGGACGTCTGGTGGCTGCCGGTCGTTCTCTCATTCTGGCTCGGATGCTGGTGTAGCGGATTTTCGGTGGCTGCCGGTCGTCCGGTCACTGGTCGTCCGCTGGCACCGGTCATCCGCTTGTTTGGCTTGGGTGCATGGGTACCGGTTGTCCGGTCTGGGCCGGACGTCCGCTCGCTGGGGTTCGGCTGGAGCATCAGGCGCCAGTTGTCCGGTCCCGACCGATCGTCCAGTGGTTGGGACTTTTCCTGCAGCCCCCCTTCTTCTCTGTCTTCTCGTTCATCCTCTTCTTCTTCTTGTCCTTGCTCCCTAGCTTCTCCATGATGCCTGAGTATGCACAAAGTGTCCATATGAGGTAGTAGCCAAGTCTCATGTGCATCAAAGCGGAATTGCGAGAGGAGAGATGTCACCTTGGTTTCAAGAGCTCTTGCACGTGCTCATGTCATGGGTCCAAGAGGTGTCATAGGCGATGTAGTTGGGTCCATGGGGATGACCTTGGGATGCTCCGCATCACTTTTTTTCTTTTTCTTTCTCTTTTTTTCTCTAACTTTTTTACTTTTTTTCTCTTGTTTTTCTCTTTTTTTCTCTCTACCTCTTTCCAAAACAAACTAGATAAGATGCAGATTGGATCAAGCGAAGATGTGAATGATCTCAACTATGATTATGACAATTAACGGTGGGTAGCACGTGGTGGAAATTGATGCATGGGGTGGTGGACAGCGGAAGGGATAACGATGCAGTGGCGGCGTGACTAATGTGAACAGAACTCAAAACTCTAAACGAACTAGACACTAAGACGAGTAACTCGACACGACGATGCAACCGATAATTCGACTATGCAAGCAATGAAAAGAAAATTGCAAAGGATCATACTGGCTTGGACAAAGGATGAATAGATCTAACTTTTTTGTGGCTTTTTCTTGGATAATAGGTAAGAAAATAAATCTAATCCAAGAAAAACTGGAAATTTTCACCGAGCAACCTGAAAACTGATACCACTTGATTGAGGGAAGGGTGTCCCGATCTTTTAATGAGATGATAACTATCAATTTAGTGGAGACGAATTTGACGATCCGACTACAAACATGCACGACGTTGTGCCTTAGCAATCGCTAAACCAATCTCCTGAGGTTACTGACGATGCCGGAAGCACGGTCAGCCTGACCACGAAGGTCTATTCCTGCAAGCAATCAAAGAACGAGCAAGAATATGATAAAGCAATCTGAATATTGCGAATATATATGAAGTATTGATAATGGTGGGGATCCGTAAGCGGTCTTGGTCTGATTGTTGGACACAAACGAAGTACACGAAATTGCAATGGCTAACTTTTAACTAAACAAATCCCAAGTAAAAAGCTACTAGATGGATCTACTTATATAGGAGAAAGGCATGGCGGCCAAGAGGTGGAAGGACTTTCCAAGGCAACCTAAAACTAACCCTAGGTCGTACAAGGCTCATGGGCCCAAGTGGAGGTGATGCAACACCTTTGGGCTTGTAGTTTGACTCGGATTCTACTGCAACGTCAGATTGTTTCATCCATAACTCAAAGCTCCGGACTAATTTGAAGGTGAATCCAATTGTGTTGGAAAGAGCACGAAATCTACTTTCAAACAAAAAAGAATTACCCAATTTGGAGTCCGTATGAAAAAGTTGTTGGCGTTTTGAGTCAGGTATGTCTTTGTAGTCCGAATTTGAATGCAAAATGTGAGAGACTTGGACTCTATCTTCTCTTGGCCCAAAAGTGACGTGAGAGAACTTTTTGAACAACACCTAAACTTCTCTTTTTCCCTTATCTTCATATGTGCATTGTACAAATGTCCCACACACCTGCAATTAGA
Organism: Triticum monococcum; assembly: GCA_034509565.1. NCBI lineage: Eukaryota > Viridiplantae > Streptophyta > Magnoliopsida > Poales > Poaceae > Triticum > Triticum monococcum. Next base: position 375,596,303 of record CM067842.1, on the reverse strand, counting down.
CATGCAACAAAAGTTTGTGAAGTATTTTTGTCCTGGATGACATAAATAAAGTATTGCATAGTTTGCATTAGTAATCACCTCACAAATATACATGTATGCAATATTTTTGGTCGTATGCAAGGTAGTCATGTCCTCATCAATATGCTTGACGAATTGAGTGACTCTAGGATTGTAACATCCCAAATTTTCAATTTGGAATGTTATACTTAGGTCATTCACGCATATCATATTTTGTTTGCATTTCATTTCGCGATCCTCAAAATTCTAAGCTACTCAAGGACCCTCGGAGAGAGTTGGGAATTTCCCTGTTTTCATATTTGAAATTTTATCAAATATTGAAATGAGGATTATTTGTTTTAATTATATTTTCTCTTCAAAAATATTTCATATTAAAATATATGAGAGGAGATAACATGATTTCTCCAAAAGAAATGAAATATTGGAGGAAAAAATATTAAAATCAAATATTTGCTTTTATTCGGGTTTTACTGCTATTTTGTTTGCATAAGAAAAATATGCATTTTTCAAAAATTGCATTTTAGGCCAAGAAAATGTTCACCCTGTTCTAAATATTTTATTTAGACGGTGACAATTTATTTTGGTATTTTTAGATTTTTATTTATTTTTCTAGGATTTCTTTTTGGTGGAATCAGTTTTAAAAAAAGAGAAGCCCGCCGGACTGAACTGGGCCGAGGCCCAGTTGGCCCAGCCGCCCTGCACCGCCGTCTCCCTCGTAGAGACCGCGCCCGAGCCGCTGCCGCTCGTCGTGGCCGAGTCGGCCACGCCCCCCGTCCCCTCCCACAAGCCACGCCTCCCCCCTTTAAAAGCCGACCCGGGCCCCCCTGGAGCCCCAAGCCGCAGCCGCCGCCGCCCGCAAGCCGCCCCGCCGCCGCTCGCCGCTCCTCTCACCGCCGCGGCACGCCGTCGCTCGCCGCTGCTGCTGCGCCGCTGCCGAGTCTACCCGCGCCGCACCCCGCTGTCGCCTGCGCCGCCGCCCCGCTCGCCGGAAGCCGCCGGAGCCGCACCGGAGTTCGCGATCTCGCCGTCCGTTTTTTTTGTTTAGGTAAAGGCCGCTGGTTTCTTTTAAAACCCTAGTTTCGTTTTTCTTTTAGATTCGTTTTTCACTGGTTTTCTCGGTTTAGTTATTTAGCGGACGTTCGTCCGTACGTTCGTTTTAACGAACGGTTTTCGCTCGTTAGTCACAGACAACGAATGTTTGTTCGTTAGCCTGTTTGTCCGTTTTTCTTTTCTCAGATTTTTCTCAGTTATTTTCAATCGCGATTTCTGATCTGATTTTCGTGTTAGTTTATCTGTTCGCTCGTTTATCGGAATAAGGCGATTCAATCACCTAGATCTTCGTCTCGAAGCTCTCTTTCCGTTTAACCCACTTGAACAAGATTTTGGTACTGTAAAATTGATGAGGACATCAATACCATTGTTACGCCCACAGCCCCTGCTGCTATACATACTGGACCAATTACTAGAGCTCGCACACGCCAATTGAATTATCAGGTACTTTCGTTTCTTGGTAACGATTCTAATGTTCATGAGAATATGATGCTGCCTAAATTGGATACATTTGTTTTTCTTACGAATGAAGGGCCTAGCTTGGACAAGAAAGATGAACCTTGGAGCAAGTTCAAGCATGGAGATGATGGCATGCGCAAGGGGATCAAGAACAAAGTTACAAGTGATGATTTCAGGACTTTGAAGCCACCATAAGGAGTGCATGAAGCCTTGGATGAAATCTACAAGATGCCACTACATAAACTTCGTCCAGAGGCTATTTTAGGTGTTGCGTCACCTTATTACTAGGCCAGGCCCACGTATTTTCGAAATACTTAAGTATAGGCTGTTTTTAGAGTCCGTATGTGTGGGGAAACAAGAGTTAGGGTTGATTTCGGACCCCTCCTCCAAGGGCCACGAAATCCCCCCCCCCTCCCCCGCTTCCTCCATATATACAGCCCTTAGGGCGTCGTTTAGACATTGGGTTTTGTTTAGATTAAAAGTTCTTCATAGCTGCAACTTCGCGTACTTCGTTTGTGTTCAACGACCAGACCAAGGCGTCACAGAACCCCACCTTGATCAATAAAGATTTCATCTTATATTCGCAATATCCAGATTGCAATCTCAGTTTCTTGCTTGTTCTTTGTTTGCTCGCAGGAAACAGACCCTCGTGGTCAGGTTGATCGTTCTCCGGCGTGGTCAGTAACCCCTCGGAAGTTGGTTTAGCGATTGCTAAGGCACGACGTCTCGCACGTTCATTGTCGGATCGTCAAGGTCGACTCCCACAGAAAACGATAGCCATCATCTCTTCGAAACATTGGGACACCTTCGCCTCTATCAAGTGGTATCAGGTTGCTCGGTGAGATTTTACAGTTTTCGTAGTTTAGTTCGAGTCTGTTCTTCGTACCTATAGTCCACGAAAAAGCCAAAAAAATTAGAGTTAGTTCATCCTATACGAACCAATCTGAGCCTTTGCATAATCTTTTCTGTATTTGCTTTGTTGAATTTGCTATTGCATTGTCGTGTCAAGTTGCTGGTCTTAGCGTCTAGTCCTTTAGAGTTTCGAGTTCTATTCATAGGTTGTCACGTTGCCGCTGCCATATATCACCACCGCATCATCATCATCGTTGCTGCCATATACCACCACCACACCAACTTCATCGTCACTGCCGTATTCACCACCATATATTCACCACCAATCCGAGTCCATATACGCCACCACATATCCGCTGCCATCACGCCAATCCGAGTCCACCTGCAACATATATCTGCCACTAGTCCGATTTCCACCAGTTTCATCGCCGCCACCAGTCCGAGATTCCACCAGATTCATCTCCGCTACCAGTCCGAGTCCAGTAATTGTTGCTTTGTTTTAGATTTCCAGATCACGCGATACTCCGAGTCATGACAGAGTAGGACTCCCCAACTTTCGAGCCATCCGCAGAAGAAAAATAGTTCCAAACTCAAAAAAAACTAAGTCTGGAAAATTCTAGCTAGGCAGTTTTTAGACCATTTGTAGACTTTTTCAAAAAAAAATTGTTGCGGAGCAAAAAAAAGGAGGAAATATAAAGTGAAAAAAAGAAAAAAAATCAGAGCGTGCTCCTCCCTTGTTTACGTGCAGCGCCGTGATTTTGTTAGTGTTCTAGCCTCACGTCTCTTGCACGGTCTAGCCTAGGACCAGCACAGTACCGTTGTTGATCATTTATTCAACTTTGCATCTCTGAATTGATTATTGCTGACCCTTTTTGCTACCATATTATAAGCCTTCCTAGCTCCACATACATCTATGTCGTGCGTTTGACTCTCCCTGGTAATCGCTCTATCCAAGCTTTGAGAGTTTTGACTACGACGGTTGCCAATCACCACCTGCTGTTGGGCAAGAGCTGGTAAGAATTTGAGATTCGCTTGCCGGATTTGTGATACACCATCACCACCACTTCCTAGTAGTCTATAGGATCATATTCTTGTGTGTTTCTATTGCTGCTAACCATGGTAGGATCACAAGCGGATGAGACAGATTGGGAGAACATGGCGAACAAAGAGCTACATGATAAATTTCAGCAAATGATGAGTGGACAGGTGCAAGATGTGCTAAACAGATTTGAAGAGGCCATGGAGAAGATAGATGGCATGGAGAAGACGTTCGAAACAAAGCTCGATAACAAGTTCAATGAATTGCTCGCGCGTCTTCCACCACCACCACCGGCTGCACCTAACGCGCCTCTACGACAACAACAACAACAACAACAACAACTACTACTACTACTACTACATCGCCTTCCAAATCAAGTGGGATGGGCACTGCGCATTCCCCTTGAGCCTGGTCAAAATTCTGGTGCCGCTATCGATGCTTCTGCAGCTCCTGCTGCTACTGCAGAGGTGGAGGACCATTACAAGGATGAGGTTGATCAAAATCAGAACTACATGCAACCACCAGCACCACCGCCACCAAGTCGTCCTCATGCATATCATCGCAGTGGTAGGGCTGCACAACCACCTCAGGTACATGATCATGACCATCTCCCTAAACTGAAATTGAACATTTCACCCTTTGAGGGTAGATGTGTTCCTGATATATGTCTTACTTGGGAGTTAGAAACTGAACAACGATTTACATGTTTACAATATCTTGAGGAGAGACGTGTTCCTGCTGCTGTTTGTGCTTTCACTAGCTTTGCATGTGTTTGGGGGTTTGAACATTGTAGATTATATCCCATTCTAGCTACTTTGGCTGCTTTGAAAACTGCTATGCGTACTCGTTGGGTTCCACCATATTATCAACGTGAATTACTTCAAAAATTACAGCGTTTAAGACAAGGAAAAAATTCTATAGAAGAATATTATCAGGAATTACAAACTGGCATGATTAGATGTGGTATTGTTGAGGAGAATGAAGCTATGCTTGCAAGTTTTATGGGTGGACTAAATAAAGAGATTCAGATCATTCTAGAGTATAAGGAGTACACTAATATCACTCGTTTATTCCATCTTGCTTGAAAAGCTGAACGTGAAGTGCAGGATCGACAGGCATTGGCGCGAACTAACTTTTCTAATCATGCACACCACGTGCGCCCTCTACTTCCATTGCACCAGCACCTCCATCAGGTGCCACCTCCAACCGTGATACAAGAAAGTAGGCACAACCACCACTATCTGCCAAGAGCACACCTGTCGGGCCTGCGCAGAGCTCTTCTTCTTCCATGGCATCAACAGGGCACACAAGTGATATTATTCTTCGTCGTTGTAAGGGAAGAGGACATTTTGCGAGAGAATGCAAATCTCAACGTGTGATGATTTCTACTGAGGATGGTGGGTATGAGTCCGCTAGTGACTATGATGAGGAGACTTTGGCTCTTATTACACATGAAGAACACGGTGGAGATGATTCTGATCATGAGACACAATACATGGCTCCTGAAGATGCTGATAGGTATGAATGTTTAGTTGCTCAACGTGTTTTGAGTGTGCAGGTTACACAAGCTGAGCAAAATCAGAGGCGTAATTTGTTCCATACAAAGGGAGTTGTGAAGGAACGTTCTGTTTGCGTCATCATAGATGGAGGGAGCTGCAACAACTTGGCTAGCATGGAGATGGTGGAGAAGCTCTCTCTCACCACATGACCACATCCACATCCTTACTACATCCAATGGTTCAACTACAGCGGCAAGGTTAAGGTAACACATACTGTTCGTGTGCATTTTAGTATCTCGACATATGTTGATTATGTTGATTGTGATGTGGTACCCATGCAAGCATGTTCCTTATTACTTGGTAGACATGGCAATTTGATAAAAAATTTGTACACCATGGTCCAAATAATCAGTATACTCTTGTTCATAAGGATAGCTGTATTACTTTGCTTCCTATGACTCCCGATTCCATTTTGAAAGATGATATTAATAGAGCTAATAAAGCAAAACAGGAGAAAAATAAGAGTGAAAATCAGATTGTGGCAAAAGAATTTGAGCAACAAATGAAGCCTAATAATAAACCATCTAGTGTTGCTTCTGAAATTAAATTGAAAAGTGCATGTTTACTTGCCACTAAATCTGATATTGAAGATCTAGATTTTAGCAAATCTGTTTCCTATGCTTTTGTGTGCAAAGAGGCATTATTTTCTTTCGAGGACGTGTCTTCCTCTTTGCCTCCTGCTATCACAAACATTTTGCAGGAGTTCACTGATGTCTTTCCACAAGACGTGCCATCGGGATTACCACCTATTCGAGGGATTGAGCATCAAATTGACTTAATTCCCGGTGCATCATTACCCAACCGTGCACCATACCATACCAATCCAGAGGAGACGAAGGAGATTATGCGTCAAGTACAATAACTGCTCGACAAAGGTTATATACGCGAATCCCTTAGTCCTTGTGATGTTCCTATCATTTTAGTGCCGAAAAAGGATGGTACGTCATGTATGTGCCTTGATTGTAGAGGCATTAATAATATTGCTATTCGTTATCGTCATCCTATACCTAGGCTAGATGATATGCTTGATGAATTGAGTGGCTCTACAATATTCTCCAAAGTTGATTTGCGTAGTGGATACCATCAAATTTGTATGAAATTGGGAGATGAATGGAAAACAGCATTTAAAACTAAGTTTGGATTATATGAGTGGTTAGTCATGCCTTCTGGGTTAACTATTGCACCTAGTACTTTCATGAGGTTAATGAACGAAGTTTTATGTGCTTTCATTGGACGATTTGTGGTAGTTTACTTTGATGACATATTGATTTATAGCAAATCTTTGGAGGAACATTTGGAACATTTACGTGCTGTTTTTATTGCTCTACGTGATGCACGTTCGTTTGGAAACCTTGGAAAGTGCACCTTTTCCGCCGACCGAGTATCTTTTCTTGGCTATGTTGTTACTCCACAGGGAATTGAAGTTGATAAATAACTATCCAATTTGGGCAGCATCATATTCTCATGAACATTAGAATCGTTACCAAGAAACGAAAGTACCTGATAATTCAATTGGTGTGCGCGAGCTCTAGTAATTGGTCCAGTATGTATAGCAGCAGGGGCTGTGGGTGTAACAATGGTATTGATGTCCTCATCAGCTATGTTTTTACTCCACGGGGAATTGAAGTTGACAAAGCCAAGATTGAAGCTATTGAGAGTTGGCCGCAGCCCAAAACGGTCACACAAGTGAGGAGTTTTGTGAGAGATTTCAGCACCATTGTTGCACCTCTCAACGAGCTTACAAAGAAGGATGTGCCTTTTGTTTGGGGTACCGCACAGGAAGAAGCCTTCACGATATTGAAAGATAAGTTGACACATGCTCCTTTACTCCAACTTCCTGATTTTAATAAGACTTTTGAGCTTGAATGTGATGCTAGAGGAATTGGATTAGGAGGTGTGTTATTACAAGATGGCAAACCTGTTGCATACTTTTCTAAAAAATTGAGTGGGCCTATTCTGAACTATTCTACTTATGATAAAGGATTATATGCTCTTGTTCGGACCTTAGAAACATGGCAACATTATTTATGGCCCAAGGAATTTGTTATACATTCTGATCATGAATCATTGAAACACATTAAAAGTCAAGCAAAACTGAACTGTAGACATGCTAAATGGGTTGAATTCATTGAGACTTTACCTTATGTCATTAAACACAAGAAGGGTATAGAAAATGTTATTATTGATGCATTGTCTCGTCGTTATACTATGCTTTCACAACTTGACTTTAAAATATTTGGTTTGGATACCATCAAAGATTAAAATGTGCATGATGCTGAATTTAAAGATGTATTGCAGAATTGTAAGGAAGGGAGAACTTGTAACAAGTTTGTTCTTAATGATGGATTTGTGTTTCGTGCTAACAAGCTATGCATTCCAGCTGGCTCCGTTCGACTAATGTGACACTCTGGCATCAAGAAGACAGAAGATATACTTGCTACACATTTCTTTTGGCCAAAGCTGAGACGGGATGTTGAGCGTTTTGTTGCTCGCTGCACTACATGTCAAAAAGCTAAGTCAAGACTCAATCCTTATGGTTTATATACGCCTTTTCCTGTACCTAGTGTTCCTTGGGAGGATATATCTATGGACTTTGTTTTAGGTTTACCTCGAACAAAGAAGGTGAGGGATAGCATATTTGTTGTCATGGATAGATTTTCAAAAATGGCACACTTTCTACCATGTCATAAAAGCGATGATGTTGTTAATGTTGCTGATTTGTTCTTTCGAGAAATTATTCGCTTGCATGGTGTGCAAAATACTATTGTTTCAGATCATGGTACTAAATTTCTTAGCCACTTTTGGAGATGTTGATGGGATAAGTTGGGGACTAAACTGCTTTTTAGTACTACTTGTCACCCCCAAACTGATGGACAAACTGAAATAGTCAATAGAACATTGTCTACTATGCTTAGGGCTGTTTTGAAGAACAATAAGAAAATGGGGGAAGAATGATTGCCTCATATTGAATTTGCTTATAATCGTTCATTGCATTCTACTACTAAGATGTGCCATTTTGAAATTGTGTAAGGTTTCCTACCTCGTGCACCTATTGATTTCATCTTCGGAGAAGCTTAATTTTCATGCTAAAGAACGTGTTGAATTGATTTTGAAAATGCATGATTTAACTAAGGAAAACATTGATCGTATGAATGCTAAATATAAACTTGCTGGAGATAAGGGTAGAAAACATGTTGTGTTTGCACCTGGAGATCTTGTTTGGTTACATTTGCGTAAGGATAGATTTCCAAATTTGCACAAATCAAAGCTAGTGCCACGTGCTGATGGTCCTTTTAAGGTGTTAGAGAAAATAAATGATAATGCATATAAACTTGAGCTGCCTGCAGATTTTGGGGTTAGTCCCACTTTTAACATTGCCGATTTGAAGCCTTATTTGGGTGAGGAAGATGAGCTTCTGTCGAGGACGACTTCATTTCAAGAAGGGGAGGATGATGAGGACATCAATACCATTGGTATGCCCACAGCCCCTGCTGCTATACATACTAGACCAATTACTAGAGCTCGCGCACGCCAATTGAATTATCAGGTACTTTCGTTTCTTGGTAACAGTTCTAATGTTCATGAGAATATGATGCTGCCTAAATTGGATACATTTGTTTTGCTTACAAATGAAGGGCCTAGCTTGGACAAGAAAGATGAACCTTCGAGCAAGTTCAAGCATGGAGATGATGGCATGCGTGAGGGGATCAAGAATAGAGTTACAAGTGATGATTTCAGGACTTTGAAGCCACCAGAAGGAGTGCATGAAGCCTTGGACGAAATATACAAGATGCCACTTCATAAACTTCGTCCAGAGGCTATTTTAGGTCCTGCATCACCTTATTATTGGGTCAGGCCCATGTATTTTCGAAATACTTAAGTATAGGCTATTTTTAGAGTCCGTATGTGTGGGGAAACAAGAGTTAGGGTTGGTTTCGAACCCCTCCTCCAAGGGCCACGAAATCCCCCCCCCCTCTTCCTCCATATATACAACCCTTAGGGCGTTGTTTAGACATTGGGTTTTGTTTAGATTAAAAGTTCGGCATAGCTGCAACTTCGCGTACTTCATTTGTGTTAAACGACCAAACCAAGGCATCACAGAACCCCACCTTGATCAATAAAGATTTCATATTATATTTGCAATATCCAAATTGCAATCTCAGTTTCTTGCTTGTTCTTCATTTGCTCGCAGGAAACAGACCCTCGTGGTCAGGTTGATCGTGCTCTGGCATGGTCAATAACCCCTCGGAAGTTGGTTTAGCGATTGCTAAGGCCCGACGTCTCGCACGCTCATAGTCGGATCGTCAAGGTCGACTCCCACAGAAAACGATATCCACCATCTCATCGAAACATCGGGACACCTTTGCCTCTATCATAAATTTGACCTTAGTCCAGATTAGTAATCGGATCTTGTTTCTTTCGCAGTTTGAGTTTTGTTGCTCTGTTTGATTTGATTCTTTTTGCAAACCGGAGTTCTTAACTTGAACTTTCTTGTTAGATCCTCTTATTCGTGTTTTACACGTGCTTCTTTGCTTGTTTTCTTATGTATGCTATTGTTTGTTTGCGATAGAATACCCGGAGTGCGAAGCGTGCTACTACAAGTCTCTAGGTTTTTTGGATCATCAGCAAGGCAAGTAACACTTTGATCATATCCCTTTATCACCCAGTTTTTACGCATTAGTTTCAACCCTCAAACATTGCATGGTTAGGACTTGATAACATGTGGGTTTGGGAAGTAGTTGATGAGGTAGAACATATTGCCCTATTATTATCAAACCCTTGGGAGTTACTTCTATGTATTGCTTATATTGCCATGCTATGCTTGTAGACGTGGTTTGGGTGAGTGAATCCATGACAGATGTGAGATTGTTAAATTGATGGTTCAACATAAGGTGGCAACTTTAATACACATCTGGGTGGATTGCTTGTCGGGCACCTGGAGAATCTAGTGTTGTCCAAGGATATCCCGGAGTACCCGTGCGATAATCCTAAGGTCCGCCACCCAGGCTCAAAGGGAACTGAGATATTTCATGCTAGAAACTTCCGTGCGCAGCCACAAGCTATTATGGGCTCTAGCATAGTTGAGTAAGTTGCATGACCTCTTCTAGTGGTTTGCTTGCAGATGTAGGGGATGTGGGTTGGTACAGTCTACCCTGAGTTAGAGTTAATGCTTCTGAAAAACTATGTCTCAGTCATCCATTTCTCAAACACCATGTAGTGCGAGAAATCCAACGGAGGCGATCGAGTCTTGTGGGGAAAAGTGCGCAAACCTCTGCAGAGTGTACAATCTAATCATGGTTAGCCGTGTCCTCGGTTATGGACATCTTGAGTATGGAGTACTTGGATTATCATATGTATCTCATCACTCTAATTTAATATTGTTGGGTTGATAATTACTTTTAATTCGGATTGAGTTGGAGGAACCTTCTCAATGATGTTTCAACTACCATGATATTTAAATAAAATCTATTCCTTCATTGTAGGGAAAAATTGGCTTTTTGCAAAACTATAACCATAGAGCCTTTCCACCATCCAAATATGCCTGTAGTGATAGCATTATTCTGTTCTTGCTCTACTGTGTTACATTGCCAGCATATTCCATGTGTTGACCTGTTTTCGGGCTGCAACGTATTATGTTGCAGACTTTTCAGACGAGGAGTAAGGTTCGTTAGGTCGTTGCCGTGCAGCTCAGCTATGCCGTTGGAGTTGATGGACTCACTTTATCTTCCAAGCATTCCGCTGTTATCGTATTAGATGGCCTTAAGCCATATTCATTGTAATAAGTTCTCTTTTGAGACATTCGATGTAATAAGTGTGTGATTGCTACTCTTTTATAAATCCTTCCGAGTACTGTGTGTGTCAGAATTACCGATCCATGGATGACACTGAAGCACAGAGACTTGACCGTTTGAGGTTGGGTCGCTACAAGATGGTATCAGAGAACACGCTGAGTGTAGGACACGACCACTAAGCTAAAGCCCTAGATCACTACTCTCTTCTCATTTCTGAGTCCTCTCCATTTTCTACTCTTTAGGATGGCGGACGCAAGGAACAAGTTTGCACAGCCGGACGAAGAAGCACCTTTTGGACGACACTTGAAGGAAGTCACTAAGTACCTCAACATTGGAATACCGAGCTTCACCGGGACATACAACGCCACTCTACCAGAAGAGGAGCGATGGATGATTCAAGTTCAAGTTCCAGGAAGGACATTCGCGTCAGTCACCAAGCCCATAGAGTTTTCCTTTGATGCACCAACCTGGAGTCTAGGAAAGAGTATGGCGGCTCACATCACCATGGGACGCATTGGAGAAGTTTACCATAAGGAGCTTAAGGATACTATTTACCAGATTTGTGGGCGCCGAGATGAGCAATGGGAGATGATCAGCACCAGGAAGGACAGATCAATCGCAGCTTTCATCGAGGAGTTGAACCAGCACATTCGTCGCCGGGAGAACCAGATGTGCGCAGGCATGATAGATTTGAAGAAGGCGATGACAAGGATGTCGGAACTGGATGAAGAACTCAAGGCTACACGCGAAGATTATGAGGAGGAAATCGTCGTACTAGTGGAGAAGAATGACGATCTGGAAAGGAAGCTAGGAGTCTTCATGGGAGATCCCGAGCCAGAAGGAGAAGACGATGAACCCAAGGAGGTTTGTTCTGAGGACTACATCATCATCAACGACACCGACTCAGACCCCGACGATAGCGATGATGACTATGTTGATGAAGCTGGAGCGGACATCATGGAGTCTTCGACCGATCAATATTTCTAGTAGACCACCACATAAGTAGTAGTATTCCACCATGTATATAGTATAGTCTGTAACGATAGTTAGATCGATTGTATGCCCTTGTTTGATTGATTGAGTGATATGATTGTGTTTGTCTCATGTGCATATGGGTAGTGTTTCTCTCACTAGACCTCATTCTATTCTATTCTCTTCCCTCTAAACCCTCAGATGCCTCCGAGACGTGACCTCGGATTTACCTTCCCACCGGAGCTCACTCAGTTGATCCAGCAGCAGAATACACTGATGCAGTTGTTAGTTCAGAACCAAGGCAACAACAACAACAACCCACTGCCACCACCACCAGTTGATAACCTAGCCCGTTTCTGAGGTTGCAACCGCCGGTGTTTTCCAGTAGCACCGAGCCGATAGTGGCAAATGATTGGCTCCACGGGATTGGAAGGGAGTTAACCACTGCAGGATGTACAGATGTTGAGAAGGTGCGTTTTGCCGCACATTAGTTGGATGGACCAGCAGCCTCATGGTGGGAGAATTACACTGTCACCTATCCTACATCCACTATCACATGGGATCAGTTTCAGCAAGCATTCCTCACTGCCCATGTCTCAATAGGAGCTATGAGCATGAAGAAGCGGGAGTTTCGCAACTTGCGCCAAGGAAACCGTACTGTGGGGCAGTACGTGGATGAATTTAGTAAGCTATCTCGTTATGCCCCTGACGATGTGGCCACAGATGCCGTGAAGCGGGATAAGTTTATGGAAGGGCTAAATGATGAGATGAGCATGCCATTGATGGTGGCAACATTTAACAACTTCCAGGAGTTGGTAGACAAGGCTCTTATGATTGAAGGGAAGCAGCAGCAAATTGAGAGCCACAAAAGGAAGTATGGACAAGGAAGATACAACTCAGGAGCACAGCAGAAGCCTCGTCTAACCCCAAACTTGGGAGGACTTGTTCATAACCATGGAGGTCATAACCACAACGGAGGAGGTTCGCATAACCACAATGGCTCCAAGAATGGGACTGGGAATGGAACAAGCAACAATCAGAACCGCTCCAATTCAGCCACACCCGCCAAGAGAGACCTAAGTCACATTAATTGCTTCAAGTGCAGGAAGACTGGACACTATGCCACAGAGTGCCCGGAAGCGAAGAATGGAAATGGTAATGGGAGAGCTGGGAAGAAGCCCAATCCATTCAACAAAGGACAAGTGAACCACGTTAACGTGGAGGAGGTTGAAGCGTAGCCAGACGCAGTTATCGGTAAGTCTTTTACCTCCCTTGTTCCTTTTGATACTGGTGCATCACATTCATACATATCAAGGGGATTCGTGGATAAGTTTAAAATATCAACCCAAGCCCTTAGGACCCCTCTGTTAGTAAGTTCACCTGGAGTAGAGTATATGGCTAGCCAATGGTGCGACCGGATACCCTTAACCATTGGTAGCCATGTTTTTCCGGCAGACCTAATAATTTTGGAGTCACAAGGATTGGATGTGATATTAGGCACGGACTGGATGTCAAAGTATGGAGGAAGCATTGACTATGCTAGTAAATTGATTTATCTCACCACCCCGGAGGGAAAAAGGGTCAAGTATGTATCTAGACATGCGCCTAGGAGGAGCCAAGTAAATACCATCACGGGAGTTGTTCAGGAGGAAGTGCCTGTAGTGAAGGATTGCCCAGATGTTTTTCCCAAGGAGTTACCAGGCATGCCACCGGATCAAGACATCGAGTTTTTGATAGAGCTATTGCCAGGTACAGGGCCAATATCAAAGAAACCCTATCAGATGCGTGCAAATGATCTGGAGGAGATTAAGAAGCAGATCAAGGAGTTATTGGAGAAATGTTACATCCGACGGAGTTCATCACCATGGGGAGCCCCAGTGCTTTTGGTTGAGAAGAAGTATAGGTCTCTAAGAATGGTCGTGGGTTATCATGCATTGAATGAGGTGACGATCTAGAACAAATACCCACTGCCGATGATCAATGATTTGTTTGACCAGTTGCAAGGAGCTACGGTGTTTTCGAAGATCGATCTGTGATCAGGTTATCACTAGCTAAAGATCTGGGAAAAGGATATACCTAAAACTGCATTTACCACAAGGTACGGGTTATATGAGTATACGGTCATATCATTTGGACTGACTAACGCCCCTGCCTATTTTCATGAGCATGATGAACAAGGTGTTCATGGAATATTTGGATAAGTTTGTTGTGGTGTTGATTGATGATATAATGGTATACTCAAAGAATGAAGAGGAGCACAAGGAGCATTTGCGTTTAGTTCTCGAGAAACTCAGGGAACATCAGTTGTATGCCAAGTTCAGAAAATGTGAGTTTTGGTTGAAGGAAGTTGGATTCCTTGGACATGTTATATGAGGAGAAGGTATAGCAGTAGACCCCACCAAGGTTCAGTCAGTCACTGAATGGTTGGCACCCACTTTAGTTAGCGAGATCCATAGTTTTCTTGGACTCGCAGGATACTATCGGAGATTAATTGAGAATTTTTCCAAGATTGCGAAGCCAATGACGGAGTTATTGAAGAAGGATACCAAATTTAAATGGACGAAAGAATGTGAGGCGAGTTTTCAGGAGTTAAAGAAACGTCTGACTACAACCCCAGTGATGATTCTGCCGGATATATGCAAGGATTTCCAAGTGTATTGCGACGCCTCTCGCTTAGGACTTGGAGGAGTACTGATGCAGGATGGAAGAGTTGTTTCGTATGCCTCGCGACAACTGAAACCGCATGAGTTAAATTATGCCACACATGATTTGGAGTTGGCTGTCATAGTGCATGCGTTGAAGACTTGGAGACATTACCTTATTGGAAACCGTTGCGATGTGTACACTGATCATAAGAGTTTGAAGTACATTTTCACACAGAAGGAGTTGAACCTTAGGCAGAGGAGATGGTTGGATCTTATAAAGGATTATGATATGAAGCTTCACTATCATCCAGGCAAGGCCAATGTCGTAGCAGATGCTTTGAGCCGAAAGAGTTATGCCAACACCCTCGTAAGCACAGGATTACCAAAGGAATTAGCAGAGAATCTCAGAGAACTTCAATTGGAGATTGTTCCTAGAGGTTTTGTTGCAACAATGGAAGTTCAGTCTACATTGTTAGGAAAAATTCGAGAAGATCAGAAGGATGACAAAGAGATTGCCGAGATAAAGGAGAGAATGAGCAAAGGAAAGGCCAAAGGTTTTCGTGAGGATGAGCACGACACCTTATGGTTTGAGGACCGTGTTTATGTGGCCAAAAACATAGAGATCAGGAAGTTAATACTTCAGGAGGCTCATGACTCACCATACTCGATACACCCTAGAAACACCAAGATGTATTTGCATTTGAAGGAACATTTCTGGTGGACTGGTATGAAGAAGGATATTGCCGAATATGTAGACGTATGTGATGTAAGTCAGAGAGTGAAGGCAAAACGTCAAAAGCCAACAGGATTGTTACAGTCTATGCCGATACCCGAATGGAAGTGGGATAAGCTTGGCATGGATTTCATCACCGGATTGCCAGGACCAAATCAGGATATGATTCTATATGGGTAGTAGTTGGTCGCTTGACCAAAGTGGCTCACTTTATTCCAGTGAAAACCACCTATACAAGTGCGAAGTTGGCCAAGATATACATGACCAGGATCGTATGTTTGCATGGAGTTCTGAGGACCATCGTATCAGATAGAGGGACCCCGTTTACCTCAAAGTTTTGGAATCAGTTGCATGAAACTTTGGGAACCAGACTGGAGTTCAGTACAGCTTTTCACCCGCAGACAGATGGACAAACCGAGAGAGTCAACCAGATTCTGGAGGATATGTTGAGAGCTTGTACACTAGATTACGGATCTAGTTGGGATGACAACCTGCCCTACGCGGAGTTCTCATACAACAACAGTTACCAAGCCAGCTTGAAGATGGCACCGTTCGAAGCCCTGTATGGAAGAAGGTGCAAGACGTCATTGATGTGGGATGAAGTGGGAGACCGCCAGTTGTTTGGACAAAATTTGATTAAGGAATCAGAAGAGAAGGTTAAGTTGATCCGAGATAGACTGAAAGTAGCTCAATCCAGGCAGAAGAGTTATGCAGATTCAAAACGCAAGGAGGTAGTCTATGAACTCGGAGACAGGGCGTATTTGCGAGTTTCACCTTTGCGAGGTGTTAAACGTTTTGGAGTTAAGGGAAAGTTAGCCCTGAGATTTGTAGGACCATACCGTATTTTGGAATGCATGGGAGAAGTTGCCTACAAGTTGGAGTTACCAGAAGGATTGTTAGGCGTTCATGATGTATTTCATGTTTCACAGTTGAAGAAGTGTCATGCTGAGATGGCCGATACACCACTGAGAGATACAGTGCCCTTGGAAGCGATTCAGTTGGACAGTGATCTGACCTATGAGGAGAAGCCAGTCAGGATATTTGAATTTGCTAGCCGAGTTACCCGCAGCAAGGTTATTAAGTTTTGCAAAGTTCAGTGTAGCCACCATACCGAGGATGAAGCCACCTGGGAACGAGAGGATGATCTTCGCAAAGACAAACCCACACCTATTTTCTAGCCAACCCGAATCTCGAGGGCGAGGGGGGTAGGTTTGAAACATCCCAAATTTTCAATTTGGAATGTTATACATAGGTCATTCACGCATAGCATATTTTGTTTGCATTTCGTTTCACGATCCTCGAAATTCTAAGCAACACATGGACCCTCCGAGAGAGTTGGGGATTTCCCTGTTTTCATATTTGAAATTTAATCAAATATTGAAATGAGGATTATTAGTTTTAATTATTTTCTCTCTCCAAAAATATTTCATATTAAAATATATGAGAGGAGATAATATGACTTCTCCAAAAGAAATGAAATATTGGAGGAAAAAATATTAAAATCAAATATTTGCTTTTATTCGGATTTTACTGCTATTTTATTTGCATAGGAAAAATAAGCATTTTTCAAAATTGCATTTTAGGCCAAGAAAATGTTCACCCTGTTCTAAATATTTTATTTAGACGGGGAAAATTTGTTTTGGTATTTTTAGATTTTTATTTATTTTTCTGGGATTTCCTTTTGGCGGAATCAGTTTTTTTAAAGAGAAGCCCGCCGAACCGAACTGGGTCGAGGCCCAGTTGGCCCAGCCGCCCCGCGCCGCCATCTCCCTCGCGGAGACCGCGCCCGAGCCGTCGCCGCTCGCCGTGGCCGTGTCGGCCACGCCCCCCCACCCCCCGCCCCCTCCCGCAAGTCACGCCTCCACCTTTAAAAGCCGACCCGGGGCCCCCTGGAGCCCCAAGCCGCAGCCGACGCCGCCCCGCTGCCGCTCGCTGCTCCTGCTGCCGCCGCCGAGTCGCCCCGCGCAGCACCCCGCCATCACCCACGCCGCCGCCTCGCTCGCCAAAAGCCGCCGGAGCCGCGCCGGAGTTCGCGATCTCACCGTCCGGTTTTTATTGGTTTAGGTAAAAGTCGTTGGGTTTTTTTAAAACCCTAGTTTTGTTTTTCTTTTAGATCGGTTCGCTGGTTTTCTCGGTTTAGTTATTTAGCGGACGTTCATCCGTACGTTCGTTTTAACGATAGGTTTTCATCCGTTAGTCACAGACAACGAACATTCGATCGTTAGCCTGTTCGTCTGTTTTTCTTTTCTCGGATTTTTCGCGGTTATTTTCAATCATGATTTCTGATACGATTTTCGTTTTAGTTTATTTTGTCGCTCGTTTATCGAAATCAGGCGATTCAAGCGCCTAGATATTCGTCTTGAAGCGCTCTTTCCCTTTAACCCAATTGAACAAGATTTTGGTACTATAAAATTTGACCTTAGTTGAGATTAGTAATCGGATCTTGTTTCTTTCAAAGTTTGAGTTTCGTTGCTCCATTTGATTTGATTATTTTTGCAAACCGGAGTTCTTAAGTTGAACTTTCTGGTTAGATCTTCTTATTCGTGTTTACCCGTGCTTCTTCGCTTGTTTGTTTATGTATGCTATTTTTTGTTTGCGATAGAACACCTGGAGTGCGAAGCGTGCAACTATGAGTCTCTAGGTTTTGCGGAACATCAGCAAGGCAAGTAACACTTTGATCATTTCCCTTTATCACCCAGTTTTTATGCATTAGTTTCAACCCTCAAACATTGCATGGTTAGGACTTGATAACATGTGGGTGTGGGAAGTAGTTGATGAGGTAGAACATATTGCCCTGTTATTATCAAACCTTTGGGAGTTACTTCTACGTATTGCTTATATTGCCATGCTATGCTTGTAGACGTGGTTTGGGTGAGTGAATCCATGACAGATGTAAGATTGTTAAATTGATGGTTCAACATAAGGTGGCAACTTTAATACACATCTGGGTGGATTGCTTGTCGGGCACCTGGAGAATCCAGTGTTGTCGTAGGATATCATGGAGTACCCATGCGATAATCCTAAGGTCTGCCACCCAGGATCTAAGGGAACTAAGATATTTCATGCTAGAAACTTCCATGTGCAGCCAGAAGCTATTATGGGCTCTAGCATAGTTGAGTAAGTTGCATGACCTCTTCTAGTGGTAGGCTAGTAGATGTAGGGGATGTAGGTTCGTACGGTCTACCCGGAGTTAGAGTCAATGCTTCTGAAAAACTGTGTCTCAGTCATCCGTTTCTCAAACACCATGTAGTGCGAGAAATCCAACGGAGGAGATCGAGTCTTGTGAGGAAAAGTACGCAAACCTCTGTAGAGTGTACAATCTAATCATGGGTAGTCGTGTCCCCGGTTATGGACATCTTGAGTATATAGTACTTGGATTATCACATGTATCTCATCACTCTAATTTAATATTGTTGGGTTGATAATTACTTTTAATTGGGATTGAGTTGGGGGAACCTTCTCAATGATGTTTCAACTACCATGATAGTTAAATAAAATCGATTCTTTTGTTGTAGGAAAAAATGGCTTTTCACAAAACTATAACCATAGAGCCTTTCCACCAGCCAAATATGCATGTATTGATAGTATTATTCTATTCTTGCTCTACTGTGTTACACTGCCAGCATATTCCATGTGCTGGCCCGTTTTCGGGCTGCAACGTATTGTGTTGCAGACTTTTCACACGAGGAGTAAGGTTCGTTAGGTCGTTGCCGTGTAGCTCAGCTATGCCGTTGGAGTTGATGGACTCACTTTATTTTCCAAGCCTTCCGTTGTTATCGTATTAGATGGCCTTAAGCCATATTCATTGTAATAAGTTCTCTTTTGAGACATTCGGTGTAATAAGTGTGTGATTGCTACTCTGTTATAAATCCTTCGAGTACTTCGTGTGTCAGCATTACCGATCCAGGGATGACACTGAAGCACAGAGACTTGACCGTTTGAGGTCGGGTCGCTACAACGATATTCTCCAAAGTTGATTTGCATAGTGGATACCATCAAATTCGTATGAAATTGGGAGATGAATGGAAAACAGCATTTAAAACTAAGTTTGGATTATATGAGTGGTTAGTCATGCCTTTTGGGTTAACTAATGCACCTAGTAGTTTCATGAGATTAATGAACGAAGTTTTACGTGCTTTCATTGGATGCTTTGTGGTAGTTTACTTTGATGACATATTGATTTATAGCAAATCTTTGGAGGAACATTTGGAACATTTATGTGTTGTTTTTATTCCTCTACGTGATGCATGTTTGTTTGGTAACCTTGGAAAGTGCACCTTTTGCATCGACCGAGTACCTTTTCTTGGCTATGTTGTTACTCCACAGGGAATTGAAGTTGATAAAGCCAAGATTGAAGCTATTGAGAGTTGGTCGCAGCCCAAAACGGTCACACAAGTGAGGAGTTTCCTTGGCGTCGCTCGTTTCTATAGGCGTTTTGTGAGAGATTTCAGCGCCATTGCTGCACCTCTCAACGAGCTTACAAAGAAGGATGTGCCTTTTGTTTGGGGTACCGCACAGGAAGAAGCCTTCACGGTATTGAAAGATAAGTTGACACATGCTCCTTTACTCCAACTTCCTGAGTTTAATAAGACTTTTGAGCTTGAATATGATGCTAGTGGTATTGGATTAGGAGGTGTGTTATTACAAGATGGCAAACATGTTGCATACTTTTCTGAAAAATTGAGTGGGCCTAGTCTGAACTATTCTACTTATGATAAAGAATTATATGCTCTTGTTTGGACCTTAGAAACATGGCAACATTATTTATGGCCCAAGGAATTTGTTATACATTCTGATCATGAATCTTTGAAACACATTAAAAGTCAAGCAAAACTGAACCGTAGACATACTAAATGGGTTGAATTCATTGAGACTTTCCATTATGTCATTAAACACAAGAAGGGTAAAGAAAATGTTATTGTTGATGCATTGTCTCGTCGTTATAGTATGCTTTCACAACCTGACTTAAAATATTTGGTTTGGAGACCATCCAAGATGAATATGTGCATGATGCTGAATTTAAAGATGTATTGCAGAATTGTACGAAAGGGACAACTTGGAACAAATTCGTTCTTAACGATGGATTTGTGTTTCGTGCTAACAAGCTATGCATTCCAGCTAGCTCCGTTCGTCTTTTGTTGTTGCAGGAGGCGCATGGAGGAGGATTAATGGGACACTTTGGCATCAAGAAGACGGAGGATATACTTGCTACACATTTCTTTTGGTCAAAGATGAGACGGGATGTTGAGCGTTTTGTTGCTCGCTGCACTACATGTCAAAAAGCTAACTCACGACTCAATCCTCATGGTTTATATATGCCTTTCCATGTACCTAGTGTTCCTTGGGAGGATATATCTATGGACTTTGTTTTAGGTTTACCTCGAACAATGAAGGGGAGGAATAGCATATTTGTTGTCGTGGATAGCTTCTCGAAAATGGCACACTTTATACCATGTCATAAAAGCGATGATGATGTTAATGTTGCTAATTTGTTCTTTCATGAAATTATTCGCTTGCATGGTGTGCCAAATACTATCGTTTCATATCGTGATAGTAAATTTCTTAGCCACTTTTGGAGATGTTTATGGGCTAAGTTGGGGACTAAACTGCTATTTAGTACTACTTGTCACCCCTAGACTGATGGACAAACTGAAGTAGTCAATAGAACATTGTCTACTATGCTTAGGGCTGTTTTGAAGAATAACAAGAAAATGTGGGAAGAATGCTTGCCTCATATTGAATTTTCTTATAATCGTTCATTGCATTCTACTACTAAGATGAGCCCTTTTGAAATTGTGTATGGTTTCCTACCTCGTGCACCTATTGATTTGTTGCCTCTTCCATTTTCGGAGAAGGTTAATTTTGATGCTAAAGAACGTGCTGAATTGATTTTAAAAATGCATGAGTTAACTAAGGAAAACATTGAGTTCATGAATGCTAAATATAAATTTGCTGGAGATAAGGGTAGAAAACATGTTGTGTTTGCACCTGGAGATCTTGTTTGGTTACATTTGCGTCAGGATAGATTTCCTAATTTGCGCAAATCAAAGCTAATGCCACGTGCTGATGGTCCTTTTAAGGTGTTAGAGAAAATAAATGATAATGCATATAAACTTGAGTTGTCTGCAGATTTTGGGGTTAGTCCCACTTTTAACATTGCAGATTTGAAGCCATATTTGGGTGAGGAAGATGAGCTTTCGTCGAGGATGACTTCATTTCAAGAAGGGGAGGATGATGAGGACATCAATACCATTGTTATGCCCAGAGCCCCTGCTGCTATACATACTGGACCAATTACTAGAAATGTGTAGGTACTTTTGTTTCTTGGTAACGATTCTAATGTTCATGAGAATATGATGCTGCCTAAATTGGATACATTTTGTTTTGCTTACAAATGAAGGGCCTAGCTTGGACAAGAAAGATGAACCTTGGAGCAAGTTCAAGCATGGAGATGATGGCATGCGCAAGGGGAACAAGAACGGAGTTACGAGTGAGGATTCCAGGACTTTGAAGCCGCCAATTGAATTAGCAGGTACTTTCGTTTCTTGGTAACGATTCTAATGTTCATGAGAATATGATGCTGCCTAAATTGGATACATTTTGTTTTGCTTACAAATGAAGGGCCTAGCTTGGACAAGAAAGATGAACCTTGGAGCAAGTTAAAGCATGGAGATGATGGCATGTGCAAGGGGAACAAGAACGGAGTTACAAGTGAGGATTCCAGGACTTTGAAGCCACCATAATGAGTGCATGAAGCCTTGGACAAAGTATACAAGATGCCACTTCATAAATTTCGTCCAGAGGCTATTCTAGGTGCTGCGTCACCTTATTTTTGGGCCAGGCCCATGTAATTTCAAAATACTTGATTATAGGCTGTTCTTAGAGTCCGTATGTGTGGGGAAACTAGATTTAGGGTTGGTTTCGGATCCCTCCTCCAAGGGCCATGAAATCCCCCCCCCCCTCTCCTCCATATATACAGCCCTTAGGGCATCGTTTAGACTCTGGGTTTTTTTTAGATTAAAAGTTTGGCATAGCTGCAACTTCACGTAGTTCGTTTGTGTTTAACGACCAGACCAAGGCGTCACAGAACCCCGCCTTGATCAATAAAGCTTTCATCTTATATTCGCTATATCAGGATTGCAATCTCAGTTTCTTGCTGGTTCTTCGTTTGCTCGCAGGAAATAGACCCTCGTGGTCAGGTTGATCGTGCTCCGGCGTGGTCAATAACCCCTTAGAAGTTGGTTTAGCGATTGCTAAGGTGCGACGTCTCGCATGTTCATAGTCGGATTGTCAAGGTCGACTCCCACAGAAAACGATAGCCACCATCTCATCGAAACATCGGGACACCTTCGCCTCTATCATAACCATAGCATCATGCAACATTAATATTGTCAAATTAGATCATCTTGGATCATATCATAGAAACACCTTGCATAGAGCATACTTGGGATAGAAGTCGTTGCATTTTTGCTAAATAGGTTGTGGACAAGTTCTTCTATCCACCTATTGTGCAATCGTGCTAGCACCTCTCTAGTGTCGTGCAATAAGAGCATTTTTGTGGATTCCACATTTTGGCTCATCCTTGGTTGCACGACCCCACATATCTTTTTGCGTGTGTGTTCCTGTGTACCTTATATGCTTGGTCTACTTGTTACATTGCATTTTGTGAATATTTTCCAACATTATTGAAGCTCACTTACAATTGCATTAAATTTTTAAGCCACCATCCTAACCAAGCTCCACCATAAGCTTTTACTTGTGTAGGTGTGAGAACCGACAAGAGCTAGTACCAATTGTGCTATTTCCTTGTCCTACAATGGAGTGATCATCGATCCACTTTCAACTTTGGTCAAGGTACATTTGGTATTCATTCTTCTTTTTCTACCACTCACATTTGTCTTGGAATGATGGATAGGACAAGTACTTCTACAAACCCACTCTTCATTGAGCACGACGACGACATGAACTCCTACGTCACTAAGAGTCACCTCTTTGGTGAACAATGTGCTTTGCATTAAGAGCAACAAGCGATGAGTGAACGCATCGACAACCTCGCCGCCGACTTGCGACTCTCCGAGCAACGTACAATGGACTACTTCGACCACAAGCTCGATGATCACAAGCAAGAGAATGACGCAAGGATGGGCGACATTCGTGCTTTGTTGGTCAACCGCTCTTCTTCCACTTCATCCTCTATAAGAAGGAGCCGTTCAAGTTGCCACTCCAACTTCACCCTATCCGGCTCAAGTACACCGACATCAAACACTCTTCGACGTGCCGTGCACAATGATTGTCAAGCAAGCCTCAATCCTCTATGCGACACCAACTCTCAAGAGCACCGACAACATCAAACCCAAGAGGCTTTTCTGCTAGCACGAGAACGACAACGACAACGCCAACATGAACAGGAAGAGCGAGCGTGTCTACACCAAGTTGCACAAGATGCCGAGGCACAACGACAAGAACAACAACTCCGTGAAGCTCAAGCACTTGAGGCGCAACAAGCCCTCCAAGATTCAAGTCGAACCGTAGCCAACCGAGGCCGACTAGCTCGTGAACAAGAGGAAGCACTTCGCGACGAAATTCACGAACGACGACATCAAGCTCGCGTGCAATGTCAAGCTCGACAAGCTCCTCCACAAGCTCGCCACGAACATCAAGTTCATCAAGAGCATGGAGACAATGGAAATCCTCCACGACAAGTCCAACATGAGGTCGACAACCCTCCGCGCCAAGAGCAACATGAGTTGGACAATTATCAACAACATGGGTGTCATCATCTGATAGAGGCGAGGGTGTCCCGATGTTTCGATGAGATGGTGGCTATCGTTTTCTGTGGGAGTCGACCTTGACGATCCGACTACGAACATGCAAGACGTCGCGCCTTAGCAATCGCTAAACCAACTTCCGGGGGGTTATTGCCCATGCCGGAGCATGATCAACCTGACCACGAGGGTCTGTTTCATGCGAGCAAACGAAGAACAAGCAAGGAGCTAAGATTGCAATCTGGATATTGCAAATATAAGATGAAAGCTTTATTGATCAAGGTGGGGTTCTATGACACCTTTGTTTGGTCGTTGAACACAAACGAAGTATGCGAAGTTGCAGCTATAGGGAACTTTAATCTAAACAAAACCCAAAGTCCAAACGACGCCCTTAGGGCTGTATATATAGAGGAAGAGGGGGGAATTTCGTGGCCCTTGGAGGAGGGGTCCGAAACCAACCCAAACTCTTGTTTCTCCACACATACGGACTCTAAAAACAGCCTACACTTAAGTATTTCGAAAATACATGGGCCTGGCCCAATAATAAGGTGACGCACATCATCCCCGACCCCAACACAATGAAGAGCAACGCTATGGCAAGCTCAAGTTCACCATGCCAAGTTCAACGGAAGCAACGACCCCGAAGAGTACCTATCATGGGCATTGAAGGTCGACAAAATCTTCCGTTTGCACAACTATGAAGAGGAGAAGAAGATCGCAATGGCATCCTTTGAGTTCCATGTGACGCCCCAAGACCAGAGCTTCACATGCCTTCCAGGGTTTCCGAGATTTGTTGTGTGTTTTGTTTTTGCTTGTTGCATTCATCATTGCATCATGTGCATTGCATCATGTCATCATGTCTTTAATCTTTTCAACTCAACTAAATAAACCGTATGGTTCTTCGAGCCATTTATACCGAGGGCACTCACATGGTGATTCTCTTTATAACATATCCTGCCAATATTAGGGAGCTATATTAAATATTCCATTTGTTTGGAATTAACCGGAACAGACTTGCAAAAATCCCAATGCCTTTGTTATCACAACTCTTGGCCTCTAATTTTTCTATATATTCTTTCATCATTTTCCAGAGCTCCATAAAAAATCCGAACATTTTTGGACCTTCCCAACCCTCAATTCCTACTCAAACCATTTGAATTAAATCCAAATGGGTTTGAATTTAATTCCTGCAATCTTGCCACTTCTATTTTTCTGTGATCGTGCTTATTTTTATGAGTGCAGGAAAATTGTCCTCCTGCTCAAATTCTTTTCCCTCACCCCCCTTCTTTTTCCTTTCTCTCTATTTCTTTTCGGTTAAAGAAGAAAGAGAGGAGAGAGGAGCCCAACAGCCCAACAGGCTCATGGTTTTTTTTCCTCTCCCCACCTAATTGGCACCAAGGCCCCGCCGCCAGCCTCCCTAGGCCCATCTCCCGCAGTCCACCTGCTCTAACCCTAGCACAGCCGAACCCTCTCCCTCGCACCGCCAGAGACAGCGAGCACTGCTCCCTCGCTCGAACCCCCCCCCCCCCTCCTTCTCTCGATCTCCCTCTCAATCCCACACGCGCCGCCTCCCTTCGTCCTTCCTCCAGCGCCGCATCCTGCCCATTCCCTTCGTCTCTCTCTCTATCCTACCTCGCTCCAGCCACCCCCGCAGCAGAGCACCACGAGCGTTGTCGGTGTCAAAACCGGCGGATCTCGGGTAGGGGGTCCCGAACTGTGCGTCTAAGGC
Organism: Triticum monococcum; assembly: GCA_034509565.1. NCBI lineage: Eukaryota > Viridiplantae > Streptophyta > Magnoliopsida > Poales > Poaceae > Triticum > Triticum monococcum. The sequence continues at coordinate 375,570,690 of CM067842.1, read as the reverse complement.
GGATGGTAACAGGAGGCAGGGGACACGATGTTTTACCCAGGTTCGGGCCCTCTTGATGGAGGTAAAACCCTACGTCATGCTTGATTTATTCTTGATGATATGGGTATTACAAGAGTTTTATCTACCACGAGATCGGAGAGGCTAAACCCTAGAAGCTAGCCTATGGTATGATTGTATGTTGTCCTACGGACTAAAACCCTCCGGTTTATGTAGACACAGGAGGGGGCTAGGGTTAGACAAGGTCGGTTATGAAGGAGGAGATATACATATCTGTATTGCCTAGCTTGCCTTCCACGCCAAGTAGAGTCTCATCCGGACACGGGACGAAGTCTTCAATCTTGTATCTTCATAGTCCAACAGTCCGGCTGTCCGGAGACCCCCTAATCTAGGACTCCCTCAAGCGTCGTCTCCTACCGCGAGCCCCAGCGCCGGCCTCGACCTCCTCCCTGCCACTCCGCGAGCTCGCCTGCACGCACGACCATGGCATCGCCGGCCTCCATGGCTTGCGGCACCCTGCTCTGCCGGAGCAACTCCATCTGCCCTGCGCCGAAGTGTTGTTCCCGCGTCGTCGCCTCCTGCTGTGCGCCACCATCTGGATCGGCCTGCGCGCCCGCTCCCGCCACCTCAAGCCGTCGCTGGTCCTCATCCCCTTCCGCTAACGCCATTCTTCCCAAGGTCTGGCGGAATCATGGGTGAATCCGGTCCCCTCGCATCTCCCCGCATCGGACCTGGCCTCCACCACCTCGCCTTCATTTGCCTCGTCGCCTCGTCAGCGGGCTGCCACTGCGCCTGGCCTGTGCCCCGGGCTTGCTGCCTCCTGCCCGACCCCGAGTGGTCTTTGGCCACACCTCCTCGCTTGTTCCCTCGTGACGCCCTCGTCCAGTCTGCCCCAGCCACAAGCCTCTGTGCAACCCAAGCTTTTCTCTACTTCCGGACAGAGAGCCTTTTGGTTTCACTTTGTTTTGGGTTGGCAAGAACGAGATGCCAAGAACCGTACCCAGACCGCCAAGCATCTTCTCTGCGATTTTTGACTAGTACCACTTCGGTTCCGGTACGCGATGAGTACCACGACACCCATGTCACGTCAAGTTCGACTACAACGACTGCAACGTGTGCCACTACCGTCATCGAAGACCAGTGTAATGCATGCCTTAAGTACCTCTATGGAAGACCCGAACGTCTATGAAGACCGTGAGTACAACTACTTCCCAAAATGGCGCCAAGTTCCATCATCGACGACCGATTTGGATTCGCCAAGTCCGACTATAAAGCGAAGACCCGTGTTCCACTACTTCCATTACGAACTCGAACCGCCACAAAACCGCACGCTTCAAAGGTATAACACCGAGACAACGCCCGTGAATGAATGCATGTGTGGTGTATGAGATGCCCGTGTTTGCTCCGTGTCTGAGTTGTTTGTTGCATGAAGCCCCTCTTCACTACAACAAAACCCCACATACAACAACACATATCTAGCAACGAAAATAGCATAAGCGTTGTTTAGTTCAACCCCCACCTCCCCACTTAGCGTTAACCACCCCCATTCCCTCCCCAAGGAAAAAAACTAACCTTCGTGTACCCACCTCCACCTTATCCTTAAAAACAATTTTTTATCCCATCACCATCTCCCTATCCCCTGATTCTCTCTCACCCGAGCTCCATTGCCATCATCCTGCCGCCGCCACCTCCCATTAGGCCTTGCTCCGGCGCTGTCCCTCACCGTTCCTTACTGCCCCTCCACCCTGAGTGTTATCCTCCGATGCTCCACCACCGCGACGGTCTCTGTGCCCCTGCACGTGTCCTTGCAGCACCGGCGCGGTTCGTGCTCCTCCGGTTTGTCTCCGCGCGCGGCCTTCACCAGGGGCTCGACGGTGCTGCTCCGCCTCGTCTATCTCGACTCCAACGCTGATGCTTCAGTGAGGCACTCCTCCCCTCTGCTATTATCCTCTCTGATCCTTTGTGGTGTGGCTACTAGGGCTTGTAGTCGTGGCATCGTAGATCGCGGCTGTATATAGCATCAACCGTGGGCACTCTCTCCTATGGAGGCTTCCATGGTCGCATATGTCATACCGACCACTCACCTAGATTCATATCGTGTATTTCTCTTATCCCCAATAATGAGTTCTGCCTAATTTAACGACATGGTCGCCTCTATAATTACATTGGGATTTGGTGCTCCAGCTTCTCTGAACTTCGACTTGTGACATGGGTGGAACAATTAGGTACGAGATTGGTCAACATGTTTGTCCACTTCCAATTCAATTGGTCAATGAATATTTATACTACTGTACTTAAATTATGATGGTGACCCTCTCTTTTTGTTGGAGGAAACCTGATCCTATTGTTGAATGTTTTTGCTGGTGATCCTCTACTTTAGTTGTGCAAACCATAATGGTGTTTTCACATACACTATTCGTATATATTTGTGTAAATTTCTACCATACTCTGGAGTGCTAGATTATACTCCAAAACAAAATAACTATTTGCCTCGAATGTTTTTTCGCGGCATGCGCGGTTGCCCTTTGGAATGCCAGGAATGCACAAGTCTTTGATGGAGCTTTTTGGCCGGAGAGATGTGTCTTCGACGAGGTTACCGAATTGATCAGGCTATGGAGCCTGCGTGCTTCAGGAGAGCATACTCGACAGAACCTACTAGCTTGGGCAGATGCTCTTGCTTCTAGTTAGCAAGGCTAGCCTTGGCTCTACCTTTTTCATCTTGCACGTTGTACCCTGACACAGATCTGATGATGGCCTGCTGCACACGTTGTGCGGCGTTAACATCACCTTCATGTAAATGAATTTGGTCATTCGGGTGCTTTGCCCATTTTGAATGCATTAGGTAGAAATTACTCTACCTTTTTATTCAAAAAAAACTATTCAACAGTCTTGTTGGGATATCATCAATGCTTGCATCTTCCGAGGCTTATAAGGAGAGAATCTAGTTCTATGTGGAAACAGGGGTTATTAATTAATCAAGTATTCACTTCTTTTACAAAAACAGTCATTATCAAGGAGGCAACAAGAATATATTAAGCATGAGTATACAAAACAACACATTAGAAAGGTATATAAATCATAGTCTAGACATCTCACACTTGCCAGCATGCGAAAGTATGTAGGTAAATTTGATTCATTTGAACTATTTTGTTTAACTTTATGTACTTCTAAGTACTGAAAACTTTGTATTTATTTTCATGTTATGATGAATTGCAATCATTTGAACTATTTTGTTTAACTCTAGGTACTTCTAAGTACTGAAAATTTTGTATTTATTTGCATGTTATGATGAATTGCAATCTTTTGTAGATAAGAAGGATGCATCACAACAAGAGTGCTTCGCGAGATGCCACACTAAATCTTTAATTCTCAATACTATTTGAATTTGAAGTTGTTACTTCGTGAACTATGATCTTGCAGGTTTACAGAAAATATTAAAGAATACAAAGCTACTTGAGATAATCAGATTGGAAATTTGAATGAGTGCTGCAACCTGGGAAGATAAATAGGACTAGTGATGATGGCAGCACGTCAATGACATCATGTAGATGTGGTGTTCATCCATCCCTTATCTCTTTGTGTGTGTGTGCGCTGGCGTGTGTATATGTATCCCATCTTCATATGCCATGCTAATTGTTCATTTAGATTGATCTCTCTCCCAACAAGTTTATCCCATGTATTTGATATCATCTTATAAACGATTGATTAGTCATGTCCAACTTTTCCTAGATTATTTCAAGCGTGATGTCTCAGAAGAAAAATAATGTCACTGGAGGTAACGTCGTGTTGTAATTTGCGTAAGTGTTCGTTCGTGTTTGCATTAGTAATCTGTTTTCTTTCTGAAGGATCTTAACTATTGATGCAGACGATTGTAGGTTAATTAATTGTAACAACAGCTCTATGCCTCTGCCTATTCTTACGCTCTGACGTTGGAAGTACAAACCGATGAAAAGGTAAGTTTAAAAGTCACCTGGAGCCTTTTCTAATTTAGATATTATTTTTCTACAAGTTATGATGTATCAGACTCCATTAATCTCTTTGTTCAAGAGAAGCATGCAACAGTGCACATAACAGAGCAACCACAAGTTTTATGTTTCAGGACTTGTTAGTGTATTTTCAGATATATGATGCATGTGAACTTGTTTAAGTCAACACAAAGCTCCATGGAAGCTACTAATTTACCTACTGTACAAATCCCTTTATGTTATCAGGTTCATAAGCTAAATATAACATTATATTACATGATCCTAGCGCGCAAGATATACGAACTAAGGCCAGTCTTGATTTTAGCCTACTGCTATGATAATTCTAGAGCTTTTATTTCTAAGAAAAGCTTGTGAAGAGGAGATAAAAGGATATGATAAGAACAGATGTTACTAAGTTGTTGCGTAAAAGTTGATGCTAAGATATCTTGGTTGGTAGCTTACACTTTAAATTCGCCCAGAACTTATTTATTATCCAAAGTGGTATACTTAATTGCTCGTATTTCCTTCATTACTCACAGAAAGATGAAGAGTGTGCAATTTATTTTAGCTGGAACTGGCAGGAACTATCTTCAGGATGTTGAGTTATGGATGCGAAGAGAAACTGTTTATTCTTGGTTTTAGTTAATGAAGGTTGAACATATTAGTCTAGATGCTCATGTGATGAGCTTAGCTTTTTGTTTTCTGCAATGATGCTTTGATTTGTTAGTTTGTATGGTGCACATGTTAATAACAATGTGTACAAGTTGAAGGTAGAATTTGTAATCATCAGTTCATTCTGATGGGCAATACTTAGAACAAAGCACATAAATATAGATATCATGTATTATTCGGATGGTGTCCTTTGTAAAGAAACATTGTTGATTTAATATATGAGGTCTTTATTACTATATTGCATCTCCTGTACAGTAGCAACATTGGCCTAATAATCTACGTAGCAGTTCATTTAAGAGTTGCAATGGTTTATTTTCCCCATTTGAAATCCAATTGTGTAGGGTAACCACACAAACGCATATGTAGTGTTGTTAAGCTCTAGTTTATACGTTGCTACCTTGCAACGCTTATAGACATCAGTTACCAACGCATGCATATGTGTTGTTGTAGACCTTTGCAATGCCACCAACGGCAACACATACAAATCCGTTGGTGTAGGTCTTACCAACGCTTATATGGACATTTGGCAATGCAACGATGTGTTGTTGTAGGGGGGTTCTTGTTGTAGTGCTTTTGCCTTGCCACCCTCATGCGGGAACCCGGTAACCAGGAGCACCCCAACATTCATCTTTTGCACGCTCCCGGCACACTTTCTTTTGCACCGACGTCTCAAGGAGTTGTCGGAATCGGAACCTTGCCGTGGCACCGTTTCGTTATCGTTGTTGTGGCACCCCTTTCATTTCCGCCATGATGATAAATGCTTCTTAATATGCTTGTCAACTTTTAATAAAAATTGCATAAACTTGCACATGTCATCCGCATCATGATAACAACATCAAGAATGTTTAAATTGTTGTTGCTTTAAATTGCTAATGCACATGAGGATTTACCGGAATTATTGTTTGATGTTCCCGGCCTCATTTAAAATGCCTAGCTGTGTATTTTACTCATGTTTCACCTCTTGCCATGTTAACCAACATTTAATTTTGTTGAGTACCTAATCGGGAGTGAACTAAATAATGGAATGTGGTGTTTTGTCAATATGCATCCCGATGCATATTGAGCTCCACTTAACTTGTAGTGTTGTTTGTGCACTTTGCCATGCCATGCCTCATTAAACCGGACATGCATCATACTTGATTGTGCATCATGCCATGTTTATGCTTGGTTGTTTACCATGTTGTTTGCTTCTTTCCGGTGTTGCTTCTTTGGGTTAGTTCCGATAACATCGCGTTTGTGAGGATTCGTTCGACTACGTCTATTCATCTACTTCTTGGACCTGTTCTTCTTCCTTGCGGGATCTCAAGCAAGATGACCATACCCTCGAAATCACTTCTATCTTTGCTTGCTAGTTGTTCGATCTATTTCTATGCCACGATACCTACCACTTGCTATATCATGCTTCCCATGTTCCCATGACATGCCTCTAACCCACCTTTCCTAGCAAACCGTTGTTTGGCTATGTTACCGCTTTGCTCAACCCCTCTTATAGCGTTGCTAGTTGCAGGTGAAGATGAAGTTTGTTCCTTGTTGGGACATGATTATTGTTGGGATATCATTATTATATCTTGTTTACTTTAATGCATCTATATACTTGGTAAAGGGTGTAAGTCTCGGCCTTATGCCTGGTGTTTTGTTCCATTCTTGCCGCCCTAGTTTCCGTCATACCGGTGTTATGTTCCTTCATTTTGCGTTCCTTACACGGTTGGGAGAATGGGACCCCCTTGACAGTTCGCTTTGAATAAAACTCCTCCAGCAAGGCCCAACCTTGGTTTTAACATTTGCCACCTAAGCCTTTTTCCCTTGGGTTCTGCAGACTCAAGGGTCATCTTTATTTTAAACCCCCGGGCCAGTGCTCCTCTGAGTGTTGGTCCAACCTGTCAGCAGTCGGTGGCCACCAGGTACAAAGTCCATGCTAATGTCTTCCCAAGGTTGATATGGAATTGGTAGAGGCATACAAAGGCCATGGGATTGAGCTTTGGACTTAGCTTTGCGACATGTAGAGCATCGGTTGGTGAAGCGATTGACTTTGCGAAACATCTTTGGCCAAAAGTAGTTTTCGAGAGCGTAGCGAACGTCTTTTCACATCCAAAATGTCCCATTAATCCTCCTCCGGGAGATTTGACGGTGTCCTGGACTAGGGGGTACTCACCACGTCATCTCGTGATCTGTTAGATTGGGCCAAAGACCCCCGTGGTCGTATTTGCACTATTTTTTGTGCATAGGAAAATGATCCGGGTTGGGCAGTATCGTCAACTCGGCATACTGACATACCACGTCACCTCGGCTGGACGGGGGGCTTCATCAGCACTTCATTACCCCATGCCGGGGACTTCGGCATCACTCTGCCGGCCTGCATTGACCGTGCTATGTCACCACTTCGGAGTGACGAGCTCTTTGCTCCGCCACCTCGGGACCGGCTTAGGGGATGGAACCTTGTCCCGCATCAAGCTCGGACCGCGTCATCAATACTGAACACATTACCCAGCTAAGTTGCCTTCATGCTCGAAGTTTTAAATTTTTTAAGTTGTTTTCGGTTCGACCAAGCATTATACTTTTTTGGAAAAAGTTGCTTGTAAAAAATCTCCTTGTCAAAACTTTGTTTGTGACACACAAATTCAAATACCCAGTTCACTTGGGGGCTTCCTTCATGAAGCCTTTCCTCTTGCATATGATTATACTTGGATGGCTTCGTTCCTTGTTCGTGTATTACACCACAATATGCACCTTGTTGACTTAAGCGGTTTGCAAGCTGGGTTGCCTCGCTCCTGTGTTTACCCCTACGTTCCTGATTGTTTGGCTAGGGAGTAAAGGGAGCACCTCTGCGATTGTCACGATCGGGTAATGCGAGCCGGACCTCAGACTGGGTGAAGCTGAAAGCTAGCGCACTTATTGTTTTCAATTATGGCCGGCACACAACGGAACTCATGAGTACAAAAAATCTATTGCACAAGTCTCATAGTAACAATGAGCACCGAAGAAAGGTATTGGTGGGGGTACTATTTTCTTCGAAGATGCTTCTTACACTTCGTCAGTAATATAGCATAAGTTCCCTGAGCGTGCTTTATCTGTTACAGGCTTATGGCCTGATTACCTGGTTATCGGAAACACCTTCGATATTATCGACAGCTGGAGTACATAACACTCTTCGGCCCTTGACCGAAGAGGGAGAAGCCGACAGTCGGTTGAGACGCGTATAAAGTTCGGGTGAACACAGATATGATATAAGTACTTTGGTACATACATTCATTATACATAAAATTCTTTTACCCAAGTCACTTAGGGGCTCTTAAATTTATATGAGCCATTTTATAATAAGTGTTCTTCTTCTTAGTCATTGCAAAGTTTTATTATTATTATTATTATTTATCACTCCTTTTTTCAACACGAGTGTGTGGTCACTAGCCGGGGAGCCTAATTTCTCTCTCAAAGCCGCTAGAGTTTAGTTTCCTAAGATGGCCTAACGAGAAGTACTCCGCCTTCTGGATAGGAGGTTGAAGCCGTAGGCTGACCCGCTTGAGGTCTTGGGATAAGATGTGTCATGATAAAGCACGACACAAGCACTTTTTTTCTAAAGTCCAATTTTCAGATTGGCACCGAACACTTGATCTTATTCGGACGTCAGGTTTTCACTGACGTTTTTTGGTTTTCCAAGCCTATGGCACATTTAAACTATTTGTGTGTTTTCAGCATTAGTCTCTTAGTGCAACGCCGGACACCTTTAGAGATTCGGCAAAAACACTCTCGGATATTGCCATATATGCATCGGTTTCGAATTGTGTCTTCGGTAAATAGTTGGGTCGCCCGGCTCCTGTGCTTGTCTCCTACGTTCCGCTTTGTTCGACTAGGTGTGCAAAGGGAGAACCACTGCGATTGTGCTTCCAGCTCGCATGGTTAAGTACCTCAGTGGAGAAAGCCGAAAACTGACTGTCACAATAGGCGTAAACTGGTCAGCGATCCGATGACTGTGTTAAATGACGGGCCGTTCGTAACATTGGCCGAAGTGTTTATGGCTTGACCTCGGATGTCGCCGAACACTAATCGGGGGCTCATAGCTAGCTTCCCCAGCTTAAAGCTCCTATGACTAAGCGAAAGTTATAAACCCCGCATATCTGATTTCCTCATTTCCGCTAACACAACCGCCTTCGGGCACCGAGACGTCGGCTAAGGGTTGTTTTGTTATTGCGGAACACCCTGCGTAGTATCTACCAAGGGGTAGAGGCCGACGATGGGACACTTACAACGGATAAACGGTCGCAATGGAGTCAAAATAATGATGTAAAGAACTTGGATACATAGAATCATTACACATAATCTGTGATTTTACTCTAGATATCGATCCTTAATACGGCCACCCTTGCCCACATTAAGGCTTGGGGGCTACTGGGCTTTGCGCTCATTATTTACAAATATTAAAGGGGCACATCGATCCCCTGATCTGGTGTTGCCACCTGACCAGTGTCTCGGGGGCTACTGCATTGCCTATTCAATGCAGAAAATTCAAAGGGCTCGGTGCTCGGCTTGATCGAACTATGGGAAAGCGCGTCTTCGGACAACAATAAGTACCATCTGGACCTATCTGGCATCAAGCTAATATATCACGACGACTTCTCACGACGATTTTATCTGGCCCGTTCGCCGATCACTATTATCTCTAATATATTACACTGCGTTTTTATTCCTATGTATGTTGCCGTGCCAGGAGTTGATCCTCAGGCCGATTTCGCGCATCGACTCGAGTCTTAGGGGCTACTGGGAATAGCGGTTTTATGCTTGCCTTCAGGTGCATCTCAGGTTTTAGACTGATACACACCTTGAGGGCCACTGGATATACATCGACAGAAAATAAACTGCACCAGTTAAAAATATTCACAAAAAATCAGCCCACGGTCGGGGGGGTGCACCACCTTGGAAGCAGTCCGACATAAAGCTCGGGCGCTAGCGGCTAGCTCCATAGAGGGAATTTCCGGCATTAAGCTCGGCTAAACTCCTTCGACTTTTTTGGACCAAGATGATCTATGACATCTTGGATATATTCTGGCGTTGGAGCTTGGACACAGTCCGGCGTTGGAGCTCAGATACATTTCATCGTTGGAGCTTGGACACAGTCCGGCGTTGGAGCTCGGATACATTTCGTCGTTGGAGCTTGGAAGCAGTCCGGCATTGGTGCTCGGCTACAAAAGATACCTCAAATGTAGTCCAGTGTTAGAGCTCGGACGCAAGGGGACACTGCCTCCCGGGAACAACTTCAAACCCGAGGTGTGGCATAAAAATAACAAGGCATTGGTAAAGGCCGGAAACTTAAGGGGGCTCCTTGGATACCCGACATGTAAACTCTTCGGATTCACTTTGGCGATCCTCAAGATCGAAGATGAGAAGATTGGTTGAACCAGTTTTCAAGACAGACGACTGAAGATGAAGAACAGTTCGGAAGAATTGAGGAGCGTCCCTAACTTGAAGATTGGTTCAGGGGGCTACTGACGGTGTCCTGGACTAGGGGGTACTCACCACGTCATCTCCCGATTTGTTAGATTGGGCCGAGGACCCCCATGGCCGTATACACATGGGCTAGTTCGGATAGCTGCCGCATACAAGGAAGATTCCACAAGACTTGGCAATCAAGACAATGACTCCTCCCCACCGACGCATTCGGCTAGGACTCTTGTTATCCTAGGCCTCTAGTGCATTATATAAACCGAGGCCAGGCTAGTTGATAGAGGATATACAACAACAATCATACCATAGGCTAGCTTCTAGGGTTTAGCCTCTACGATCTCGTGGTAGATCAACTCTTGTAATACTCATATCATCAATATCAATCAAGGAGGACGTAGGGTATTACCTCCATCAAGAGGGCCCGAACCTGCGTAAACATCGTGTCCCCCGCCTCCTGTTACCATCTGCCTTAGACGCACAGTTCGGGACCCCTACCTGAGATCCGCCGGTTTTGACACCGAGAAGATTCCTGCAAAAGCAACAAAAGAAGAGAAGACTCCGGGATGCAAAGTTTGTTAGCTCTCATAAGATATCCATCTTTGATGTAATAGTGTTCCCAAGAGGTGTGCGACAAGCACTTGGCATAGGGAGTAGCAAAAGTAGGGTCATGCTCATACAAGTCTTTTACATGCTCAAAACCAATGATATCCAATTCAAGTTGAGTGAAAAGCATGCATATGCGGGAAAGTGCATCCGCCACAATGTTTTCTTTGCCCTTAATGTACTTGATGACATAAGGAAAAGACTCAATAAATTCACTCCATTTAGCATGACGCTTGTTCAACTTGGTTTGGCCCTTAAGATACTTGAGCGATTCATGATCGGTATGAATGATATACTCATGTGGGCGAAGATAGTGTTCCCATTCATGCAAAACGCGGACTAAAGCATATAGCTCTTTCTCATAGATGGGTTAATTGAGTTGCGCGCCGGAGAGTTTCTCACTAAAGTAATCTATGGGGCGCTTCTCTTGCGTTAACACACCTCCTATGCCATTACCACCAGCATCGCAATGAATCTCAAAAGGTTTGTCAAAGTTGGGTAAAGCAAGCACGGGAGCATGAGTAAGCAAGTTCTTAAGCTCATTGAAAGCGGTATCTTGGGATGGTCCCCAAACAAGAGGCGCATTCTTCTTGCTCAAAGCATGCAAATGCGAAGCAATGGTGCTAAAATCCTTCACAGAGCAACGATAGAAACCCTCAAGGCTAAGAAAGCTACGCACTTGATGCAAATTGGTTGGCTGTGGCCAAGTCTTAATAGCATTGATCTTGGACTCATCAACATGAACACCCTTAGAGGAAACAACAAAACCCAAGAAAACGAGCTTGTCAATGCCAAAAAGGCATTTCTCCATATTAGAATAGAGTTGCTCTTTTCGAAGAGTTTGCGAAACGGTTCGAACATGGGTGACATGATCTCTAAGAGATTTGGATATCATCAAAATAGACCACAACAAATATACCAATGTAAGGGCGAAAGACATGATTCATAAGACGCATAAAAGTACCCGGTGCTTCCGATAGACCCATAGGCATGACTAACCACTCATACAAGCCAAACTTGGTTTTGAAAGTGGTTTTCCATTCATCACCCTCTTGTATGTGGATTTGATAGTAACCACTCTTAAGATCAATTTTAGAAAAGATAGTGGCACCACTAAGTTCACCGATCATATCGTCAAGGCGTGGAATGGGATACCTATAGCGAACGGTGATAGCGTTGATAGGTCTACAATCGGAGCACATGTGAAAGCTACCGTCTCATTTTGGAACAAGAATGACCGGGACGGCACAAGGGCTCAAACTTTCACGCACATGTCCGTGGTCTATGAGATGCTTTACTTGCCTTTGTATTTCTTCAGTTTCTTCGGGGTTGACGCGGTAGGGAGCTTTTTTCAGAAGCGGTGCTCCGGGGATGAGGTCGATGCGGCGCTCAATGCCTGGTAGTGGAGGTAGTCCCGGAGGTAGCTCATCGGGGAAAATATCGTGAAAGTCCTGCAAAAGAGAAGACAACACTACAGGAAGAGTGTGAGAAGTGTTAGTTTGTGGTGCATTGTCCTTGCACACAAGGACGTAGTGTAGGACACTAGATGGGTTCTCACACACTCCTCTTATGTCACTTTTGGTGGCAAATAGGACTAAGTTCTTCTTGTCGCTCATCGTGGAGGTGTTCGATTTGGGCTTGTGGCACTCACTCTCTTTTTGATGGCTCGCTCTCTCAATATGATCTCCACGATGGTTGGCTTGCTTGTCGGTGATCACTTGACTTGGCGACATTGGACGGAGGACGTACTCCTTTCCCTTCATCTTGAAGATGTAGTGGTTCGTTCGACCGTTGTGGATGACTCCTCTATCGATTTGCCATGGGTGTCCATGGAGAAGATGGCAAACGGTCAATGGAACGACGTCGCACTCAAGGTGTTGTCGTAGTCGCCAATTTTGAAGGAGACTTGTACTTGGTGTTCAACTTGGATAGTGCCGGAGTCGCTAAGCCATTGCACTTTGTATGGATGTGGGTGCTTCGTCTTGGGCAATTGGAGCTTGGAGCAAAGTTCTTCAGTTGCGAGTTGATGACAACTCTCTCCATCGATGATGACCTTGACGGATCGTCCATTGATCTCGGCCTTGGTGTGGAATATGTGGCATCTTTGGTCTTCTTCTTGATGATGTTGGAGAGTCAAGACCTTGGAGACAACAAGAGCGGGACTTGAATCTTCATCACAAAAGACTTGTTCCTCTTCATCGTTCACTTGCCGGTGCATGGCGACTTGCTTGAAGGCGTCCATTTGTTCTTCACTCATTGAATCATAGGTGCCGTCGTCGTTGAGGATCATGGTCCGCTTGTTGGTGCACTCATAGGACTTGTGGCCTCGGGCTCCGCATGTGAAGCATTTGAAGGAACTTGTCTTGACGGTCTCATCGGTTAGAGTGGATGATGATGAAGCTCTTGGTTGGGAGTTGCTCGTGGTAGGAGGATGACTTGGAGTTGACGAAGCTTTCTTGGAACTCGACTTGTCGATGTTGCTACTAAATGCTTTGTAGTCGGTGTTGGAGTCGTTGAAGCTTGGTTGTGGGAGAAACCGTATGTCTTGGAAGAGAACTTGGCATACTTGAAATCATCTTGCACTTGGCGTTCCGCTTTGGTAGCTTGATGCACTAGCTCGATGAGGTTCGAGTATGGTTGGAAGTCGGCTATCTTATTGATAGGATGGTTGAGTCCATTCAAGAAACGTGCCATAGTTTGCTCATCATCTTCCGTGACATTGGCTCTTATCATGGCAATCGCCATCTCCTTGTAGTACTCTTCAACGCTCTTGGTTCCTTGCTTGAGTAGTTGGAGTTTCTTGAAGAGGTCGCGGTTGTAGTAGGTAGGCACTAGGCGTGCTCTCATGACATCCTTCATTTGCTCCCAAGTAGTGATGGGTGGTTCACCTCTTGCCTCTCGGCGCTCTATGACTTGTTCCCACCAAATGAGGACATAGTCTTGGAACTCAAGGGATGCCATCACGATCTTCTTCTCTTCTTCATAGTTGTGCAACCGGAAGATTTTGTCGACCTTCAATGCCGATGAAACATATTCTTCGGGATTGTTGCTTCCATTGAACTTGGGCATGGTGAACTTGAGCTTTCCGTAGCGTTGTTCTTCATTATGTTGGGGTCGGGGATGATGACCCCGTGTTGTAGATGATTTTCAAGCTCGTGTCGCTCTTGGTGAGGAGGGTTGTCAACCTCATGTTGCTCTTGTCGTCATGCTCTTGATGAACTTGATGTTCTTGGCGAGCTTGAGGAGGAGCTTGTCGAGCTCGAGGAGGAGCTTGAGGAACTTGATGATGCACGCGAGCTTGAAATCTCCGTTCTTGAATTTCTTCGCGAAATGCTTCTTCTTGTTCTCGAGCTTGCGTGCCTCGGTTGGCTACAGCTCTACTTGCATCTTGGAGGGCTTGTTGCGCTGCAAGTGCTTGAGCTTCACGGAGTTGTTCTTCTTGGCGTTGTGCCTCGGCATCTTGTGCAACTTGGTGTAGACGCGCTCGCTCTTCCTCTTCGTGTTGGCGTTGGCGTTGCCGTTCTTGTGGTAACGCAAAGGCCTCTTGAGTTTGACGTGGTCAGCGCTCTTGAGAGTTGGTGTCGCGTAGGGGATTGAGGCTTGCTTGATGATCGTTGTGCGCGGCACGGCGTAGAGTGTTCAATGTCAGTGTATTTGAGCCAGAGAGGGTGAAGTCGGAGTGTCGACTTGAGCGAGTCCTTCTTGATGGAGACAAAGTGGAAGAAGAGCGGTTGAGCAACAAAGCGCGAATTCCGTCCATCCTTGCATCATTTTCTTGCTTGTGATCGTCTAGCTTATGGTCGAAGTAGTCCCTTGTACGTTGCTCGGAGAGTCGCAAGTCGGCGGCGAGGTTGTCGATGCATTCACTCATGGCTTGTTGCTCTTAATGCAAAGCACATTGTGCACCAAAGAGGTGACTCTTGGTGACGTAGGAGTTCATGTCATCGTCATGCTCAATGAAGAGTGGGTTGGTAGAAGTACTTGGCCTATCCATGATTCCAAGACAAATGTGAGTAGTAGAAAGAGAAGAACGAATACCAAATGTACCTTGAACGAAGTTGAAAGTGGATCGATGATAACTCCAATGTTGGACAAGGAAATAGCACAATTGGTACTAGCTCTTGTCGGTTTCTCACACCTACACAAGTAAAAGCTTATGGTGGAGCTTGGTTAGGATGGTGGCACAAAATTTGATGCAATTGTAAGTGAGCTTCAATAATGTTGGAAAAGATTCGTAAGATGCAATGTAACAAGTAGACCAAGCATATAAGGTACACGGAAACACACACGCAAATAGATAAGTGGGGTTGGGCAACCAAGGATGAGCCAAAATGTGGAATCCACAAAAATGATCTTGTTGCACAACACTAGAGAGACGCTAGCACGATTGCACAATAGGCGGATACAAGAACTTGTGCACAACCTACTTAGCAAAAATGCAACGACTTCTATCCCAAGTATGCTCTATGCAAGGTGTTTCTATGATATGATCCAAGATGATCGAATATGACAATCTTAATGTTGTATGATGCTATGGTTCTTGCTAAAAAGCTCTTTGCTTATCTTTCCTCTTTGCTTAAAAGCTTGTTTGGCTCTTTGATGTTGGAGCTCTTTTCTCATGCAGTGCTTGACGAACCAAGATAGCAATTATGTATGCGATTACAATTTTGTGACACAAGAGATGATACCAATATATGCAACAATGATGTATGTATGCTTATGATCACTAATGTGCACAAGTCTCGTTGCCGGCAATACTCAATGGCTAGTCTCGATGGGTAAGCAACGCAAAGGCATAAGGCTATGATGGCTATCAATGTAATAGCAAGAGTGATATGTCCAATACCAAGACGAGGTTACCGGTCTCGCTTCCGGTATGGTGTTAAAATGGTGGCACGAATACCAAGGTGTAGTCGAGGTGGTTGTTGTTGTTGATGACGCGTCCGTGGAAAAGATGAGCAGTGGTGATGTCGATGTCGAACCGTACCTAGATAGCCGAAACACAAAAGGATACGGAACTGCAACTCAAATTCTCAAAGCTCAAAGTGGTAACACGTGTCGGAGTGCGAAACGGTCCAAATGGTGGTGGTATGCAGAAGTGGTGATGGTGTATTGGTGGTAGGAGTGCGTATGCGGAAATGTGGGGCGGTGGTGGTGACTAAACTGAAAAAAATTCAGTTTCGTCAGGTAACTCCGGACGTCCGGTGGGGAGCGGTTGTCTGGTTGTTGGACGTCCGGTGGCGAGCGAACGTCCGGTGCCTGGGCACTGTTCGAGCACGGGATGAACTTCACGTGGGCGGGGTGAAATGATGTGAAATTCGTCGATTGCGGGCGATTTCGTGGATGGAAAGTGGTGGAAACAAAGGGGAACAGCTAGATCCACTCAAAACAAAGCAAATCCACGGATCCAAACCAACAAAATCTCAACACACTAACAAATCACAAAACAAATTGGGGATATTTTTGTGGGGAATTTTCGAATTAGGAAAAAAACAACAAAATAAGTCTAGCAACACAACAGGGAGGCTCTGAAATCGTGATCAACGTGGTTCATGATACCAAGATGATGTAGGGTAGGAACCCTAGGGGCCGATTTTTCATGATAGGAGCGGATCCCGCGAAGAACACGAGGAGGGAAATGAGGGAAATCACGGGGGAAACACAAGAGAAACACTAAACCAACAAGAACAAGTTACACATGTGCTAGATCCTCGAATACATAGGGTTCACACGGTACACGATCAACTAAGGACGATACAACGGTAACGGTCTTCTCCGTGAGGAGGTCCTGATGTTCTTCCCTAAAGAGGGGTCTTGAATTCGCTTGGGGGATCTTCTCCGTAGGAGGCTCGAATCTCCGAGGAGAAGGTAACCAAGTGGATGAGCAAAGCTCTCACACGAAATATGAGCTAATCCTTTGCAGACCCTAGCTAGAAGGATTAGGAGGTCTATATATAGTCTAAGTGCAAAAGGGGGCGAAAGTAGGGGGTACATGGGCCTCGGGCCCGAATCTGGACACAGCCAGGTAACGGATGTCCGCTGGGGACCGGACGTCCGATGTCCCAGGAGCGGCCGGACGTCCGGTGGCTGCCGGTCATCCCCTCATTGTGGCTCGAATGCTAGTGTAGCGGATTTCCGGTGGCTACCGGTCGTCCGGTCGCCAGTCATCCAGTGGCACCGGCCGTCCGCTCGTTTGGCTCGGGTGCAGGGGCACCGGTCGTCCGGTCTGGGCCGGACGTCCGATCGCTGGGGTTCGGATGGAGCATCAGGCGCCGGACGTCCGGTCCCGGCCGGTCGCCCGGTGGCTGGGACTTTTCCTTTATCCCTTCTTCTTCTCCGTCTTCTCATCCATCTTCCTCTTCCTCTTCTCCTTGCTCCTTAGCTTCTCCATGATACCTGGGAATGCACAAAGTATCCGTATGAGGTAGTAGCCATGTCTCATGTGCATCAAAGTGGAAATGTGAGAGGAGAGATGTCACCTCGTTTTCAAGGGCTCTTGCACATGCTTGTGTCATGGGTCCAAGATGTGTCGTAGGAGATGTAGTTGGGTCCATGGGGATGGCCTTGGGATGCTCCATATCATCACATGCGGAGGCCGAGGCCACAAGTCCTATGAGTGCACCAACAAGCGGACCACAATCCTCAACAACGACGGCACCTACGACTCGATGAGTGAAGGATAAATGGACGCTCTTGAGCAAGTCGCCATGCACCGGCAAGTGAATGATGAAGAGGAACAAGTCTTTTGCGATGAAGATTCAAGTCCCGCTCTTGTTGTCTCCAAGGTCTTGACTCTCCAACATCACCAATAAGAAGATCAAAGATGCCACATATTCCACACCAAGGCCGGCATCAATGGAAGATCCGTCAAGGTCATCATCGATGGAGGGAGTTTTCATAATCTCGCAAGTGAAGAACTTTGCTCCAAGCTCAAAATTTCCCAAGACGAAGCACCCACATCCATACAAAGTGCAATGGCTGAGCGACTCTGGCACTATCCAAGTTGAGCATCGCGTACAAGTCTCCCTCAAAATTGGCGCCTACGAAGACACCTTAGAGTGCGACATCGTTCCAATGACCGTTTGCCAACTTCTCCTTGGATTCCCATGGCAATTTGATAGAGGAGTCATCCACAACGGCCGAACGAACCACTACATCTTTGATGAGGACATGACTATCTTGGATACGACCAAAAATATTGCATACATGCATATTTGTTAGGTGATTTCTAGTGCAAACTATTCAATAATCTATTTATGTTATACATAACAAAAATACTTCACACACTTTTGTGTTTTGTCTAATTGCAGGTGTATGGGACATTTGTACAATCCACATATGAATATAAGGGAAAAGGATAAGTTTAGGTTCTGTTAAAAAAGTCCTCTCACGTCACTTTTGGGCCAAGAGAAGATAGAATCCAAGTCTCTCATATGATGAGGACATGGCTACCACAGCTACACCCATATCCTCTACTGTTTTACCTCTTGGAACAGTTGCTAGAGCTCAGATACGCCAATTAAATTATCAGGTACTTCCGTTTCTTGGTAATGTTTCTAGTGTTCGTGAGAATATGATGCTGCGTAACTTAGATACATTTGTGTTGCTTACAATTGAAGGGCCTAGCACGGACAAGAAGGGTGAACATTGGAGCATGGTCAAGCACGGAGATGAAGGTGCGTGTGAAGAGAACAAGAACGGAGGTTCAAGTGGAGATTTCCGGACTTTGAATCCACCATGATGACATACAAGATGATGGACGAAATATACAAGATGGCCTTTCATAAATTTCGTCCATAGCTTATTATTGGTGTTGCGCCACCTTATTTTGGGCCAGGCCCATGTAATCTATTTTTAGAGTCCACATTATAGGGAAAACGACTTAGAAGGTGTTTTAGTCCCACCTTGCCAAGGGTGGAAAAAAATCCACTCTCTTTTCCCTATAAATATAGCCCTTAAGGCATCGTTTAGACTTGGGTTTTGTTTAGATTAAATTTCGCCATAGCTGCAACTTCGCGTACTTTGTTTGTGTCCAACGACCAGACAAAGGCGTCACAGAACCCCACCTTGATCAATAAAGCTTTCATCCTATATTCGCAATATCCAGATTGCAATCTCAATTTCTTGCTTGTTCTTCGTTTGCTCGCAGGAAACAGATGCTCGTGGTTAGGTTGATTGTGCTCCGGCGTGGTCAATAACCCCTCGGAAGTTGGTTTAGTGATTGCTAAGGCGCGACGTCTCGCACGTTTGTAGTCGGATCGTCAAGGTCGACTCCCACAGAAAACGATAGCCACCATCTCATCGAAACATCGGGACACCTCGCCTCTATCAAGTGGTATCAGTTTTCAGATTGCTTGGTGAGATTTTCCAGTTTTTCAGTCTTAGATTGCTTCTGTTCTTCATACCTATAGTCCAAGAAAAAGCCACAAAAAAAGTTAGATTAGTTCATCTGTGTCCAAGACAGTTTAAGCTTTTTCGCCATTGTCACTTAGTTTTTTGCATTGTTAAATTTTCGGTTGCATTGTGTGTCGAGTTGCTGGTTTTGGTATTTAGTCTTTTAGAGTTTCAAGTTCTAGTCACGTTTTGTTCACACCGCATCCACATACACGATCATCCACCTCATTGTCATATTCCGCTGCCATTTATTTTCCGTCCCCATTGTCACCTCCATCCGCAATTGCCGTAAGTCGTCATCTTCTCGATCTGTTTCACCACCATAATTCTTGTCGCACCCACTGAGCACAAGTGACGTTTTGTTATTGTCAGGAAAGATTGCGTTGTTGGTTGCACGTAAAGATTTCTTGGAACGCAAAGAGATACAGAAACAGGGAGCAGCCAACGTTGATCTTCACGTTTTGGAAAGAAGAAAGAGAAACGAAGTGGAGATTAGGCATTGGATTTGTTGTTGGCTGATTCGTTTCAAGGCTACATAGCAGATTCGGTATTTGGACAGTAAAAAAAAAACAGCAGAAGAAAAGAAAGGGCAGATTCGGTTTGGGTTCCAAGGAAAGGTGTACCTGGGGTGGAGTCCTCGCAATTCATGCTTGCTGGATTTTATTTGGACTGGTCCACCGTGATAGAAAAAGAAAGGCAAGTCAGATCAGCCTACTTATAAAAAAAGGGGGGGGGGGGGGGGGGGGGGGGGGGGTTCGGCCACATCCTTTTGGTGATCTTGTTGCGATTGATTTTGTTCGACTCAGTTTTGGCAAGTTCTGATCGACCAAAAAAAAAAGAGAGATAGTTGCCACGTTTGGGTATTGAAAGAAAAAAAATCATGATTGGCTGTGCATGCATGTATGTTTGGAAAGAGAGATAAGGAAAGAGATCGAATCAGCTACAAAAAAAAGGGGAGCAGATCGGTTGGATCTGGGACGTGATACTCTCCCACGTTGGTTGTTTAACTTTGGAAAGAAATAAAAATAAAAGAAAGAAGAGCTGATCGGTTTGGAAAGGATCTTGAAAGAAAACAGCTTCCTTACGGGAGACGTGGAGACCGCAGCAAGGGATAAAAAAACATCTAGTACGATTGGTAGTAACTTTGGATTGACTCCTACGTGCAGTTTTTTTGGGAACGCCTTGGATCGATACTAAAAGGAAACAAATAAATATCAGATGCGTTTGTTCTTCGGTTGAAAAAAAAAAGATTTGTTTCCTTCCTTCGGCTGACCAAATCATAATACGTACTAGTTTGGATCCTTGGAGATCACAGCAAGAAATGGAGGTTCGCGGAATAAAAGGAACGGAGAGAGAAAAACGGAAAGAACTAGGAGTATTAAGGAAAGTTTTGATCCGCAAAAAGAAAAAAAAAGAAAAAACACAGCTCGGCTGGCATTTTCGGAAGTAATCCCGCATGAGTTATTTGTTTTTGGGAAGGATATAAATCTTTAAAAAGAATTCTGCGCGTCAATCAAGGAGAGCTGGTTGTTTCCACGTTAGGAATTTGGAAGATAGAGGGGGCGTTTCAAAGAGTAGATATTTTGGTCCGGTTGTTGCCTTGCTGGGATTGTTTTCCTTTGGAAACCGTGAGTAGTGCTTTGAAAAAAAAATAGTGAGAGCGAAATACAAGGAAAGGAAGGTACGCACAATATCTTTAATCAGTGAACATAAGGTAAAAAAAAGGAACAGCATGTGGAGTTGCGTGACTAGTGCTTTTAACTGTACCTGTGACTTTTATCTGGTCAAGGAGAAAAAAAGAGAGAGAAAACTTGGATCGGTTGAAAAGGAAAGAAATATTGGACAAAGCATATTTCCTTGGTGAGAGAGAGAAAAAAAAGAGAGAAAGTGTTGGTCTGTTTTGATTGGTTGGAGAGTTGCGTTGAGGAAAAAAAAGGCACACATATTTGAAGGTATATCTTTTGTATACTAGTAGTACTAGTTTGCCAAGTCACTTCTATAGTGCCTTGACACATACTGGTGCCAGTATACGTTGGTTGTTGCGTCACTCCTCATTTTTATTACAACTTGAGTTTTTGTTGGTACCACGCGTGAATTTCACTTGTGTCTTAGGCTCGCGTCTCTACTATAGTCTAGCTTAGGACCAGCATTCGACCACTTTAAACGAATTTTTAGCTTGCATTAATTAATGTGGTTGTAGCATTTTCCCCCACATATATAAAGCCAACCCAGCTCCACATATTTCTACATCGTACATAGATACGTTCACCTAGCAATCGCTTTACCCAACTCTTGAAGTTATTTGACACCGCTGGTTGCCGATCACCACCTGCTGCATGGTAAGAACTTATAAGACTTTGATTTGCTATACTGTGAGCGTTTTACCATCACTTCCCAGTAGTTCATAGGAACATTATTTTTGGATTTTGTTTCTTATTTCTGCTAATCATGACAGGATCTAGAGTCAATTCATGTGATTTGTCGGTCGTGGGAGACGTGCCATCACCTATGCAAATACCACAACTGTCACGAGAGGTGCACAAACATCCAAATGCACATGATCAGATTAATGTTTCTATACCACCATTTAATGGACGTTTTAGACATGCTTAATATATTGAATAGGAGTTTGACATAAATAATATATTTGCTTTCAATAATTTTGATGAACGTAAAAAATTTAAGGTTGCGGTTGGTTCTTTCACTGGTTATGCTATAGTTTGGTGGAGTGAAGTTTTGTTATACTGTGAGCGTTTTACCACCACTTCCAAGTAGTTCATAAGAACATTTTTTATTCTGTTTCTTGTTTCTACTAATCATGACAGGATCCAGAGTCAATTCATGGGCTTTGTCGATCGTGGGAGACGTGCCACCACCTTTGCAAATACCAAAACCGTCACAAGAGGTGCACAAACATCCAAATGCACATGACCAGGTTAATGTATCTATACCACCATTTAATGGCCGTTTTAGACCTGCTATATATATTGAATGGGAGTTCAACATAAAAAATATATTTGCTTCCCATAATTTTGATGAACATAAAAAGGTTAAGGTTACGGTTGGTTCTTTCACTGGTTATGATTTGGTTTGGTGGAGTGAATATTGTCGGTTACACCCTGATTATATACCTACTACTTGGGATGATTTCAAACTTGCCATGCGACATACTTTCGTTTCCGCTTATTATACTCGCGACATGATTAAGAAGTTGCAACATTTAAAATAAGGTAGTGACACTGTAACAAAATATTATGATGATTTACAAACTACCTTGTTGCATTCCTCTTTAGAAAAAAGTGAAGATGATTTTATGGATAGATTTTGGGGAGGATTAAACCGTGTTATTCAAGAGATATTAATTCATGAAGAGTGTTATCCTATGGACCATTTGTTTCGTCTTGCTTGCAAAGCAGAACAGGAAATAAAACGACGTGTTGCCCACAAGGAGAACAAGCGCACGATGCACATTCCAAGAGTTGATATGATTGTTCCTTCAACAACTAGGCATACTATGACAACCACATCCGTTGTTGTGAGGACTACATCACCTCCACCATGTGACACATCGCCCCTGAGAGTCGCTACATCATCTGAGTTGATCATGATAGAGAGGCGAAGGTGTCTCGATGTTTTGATGAGATAGTTATCGTTTTCTGTGGGAGTCGACTTTGACGATCCGACTACGAACGTGCGAAGACGTCGCGCCTTAGCAATCGCTAAACCAACTTTCGAGGGTTATTGACCACGCCGGAGCATGATCAACCTGACCACGAGGGTCTATTTCCTGCGAGCAAACGAAGAACAAGCAAGAAACTGAGATTGCAATCTGGATATTGTGAATAAAAGAGGAAAGCTTTATTAATGAAGGTGGGGTTCTGTGACGTCTTGGTCTAGTCCTTGGACACAAACGAAGTACGCGAAGTTGCAGCTATGGCGAACTTTTAATCTAAACAACACCCAAAGTCTAAACGACGCCCTAAGGGTTGTATATATGGAGAAAGGGGGGGGGGGGAATTTCATGGCCCTTGGAGGAGGGGTCCGAAACCAACCCTAACTCTTGTTTCCCCACAAATACAGACTCTAAAAATAGCCTATACTTAAGTATTTCGAAAATACATGGGCCTGGCCCAATAATAAGGTGACACAGCACCTAGGATAGCCTCTAGACGAAATTTATGAAGTGGCATCTTGTATATTTCATCCAAGGCTTCATGCACTCCTTATGGTAGCTTCAAAGTCCTGAAATCATCACTTGTAACTCCGTTCTTGATCCCCTTGTGCATGCCATCATCTCCATGCTTGGTATTGCTCCAGTGTTCATCCCTCTAATCCATGACAGGCCCTTCATTTGTAATCAAAACAAATGTGTCCAATTTAGGCGGCATCATATTCTCATGAACATTAGAATCATTACCAAGAAATGAAAGTACCTGATAATTTAATTGGCGTGCGCGAGCTCTAGTAATTGGTCCATAATGTATAGCAGCAGGGGCTGTGGGTGTAACAATGGTATTGATGTCCTCATCATCCTCCCCTTCTTGAAATAAAGTCGTCCTCGACGGAAGCTCATCTTCCTCTCCCAAATAAGGCTTCAAATCTGCAATGCTAAAAGTGGGACTAACCCCAAAATCTACATGCATCTCAAGTTTATATGCATTATCATTCATTTTCTCTAACACCTTAAAAGGACCATCAGCACGTGGCATTAGCTTTGATTTGCGCAAATTAGGAAATCTATCCTGACGCAAATGTAACCAAACAAGATCTCCAGGTGCAAACACAACATGTTTCTACCCATATCTCAAGCAAGTTTATATTTAGCATTCATACACTCAATTTTATCCTTAGTTAACTCATGCATTTTTAAAATCAATTCAGCACGGTCTTTAGCATCAAAATTAATCTTCTCCGAAGATGGAAGAGACAACAAATCAATAGGTACACGAGGTAGGAAACCATACACAATTTCAAAAGGGCACATCTTAGTAGTAGAACACAATGAACGATTATAAGCAAATTCAATATGAGGCAAGCATTCTTCCCACATTTTCTTATTATTCTTCAAAACAGCCCTAAGCATAGTAGACAATGTTCTATTGACTACTTCAGTTTGTCCATCAGTTTGGGGGTGACAAGTAGTACTAAAAAGCAGTTTAGTCCCCAACTTAGCCCATAAACATCTCCAAAAGTGGCTAAGAAATTTAGTATCACAATCTGAAACAATAGTATTTGGCACACCATGCAAGCGAATAATTTCACGAAAGAACAAATCAGCAACATTAACAGCATCATCGCTTTTATGACATGGTATAAAGTGTGCCATTTTCGAGAACCTATCCACGACAACAAATATGCTATCCCTCCCCTTCTTTGCTCGAGGTAAACCTTAAACAAAGTCCATAGATATATCCTCCCAAGGAACACTAGGTACATGCAAAGGCATATATAAACCATGAGGATTGAGTCGTGACTTAGCTTTTTGACATGTAGTGCAGCGAGCAACAAAATGCTCAACATCCCATCTCATCTTTGGCCAAAAGAAATGTGTAGCAAGTATATCCTCTGTCTTCTTGACGCCAAAGTGTCCCATTAATCCTCCTCCATGCACCTCCTGCAACAACAAAAGACGAACGGAGCTAGTTGGAATGCATAGCTTGTTAGCATGAAACACAAATCCATCGTTAAGAACAAACTTGTTCCAAGTTCTCCCTTCCTTACAAATCTGCAATACATCTTTAAATTCAGCATCATGCACATATTGATCTTTGATGGTCTCCAAACCAAATATTTTAAAGTCAAGTTGTGAAAGCATTGTTTACCGACGAGACAATTCATCAGCAATAACATTTTCTTTACCATTCTTGTGTTTAATGACATAAGGGAAAGTCTCAATGAATTCAACCCATTTAGCATGTCTACGGTTTCAATTTTGCTTGACTTTTAATGTGTTTCAAAGATTCATGATCAGAATGTATAACAAATTCCTTGGGCCATAAATAATGTTGCCATGTTTCTAAGGTCCGAACAAGAGCATATAATTCTTTATCATAAGTAGAATAGTTCAGACTATACCCACTCAATTTTTCAGAAAAGTATGCAACAAGTTTGCCATCTTGTAATAACACACCTCCTAATCAAATTCCACTAGCATCAAATTCAAGCTCAAAAGTCTTATTAAAATCAGGAAGTTGGAGTAAAGGAGCATGTGTCAACTTATCTTTCAATACCATGAAGGCTTCTTCCTGTGTGGTACCCCAAACAAAAGGCACATCCTTCTTTGTAAGCTCGTTGAGAGGTGCAGCAATGGTGTTGAAATCTCTCACAAAACGCCTATAGAAACTAGTGAGGCCAAGGAAACTCTTCACTTGTGTCACTGTTTTGGGCTGCGGCCTACTCTCAATAGCTTCAATCTTGGCTTTATCAACTTCAATTCCCTGTGGAGTGACAACATAGCCAAGAAAAGATACTCGGTCGGTGCAAAAGAAGCACTTTCCAAGGTTACCAAACAAATGTGCATCACGTAGAGCAATAAAAACAACATGTAAATGTTCCAAATGTTCCTCCAAAGATTTGCTATAAATCAATATGTCATCAAAGTAAACTACCACAAATCATCCGATGACAGCATGTAAAACTTCGTT